>JAINUW010000421.1:0-629304 GCA_020205615.1 Panax quinquefolius
GAACATCGGTTCAAACGGAACACAAAGCAGAACTTCATCTCAAACCCGGAACACACAGAATGTCATTTCCAATCTAGGAGATAACCCGAGGTTTGCAAGATCAAAAATAGGTATGCAACAACAGGGAGAGGCAGTTCTGTCTCGGCGATAACAAGCATGACGTTGGTTCGGTCCGAAACAACCTTTGGGAGTAGCAACTCCATCCTTGGTGATAGCCCCGAGGATGCTTTTGCGATTCGGCGTGATAACTCCGAATTGTTTGTTTCAAACACATGCGATCGACTTCAAGCTCGAGACCTCCTAAGAGGCAATCATACCTCGGACACGGAGCTAACAGCAGGCGAGATAGGTTCTTTCACGAGATGACCTTGCGGTATTCAAACACTTCGGCGGTCGATCTCGGATGTAACCACGAGCGGCGTCGCTTTCACGCTCAAGCCGGCGATAACCCGGTAAGGAGTCAAAAGCGTCATCTTACCGCCTCAACAAGATGATATCGCGGCATACCAACAAGTAGTCAATCTCGGATGTAACCACGAGCAAGCGTCTACTTTCAACTCAAGCCGGCGATAACCCGGTGAGGAGTCAAACATCATCTTGTCTCTTCACACACTGTAGCGTCGTCTCGACACTTCATACATACATACATCAACAATGTCCCACAAGAAGCAGGAGTAACAATCCGGTGACTATTACGCGTGGCGATACTTTGGATAGAATTTGAAGCTTGAAGACCATGGGCATAGACCCCTCTTCGACGACCCGTACAACCTCTAATCCATGTCATTGCGTAACTCTCGACCACAAGCGGTCAGAAGAAGGTCGGATATACCTCGTTCGGATGCTCGGATTGAAGTTACGCAAGTTCGGCGGACATTACGATTGCATGAGTGCCGCGTACTACGAGACAGCGGGACCCGTGAGGAGGCTCGGATGCACCACGACCGGCCCAGGTACAAATGAGCTGGTGCTTGTAGGTGTACACTGACCATCAAATCTATATATCAAGCCTTGGAATTGACCATTTGAAGAGAGAGAGAGAGAAAAAGCGAGGAAGCCACATCCATTTTACTCTGCATATACATCTTTTGAGTGTTTCCTCACTTTTAAACACTTGTTAGCTCACATATAGCTATCTTTTATCCGGCGGGGCTGAGTGTTTATCCATTTAAAAGTCATAGAAGTCTACTTTGGCGACCTTGTAAGCCTTCTCACATTATATAAAGTCTTCTTCTCATATTAGCACACACTTTGTTATACACGTTGAGAGTCGTGTGTGTGTGTTTGTTTGCGGACTTGATCAGTGGTTTTCATTTCTATCTATATATATATATATATATATATATATATATATTTCATATATGGACTAACATTATCGAGTTATGCCTCGATTGAGCCTGAACTTGATGCAGGCGTTTTATTGCTTTATATATATATATATATATATATATATATATATATATATATGTAGACATATCGATGAGCATTGAGATGGATTTATATCAGGAGCATTTATTATATATATATATATATATATATATATATATATATATATAATTGTTATCGGACATATCAGATGAGCACGGATTCACATCAGGTGCATTTCTTTGCTTTATATATATATATATATATATATATATATATATATTTATATTTATATATATTTGCATGGAGTTTACTTACAGTGGTTTTTACTTTATTACATTTATTTTATTTCACTTTGGAGTTTACCGTGGCGGTTGATCATTTTTATTGACTTTATTTACATTTTCGTCCCACACAGAGTTTACTTACGTGGTGGTTGATCATATATATATATATATATATATATATATATATATATATTTATATATTTACATTTCCGATCCCCATTTGGAGTCCCCTTGTGGTGGTTGATCATATATATATATATATATATATTTTATATTTATATATATATATATATTACTTTGCTTTCCATACAAATTGCGATTATCATGTGAGCCTAGGAATCATGTGATCACAGATTGATCTCTTGAATCTAGATTTGGTTCCATGATGGACATTTTTCGGTTTAAGCGACTTGTACATTATTTTCTGATTGTACGAATTTCCTTGGATGGTTGTCATCATTGCATGAGGGAGTTAAACGCTGCTTTGTATATTATTTTCTCGAGAATGCTTCGCATCTAGAAAATAAAAGCAAACAAAGCGAACATTTAATAATAAAATGGAAGTATGAAAAGGTCTCAATTCTATTGAGCACGGGGTTTGAAAAACCTCTTTTACAAAACTTCATTGATATATCTTGTTAAAAGCTGAATTTTTCTATAAAATTCAAACCTTGTGTATATAGAGTGTGAGCGAGGCCTGCTTTACTTTCAAATAATTGCACATTGATCCACACACACACACACACACATTCATATAACAATTTCTTTGAAAAGTGGCGGTCGTAGTGGTAACACGGATGTCGGGGGTGCCTAACACCTTCCCTCGCATAATCAAGCCCCCGGACCCAAAATGAATCTCGGTTTCACAGACCCGTCTAGCGGTGTCAAATCCTTTGGGTCGATGTGCAAACCTTTTTTGGTTGCGTTAGTGCGACCGATTAAATACACCTGTTGGCGACTCTTAAAGTCAAATCGTCGACATTATACATATGGGACCTTTTTCACTTGTTTTTTCAAACAAATCTCACATTAACATGAGAAGAACACCAAAAAACAAATAGCGAAAAGGACACTCAAAAATCCGGCGTCGACGGTGGCGACTCTCTTTGGGGACTCGGTAAGAGGGCTTAAGCCGCTATTACAAGCTTTTCAAAATTGTTATATGCTTGTGTGTGAATGTTGCATTTACATTTATGATGAATGAATGTATGCGAATGCATTAATTTATACTTGCCTTTGCTAAATATCTATCTGTGATATTAGTGCTTCGCGCACATATCATCATTTTGCATAAGCGGTGAGACACGTTGTATGTGAATGTATGTTGTGTGGTCCTCCTCCCGAGGAGGCTATCTGTCGGTGTTTGATTCTTTGGACTCGTGGGAAGAATAATTCCGGGGCTCGGGAAAGGCACCACTTTCAGTTCGCTCGGTTGAAGGCCGGATTAACTTCCGTCAAGTAGATTGCGATGATGCAGGAACCTTCATGCCAAAAAAGCGCGAGAGTAACCTAAGATAGGTTGACCTCGATAAACAAAGCGGAGGAAAGTCTCTTCATACTTTCCATTTTCAATTACTTGTAAAAGCATTTACTTGTAATTTTATTCCATGTTCATCCATATGTAATGGAAAATATGAAGAATATATGTGCATGCATGACATGTTATCAATTAACAACCCGTTTTTGGGGAAAAAATTCCTAAGCGGACACATGTTATGATAACATTTACATTACCCTAAGACTAAACTACATAAGTCTTTTGTAGGGGAAGCAATTGGGCACATTACGCTCAAAATCCAAAAAGGCCCACGAGCTTCTGACCGATCATGTCTTCTTCGACCCGGTCTAATCTTTGTTTCGAGAAGAATTTGATGGATTGAGTAAACAAATTACTGAGACTTGGTTGATTCTCTTGAAAAAATTGCACCGATCCACTCGAGAGTGCGAAGATACCTACACATCTGAGAATCCCTACCACGAGGAGGAGTTGAGTTTGGAAAAAACAATTCCAGAACCTCGGTTGGATCTGACCAACAAAGACCACGAAAACACCCATCTCGAAGGAGATCCGGACAACGGTGATATCGGGAAGAAGGTCCTTGAATGGAGGAAACTATTACGTGTTCTCAAAAGGTTGGAACACGTGGCGAGTGTTTCATATCTGAGACCTTTGCATATTTCACTGGTGTTCATTATCGGAGAAATTCAAGACCCACGATTTTTTGAAAAATATGGCGGATTAGGGATCTTATACACATTTAAAAGTGTTCATTGGAGAACTTGGGTCTTATCTGAGAAAATGAAAAGCTCGAGAATCATTTGTTTGAGAGAAAAATCATTGGAGAAGCCGTTCATGGTATACAGTTAGACAACTCAAAGATCCATGCATTTGGGAAGAAGTGGCTCACGCCTTCCTTACTCAATCTGAGTTTTCAATCTCGGATGGCTCTGGCCGGTACCAAATTACCAAGGTCGAAAGCGATCTAATGAGTCATTTAGAAATGCGCTCAAAGGTGGGGCGCCTTCTTTGCTCAAGTTATTCCTTCCATGGCGAGAATCGAAATGGTCGTGACTTTCATAGATGTCTGAGAAGCTCCTTTCTATGAAAGAGTTCTATTTGGTATTGGCAAACCATTCTACGAAATGATCAAGCATGGAGAAATGGTGAGATGGGATTGAAGTCGGTAAAATTCAAGACCTAGCCGCTCTTAAAGCATTCTTTGAGCACATCGGTCCGGATCTTATGGAAACAACCCGGAGGTCCAAAAAAAAAAAGAGGAGGATGTTTCCTTGATACTACAAGGACAAAAAAGGCGATCAAAGCATGCCTATCGGAGGAGAAACTTCTCCCCTTTTCGGCCTGATCTTGAACCCTCCATTGCCTAAAAGTGGAGAAGTAAAGCGACCTCGAGCGTTCACACCCTTAGGGGACTCGCTCGAGAATATTCTTGCTCTTACGATTTGCTCGGAAGAAAATTACACATCTTCTTCCACCGAATGACCCTAATGGGAGGGGTTTTAATGCTACTCGGAAGTGTGCTTATCATCTTGGAGCACACTGGACATGATACTCAAGATTGTTGGGCCTTGAAGCATAAGATTCAAGATCTAATAGACAATGGTGAGATCGTGGTCACCAAAACCGAGATCAACCTCATGTGCAAGACAACCCTCTTCCTCAACCAAAGAAGAAGAGTCAACATGATCGGTTGGAGCCTTTGTACTGAGGTTCCAATTCTAATGGTGAATCATCCCAACCCCATCAAAGGTGGTGTTGACAAATGGGATTATGCAAAGTTCGATTTACCATGGAGCGAAAGATGAAAGCTCTTTGCAAACAAATTGAGCAATTGGCGAGCTGGTGACCCCCTGACATCAAGTCACTGCGCCAATTAATCGAGCGAGAAGCATGCCTATCTCCTTCCTTTTGTTATGAATGCCTCCTCACCACCTTGAAAGCGAAGCTATGGAGGATAAGGTTGCGAAGAAGAGCAAATGCTAAAAGCCGTCGGGATTTTTGCCAATCGGAGGAATTCACCTATTTGGGCCAATCTATGGAGGAGATACTACAGATGTTGATCAGCGAAGGAAGAATTACCTTCCTTCTCCCTCAATCAATCCAGATTCGGGGCGGTTCAATCGATGAAATGTGTCGATATCATTCACATTCTCGCGGTCACGCACCACGAGAAGAATCTTTGGGCACTCGCCATCTCATTGAGAATCTTATTGATAGCGGTGTCTGCAAATAGCGAGATGATTACCTTTATGCAACTCGAGGTGGGAATGCATGTCCTACCAAATGGAAGGATCGATGGCGATTATATCGAAGTGTGGATGATGAGGCTGTCAAAGTATTTCCCATCAACCAATTGACTCAAAGGAGGTGACAATCCTTTGAAAGTGGCGCAGCACAGAGCAATTTCTTTATCTTGCGAGACCTGATATCTGTTGTCGACTTACACAACGTTCCATGGAATTATGGAGAAAATTTGAAGGATCCACGTCTCATCACTCTTGCTGCTACGATGTGAAGGAAAATCCTTTGTATCTTCCTCGGCGGGTTATTAAACCTACTTGCGAAGCAAAGGGAAGTTGCCCATGGAGAAGATTGAAAAATTCCTCGCACTTATGGGCCCTAATGAAGCGAAAGTGGTTTTAAGCTGCGAGAAGCTCCACACAGATTTCAATCTTTGGACTTGGTTTTCTCTTACGAGGATCATCGGAAGATCTTCTTTGAAGGTTTTAGAAGAAGCCTATTTGCCAAAATCGGTGGGTGGAAAAATTTCAACATTTGGTTGATCACATTTTTCAACAACAATGTGATATCCTTCGATGATGATGACATACCTCCAGAAGGGACCGGTCGTCATTCAAGCCATTGCATATTACAGTTTTGTCTTTCGGGTATATGCTGTTGGAGTTTTGATAGATGGAGGCTCATCTCTAAATATCATCCTTATGCCACCTTGGTGAAGATGAATGTCGATCTCAGGCGGATCAAAAGCGACCATACGGTTATCGAGCTTTTGATGGATCCGGCGAAAATCGTCGGAAAGATTGAATTGCCAATTGAGATTGGTCCAAATACATTCAATGTATCCTTTCACGTCCTCAAGATAGACTCGAGGATACTGACTTTCTTATTGGGAGACCATGGATACACATGCATTTGGAGCCATTCCTCACACTACATCAACAACTCAAATACATTATCAACAGCGGTCTAAATCGCTTTATCATCTTTGGCGGATTGTCTGAACAAGGAACTCTACCCAATCATCGACTTTGATTCGAGAAGTTGAGCAGGGCGGTTTCCATACTTTGGAAGTGAGTAACACATGATACCATTCTATTGGGCGCCACTTCCCATACCCAAGATTTTCTGTAGAGGTTATATCGGCCACTCAAGAAATGATGTCATTGGGTCATCAACTTTGGACAAAGGGCTTGGTAAAGATAAGCGGGGTATTAAGCACCTATTCAAATGTCGATCAAATTGGAAACATAGGACTAGGCTATTACGCGATTTCACTCACGAGGAATCTCTCATAAGCCAAGCGGGTTCCTCAAGCTTATGCTGCGGCGATTTTCTATACCTTTACCCCATGAGCTAATCGATCTCTCGATAAAGGTGCCGGCCCATGTTGTGGCTATCTTTGTTTCCTAAACCGGTGCCAATCAAAGCTAAAAAGAGGTTTGATTCACGATCGAAGTGGAAGAAAGAGCGAAACATAAACATGACCTTGCCTTGATGATGATGGCGGGCCTACGCGTCATTGTTCATGATGAACATACAAGCAGATACACCCAGACGATGATTGCCCGGATGTCATGGTTATCATTCGGGAAAAGAAGGACGATGAGCGATCCTTCCATCACTGCGATCCATCGAGGACTTTGCCCTCGACAATTGGGGCGGCACTCCATGCATTGGTCGACGAGGGTAAAATGGGCGAGAAAAATCCCTACGCCACTGTAGATAACTTTAATTGCTTGCTTTCCTTTCTGATACTTAGCGGTTATTTTATCAAGTACATACTAACACTTTTGTATGATCGAGCGAGTTGCATATATTAAGTGAAAGCATCTTTTGTTTTGAGGACTACGAATTTAGATGTGCATGTACTTGCGATGAAGTGCCTTCTCTCTCCACGAGAAATTTGTAACTTTGATGAAAAGTTGGACTCGAGACTTGATGGACATCGAGAGGACATTGAGACACCTCGGGAGATTAAGGAATGGGTGTGAGACAAACCCAAACCCAATCTTGATCAAACCACTTCTTTCGATCTTGGAACCTTAAACAACCCTAAGCTAATCCAATTGGTTGAGACCTTACCACAAATCAGCGGAATGACATGGTTGCACTATTAACCCAATTCAGGATGTGTTTGCATGGTCTCATGAAGACATGGTGGGTTTGTCCTTGACATTGTTCTTCATCGCCTTCCCATTAAAGAAGGATTCAAGCCGGTAGTTAAAAAAAGCTCGGGCGATTGAAACTGAGTGGAGTTTAAAGGTTAAAGAAGAAATTGTGAAACAATTTCAATTTGGCATCATCATGGTGTCTACATATCGGAGTGGATATCAACATTGTTCCGTACCTAAACCGGGAGGAAAGGTGCGAGTCTGCGTGGATTATCGGGATTTGAACAAAGCTTGCCTTAAAGATAGCTTTCCGTGCCCTTTATCCACATTCTTATTGACAATCTTTGCTCAATCGGCATGTACTCCTTTCTTTGATTGCTTTTGCGGGGTACCATCAAATTATGGTGTTGAGGAAGATCGTGAGAAAAGCTGCTTTCATCACGCCTTGGGAACCTTTTTACTTTCTGAGGCGGTTGTCATTCGGCCCTCATCGATGCTTGGGGCAACCTATCGGTGACTATGATGGCTCTTTCCACGATTTAATGCATAAAGAGATAGAGATCTCGTGGATGACATCATTGTCAAAATCCGGAAGGAGGAGGACCACTTAGACCATCTCACAAAACTTTTCAACGAGGTTGCGTAAGTCTGACTTGAAGTTGAATCCCATGAAGTCGCCTTTGGTGTTAAGTCGGGCAAGTTGCTAGGGTTTCTAGTCGACCACAAAGGGATTGAGCTGGATCTACCAAAATCCGAGGCCATCGAGAAATGCCCATTCCTCGAGACGAGAGAAGAAATCTGGGGATTTTTGGGAAGAATCAACTTCATTAGCAGATTCATTTCTCGAACTCACGACAACTTTGTGAGCCGATCTTCAAGTTGTTAAGGAAGAACTCCTCCATGAAATGGAGCGATGAGTGTCGAAAGCCTTCCTTACCAATCAAAAAAGCGGTTGATTAACGCTCTATTTTGGTACCTCCGGGGATGATGTTCCCCCATTCATGTATACATCCATAAATGACAATGCCATAGAAATTTGTATCTTTGGAGCAAAAAAAGACGATAGAGGCGAAAGCGAGCTATCTATTACCTCGACAAAAGATTGACATCGGTGAACACAAGTACACTCGATTGAGAAGACTTGTTGTGCTTTAGCATGGGCTTCCATGAGGTTACAACATTACCTCCATGGTCACCTGACCCATCTCGTATCCGAATGGATCCTCTCAAGTATGTGTTGATAAGCCCATCTTGAATTGTCATTATATCGGATGGCGGTTGATCCTACTGACAATTTGACATCGTCTATGTGATGCAAAAAAGTGCATCAAAGGTCGAGGAATTGCGGATCAGTGGCGCATTGCTTTACTGAGGGGACTACAAACCCTTGAAGCATACTTTCCCGATGAAGGGTAATGATGATTCAACAACAACATCGATCTGATACACATAAACGTACGTGGAGAATGTATTTTGATGGGCTATTAACACATGAAGGCTCTGGGGTGAAGCGGTTCTAATATATCGATGCAGGGGGGAAGCGGTATCCGTCGCCGTCAAATTGCGGTTTATCGGCACCAACAACACTGTTGAGTATGAAGGTTGTATCATGGGGCTAAAAAAACTTGCAGATTCGATGGGCATCGGCGGTTAGCTTGTCTTTGGGGATTCGAATTGGTAATCAAGCAATCCACGAGGAATCTATCAAACCAAAAATTACATTCTTTGCCTTACCATCGGCAAGTTTTCTGAGATGGCTTTGGAGTTTGAAGAAATCTCCTTTCTACACATTCCTCGTAATAGGAATGATTTTGCGGATGCATTAGCAGCGTTGGCCTCCTTGGTTTACATACTGGAGATGAGGAAAACATGCCAAACATCACGTTTACTCTGCAAAAAAGCCCGATACTATGGGAATTACGTTGGAGAAGTATCGGATGAGCTACCTCCCATCCACGATCCTTGGTATCGAAGCATCGAGGAGTATCTACGAGATGGATCTACACCCGTTGGTGAGCCCTAAGCGAGAAAGGCGGATTCATCGACTTCTTTATGAAATTCTACTGGCGGAGATGCACTCTACAAAGAGATCTTTGGATTAGGTCTCCTCGGATATGCGGATAAAGACCAAGCTCGAGAGACTCGTGGATGAGATCCGTGGTGGAGTATGTGGCCCTCACATGGCGGACCCCTACTTGTAAAAAAGATCCTCGAGCGGGGCATTATTGGCTTACACTCAAAAAGGTATTTGTGATGATCACGTCGAGAGGTGCTATCGATGCAGATTCATGGGAATGCTATCACGCCCCTCGAGGAACTCCTGATATGAGTTCGCCATGGCCCTTCTCGATGTGGGGAATGGGCGTGATCGGGCCCCATCGAGCCCAAAAGCGATAATGGACATCGATTCATATTCACCATGATCGACTACTTCACCAAATGGGTGAAAGCGACATCCTTCCCCGGGGTTACTAAAGAAGTTATCATTGCTTTCATCGAAACAATGTCATTTGTCGATATGGACAACGAGAGGTCATTGTGTTAGACAATGCTAAGAACCTCAACAACAAAATGATGGAGAGTTATGCGAGAAAATTCCACATCAAACACCTTAACTCCGTCATCTACAGTCCAAAGATGAATGGTCTTTTGTTAGGCGGCTAATAAAAACATCAAAAAGATCATGCGAGAAAATGTCAGCGATCACAAAGGATGGCGACCTCTTGCCTCGACTTTATTAGCCTCTGAGAACTTCCATGCGAACTTCCTTTGGGGCAACCCCCCTACTCATTAGTCTATGGGATGGAAGCAGTGCTCCCCGTAGAGGTGGAAATGGAATCCCTCGAGTATTGATGGATGCTCGGTTGGATGAAGACCGATGGGTACAAGGCAGGTATCACCAATTGTCTCTAATAGGCGAAAGGCGATCCGCGGCTATCTTCCATAGTCGATTATATCGACAAAGGATCATGCGATCTACTGAAAAAAAATCGACTCTGGCAATTCAAACAACATGACTTGGTTTTGAAGAAGATCATTCATTGACAACGAAGATCGATCTAAGGAAAATTTCGCTCCCTAGCTGGGAAGGCCATTTTGTTGTCGAGGAAGTATTGATGAGGAGGTGCTCTCAGATTACGAGGAAATGGATGGCGATGAATTTCCACGACTTATCAACTTCGGACAAGTGAAAGCGGTACTATATCTGAAGTTACCATCAAACAAACATCTGGGTTTTTGATCATCAAATCACCGGTCATTAGGTTTTGAACCCTTTCCTTTCTACATACTCTTTTACCCCTCGAGGAAACATACACTTCAAACCGGTGACTGGTTTTACCTCAATTCAAACCTTCCATACAATCTCGGTTATCACGAAGGCGGGATTTAACCTTTCACAATTTTGGTTATCATCCAAAGGCGGGATTGAACCTTTCACACTTGCGGTTTATCACGAAGGCGGGATTAAACTTTTCTACGCTTGCAGTTTGTCACGAGGGCGGGATCAAACTTTTACACACTGCGGTTTATCCCCATTATGGGATTAAACTTTCCTCTCCCATGATATAGCTTTGCACATGGGATTCACGTTTCTCTTGATTGCTGCGATTCAGTCACGAGGGCGAAACTCGTCGACTGATCTCCTCGATGATAGGAGTGCGTAGGCAACATATATATATATATATGGCGGTCATAACAAAAAAAAACAACAAAAACATTTACGCCCTTTCTTCAAAACAAAAAACAAAAAAACATCTTCTACACCTATCGCCTTTCACATTCGGCGTTGAACCTCCTACACTAGGTTTGAACTACATGAGACTTGATCTCCTCTTGATAGAAGATCGTGGCGACCATTTATGGTTCGATCTAACCCCTACCGAACAAAAATTCTTGTCACTGCAGTCTTTGGGATCAACCTTGATTCACCACATTTCATCGGTTTTGAGATCAAAGGGATGGAATTACCTGACCTCTTCTCACAAATAGAAGATTCGGTGACCATCTAAGGCTGCGATCGTGCCTCGAAAAGCAATACCAACCCATAAGAGATGGAATTAACTAGGCTTCTCACAAATAGAAATCTTGGCGACCATCGTAGTGCGGTCGATCTCGAGAGGAAAAAACCACCCTCCTCTCCACTTTTCCATCTGAGATACCGGTCCCGAAGACACACAAGATGATAGGGGATACAGAAATCAATGATCCATTACGAGAGATCTTGCGACGTCTCGATGTCCATCTATCGAGGATAAGTTGAGAATGCATCAAGATCACAAGGCCACGAAAAAGCGAGGCAAACATCAAGCAAGTATCAAGGCATAACTAAAAGGGAAGTGAATCAAAATATATTTCCACTGCCATACATAATCTTGTTTGATATATACATATATGTTGTACATGACAAAATGGCTAAGCCTAATGCATGCGAGGAAAATACAAAGCTATCTCTAGATCTGTGTGTATCACGGACTATCGGATCTAACATAGCATCCCTCTCTGACGAAGGCGGAGGAAGCTGCTGCAAGCTCACTGCTTGAGGGTATCTACGAGCTAGCAGATTAGAGGCTAGCTAGCTGCATGGTGGCATAGTGCTCATCAATGATAAGCACTCATATCGGCAAGGTAGCGATCATCTACGGGATCTTTGAAGTACTATCTGCAATGGCCACATCCCTAGCGAGATAAAGGCGGCATCCGCTCCCCAATCAATGCATCACTGGTGATCTAGCCTCATCCCTCTCTAATGAGGCGGTATCTCTCTCATCAGAGAAATTTGTCGACATCAGCGACCCTAGCTTTGATCTCTATCATAGGTCATCGGATGTAAGCTCTGCTCCAAATGTTGTCTTAGAATCTTGAATAATGATGGCACTTTTCGGGGTGGGAGAATCCATCACAAATCTTTGGCGACCCAGCCCGGTCAAGTCATCGGTGGGAATAACGGCCTCCTCTATAGGCTCCTCATCGTCGAGAATCAATCTCTGCCTTTGTGGATACTACTGCATGACCCGATCGAGTCTCTGTCTCCATCCATGCGGAATACTCTGAGAACAACTGGATGGTGACGAGAAAACTTCGGCCCGACTCTCGTTGATCCCAGCAGGCATCTGACTGGATCATCCTCCATTGATAAGCGGTGTGAAGCGATGAAGCTGACGACTTGCCCCCTCATAAGGATGAAAATCCTGGCTGGTCAAGCCTGACACATCACGGCCCGATGGGTGGTAAGTAATCATGCCCCCTCAATCCACCCGAGAGGAGATAATCCATGCGGAGCATGAGTAATGAAAGTTGTAGGGTGAAGCTAAGCCACGAACACGGCAATATGGCAAGCGGATCCCTAATCCCCGGGAAAAGTGACCACGATCACGACATCATCATGTCATACTCTCTGAAATTTGAAAGGAGTATGACATGGCTATCTCATGGGTGAAACAAAACCCCTACTTAGTCTAAATGTGCTTGATCGGTCTCAAGTGTGACATAAACCACACATCTGACATAATAAGAGCTACTGTAAACACTCCTGCCGGATAAGTGCGTGATGTATGTGGTGACCTCGAGTCTCTGCGATGATCATCGGTATGATGGTATGACCCTCCACGAGAGCTCTCTTTGCCATAATGGCGCGATATCCAGCTCATCCATGTCTGTGGCATGAAGGCGTATGATAATCTGCGCATGAAAGCGATACATCTACTCTGGTGAGCATGATGGTCCTCCGGTGTGGTGAAATCCCGAATGCCGTGCATAGCTATCCTCGAGCCAAACACATCAAAGCAAGAAATCTTTGGGATATCACGTGGCGGATGTAATCTCATCTGGACCACTCTACGTCTCAATCCGGTGAGGGTCATGAGCTATCTGCTCATGTCTCCGATAGCCATATATGCGCGCAAAGTGCATCGGTGGCGTAGCATCATCAACCGTGCATACTCCTCCAAAGTAGGAGTCAACTGCTGGGTCCCAAATCGGAAAAAACTGCCTCTCTCGATACCCAGTGCTCTAGCATACCCTCTACAAATCTGTGGGAACTGAAACATCAACGAGGTCATAGTATCTTTGCGACAAATCATCTCGATCACCATATCGATGGTGATATACTATCATACCATGGCGCATACAGATACCACCAAAAATGGTGGGGTATGATCAATCTGACTAGCTATCGAAGAAGACAGACATACATGCGGGTAGTGTCGTAAGACCATCCGAGGGTCGATCTTTGAATATCTCTGGACATACATACATATGCATAACATAATAACATGCATGATACAATAGATGGCAATATGATATAGGGAATGGAAAAGCGTACATACATTCCTAAGTATATCATCATCTAATACATCTCTCTCTGACTAAAAATACGGGGAAATGGGGTGAAGCTACCCAACATCTACAATAGAGGCCTATCAAAAGATATAGCGAGAATGGGTGAAAGCTACCCGGATGCTAATGAGAGGCCTATCGAAAAGAAATAGAGAGAAATACATCGAGAAAAAGTCAAGAGTGTCGATATCATACACATCATCGATCATCCACTGATGTAACTCCTCTGAGTCTTTGGATCTCTATCTATAGGGATGTCGGTGCGATCTGAGGAGGATCTGCACTAAGCAAAAGCCATATGGGTCATCTGAGGGGCGGCCTTGAAAGCTGGAAGGATCAAAAGTATTTACCTCTGAAGGATCTCTGTCCAAATGCCGAATGAAAAGATGTGTCCGGTCTAGCTGTCGAGTCAATCTGTGTCACATGAGTCAGATCTCTGACACAGGCTAGCCAATCCATCATCATCACGGATCCTGGAACCATATCCCCCATAAAGCTGTGTGGCGCGGAGTGCGAGCTCCAATAAATGCGAGGATCCACCAATCTTTGGAACATCTCACGAGACCGAGGGGCCCTCGACGATGTAAAAGCCGTCGATCCCCATCAATGGGATGTCGATGATGGGTGATTGCTGCTGAAAAAAGCAGCCGATGCGCTGGCGAGGAGGCAAGATCGGCATCTGGATCTCTCTCTGTAGTGCTCCTAATAGCACGCTCTCTAAATAGAGCTCCCATCCTCCATCTGTGAAGAGAGGAATCCTGCGGGTGGAAATGGCGTACTCTACTCGGTCGGGTACCCATCCTCAAAACCAACTCCCAAATGCTCTCGAGTAGGGAATCCATGTGTGATGACATCGATTTGTCAACAACTCAAGCTGTGGCGACAATGAGTGAAACCCCCTCGTAGACAGGGACCTCCGCCCGGTATGGAATGATGCCATCTCGAGTCCTCGTGGATAGGTGTCTAAACCTAACTGCGCTCACGGGGACGCAAACAAGGAAGCCTCTCATGGGCCCAAAGCGCTTGACACAAAGGCAAACATCTGCTGTCGGTCAACACTCTTAACCTATACATGGGAAAAGAGACAAGAGAAACACTCACCGTGAAATGGGTAGAATCCTAACCACGCCTCGGTCAAGACCCTGCGATCGCATCGCATTCCCCACGAGGAAGTAGGCAAAGGTGTAGGAACCCCAATCATACTCTCTATCACGGTCCACGTGTCGAGTGGTGATGTGATCAAAGCGAAGGACATAGTAGAAGAATTATCTGCTATAAGCGACCCCTAATGATCATCGAGGAACAATCGCCAGAAGAATGCGATCCACGACTCTCACATCATCGGGTATAGGCTCACTCAAAAGGCCCGCTCATAGCATCTACGCTCAAAGGACCCGTCTGAGCAGTCACGCCCTTGGCGCGCCTCAGCGGAACTCCCAACAAGGATCGGTGGCGGTAGGGGTGATATCCGTCCGTGCTGAGCACTTGGCTCCCCTCAAACTCCATACATGATGATAAGCGCCGATCCATCGGCGTCGTCATCATCACCTCACGATCCAACAAATGGGTAGTGAGTGCAGGTGAAACCACCGCTCGAGACAATGCCACGAGGTAACCCGGGGGGACGACGATGGGGTAGAATGGAAGAACATCCCAAATCCCGACCATGGGACGATCGCTCTGTAGTCATCATGCAAAGCACGATACATAGAGTGGATGCTAAACCAGTTCCCTCGAGGGTGTGTAAAGCGGGAACCTACATCAAATCGAGATCAACATCGAGAATCCTTGACTCCTCATCGATAGGAAATAAGGAAGATTAAAGATCTAACTTCATACCTCGTTTGCGTGCGGTATATTTGAAGGATGCCTACTCAAGTCACCCTAGAAGATGCTGGGTTCGCCACTTGAATACTGGAAATTCCCTACGGGGAACACGTCTGACGGGGTAGGAACCTCGATCGGTGCATCCTCCTCCTCGTCCTCGACATTCGGCACTTCAACCCGAATAGGGCGTATCACCGCCTCCACCAAGCTTGCGAGGTTTGTCTAACAGAGAGCGGCGGTGAGGCTCTTGAAGCTCTCCTCCGTACACAGAAGTGGTCCTACGGGAACTACTCGGTGATCCGGATCCATAATATATCTGGACAACAAGTCTCAAATCACCTCGAGAAAGGTGTGGTAATTTCTTACTTGGAGCTTTTCAAAATGCATTGCTTTAATGCATGCATGCACATCTGATAGAGTTAAAAATGCATGACTACCCAATACCTACATTTTGGGAAAATTTTGCCATAGCCCCTTTGTAAATGGGACTATCCACCACATGCGGCATGACTAGGTGGCCATTCGATTAGCACACCTATACTGCACGATCATATACATCTACATGCATTAATCACATCACAGTAAAAATTCGTAAGTGTAGTCTAATTACGAGATTATTTTACTTTTATACCTTTACTCATTTGTCCTCATATAGGATAAGAAATAGCGGTAAAAGGTGCCAATTTATTTGTTTTCAAAAGTCAAATTTTTCACATCATTATGTTGACATGGTTTAATACTAACATTTGCTATGTTGATATATTAACATTTGCTATGTTGAATATTTTTATCAAGTCATATCGGCATGCATATTCACTACTACGTGTCTAAATGCATTTCATGTGATAAGTCATTTTTCAGCGGATAGAAGCTGAAAAAAAAAATACATGCATGTGTTACCGGGGCAGTGAAGAACGCTTATGCGGTGGCGAGAATATACGAGAAAAGTTACCGAACTTCAGTTGATCTGAAGAAAGAGCTCTCGATTTCCTTGTTGCGCATGACTTGAAAATGACTTATGAAAGCGACCATTCGCCTATACATAAGCACGGTTGGCCATGAGCTCACACTGCTGCTCTGAAGGTGTGTACTGCGGCACTCTACATGGGTCCCACCCTCGGCTCGCTCGATTAGAGTTGAAAAGGAGGTCTCACTGGTGAAAAAGCCAAATCGGGAATAAAAGTGCTCAGCGATTGGCGGAATAGCTTTGAAATCTGGTTTCTCGTCGGTCGAGTTAAACTCCGTCGTCTCAATGGTATTCGCTTTGAATCACGGGGTATACTATACCAATGAGCTCGACTTTCATAGATCATGCTCGGCAATACCCACAAAGGTCCGATGCCATCATTTGCGAGGTCGCTGACCCTAAACCTCCCGGCGGGGATTCTTATGAAAAACCACGAAATATAAAAAAACCACGAAGTGAAATTTATCATCATACGTATCCCCGGGGGTTACAATGAAATCTTATCAAAATCATGATCACATCTACGTATCCCGGTGAAGTCACAGCGCACATCTTTCAAGCATCTACGTATCCCGGGGGGGGTTACAATATAATCTGACCATTGATACACACATCGATGAAGGTCAGCGACCTTGACATCATGTCGGTAGATGGAAAGTAAACCCATCGAAGCAACCTTCAACGGCGAGAGGGCTACAACACAATGCTACCATTGACACATACATCAATGAAGGTGAAAGCGACCTTGACAATACACCCAACGAGGATTTATCCGGTGATACACACATCAGCGAAGGTCGAGGCGACCACGAGCGACGACAAGCTGTTGGCGATAACTCGATGAGAATGAGGGAATATGTTATACACATCCTCAAGCGAGACAAAGCTTTATCCCCACGGATCTCTTACACACTGAGAGGTACCTCTATGGAATATAGGCGATGTCTGCAGGATTCAAGACTTTGGTGATAGCCCCAGCGTCGACATCCTTGGAGACTTGGATCGCATGTCCAAGCCATCAGCGATTGTCATCATCGATTAGGAGGGGGATCACGACAATCATCATCATACATTTGCATCATGTTGTTTTGCATATAGCATCATGTTTATCTTGCTTGCATTTCAAGTGTCTAGGATTCTTTATCCTATCCATGCCTTGCATTGCATGAATATGATAAAGAGGGCATCTGTAGACACTCGAAATTTTTCTGCATACTATTACTAACATTACGGGAGGGTAGATTTGTCTTTGGAGATAACCACGGAAGGCGACTTACATCCATTTAGGATACTCTTAGAAGTGTAGTTCCAACACGGAACACAAACGGAGAACATCGATTTCAAACCGAACACAAACCAGAACTTCATCTCAAACCGGAACACACACACAGGAATGTCATTTCAATCTCGGAGATAACCCGAGGTTTGCAAGAGAAAAAGGCCAAACAACAACAGAGGAGAAGGCAGTTACATCTCGGCGATAATAACCATGACGTTCGGTTCGGTCCCGAAACAACCTTTGGGAGTAGCAACTCCATCCTTGGTGATAGCCCCGAGGATGCTTTTGCGATTCGGCGATAACTCGAATTGTTTGTTTCAAACACATGCGATCGACTTCAAGCTCGGACCTCCTCTACCGAGGCAATCATACCTCGGACCGGAGCTAACAGCGGGCGGATAGGTTCTTTCACAGATGACCTTGCGGTATTCAAACACTTTGGCGAGTCAATCTCGGATGTAACCACGAGCAGCGTCGCTTTTCGCTCAAAGCGGCGATAACCCGGTAAGGAGTCAAAAGTCGTCATCTTACCCTTCTCAAAGAAGATGATATCGCGGCATACCAACAAGTAGTCAATCTCAGATGTAACCCTGAGCAACGTCTACTTTCAACTCAAACCGACGATAACCCCGGTGAGGAGTCAAACATCATCTTATCTCTTCAACACATGCGCGTCGTCTCGACACTTCATACATACATACATACATACAACAATGTCCCACAAGAACCGATGAGTAACAATCCCGAGTGACTATTATGCGTGGCAGTACTTTGGATAGAATTTGAAGCTTGAAGACCATGGGCATAGACCCCTCTTCGACGACCGTACAACCTCTAATCCATGTCATTGCGTAACTCTCGACACAAGCGGTCTGAAGAAGGTCAGATATACCTCGTTCGGATGCTCGAATTGAAGTTACGCAAGTTTGAGCGGACATTACGATTGCATGAGTGCACGTCTTACGAGACGACGGGACCCTGAGGCTCGGATGCACCACGACCCGGTAGCAGGTGGTATGGCTTGGGCTGCAGCGGAGTGTACTACTGACCATCATCTATATATATACAAGCCTTGGGGTGACCATTTGAAGAAGAGAGAGAGAGAAAAAGCGAGGAAGCCACATCCATTTTACTCTGCATACACATCTTTTGAGTGTTTCCTCACTTTTAAACACTTGTTAGCTCACATATAGCTATCTTTTTATCCGTGGGAGCTGAGTGTTTATCCATTTAAAGTCGTAGAAGTCTACTTTGGCGACCCTTTGTAAGCCTTCTCACATTATATAAAGTCTTCTTCTCATATTAGCACACCTTTGTTGTACGTTGAGAGTCGTGTGAGTGTGTTTGCGGACTTGATCAAGTGGTTTTCATTTATATATATATATATATATATATATATATATATATTTTATATATGGACTAACATTATCGAGTTATGCCTCGATTGAGCCTGAACTTGATGCAGGCGTTTATTATATTTATATATATATATATATATATATATATATATATATAATTGTTGTCAGATATATCGATGAGCTGGATTTTACATATAGGGTGCATTATATATTTATATATATATATATATATATATATATATATTGTTTGTCGGACATATCAGATGAGCACAGATTCACATCGGTGCGTTTTACTGCTTTTTATATATATATATATATATATATATATATATATATATATTTACATTTCATCGGGCACAGAGTTTACTTATTGGCCTTTTACTTATTTATTTACATTTTTATTTTTGGAGTTTACTTACGTGGCGATTGATCGCTTCTGACTTTATTTACATTTTGTCCACACAGAGTTTACTTATCTGACTTTATTTACATATATATATATATATATATATATATATATATATATATATATATATATATATTACCGCTTTTATATATTTACATTTTCGATCCCCATGGAGTTGCTACGTGGTGGTTGATTGATATATGTATATATATATATATATATTTCTGACTTTTTATATATATAGCGCTTACTTGCTTTCCATACAAATTGCGGTATCATGTGAGCCTAGGAATCATGTGATCACAGATTGATCTCTTGAATCTAGATTTGGTTTCCATGATGGACATTTTTTCATTGTAAGCAACTTGTACATTATTTTGATGTACGAATTTCCTTGGATGGTTATCATGCCCATGAGGAGTTAACCTTTGCTTGTATATTATTTTCTCGAGAATGCTTTGCATCTAGAAAATAAAAGCAAACAATAGAACATTTAATAATAAAATGGAAGTATGAAAAGGTCTCAATTTCTATTGAGCACGGGGTTTGAAAAACCTCTTTTACAAAACTTCATTGATATATCTTGGTTAAAACTGAATTTTTCTATAAAATTCAAACCTTGTGTATATAGAGTGCTGACGAGGCCTCGCTTTTACTTTCAAATAATTGCACATTGATCCACACACACACACACACACACATTCATATAATAATTTCTTTGAAAAGTGGCGGTCGTAGTGGTAACACGGATGTAGGAAGTGCCTAACACCTTCCCTCGCATAATCAAGCCCCCGGACCCAAAATGAATCTCGGTTTCAGAGAGTTGTCAAATCATCGGGTTGATGTGTTTAGTGCAACCAATTAAATAGCGATTGTCAAATCTTTGGGTCGATGTGCAAACCTTTTTGATTGCGTTGGTGCGACCGATTAAAATACCACTGGCGACTCTTAAAGTCAAATCGTCGACATTATACATATTCGGACCTTTTCACTTTTTTCAAAAACAAATCTCATTAACATGAGAACACCAAAGAACAAGTGCGAAAAGGACACTCAAAAATTATTATATATATATATATATATATATATATATATATATATATATATATATATATTCTTAATAATTTTATTATTAAAATAAAAAGTTTATTTTAATTTTAAAATTAAATATCATACTAATTAATTAGAGTTGGAATTGGATTCTATGATAACTAATTGGAGTTGAAATTGGATTCTATATTTTCTTAAATAAAGGAGTTTATTTAGATATGAAATAAGATTTCATATTATTCAAAATAAAAGCAGTTTATTTGTGAATAGAAAAATAAATTCATGTTTCCTTAAATAAAGGATTTTATTTAGATATGAAATAAGATTTCATATTATTAAAATAAACGAGTTTATTTGTGAATAGGAAAGAGAATCAAGTGTTTCCTTTAATAAATGAGTTTTTTTTTATTGAAATTGGATTTATAATTAATTAAAATAAATGAGTTTATTTTGATTAAAATAAAATAGTTTATTTTATTCAAAATTGGATAAATTAAAATAAAAGAGGATTATTTTGATTTAAATTTGGATTAAAATAAAGGAGTTTATTTTGATTCAAAATTAAATTTTATACTAACTAAATTTGCCATTAAATGATATCAATATATATATATATATATATATATATATATATATATATATATATATATATTGAATGTTTATTATTCATGAGATGAATGTTATTTATTGATGCATATGGTGATGTGTATGATAATAAATGGGATTGATTATGGTCTATTAATCAATGTGATTAGATTTTATTTTAGTTGGATGCATGAATGAATGAGTTTTGTTAAATGGGAATTCTCAGTATATACTGCCTTCTCTAATTTTTCTTAATATAAATTTTATCTCCTCCTATGTACTTCCCTCGATCAGCGATCAAGGTTTTATTTATTTTAAATAGTTTTGTAATAGGAATAGTTAAAATTAATTTTAAAAATTGGAGATCAAGGAGCAAGGAGCGTTTGAAGACCAGTTTGTAATGGAGTTCAAGGTTTAAATGTAATAGTTATATCTAAATATTAATTCTTCCACCCCTAAGCTTTGAATTTTGGTTCACTTGGTGGCTCTAGTGAACCAAACTAGAATAAAAGTCCATAATCAATCCAAGTAGAATATAGTATTCTATATATGCATGCTTATATATATATATATATATATATATATATATTATGCAAACATGCTTCACATGTTAATTAAAATGACGCGTATTTTATATATATATGTGCATGCGCACTAAACAAGATGAGACAAATTAATAACATATCCCTCAAATATTATATATTAAGTTGTAACGTTCAAAGATATTTGGAATATCGAACGTCGCCTTCTAGCATAATAAAAATAATAGAGTATTGAATATTTAATATGAGTTTGTTGTGCACACACAAGGCAAGTATTAAATATTTAAGATGTTGTTTTTATTACATATGATGTTTATAAGGAATTGAACATTACTACTTTGTTGTGCACACACAAGGGTCAGTTTTTTTCTTCACTTATATGGAAATGCTGGGTCTGACTTAACTTAAATCATTTTAGTTCGGATGTGCACACACTTGACCATTATGATTTAAGAGGCAAAATATAAGGAGTTACATAGTTGATGTAATTGACAAGAGTTGTCTACCTATTTATTTATATATAGTTTGTTGTGCACACATAAGGCTATATACATTTGAAATGGGATCCTTATTCTCACTAACATATCTTCAATTAGATAATGCTGAACTATATATATTGAGGGTAATATAGTTTGAAGAAAATAGTGGGACATACTAATTTAAAACAAGACCTAAATTATTTTGGTAATTAATAAAAGAATGTATGCTAAAATGTTGTTGGTTACAAATTCATTTACAGAATTTTACAATGTCTAAATTACTATCACTGCGTACCATATTAGATGCTAAATTAACCGGACCAAAATAAACAGATTGGTTAAGGAAATTTGAGAATAGTTCTCATGGCTAAAAAGCTATCTTATGTCCTTAATACGTCTTTCCTACAATGGTTGCAGACAATGACTCTGTGGAAGAGATTGCTACTTTTAGAAAGTGGAAATATGATGCATAGTTGGCTCAATGCATCACGCTTGCATCCATGAGTAACGAGCTTCAGTGTCAGCATGAAACTATGGATGCTCTTACTATATTCCTTCATATCAAGTAGTTGATGGTAAGGAAAGTAGGACTAATAGATATCAGATATCTAAAGAGCTCTTCCAATCTAGAATAACCGATGACACTATAGTACAGACAAAAGTCCGTAACATGATCAATTTGATGAACAATAAGGACAACGGGTTTTGTCATGGATGGAGAGTTGAGCTAAGATTTGATCTTGTAGTCACTCTGGACTCCTTCTCACAATTGTTGTGAATTTTTCATATGAACAAGCTAAAGATCAACCTCACTGATTTGCTTAACATGATGAAAAATGTTGAGAGTCACTTTCCAACCAAGAAAGACCAAGTCTTACTGATAGGGTCTAAAGGATCTTCTAAAAAGAAGAATGATTCAAAGAAGTAAATAAAAAGGCAAAAACGAAGGATAATAAGAAAAAAAACTGATACGAATAGCAAAGAAGTTTATTTCCACTGCAATAAGCCTGGACACTGGAAAGAAACTGCGAGAAGCATCTTCCAGTAGCTAACCAAAGAAGCTTAGTGAAGTTTCGGTTACAAATATAGATTTTTATTCATGATTAAAATAAAATTTTCTTTAAGTCAAGATTCTACTTGGGTATTGGATACCGGCTTTGGTTATCATAAATATAGATTTATGAAGGTACCAAGCAGAAGTAGAAAGCTAAACAAAGATAAGTAATCCTATGTCTAGGAAATGAAGAAAAGGTTGTTACATTAGCCATAAGAACATATTGTTTAACATTGTCTATGGGCAAATCTATTAAGTTAATAAGTTGTTATTGTATTCCAGTTCTCGTTGGAAACATTATTTCTATTTTATTGTTTGACAA
This sequence comes from Panax quinquefolius, assembly GCA_020205615.1. Lineage (NCBI taxonomy): Eukaryota > Viridiplantae > Streptophyta > Magnoliopsida > Apiales > Araliaceae > Panax > Panax quinquefolius. The sequence goes on from JAINUW010000421.1 coordinate 23,729, forward strand.
TGAATTCTTTGGTATTATATTTAAGAACAATTGTTGTTCTATTTATAATAATAATGTTTTGTATAGAACTGGAATATTACTTAATGGATTTTGTGTACTTGACTTACGTAAAAATTATTTTACAAATTGAACAAACTAGTAAAAGAAAAGGAGATGATCATTCAAAAAGTTGAATGTGTGTATTTGCTGAAATATAAGTGTGAATTATTTGTAAGGTTCAAAGAATTTAGAAGTGAAACAAATTGGCAAAGAATTAAGATTCTTTGATTATATTAAGGAATAAATACTTGTACAATAAGTTTCTAGATCATCTCAAATGGTTTTCTCATAATGGACGCCTCCTGATACACAATTATTGATTGATGTATATGAAAGGAAAAATCGTACCTTGTTGGACATGGTGCAGTCCATAATGATTTTACCGACATTCTAGTATCCTTCTGGGATCATGTCCTAGAAATGGTTACATATCTACGAAAAAGGTAATCTCAAAATCCGGCTCCAAGACTCTATAAAAGTTATGGACAGGGAGGATTCATAATCTTAAGTATGTTAAGATAAGGGGTTGTCCAACTTATATGAAAAGGTTTCAAAAGGATAAGTTTGGAACAACATTTGACAAGTACAGATTTGTGGGACATCTTAAAGTAAGTTTAGGGTATATGTTCTATAATCCTACTTAGCAAAAGGTGTTTGTTGTGAAATGTACTACCTTCTAAGATAAATGTGTTTATCATTAAAGGGGCTAGTGGGAGGATAATAGATCTTGAAGAGTTCAAGAACCACAAAACACTATAAGTCAAATAAGAGGAACCTGTAGATAGACCTATTGTACCACAATCGAATCGTAAATTTGAAATAGTACTAAATATACTTGGGAGGTATGGATTCATCATAGATGATGATGATGAGTTACGCATCATAAAAGATGATGATCCGGTTACATAAGGTGAGGTAAAAGTTGTAGACACTCAGAGAAATAGATTGAAACAAGCTTCTCAAAAAAGGAACATTCGTTTTGTTGAAATAATCAAAAGAGTTTGATTTTTTCAAAAACAAGAATGAACCTAGTGTGTACAAAAGGGTCAGTGGGAGCGCCGTGACATTCCTAATATTATATGGTGATATACTATGGATAAGGATTGACATACTAATGCTATAATTAGTAAAGATAAAATTGTCTAAACATTCCTCCATGAATGATTTGGGAAGAGTATCTTAATTGGGGATAAAATCTATATAGATAGATTCAAGAAGATGCTCGACTTAACCCAAGGAACATATATTCATTTGATGCTAAAGTCGTTTAGCATGGAAAACTTCAAAAGATGTCTCGTGTTGATGAGCCATGGAGTGAATCTCTCTTAATAGTCCCCATATACTCCTGAAAAGAGAGATCACATGAGTGACAATCTTGTATACAATTAGATATACGAGATCTAATGTTTATAAGTCATATTCTGGAGAAGTTCACTATGAGTCAGTGAAAAACATCTTAAAGTACTTAACCGGCACTAAGGATATGATTAAAATTTATGGTGGGTCTAAATTAAAACTAGAGGGCTTAACAGACTCAAGTTTTTTAGACAGACCAAGAAGACAGAAAATCCACTTTAAGGTAAAGGGTTACCTTGAACGGTGGTGCAGTAAATTGAAAAGGTTTCAAACAGCAAAAAGTTGCTGGTTTATTGATAAAGACAAAGTATATAGCTATAAATGAAGCTGCAAGTTGATTGTTTGGATTAAAAGTTCATTATAGAACTATGAATAGTTCATAAATCTCATCTTAGATCTAAACATGTGTTGTGGCACTTTCATTTGATTATAGGAATAATTGAAAGATGGGAAATCACTATAGAGATAGTGAACTCTCAAGAACAACATTACATATCCATTAATTAAAGCTTATCCAACAGCAGGATAATCGTCACTTAGAGAAGAAGGGTATAAGATACCATGGCGATTGGCTTTATTGCAAGTGAGAGATTGAAATTAGTATGCACACAAGCCAATCACGTTTGATGATAAAGCATATACTTTGTAACAATCTTATTCATTTATTAATAAAAAGTATTAATTTATTAAAGGCTTTTAATTATCTACATGATGTTGTTTTATAATATGTGATAAACCCATAGTTTTAAGCAATGCTTTTAGAATAATGATGATAATCATTCTAATGAGATCTAAATTTTTAGAAAGCTTAAAACTAAAATAGTTCCCAATCGTTAGATTACTAAATTGGGGATTAGTGAATCCGGATAGATTGGTACATACGTTGCTTGCTCATTGGATGAGGATGATTGATATCATGATCATTTGTGTGGAGACACTAAAGCAAGTATATAGGTGCTTATTAGAGAATAAGTTCACTGAACGTGGCTCGCTAAGGAATACCTAATGGAGTTTTACTTGCCTGTTAATAGGAATTCCTGTAGTGATAGTAGTACAAGTGATCCTTGGACTTGAGATCATCATAGTATCTTGTGTATGATGAGTTATACTTTGACTTATTCCTTAAGACCCTTAGGGTATATCAAAGGGTATGCTTGGGTATAATAAGTTGTACATGGAGATAATGTATGATCAATAAAGAATCTACTACTTCTAGTAAAAGAAGAGAAATGTCATATGTGATTCGATAAATGACAACCCAGTATTCCTTGGCCAAGGCAGAATGATATTAGAAAGGAGTTTCTAATTTGTATTATTTGGAGTTGTGCATTTGAGAGTCGAAATACATATAATTAAATAAAATAAGACTTGACAAGAATTCCATGCCTTATATTTAATTGGGACATCAGATTGTGGAATGATTGAATCAGACAGTAACTATTTACTCAAAGGTTCTTTTATGATTAATGTTGAAATCTATATTATCCGGAAAGTCGTTGATCGCTAGTAGGAGGCTTATCCCTATTGTAGAATAAATATTATTTATTTAAATAAATTAATAAATTAATTTATTTATTTAAATAAGATTAGAATTGTTCTAATTGATTTATTCACAATTGGTTTAATATGGAGAACCTAAAGGGTCACACCATAAAAGGAAGAATAATTATTTAAGAAGTTAATGACATAATCTTAATAATATGTTAAGTGTATTTAATTTAATCTATGGTGATAGAATAAATTAAATAGCTTAATATTTATTATTTAATATTTTAGAAATATTAAATATATAAATTAATAAGTGGAGTCTTATTAATATTATTTCAATTATTATTATTTTAACTTCTAAAGAGTTGGAAATTAATTTAATATTAGTACTCTCATTTATTTCTAATATGATTAGGAGGCTAATTAATTAAAAGATTTTAATTAATTATACCTAATAAGATTAGGAGCCTAATTAATTAAAGGAGTTTAATTAATTAAAATAAAACACAATTTCTTAATTGTTAAGGAGGGTTGCCTACATCTATAAATAAGAGGAGTCTTATTATGGGTGAGGTGGTTGACATTTTCATAGAATACATAATTCTAATAGTTGGGAGAGTACACCCTTTTCTATGAGAGATAGAACAACTAGGGTTTTGCCAAATACCCATCTTCTTGAATCGTTCTTCTTCCTTGGTGGAGCACTTCTAGAGGCCAAACAATTGGATGGCTAACGTTGATCAAAGGAAGGAACAAAACCCGGTGGATTCAAGTTGAACGCGAAAAAGATTGAGGTGAACTTGTACCTGAGGAAACTCGAATCTTCAAGGGTATGATTTTATTCTTTATTTTTTTGTTTAATTAATAATTGTGCATAAAGGATGATCCGAGTATATGATTTGTAAAATTTTAAAACTCTGATTTTACACGTTTCCTCTTATTTTATGCAATTTGATTGTGTTCATGAATATTACAAACCTAACAGCCACTGGTACGATTATTATTGTGTTGTTGATCGTTGCCTTTTTGTTGTGCTGACTCATTATTGCGTTCCAATAACTAAGCCCTATTCACAACATCTGAATATAAACAAAGTTTGTGTGAAATAAGATATTGACGTATATCGGGTTTTAAACCTCTTAGAAACATTCGTGTTATTTGCTCCTCATTATCAACCAAATGGGATGCAAACCGGGACAACTCGGCAAACTTACCCTCGTACTGCGACACAGTCATATTATTTTGCTCCAACTTGATAAACTCCACCTCCTTCATGTGACGAATACGTTCGGGAAAGTGCTTGTCGTTGAACAGCTCTTGGAACTTCTCCCAAGACATTTTGAGTGCGTCAGGCTGGGTACACTTTACAGATTCCCACCAATAATATGCCTCTTCGCGCAACATAAAGGTGACGAATGAAACCTTTTGCTCCTCTAAGCATTCCAAGAAATCAAATATCTTGGTGATCTGCTTTATCCACGTCTCTGCCTTAAGTGGTTCTGGCTTTCCCAAAAACTCTGGCTGTCCCAGCTCCTTGAACTGCTTAGCAGTGACCATCCAAGATTTTCCAGTGTTTCCACCTGCATTTTGAATAGGAGTCTCTCTCACCTGATATTGTATGAATTGCATAAAACCTATGAACATCCCATCTTTCATCATCTGATCGGTGTTGTTGTTTACCTGAGGATTATTGTCTTCCTGTTGCACATTATCCTGGGTATTGATCGTTGGTGACTCAACGGTCTCATGTGCTTCATTGCTGGTCTCAACATTTTCATATGCAATTTTCAAACATTGTCACAAAATGAGGATTAATTGACATGCTACATATTATCCCTATACCGTGACCGACCAATTAAATACCAAATAAATTTAGGTAGGTCAAACTATCGAAGGAATTCCCCGTCTCTCCCCTCCTAGTTCTTGTCTCACATCTCAGCCAGGGATCATATCCCTAAGTTCTGATACCAACTGTGACGCCCCCAAAATAGATATACATCACCCATTCTGGCTCGCTAAATACATGGTACATAAATCAAATACAAACTTAATTATACAATTATCGTGTAAAATACAACAAAACATAAGCTGAGAGTTTTAACACGAATATTGTCGTCTAGACAATATCCACACTTAATGGAGTCCTCATTACAATTATTATCACACTATTTCATAGAATAGTGAGGACTACTAAAGCCACTTATCCTGGACCATCACTCCATTCTCCGACTCGTCCCAACTATATTCTCATTTCCTGAAGAGAACAATGAAAGAAAAGGGTGAGCTCAACTAGCCTAGTAAGAAAATATTATGACTAAGATAATGCAGAATAAATTATCCTTAGCCTTCAACACTATAACAATTGATAGAATATAATAGACAACAAGTTTTAGATCAACAACTGTAGCAGAACAAGCAATCCATTAGAAGAGTCAAGTAGAGCATGATATCTACTATCTTCTATGATTTAAAAAGTTTTTCATCAACTTTATCGCTGAGACTCAGCTTAATAAATAAACCACATCATCGAATCATCCCTGCACTACGGGCTAAGGATATTCATGTAATCATCAATGGTCATAATTATACCGAATAATCCCTGGTTATAATCATAACAACAACTGTCCATCAATGCACTACGGGCCAATGAGGACTTTTACCACACCATTTGTAACATTACGGGTCATGATTATACCGAATGATCCATGGTCATAATAATATAAATCAACAGTCCATCTATGCACGTAAGCCAAAGATGACTTTCATCACAATATAAGCATGAGGATGATGACAATGATATAAGCATTAATCAAACGAAATCAAGGATAAATATTAAAGACTTTAAATTTATCTAGAGTTTAAAAATATCTAAATTGTCAACATGATAATGCTTTGTGGAGTAAAATTCAAGAATAATATTCATGTATCAAAAATAATTTGAACAGAAAAGAAATCAATTTTTTGGGTGAATAGTACCCCGTAAATAGTACCCTATGAATAATACTTCGGGAATAGTACCTCGTGAATAGTACCCCCGACGTGAAAAGTACCCCAAATACCCGAGTGAATAATATTTGAGTGAATAGTAATTGGGTGAATAGTAACTCATGAATAGTATTCGACATAAAAAGTGCCCCGAATACCCGAGTGAATAATATTTGAGTGAATAGTAACTGGGTGAATAGTAACCCGTAAATAGTAACTCATGAATAGTATTCCGTCATGAAAAGATCAATAATTATCAAGAAAGCTCAGAATAATATTTCCACGAAAAGATACTGGATGAAGCACAAATATAAAGGATATTCTACTAATTTCATGGAGTATAGAAGCCAATACTTCAACAAAACGAGTATAGAATTCAAAATTTGAAAAGAAATAATATTACTTACATACTACAGAGTATGGAAGAAAATATTATTTCAAGCGAATATTGAACAAAAATAACATCCCTTGAACGGAAATAATATTCCAACAAATATTTAACGAAGATAATATTCTTACGAATATTAAATGAAGATACTATTATTTACGAATATTGAACGAAAATAATATTCATACGAATACGAAAAATAATATCTATTCGGAATATGAAATAAATAATACCCCTTACCTCAGAAGAAGACTGGATACAGGAATAGTGAAGTAGTAGACTTCGCTTCTTCTTTCTCTCTATAACTTCTCTCTCTATAGCTTCTCTCTCCATAATTGCTCTTGTGAGACTTAGTGAATTGGTGAGAATGAAAGATGAATGAGCTTCTATTTATAGGAAAATATAGTTTTAATAATTGCACGTTTTGGGGCTCGAAATATTACAGTACAATACCTTCATCTTTTCCTTCATTTTTAACTTGGTCCTGCAAGTATTATCAAACTTGCACCACCTCCCCTAATAGTATATCATGTGAATTAATAGTACAATCATGTGACTCAATAGTTCTATACATGTGAAAAAATAATTTCAGTATAGTACCTTCATCTATACCTCCATTTTCAATTTAGTTATGCAAGTATTATCAATCTTGCACCACCTCCCCTAATAGTACATGCATGTAAATCAATAGTATACACATGTGAACAAATAGTTATAAGCATGTGAATTAATAGTAATTAATTTTTCATTTATCCGATTAATTACCCGATTGGTCAATATAACTTCCAGACATCAATTATTATCGAAATAAATGTTGGTTTCCACTAACACTAATAATCCCAACACAATGGAACTATCAATTTCATCTTTAATCAACACAAACTTATTCATCATTAATATTATAACTCACAATATTTAACAACCAGGTCATTCCCAAAAAAGATGGGGCTTTTCGATAAGGATTTCTCCTTATTGGCGAGCAATTAGGTGACCAAACCTCTCCTTGACAGAACTTCTAGACATTGTCAATATTGCAAATAATAATATGAATAACTTCTACGACCTTTGCTTGATTCATTCTCGCCGTGGGCCACTGGTAATTATTAGCTGCCATAGTCTCTATCAACTCATACGCTTCCTCATAACTCTTTGCCATAAATTCTCCACCTGAAACTGCATCAATGCTCGTTCTGATGTTTCCATTCAATCCATTATAAAATGTGTTCAATTGCAACCATTTCGGCAACCCATGATGTGGACATTTTTGAAGTAATTCTTTATATCGTTCCCATGCCTCATACAATGACACCCCATGTTTCTGTTCAAACATCGTTATCTCGTTCCTCATTTTTGCTGTTTTTGCAGGTGGGAAAAATTTGGCAAGGAATTTCTGAGCTAGGTCTTCCCATGTAGTTATAGATCGGATGGTAGGGAGTGTAAGCCAACTCTTCGCCTTTGTCTCGTAAGGTGAATGGGAACAAGCGAAGTCAGATCGCATCATCCGACACTCCATTATACCGAAAAGTGTCGCATATCTCAAGAAATCGACGGATGCTCGTTTGGATCGTCATTCACCAACCCCCAAATCGAACTGAATTCAATCATTTGAATTATTCTCGGCTTAATTTCAAATGTATTTGCAGCTATTGCGGGCCTCGTGATGCTTGACTGCAGTTCAATCACCTTTGGTGTATGAAGTCCCTTAGTGCTTTATGATCTTCTATTGCCATTTCTCTCTTCTTTTCAGTGTCTCAAATTCTGTCTTGTTTCCTTAATCCACTTACTCAATCTTGGAAATCTTTTCTCGATGTCGTCCTCAAAAGGAAAGCAGTCGGGATTTTTGGACCGAGTTTGCATAAACCGCTTCAATCACCGAAATAAGATAACAAACAAAATAAAAAAAATTGTTTAAGTAAAAACTGAATTAATTTAAGCGATATTGTAATAAATTAAGATCTAAGCTAATATGTCCCTTTTAAGAATCTGCGCGCCAAAAACTTGATGGGTAAAATCTAATTACGCGTAACATGCAAGTATACATGGTCAACAAGTAATAAAGTGATAAGTTGAGTATCGTTCCCATAGAGACAATTAGCAAGAACTCAAGCTTACAACTATCAATTTTTAACTAATCCGAATTTTATTAAACTAACTTGAATAAATGAGGAGAAAATCTTAACAACTAATACTCTAACTCTCACTAATAACCCACAAAGATAAAACTCAATTTTCAAACAATACTTGGATAATTAGGCTCATGATTTCACTCTAAGCTTTACTCAGATTAATTCACTTTTATCTCAGTTCAATTTAATATTCCAGTGTATTAATCAAGAACACGATTGTAGCATTAACCACCTCTCAGTGCACCAATACCAAATTAACTCAAATCCACAATTAAGATAGAATTAAGCAAAACACTTCAATCAATTAACTCACAATATCTCTATGCAAATTAAATCAAAAGAAGTTTAAGATTAAGTTCTCTAACGATTACATGCGATGTTAAGCGTATCTCTACCTTAACATTCATCACAATTCTGCTATTCACAAAATTCATGAACACATGCTATATCAATTATGTCTAGATTTAAACATCTTCTCTCGAATCTATTCAAATCCACAAAGAATCGTTGATCAGGCAATTCACAAATTCAAGCTCAAATCAATATAGATAAACCATTGAATATTTTATTAAACTGAGAATTAAAGCTAATAAACCATTGTTCCACTCAAAGATCCATCAATCGCCTAAAAAGATAATTAATTCATAATAAATAAATTAACTACTGAATAAATAAAAGGAGACATCAACCCAATTACAGATAATAAAAATTAAGGAAGAATAATAAAACACCACCCTTCTCTGAATTCAATTCCTGCAATTTTCGTGAAGTTATTCCTTCTTCTCTAGACCTCCAAGCTTGATCTCCAATGTTGTTCTTTTGCAAAGTTGTGTATATCCCTTGATTCCCCTCTTCCTTTTACTTGTAGACCATCTCTTGTCTAGATACTCTCCTAGCTTGCCTCCACTTCCTATCCAAAACAACTTAAAACAATTCTAATTCTCCCCAACTACTGCCATCTAACTCCTCTTTAAAAACCAATTCACCGCCCCAACGCAGTCAGCGCCATAGTGGCCTTCCTGAAATGTGATCGGCGCCATAGCCATACAATAGGCGTAATAGACGTACAAGTGATCAAGGCCAAACCAATGTGATCGGTGCCATAGCAAAGAGAGCTAGCACAATTCCAGCGCACTCAGCGCTCCCCACGGCGCTGCCTGCGCTACACCATCAACAACTTCATTAACTGATCACACAATCTCAAATGCTTTCAAATGCAAGACACCTCTGCTTTTCCTACATTAAGCGAAAAACCCATCAATAGTAACATAAAAAATGCATAAAAACAAACACAAAAATAGATCAACTGAACACGATTCATGGTTTAAAAACCTACTCATCAGTTCACACTCGCACCCAAATCACACAAACATTTGTTGAAGGCCATGTTCTCAATTGTGAAAGGAATGGTAAAACTCCCCGGATCCTTCAACTTTGGAGGCAACTTTCTCTGTAATACCGCACTACATTCCTCCGTCAATGCCATAGTCCCATAGTCTTCTAACTTCTTCTTCCTTGATAGAATACCCTCCATAAACTTTGCATAGCTCGACATCTGTTCAAGAGCTTCCGCGAAGGGAATGTTAATCTATAATTTCTTAAAAACATCCAAAAACTTAGAGAACTGCTTGTCTAATTTCTACTTTTGCACTCTTTACTGAAACGGTGGTGGAGGATAGATGACTGGCTCAACATCTGCCTGATTCTTGTCCACTTGCTTATCTTCACCCTGTTTTTCCTCGTCTAACTTTTCTTCACTTTCCTTAACATCTATCTTTGGCAAATTTTATACACTTTGTCCCTCAAGATTTTTTCCACTTCTCAATGTGATTGCTTGAAACTATTCATGATTTCCCCTTGGATTCTTCTCTGTGTCACTTGGTAAAGTTCCTTGAGGCCTGTTATTCAGTTATAACGTAAGCTGTCCCATCTGATTTTCTAAATTCTTGATCGCCACCGCTTGTGTTTTCATAGCTGCCTCATTACCCGATATGTATTTCAGCAATAACTCTTCCAAATTTGACTTTTTTTCTTGATGTGAAATTGATTGTTGATGCTGATTTTGGAAACATGGGGGATAAGATGGTCGTGGAGCCTGCTGATTTTGATTATTACTCTATGAAAAATTTGGATGGTTCCTCGCCCCAGGATTATAGGCATTCTGATACAGATTCTGAGGTATTCTATTATAACTGCCTACAAACTGAACCACTGCTAAATTTATAGCACATTGTTCTGTCGGATGTTCCCCAGCACACAATTCACAAACATATGCCACCTGCAGAGTCTGTGCACCCGTAAGAGCATCCATCTTCTTTGACAACGCTGAAATCTGTGCCGCTAGAGCTGTTACTCCATCTACATCTAACACCCCAGCTACCTTAGGCTATGTCATTCTTGTTGTGGGCCACTAGTAGTTGTTAGCCGCTATCGTCTCTATCAGATCATATGCTTTATCAAAACATTTAGCCATAAAAGCTCCCCCAGATGTTGCATCAATACTAGTCCTCAGATTACTCTTCAACCCGTTGTAGAAGGTATTCATCTACAGCCACTTGGGTAGTCCATGATGTGGACACTTCCTTAGCAGTTCCTTATACCTCTCCCAAGATTCGTACAGAGACTCCCCATGCTGCTACTCAAACATCGTAATCTCATTCCTCATCTTCACAGTCTTCACTGGTGGGAAAAATTTAGCCAAAAATTTCTGAGCAAGGTCATCTCATATAGTAATTGACCATGGCAGTAGTGAGTGTAACCAACTCCTTGCCTTGTCTTGCAATTTGAATGGAAACAACCTTAGTCTCACTGCATCATCCGATACCCCATTGTATTTAAATGTATCACAAATCTCTAGAAAATTTATTAAGTGCTCATTCGGATCACCGTTAGCTAATCTCCCAAAATGAACAGAATTATGTATCATCTGAATTGTCCTATGCTTGATCTCAAAGTTATTCACTATAATTGCAGGCCTGGTAATACTTGACTGAATTTCAGTAACCCTGGGAGTGGTATAGTCCCTCAGTGCTTTCTGATCCTCTGCAGCCATACTGTCTTGTTTATCAAAATTGTCTCTATTTTCCTTAATCCACTTACTAAGTCTCTGAAACCTTCGTTCGATGTTGTCCTCAAAAGGAAGCAATTCTGGTTTCTTTGATCGAGTTTTCATACACTAAGAAAAAGAACCTGAAACAAGAAATAACGAAAACAAAAGAAAAATGTTTTACTAAAATTGAACTAATTAAACTAATATTGAAAGTAATAAAATCAAAACTAGTCCCCGGCAACGGCGCCAAAAACTTGTGGGTAAAATCTAAATACGCAAAGCACGTAAGTATATGTGATCAACAAGTAATATAATGATAAGTAGAGTATCGTTCCAACAGAGACAAGTATGAATTTTAATCAATCAATTAACAACTTTATATTATTTTAATTTTATTAAACTATTCGAATCAATAATTTTAATTAAGGAAAAACTAATAAACTAGAAATCAAAACAAATCAAAACAACTAGTTACCACAAATTTTAATCAGATGAAGGAGAATTAAGCCTATAACTTCACTTTAAGCTTCACTTAGATTATCACACTTCTTTTCAATTCAATTAACTATCTCAGATCATTAATCAAGAACACTAAAGTAGATTTAGTCATCTCTCAATGCACTAACACCATATTAACTTAAATCCACAATTAATAGAATTAAGCTAAACACCCTAATTAACTAATTCACTATATCTCTATTTCAATTAAAATCAAATAAGGTTTAAATTCCAAGTTCTTACATGATTACATACGATTTTAGGTATATCTCTATCCTAAACATACATCAATAATTCCATCAAAACGCAGAAATCATGAACACATGCTATTATGACTAAGTCTAGATTCATATATCATCTCTCAAGTCCATACAAATCCATATAAAATTGGTGATCAATTAATTCAAAAATTAAGCACAAATCACAATAGATGAACTATAAAGAAAGATTTATTAAACTAAAATTAAAGCATGATAATCATCATTCCACATTAAAGATCCATTGCAAGCTTAATTAGAAATTAATTTCATAACTAATGAATTAAAAACTAAATAGATAAAAGATTTCATCATCCCAATTTACAGAAACTGAATAAAAGATACAAGGATAGAAAAACACCGCCCTTATCCTCATTCAATTCTACAATTTTTGTGATATTGGTCTTCTGCTCCACTCTTCCAATGATCTTCAGTAAATTAGGACTCCAAAGATTATGATTGATTGTGTCTGATTGACTTCCATCTTAATTTGGCACAAGTCATGTAAAAGCTGATAGAAACGTGTCGATTCTAGTCCCAATCGGAGCCAAAGTCCATCAGTCCAAGCCACAACAGTGTTCAAAGTGCATATAAACTCTTCTTCTGTCCCCGCCTCGACGGGGGTATTTGCCTTGAGAATGCCTGTCTTGGTGGGGTGCTATGATCCTGACTGCCACGTGTACCCTCACCCCGGCGGGGTGTTTCTTTGTTATAGGTCCTGCCCTGGTGGGGTACTCACTGCTGTAGTTTCTGATTCTTGCTTTTCCTTGTTGTTCTCTTGCCACATTGCCACCATTGTACCAAAGTTAACATGTAATGCAACCTACAAACAAAACAAATATAAAACACATAAAACTGTACATAACTAACTTGATTAAACATCGTTTAAGTCCAAATAAGAACCCGATTCATAGGTATAAAACCCACTCATCAGAATGCATGGGAACACAATTGATAATGAGTACGGCATACCATCCTCAAATAGATGGCCAAAGCGAAAGGACAATACAAACATTCAAGGATATGCTAAGAGATTTTATCATGGACTTCAAAGGAAATTGGGATGATCATCTTCCGTTGGTGGAATTCACTTACAATAACAGTTACCACGCAAGTATTGGCATGTTGCCTTATGAAGCGTTGTATGACAGAAAGTGCAGAACTCCATTATGTTGGGATGAAGTTGGTGAACATCAACTACTAGGACTAGAATTGGTGCAACAGACTGCTAAGATTATGAAGGTGATCAGGACGAGATTAATAGCTGCTCAAGACAGACAGAAGAAATATGCTGATCAACACCGACAGAATCGAGAATTTGAATCTGGTAGCTATGTTTTCTTGAAAGTGTCTCCCTAGAAGGGAAAGATCCGATTTGGTAAGAAGGGAAAATTGAGCATGAGGTTCATTGGACCCTTTGAAGTATTGAGGAGAATTGAAGAAGTTGTATATGAGGTAACCTTACCTCCGACCTTAAAACATATCCATAATGTTTTCCATGTTTCTGTCTTACGACCGTATAAGCCCGATTACAAGCACGTTATCAAATATGAACCCCTATAATTTGAGAAAGATTTATTTTATGAAGAAGTTCCTATTCAGATAGTTGACAAGAAAGAACAAGTACTCAGAAATAAAGTAATGCCTTTTGTTAAGGTAATCTTGAGGAACCACAACGCTGAAGAAGCTACGTGAGAACTCAAAGAACAAATGATGAAAAATTATTCTCATTTATTTGCTTAATATGTGTGTAGCGATTCTGGGGACACAATCTTTGTAAGGGGGAGAATGTAATGGGCCGAATTAAGTGAATTGTGATTCTGGGGACAAAATCCTTTTAAGGGGGGAAAAATGTGATGAACGAGATTTTTGTATTAATTTTTAAATATTTATTAAATTAAATAAATATTTTGTAAATTTATTTATTGAGTTAAATAATTATTTGATGGAATTATGGTAGATTAATTTAACTAAGTGTGTCACATTGATTAAATTAATGTAGAATAATTTTATTGATCAAAGTGAAAATTTAATTGAGATAATTAAATTAAATGAGTTGTCAAATAATTTTATTGTTATTCTAATTAATTTAATAATTAATTAGAGGTTTATTTATTTGTTATAAATAATAAATGAGAATTTTATATATGTGATGATGTGATTTAATGGGTAATATTACCTTTTATTTAATTGATTTTAAATAATGTTATTTGATTAATTAAAGTGTGACAAATAAACTATATAATAAATAAGTTAATTAAAATAAATTAGAAAGGGAATTTAATGAGCAACCAAACATGGCCTTGAGAACATGGGAGCAGTCAAGGCCATAATGCACTTAACCGCTACCCATATACACACTAGTTATTTTTAAAATAAACATTGCCAGTTCAATTATTTTGCAAGTTTGGGAAATACGTAGAGAGAAAAAGAGATAAAACTTTGAGGGAAATTGAGATTGCAGAAGGAGTTGGAGAATCGAAGAAGCTTTCTGTCACATTCTAGCAATCTAAGTGGAGAAATCAAGAGTAATTCCTTAATCTAAAACTTTAAAATTTATATTTTTAAAATTTTTCTCCATTAACATATATTAAGTTCTCTGTTAATTGAAATTTATGAGGTATTTGTTTAAAACTTGATATTAAATGTTTATTAGCATGTATAGTTCAATTATATATAATTTATATGTGTTTTAGAATAATTAATCCTTGAAATCATGTTTAAATTAGAGTTTTGAAGTTACAGAAAGATAAATATTTGAATATGGCCCATAAGTACAAAAATTGATGCCTAAATTGCATATTAATCAGCGAATTGATAATTAATTATGTTTATACATTTAAAAACAAAAAGAACGAAGCTTAAACAAGCTGATTTGGTGTTATAACAAATCTATAATTTGTGATTTCATGGAATTTGATGAAACTTTGAAAAATAGCAAGAACATAAAAATTATGGGTTCAAATCTTGTTGTTTATGTGATTAAAGTTGTTAAAAGCATGCTAAAAATGTTATAGAATGTTTATGTTAAGTTTAGAACATATGGGTGACACAGGTATACATCACTCATTCTGAGTTGCCAAATACATGGTACATAAATCAAATACAAACTTAATTATACAATTGTCGTGTAAAATACGACAAAACATAAGTTGAGATTTTAACACGAATATTGTCTTCTAGACAATATCCATAATATCCACACTTAATGGAGTCCTCATTACAATTATTATCACACTTTTTTTGATAGAATAGTGAGGACTACTAAAGCCACTTATCTTGGACCATCACTCCATTTCCTGACTCGTTCCAGCTATATTCTCATTTCCTGAAGAGAATAATGAAAGAAAAGGGTGAGCTCAACTAGCCCAGTAAGAAATATTATGACTAAGATAATGCAGAATAAATTATCCTTAGCCTTCAACAGTATAACAACTGATAGAACATAATAGACAACAAGTTTTAGATCAACAACTGCATCGGAACAAGCAATCCATTAGAAGATTCAAGTAGAGCATGATATCTACTATCTTCTCTGATTTAAAAAGTTTTTCATCAACTTTATCGCTGAGACTCAGCTTAATAAATAAACCACATCATCGAATCATCCCTGTACTACGGGCCAAGGATATTCATGTAATCATCAATGATCATGATCATATCGAATAATCTCTGTTCATAATCATAACAACAACTGTTCATCAATGCACTACGAGCCAATGAGGACTTTTACCACATCATTTGTAACATTACGGGTCATGATTATACCGAATGATCCCTGGTCATAATCATATAAATCAACAGTCCATCTATGTAGGTAAGCCAAAGTTGACTTTCATCATAATATAAGCATGAAGATGATGATAATGTTATAAGCATTAATCAAACGAAATCAAGGATAAATATTAAAGAGTTTAAATTTATCCAAAGTTTAAAAATATCTAAATTGTCAACATGATACTACGTTTGTGGAGTAAAATTCAAGAATAATATTCATGTATCAAAAATAATTTGGACAGAAAAGAAATCAATTTTTCAGGTGAATAGTACCCCGTAAATAGTACCCTGTGAATAGTACTTCGGGAATAGTACCTCGTGAATAGTACCCTAACATGAAAAGTACCCCAAATACCCGAGTGAATAATATTCGGGTGAATAGTAATTGGGTGAATAGTAACTCGTGAATAGTAACTCGTGAATAGTACTCCTGCATGAAAAGTGCTCCGAATACCCGAGTGAATAATATTTGAGTGAATAGTAATGAGTTGAATAGTAACTTGTAAATAGTAACTCATGAATAGTATTCCATCATGAAAAGATCAATACTTATCAAGAAAGCTTAGAATTATATTTTCATGAAAAGATACTGGATGAAGCGCAAATATCAAGGATATTATACTAATTTCATAGAGTATAGAAGCCAAAACTTCAACAAACCCAGTATAGAACTCAAAATCTGAAACGAAATAAGATTACTTACATACTATAAAGTTTGGAAAAAAATATTATTTGAAGTGAATATTGAACAAAAATAACATCCCTTGAACGAAAATAATATTCCAACGAATATTTAACGAAGATAATATTCCTACGAATATTGAACGAAGATAATATTCTTTACGAATATTGAACAAAAATAATATTCATATGAATATGAAAAATAATATCTCTTCAGAATATGAAATAAATAATACCCCTTACCTCAGAAGAAGACTGGATACAGGAATAGTGAAGTAGTAAACTTCGTTTCTTCTTTCTCTCTATAGCTTTTCTCTCTATAATTGCTCTTGTGAGACTTAGTGAATTGGTGAGAATGAACGAAGAATGAGCTTTTATTTATAGGAAAATATAGTTTCGATAATTGCACGTTTTGGGGCTTGAAATATTAAAGTACAATACCTTTATCTTTTCCTTCATTTTTAATTTGGTCATGCAAGTATTATCAAACTTGCACCACCTCCCCTAATAGTATATCATATGAATCAATAGTATAATCATGTGACTTAATAGTTCTATACATGTGAAAAAATAATTTCAATATAGTACCTTCATCTATACCTCCATTTTTAATTTAGTCATGCAAGTATTATCAATCTTGCACCATCTCCCCCAATAGTACATGCATGTGAATCAATAGTACACATATGTGAACAAACAGTTATAACAATGTGAATTAATAGCAATTAATTACTCATTTATTTGATTAATTAGCCGATTGGTCAATATAACTTCTAGACATCAATTATTATCGAAATAAATGTTGATTTCCACTAACACTAATAATCCCAACACAATGTAACTATCAATTTCATCTTTAATCAACACAAACTTATTCATCATTAATATTATAACTCACAATATTTAACAACCGTGTCGTTCCTGTGAAAGAGGGGCTTTTCGATAAGGATTTCTCCTTATCAGGCGCGCAATTAGGTGACCAAACCTCTCCTCGATGTAACTTCTAGACATTGTCAATATTGCAAATAATAATATGAATAACTTTGTTGTCTCAATTATTGATTTAATAATATAAAATATTATGCACATGATACTGTGACAATAATTGAATCAATAATATGACAGATATGATGCATCAATTACTGTAGCAATAATTGAGTATAACTGAGTGACTTCTTACATAAGTATTAATAATCAATACTGTGTGCTACTATGTAACCACGCATATTACTGTACTTTTACTACTCGGTAGTTCAACAGTTTTAACGGTAACACTTTCGCCGTTATTTTTATAAAAAGATAATTCTGTCATTTTCTAAATACGACAATACTTCCGTTGTGGGGTCCACCAATGATTGTGCCGTCGTACGAATATTCCCTGTTAAAACGAATATTCCCCGACACAACGAATATTTTATATCAACTTGCTTTCTTTAAAAAATGTTCAAATATCATCCTTAACTTTAACCTTTTATCAATTTAACCATTTACTAAATAGAATAATAATTATAGGAAAATTGAATACTTTTATTTCATAAAATTCGGGGTCTTACAATCTCCTTAACCTTATGAAATTTAGCCCTCGAAATTTACGTGCATTTACTGGTATGTCGAAGAGGTGAGGATACCTCTTCAGATTCTAACTCTTGAGGTATAACCTTTGAGTGTAGAATATATCCACTTTATCCAAAATTTTAACAGGTACCTCTTCATACGTTAAATCATCCTCTATCTCGTCTGGTTCTAATTCAATATTGTGGTTTGGGTTGTCCACATATTTACGTAACATCGATACGTGAAAAATGTTATGAACATGCGACACACTTTGTGGTAAAGCGAGTCTATAGGCCATAGTTCCTACTCGATTGAGGATTTCAAATGGGCCAATTAAATCGAGGGTTGAGATTTCCTCTCTTCATCAACTTTTGCTTCTAGAATAATGCCTTCTTGAACCTTCTTTTTCGTATTCATCAGCTCTAAGTCTGTAGCTTGAACGACTTTAACTTTATCGATTAAAGTCGATTCTAATCGTATATTCGCTATCTTCACGTAGGTTCTTGGAGTTTTTAACTCTATCTCCATCTTTCGCAAGACGTACGAAATGGGTCTTTGTGTTAACAACGTAGCACTCGTAAAAGCATACGATCTTCTACTCAACGTGTCAGTTACCACGTTCGCTTTTTCCAAGATGGTATTGAATGGTATTATCGTAATCTTCAACAACTCGAGCCAACATCTTTGGCACATTATATGTTCGTTTTGGGTGAAGAAATACTTAAGGGTTTTAGAAATGGGTTTTGTACTGGGGTCAATACAAAATTCGATTTCACGCTCTGGGGGTAGGCCAGGAAGTCTTTAGAGAATACGTCAGGAAATTTATTACTGATAGAAAAAAACTGTGACTCTCATCCCAAGACTTGGATAACATGTCACATTGATACCTATCAACTTGCCACCGTTATTCACGGCTTCCCCTACAGAAAGTCTGGCTTCGGTGCACTCCACACAAGGAAGTCACCAGCAAAAGGCTCAGGGCTCTTTACTTATGGCTTAATATAATAGTGATTGACTTTAGTGGTTTGGTTGCTTGAATTCGCATAACAGGTTGATTAGGAATATGAAAGCTAACAACCTTACAAAAATAATCAATTTTGGTATGATGAGTAGTTAACCAATCGATTCGTAAAATCACATCAAGGGCAAGTATTTTCAAAGAGATAAGATCGACAGGTAACGTGAAAGTGTCGATTTGAATCAACAAGATTTATAAACAGTGGAGGTAACGAAGGTTTCTACTAACGAAGTTTCAACCAATAAGTCAAAGTCTAACTTCTCTAGGATCAAATTTAAACGTTGAGCACAAGCAAGAGAGATAAAATAATGGGTAGAACCGGTATCTAATAAGGTATAGACTTCACAAGAATTTATAATTAACTAATACGTGCTAACTTCGTTCGGGTTACTCGCTTTTTGAGAAGTCACAAAAAACGCTCTTCCTGTAGACACTCAAAGAAATAGATTGAAACAAGCTTCTCAAAAATGGAACATTCGTTTTGTTGAAATAATCAAAAGAGTTTGATTTTTTCAAAAACAAGAATGAACCTAGTATGTACAAAAGGGTCAAATGAGATATGCGTGACATTCCTAATATTATATGTTGATATACTATGGATAAGGATTGACATACTAATGCTATAATCAGTAAAGATAAAATTGTCTAAACATTTCTCCATGAATGATTTGGGAAGAGTATCTTAATTGGGGATAAAATCTATAGAGATAGATTCAAGAGGATGCTCGACTTAACCCAAGGAACATATATTCATTTGATGCTAAAGTCGTTTAGCATGGAAAACTCCAAAAGATGTCTCGTGTTGATGAGCCATGGAGTGAATCTCTCTTAATAGTCCCCATATACTCCTGAAAAGAGAGATCACATGATTGACAATCATGTATACAATTAGATATACGAGACCTGATGTTTATCAGTCATATTCTGGAGAAGTTCACTATGAGTCAGTGAAAAACATCTTAAAGTACTTAACCGGCACTAAGGATATGATTAAAATTTATGGCGGGTCTAAATTAAAACTAGAGGGCTTAACAGACCCAAGTTTTTTAGACAGACTAAGAAGACAGAAAATCCACTTTAAGGTAAAGGGTTACCTTGAACGGTGGTGCAGTAAATTGAAAAGGTTTCAAACAGCAAAGAGTTGCTGGTTTATTGATAAAGACAAAGTATATAGCTATAAATGAAGTTGCAAGTTGATTGTTTGGATTAAAAGTTCATTACAGAACTATGAATAGTTCATAAATCTCATCTTGGATCTAAACATGTGTTGTGGCACTTTCATTTGATTATAGGAATAATTGAAAGATGGGAAATCACTATAGAGATAGTGAACTCTCAAGAGCAACATTACATATCCATTAATTAAAGCTTATCCAACAGCAGGATAATCGTCACTTAGAGAAGAAGGGTATAAGATACCATGGCGATTGGCTTTAGTGCAAGTGGGAGATTGAAAGTAGTATGCACACAAGCCAATCATGTTTGATGATAAAGCATATACTTTGTAACAATCTTATTCATTTATTAATAAAAAGTATTAATTTATTAAAGGCTTTTAATTATCTACATGATGTTGTTTTATAATATGTGATAAACCCATAGTTTTAAGCAATGCTTTTAGAATAATGATGATAATCATTCTAATGAGATCTAACTTCTTAGAAAGCTTAAAACTTAAATAGTTCCCAATCGTTGGATTACTAAATTGGGGATTAGTGAATCCGGATAGATTGGTACATACGTTGTTTGCTCATTGGATGAGGATGATTGATCTCATGATCATTTGTGTGGAGACACTAAAGCAAGTATATAGGTGCTTATTAGAGAATAAGTTCACTGAACGTGGCTCGCTAAGGAATACCTAATGGAGTTTTACTTGCTGTCAATAGGAATTCTGTAGTGATAGTAAGACAAGTGATCCTTGGACTTGAGATCATCATAGTATCTTGTGTATGATGAGTTATACTTTGACTTATTCCTTAAGACCCTTAGGGTATATCAAAGGGTATGCTTGGGTATAATAAGTTGTACATGGAGATAATGTATGATCAATAAAGAATCTACTACTTCTAGTAAAAGAAGAGAAATGTCATATGTGATTCGATAAATGACAACCCAAAGATTCCTTGGCTAAGGCGAGAATGATATTAGAAAGGAGTTTCTAATTTGCATTATTTGGAGTTGTGCATTTAAGAGTCGAAATACATATAATTAAATAAAATAAGACTTGACAGTAATTCCATGTCTATTATTTAATTGGGACATTTTATGGTGGAATGATTGAATTGTACGGTAACTATTTACTCAAAGGTTCTTTTATGATTAATGTTAAAATCTATATTATCTGGAAAGTCGTTGATCGCTAGGGAGGCTTATCCCTATTGTAGAATAAATATTATTTATTTAAATAAATTAATAATTTAATTTATTAATTTAAATAAGATTAGAATTGTTCTAATTGATTTATTCACAACTGGTTTAATATGGAGAACCTAAAGGGTCACACCATAAAAGGTAGAATAATTATTTAAGAAGTTAATGACATAATCTTAATAATATGTTAAGTGTATTTAATTTAATCTATGGTGATAGAATAAATTAAATAGCTTAATATTTATTATTTAATATTTTAGAAATATTAAATATATAAATTAATAAGTGGAGTCTTATTAATATTATTTCAATTATTATTATTTTAACTTCTAAAGAGTTGGAAATTAATTTAATATTAGTACTCTCATTTATTTCTAATATGATTGGGAGGCTAATTAATTAAAAGATTTTAATTATTTATACCTAATAAGATTAGGAGCCTAATTAATTAAAGTAGTTTAATTAATTAAAATATAACCCAATTCCTTAATTGTTAAGGAGGGTTGCCTACATCTATAAATAAGAGGAGTCTTATTATGGGTGAGGTGGTTGACATTTTCATAGAATACATAATTCCAATAGTTGATAGAGTACACCCTTTTCTATGAGAGATAGAACAACTAGGGTTTTTCCAAATACCCATCTTCTTGAATCCTTCTTCTTCCTTGGTGGAGCACCTCTAGAGGCCAAACAATTGGATGGCTAATGTTGATCAAAGGAAGGAACAAAACCCGGTGGATTCAAGTTGAACGCGAAAAAGATTGGAGGTGAACTTGTACCTGAGGAAACTCGAATCTTCAAGGGTATGATTCTTATTCTTTATTTTTTTGTTTAATTAATAATTTTGCATAAAGGATGATCCGGGTATATGGTTTGTAAAATTTTAAAACTCTGATTTTACATGCTTCCGCTTATTTTATGCAATTTGATTGCGTTCATTAATATTACAAACCTAACAACCACCAGTACGATTATTATTGTGTTGTTGGTCGTTGCCTTTTTGTTGTGCTGACTCATTATCGCGTTCCAATAACTAAGCCCTATTCCCAACATCTGAATATAAACAAAGTTTGTGAGAAATGAGATATTGACGTATATCGGGTTTCAAACCTGTTAGAAATATTCGTGTTATTTGCTCCTCATTATCAACCAAATGGGATGCAAACCGGGACAACTCGGCAAACTTACCCTCGTATTGCGACACAGTCATATTATTTTGCTCCAACTTGATAAACTCCACCTCCTTCATGTGACGAATACTTTCGGGAAAGTGCTTGTCGTTGAACAGCTCTCGGAACTTCTCCCAAGACATTTTGAAAAGGCCAGTTTGAGTACGCTTCTGATTCCCACCAATAATCTGCCTCTTCACGCAACATAAAGGTGGCGAATGAAACCTTTTGCTCCTCTAAGCATTCCAAGAAATCAAATATCTTGGTAATCTGCTTTATCCACGCCTCGCCTTAAGTGGTTCGGCTTTCCCAAAACTCATGTCCCGGCTCCTCGAATCGCTTAGCAGTGACCATCCAAGAGTTGCCAGTGTTTCCACCTGCATTTTGAACAGGAGTCTCTCTCGCCTGATATTGCATGAATTGCATAAAACCTATGAACATCCCATCTTTCATCATCTAATCGGTGTTGTTGTTTACCTGAGGATTATTGTCTTCCTGTTGCACATTATCTTGGGTATTGATCGTTGGTGACTCAACGGTCTCATGTGCTTCATTGCTGATCTCAACATTTTCAGATGCCATTTTCAAACATTGTCACAAAATGAGGATTAATTGACATGCAACATATTATCCCTATACCGTGACCAACCAATTAAATACCAAATAAATTTAGGTAGGTCAAACTATCGAAGAAATTTCTCGTCTCTCCCCTCCTAGTTCTTGTCTCACATCTCAGCCAGGGATCATATCCCTAAGTTCTGATACCAACTGTGACGCCCCCAAAATAGATATACATCACCCATTCTGACTCGCTAAATACATGGTACATAAATCAAATACAAACTGAGAGTTTTAACACGAACATTGTCGTCTAGACAATATCCACACTTAATGGAGTCCTCATTACAATTATTATCACACTATTTCATAGAATAGTGAGGACTACTAAGGCCACTTATCCTGGACCATCACTCCATTCCCCGACTCGTCCTAACTATATTCTCATTTCCTGAAGAGAACAATGAAAGAAAAGGGTGAGCTCAATTAGCCTAGTAAGAAAATATTATGACTAAGATAATGCAGAATAAATTATCCTTAGCCTTCAACAGTATAACAACTGATAGAATATAATAGACAACAAGTTTTAGATCAACAATTGTAGCGGAACAAGCAATCCATTAGAAGAGTCAAGTAGAGCATGATATCTACTATTTTCTATGATTTAAAAAGTTTTCATCAACTTTATCGCTAAGACTCAGCTTAATAAATAAACCACATCAACGAATCATCCCTGCACTACGGGCCAAGGATATTCATGTAATCATCAATGGTCATAATTATACCGAATAATCCCTGGTCATAATCATAACAACAACTGTCCATCAATGCACTACGGGCCAATGAGGACTTTTACCACATCATTTGTAACATTACGGGTCATGATTATAACGAATGATCCATGGTCATAATAATATAAATCAACAGTCCATCTATGCACGTAAGCCAAAGATGACTTTCATCACAATATAAGCATGAGGATGATGACAATGATATAAGCATTAATCAAATGAAATCAAGGATAAATATTAAAGACTTTAAATTTATCTAGACTTTAAAAATATCTAAATTGTCAACATGATAATGCTTTGTGGAGTAAAATTCAAGAATAATATTCATGTATCAAAAATAATTTGAACAGAAAAGAAATCAATTTTTTGGGTGAATAGTACCCCGTAAATAGTAACCTATGAATAATACTTTGGGAATAGTACCTCGTGAATAGTACCCCCGACATGAAAAGTACCCCAAATACCCGAGTGAATAATTTTTGAGTGAATAGTAATTGGGTGAATAGTAACCCGTGAATAGTAACTCGTGAATAGTATTCGACATGAAAAGTGTCCCGAATACACGAGTGAATAATATTTGAGTGAATAGTAACTGGGTGAATAGTAACCCGTAAATAGTAACTCATGAATGGTATTCCGTCATGAAAAGATCAATAATTATCAAGAAAGCTCAGAATAATATTTCCACGAAAAGATACTGGATGAAGCGTAAATATCAAGGATATTCTACTAATTTCATGGAGTATAGAAGCCAAAACTTCAACAAAACGAGTATAGAATTCAAAATTTGAAATGAAATAATATTACTTACATACTACAGAGTATGGAAGAAAATATTATTTCAAGCGAATATTGAACAAAAATAATATCCCTTGAACGGAAATAATATTCCAACAAATATTTAACGAAGATAATATTCTTACGAATATTAAATGAAGATACTATTATTTACGAATATTGAACAAAAATAATATTCATACGAATACGAAAAATAATATCTATTCGGAATATGAAATAAATAATACCCCTTACCTCAGAAGAAGACTGGATACATGAATAGTGAAGTAGCAGACTTCGCTTCTTCTTTCTCTCTATAACTTCTCTCTCTATAGCTTCTCTCTCCATAATTGCTCTTGTGAGACTTAGTGAATTGGTGAGAATGATAGATGAATGAGCTTTTATTTATAGGAAAATATAGTTTCGATAATTGCACGTTTTGGGGCTTGAAATATTAAAGTACAATACCTTTATCTTTTCCTTCATTTTTAATTTGGTCCTGCAAGTATTATCAAACTTGCACCACCTCCCCTAATAGTATATCATGTGAATCAATAGTACAATCATGTGACTCAATAGTTCTATACATGTGAAAAAATAATTTCAGTATAGTACCTTCATCTATACCTCCATTTTCAATTTAGTTATTCAAGTATTATCAATCTTGCACCACCTCCCCTAATAGTACATGCATGTGAATTAATAGTATACACATGTGAACAAATAGTTATAAGCATGTGAATTAATAGCAATTAATTTTTCATTTATCCGATTAATTACCTGATTGGTCAATATAACTTCCAGACATCGATTATTATCGAAATAAATGTTGATTTCCACTAACACTAATAATCCCAACACAATGGAACTATCAATTTCATCTTTAATCAACACAAACTTATTCATCATTAATATTATAACTCACAATATTTAACAACCAGGTCGTTCCCAGAAAAGATGAGGCTTTTCGATAAGGATTTCTCCTTATTGGCGAGCAATTAGGTGACCAAACCTCTCCTTGACAGAACTTCTAGACATTGTCAATATTGCAAATAATAATATGAATAACTTTGTCATCTCAAATATTGATTTAATAATATAAAATATTATGCAGATGATACTGTAAAAATAATTGAATCAATAATATGAGAGATATGATGCAGCAATTACTGTAGCAATAATTGAGTATAACTGAGTGACTTCTTACGTAAGCATTAATAATTAATACCATGTGCTAATATGCAACCATGCGTATTACTGTACTTTTACTACCGGGTAGTTCAACAGTTTTAACGATAACACTTTCGTCGTTATTCATCATTAATATCATTTTCTAAATACGATAATACCTCTGTTGTGGGATCCACCAATGATTATGCCGTCGTACGAATATTCCTTGTTAAAATGAATATTCCCCGACACAACGAATATTTTATATCAACTTTCTTTCTTTGTAAAATTTTCAAATATCACCCTTAACTTTAACCTTTTATCAATTTAACCATTTACTTAATAAAATAATAATTATAGGAAAATTGTATACTTTCATTTCATAAAATTTGGGGTTTTACATTATTTGTTTATGATGTTTTTGCATTTGATGTATTAAGGTTAGATAACCTGGGATTGATTTATTTTAGATGTTGTAATCATTTATTGGCAAGATTCTATTTAAATTTTATTAATATCATTATTATGGGTAGTTAGATGTTAATTATATGGTTGAGTGAACACCAAATCTGAGGGAAGTTGGAGTACCTGGATTTGAGGGTGTCACAGAAGTAGAAAGCTAAACAAAGGACAAGTAATCACATGTGTGGGAAATGAAGCAAAGGTTGCTGCATTAGCTATAGAAACTTATAGTTTAACATTGTCTATGGGCAAGTCTATTAAGTCAATAAGTTGGTATTGTATTTCAGTTCTCGTTAAAAACATTATTTCCATTTTATTGTTGGACAATAAAGTTTTTTTTTTGGTATTTTATTTAAGAACAATTGTTTTTCTATTTATAATAATAATATTTTGTATAGAACTGGAATATTACTTAATGAATTTTGTATACTTGGTTTACATGAAAAATAATTTTTAAATTGAACAAACTAGTATAAAAAAAGGAGATGATCATTTAAAGAGTTGAATATTTGTATTTGATGACATACAAGTCTGAATCATTTGAGAAGTTCAAAGAATTCAGAGGTGAAACTAATTGGCAAAGTATTAGGATTCTTCATCGGATCTAAGAATAAAAACTTGCACAATAAGTTTCTAGATCATCTTAAATGGTTTTCTCACAATGGACGTTTCCTGATACACAAAAATTGATTGGTGTATCTTGAGGGAAAAATTGTACCATGTTAGACAAGGTGTGGTCCATAATGATTTTTACCGACATTCTAGTATCCATCCAGGGTCATGCCCTAGAAATGGCTACATATCTACGAAAAAGTAACCTAAAAATTCAGTCTGAAGACTCCATAAGAGTTATGGACAAGGAGGATTCCTAATCTTAAGTATGTTAAGATGAGGGGTTGTCCAACTTATGTTAAAAAAGGTTTCAAAAGGATAAGCTTGGGAAAAGATTTTACAAGTGCATATTTTTGGCACATCCTAAAGAAAGTTTAGGGTATATGTTCTATAATCCTACTTAGCAAAAGGTGTTTGTTACGAAATACAATGTCTTCTATGAAAAATGTGTTTATCATGAAAGGGGCTAGGGGGAGGATAATATGTCTTGAAGAGTTCCAGAACCACAAAGCACTATAAGTTAAAGAAGAGTAACCTATAGATAGACCTATTGTACCACAACCGATTCGTTAATTTGGAATAGTACCGAAGATACTTGGGAGGTATGGATTCATCATAAATGATGATGATGAGGTACGCATCATAGATGATGATGATCCAGTTATATACAATGAGGTAAGAGATGTAGACACTAAGAGAAATGGATTGAAGCAAGCTTCTCAAAAATGGAACATTGGTTTTGATGACATAATCAAAAGAGTTTTATTTTATCAAAAAAAGAATGAACCTAGTGTGTACAAAAGGGTCATTGGGAGATAAAATTGTGTAAACATTCCTCCATGAGAGAGTTGGGAAGTATACTATAATTGGGGATACAAATCTATATAGATAAATTTAATAGGATGCTCGGCTTAACTAATGGAACGTATATATTTTTGATGCTAAAGTTGTTTAGCATGGAAAACTCCAAGAGATGTCTCATGCTGATGAGCCATGAAGTGTATATCTCTTAATAGTTCCCATAGACTCCTAAAAGAGAGATCGCATGAGGAACTTTCATTTATGCAATGAAATATACGAGACCTGATGTTGATCAGTAATATTCTAGAGAAGATCAATGTAAGACAGTGAAAAACATCTTTAAAGTACTTAACCAGTACTAAGGATGTGATCATGATTCATGGTGGGTCTGAATTAAAACTAGATGGCTTAACAGACTCAAGTTTTTTAAACTAACCAAGACGATAGGAAATCAACTTTAGGGTAAATTGTTACCTTGAATGGTGGTGCAATGAATTAAAAAAGTTCCAAACAGCAAAGAATTGTTGGTGTAGTGATAAAGACAAAGTATATAACTGCAAATGAAGCTGCAAGTTATTTGTTTGGATGAAAAGTTCATTACAGAACTAGGAATAGTTCGTAAGTCTCATCTTGGATCTAAACATGTGTTGCGGCATTTTCATTTGATTAAACTCATTGAAAACGGAGAAGTAACTATAAAGATATTGGATTTTCAAGAACAATGTTACATATCCATTTACTGAAACTTATCTAACAACAGGATGATTGCCATTTAGAGAAGAAGGGTATAAGATACCATGGCGATTGACTTTAGTGCAAGTGGGAGATTGAAAGTATTATGCACATATATCAATCGTGTTTGATGATAAAGCATATACTTTATAATAATTTTATTCATTTATTAATAAAATATTTATTTAATTAAAGGCTTTTAATTTATCTACATCATGCTGTTTTATAATATGTGATAAACCTATAGTTTTGAACAATGCTTTTAGAATCATGATGATTATCATGCTAATGAGATCTAAATTCTTAGATAGTTCAAAAACTAAAATTGTTCACAATCGTTGGATTACTAAAAAGGGGATTAGTGAATCCGAATAGTTTGGTATATACGTTGTTTTCTCATTGGATGAGGATGATTGATCTCATGATCATTTGTGTGGAGACACTAAAGAAACTATGCAGGTTCTTATTGGAGAATAAGTTCACTAAACCTGACTCGTTAAGGAATACATAATGGAGTTTTACTTGCTTGTCAATAGGAATTTCTGTAGTGATAGTAGTACAAGTGATCCTTAGACTTGAGATAATCATAGTATCTTGTGTATGATGAATTATGTTTTGATATATTCCTTAACACCCTTAGGGTATATCAAAGGGTATGCTTGGGTGTAATAAGTTGTAGATGGAGATAATGTATGATCAATAAAGAATCTACCGTTTCTAGTAAAAGAAGAGAATGTCCTAGCTATGTGATTCGATAAATGACAACCCAGTAGTCATTGGCCAATGCATAATGAAATTAGAAAGGAGTTTCTAATTTTTATTATTTGGAGTTGTGCATTTAAGAATCGAAATACATATAATTAAATAAAATAAGACTTGACAGTAATTCCATATTTTATATTTAATTGGGACATTGTATGGTGGTAATAATTTACTCAAGGGTTCTTTAATGATTAATGTTGAAAATTATATTATCTAGAAAGTTGTTGATCACTAAGGAGACTTATCCTTATTGTAGAATAAATGTTATTTATTTAAATAAATTAATAGATTAATTTATTTATTTAAATAAGATTAGAATTATTCTAATTGATTTTTTTTCATAACTGATTTAATATGGAGAACCTAAAGGATCACACCATAAAAGAAAAAAAATATTAATTTCGTAAACAAATGACACAATCATAATAATAAGTTATGTGTATTTAATTTAATCTATGGTGCTAGAATAAATTAAATAGCTTAATATATTTATTATTTAATATTTTAGAAATATTAAATATAAATTAAGAAGGGGAGTCTTATTATTATTATTATTTAATTCCTAAAGGATTTTGGAAATTAATTAATAAAATGTACTCTTATATATTCCAAATAAGATTAGGAGACTAATTAATTAAATGAGTTTAATTAATTATTCCTAATAAGATTAGAGCCTAATTAATTAAAATATAACTTAATTCCTAAATTGTTTAGGAGAGTTGTTGTAACAACCCGAGAATTTAGACAATTTAATAAAATCTTATAAGATTCAATAGATGTTAAATAATAGACCTAGACAGAAAACAAGTATATGTATTTGACATTTTTGGGAATAAATTTTGTGAATTTAAAAACTCTTGGTGAAGGTTTATAGTGTAAGAGAATTTGTGTATATGGTCATATATGTGTATAGTATGTGGTTAAGGGTCAAGAGTTGACCAGATAAACTATATCAGTCATAAACCCTAATAATATTTTAGAACGTCAATGTTCAGTTAGAAAAAACCCTAACGATTGATAAGAAACCCTATTACCGGCTATGGAAACCCTAATTTCAGAACCGGGGATCTAAAACCCTAATTTGAATTATTAAAACCCTAATTGGGAAGCATGAAGATAAGTGTTAAGGTTTTTATGTTATTTATCTAATTAGGGATAACCCTAATTGATTATTAGAAAACCCTAATTGTCCAACTAGAAACCCTAATGTACAATTATGGAGCCTAAATGCTAAATTAGTAATTTTAATTAAGGAAATATTAACCTTAATTGGCAAGCTTGAATGTGATTAGGAAATGTTAATGTAATTAGAAAATCCTAATTATAATTTAGAAATCATAATTTTCTATTTGTAGAACTTAATTAGAAAAGCCTATAATATAAATTTGAGTAATCTTAGGGTTAAACCCTAAGGATTAAAACCTAATGATTGTGAGAAGTTACCAAATTGCTATTTACTTTATGAGTCAAAAGACCAAACTACCCTTCTTAATATTTTAATGAGGTGGAGTGTAGATCTAACCCTACTTGTGGTTGGTGAACAAGCCCAAGCTAGCCATATGGTCTAGAAAGCAACTTTAATCAGCCAACAACTAATCACATGATCAACCATTGCATTTTATCATTTTATATATAGATCAAAGAGAGGGAAAGTCACCAAACCAAGCTCATTTGCATCCTTACACTCAACCAAACTTTTCTCTCTCCTTAGCCACAAAAATATTAAGTGAATCAGTCACTAGTGTGATCATTAGCAAGCCAGGATCAAGATCATGGATCAGAAATCAAGTATGGAAGCATAATAGAGGTATGAACCCTAAATTTAGAAATCCTTATGATTCATGTTAATCTTGGTGTTTAGATGTTTAAAGTTATGTTAGAAGGTGTTATTTAGTGATCTGGGTTGTTAGATCCCAGATCCATAACATTCGGATGCTCAAAATTGAGTTTTTAGAAACTGTCCATGAACCTTAATTTGTGCTCTGACAGCCTAATGTCAGAGCCCATAGATTCTTATGTGTTAGTTGTTTGTTGGGTTTAATGTTATAGATCTATTCTATGTTGTAAGGGATTCGATCTGCAACTTGAATCAAGCCCAGATCATGTCTAGATTTCATGTTATAAGCAGTCAAACTTAGTTGAGCGAGTATGACCAAGAGTTTCTGGGTAACCCATAAAGCTCTTTATCAGTGTCTGACAATGTTTTTCAAGGCAAGAATCTGACAGATTTTAAGTAGTTTAATGATGTTGTTGTAACCAAATTGTACTCTGTTATATGAACTATAGATACATGCCTTTAGATTCCTTAAATCACAAATAGATTGAACATAGTGGATGGTCAAAGTACACTGTTCGAGAACAAAGTCCATTTCTGGAAAACCCAAAAAATTCCCAGATTTCTAGAATTTCTGACAAGCATTTTCTAAGATTTTGATCTTGCACATGTTTGATATTTAGTCCACATTGTTGCTTTAAGCTTGTTGTCTGGTATGTAGACTACACACTAAAGTCCCTAGAAACAAACAAATCTTGCACGGGATAAAAGTATTTAGTGGTCAAACAAGAGTTGACCAACTATCCGGATGAATTTCTGGAAATCCCAGAATTCACCAAGAACAGTTCTTGGCATGCCATTTGACCAGCCTAGATCTATCACCTGTTATGTTGTTAGGTTGACGTAAGGTTATATCCTTGTTCCTTGACATGTATGCTACACAATTGAACCTTCATATTTTACTGAGCAAGCCCAAAACTCTAGATTCAAAGCTTTCAAAATAGGCACCTCGACTGTTCTTCAATTCTGGAAAACCTAGAAATTGAAGAATATGTCTGACAACAATTTGGAGAGCTTAGATCTCTCTGGTTTAATGTCGAATGACCATGCAACTTGATTTTAATTGTAGTATTACAGTTATACTACAACATCAACACAAATTACAACCCAGAAAACATTAGCATCATAAATCTAATTACGGTCAAACCTTCCACCTTAGTGTTTGAAATGGGTTTCTGGGTTTGATGATGAACAGCTCAAGAACACCTATAAAGACGGTTTTGTCGCTATAGGGACTTTTAGTGACAGTTTATTTATGGAAATTAATTATTTTATTTATTAAATTGATAAAAATAGTTTTTAATTATTAAAAATACATAATAAATTTCTAAAAATTATTTTAGAGCCTGAAAATTAGTTTTTTATTATTTAGAGTATATTTCATAAATATTTAATATTTTTGAAATATAAATGGTAATTAATTTATTTAATTTTATTATTAGATAAATTACTTAGAAATGATTTTAATATTTTAAGTTATTTTAAATGACTTTTGATATTTTGTCATGAATTTCATTAATAAATTATTATTAATGGTAATTAATTTATTTAATAAATGTATTAAATAAATTATGAAAAATAAATTAATGCTTTAAAAATTATATAAAAATAATTGAAGTGTTATAAAAAATATTTTAAGTTATAAAATATAACTTTTGATATTTGGTCATGAAGAATATTAATATTTTAATATTAATGGCAGATAATTAATAATGATTTTAATTACTTTAAAATCATTTAATGGTGATAATATAGTATTAAAATACTTTGAGATATTATAAATATATTATAATATTATGTTAAGGATTTCATTAATATTTAATATTAAATTAATATTAATGATAATGGAATTAAGTAGTATTCAATGCATATAAATATGATATTATTGATTGAAAAATCATGATAAATGATAATAATTATCTAAAAATTATTATGGGCCTATAAAAATAATTTTGTCTCCTTAGAAAATTGTCTAAGATATTGTTAAGTGTTTAGCCAGAGTTTAATTGAACTTAAACTCGATAATTGTCCGACTAGGCTGTCGAGATGTATTAATAGTACCGAACTCAACTCAGAGTGCAATAGTTTGACTTAATACTAGGTCTTGTGTGCTGAATAGACTGATAGGATTATGTGGTAATGTGTTTAGGTTATTTTATATTGTGATGATATTATTATAATATTTGGAGACCGGTATTATCTATATTAGGTCTTCGGATAAAGCTAAGTTATACTTCGTAACGGTAATCAACGGTACAAGCAAGTTTTTCTTAACTCTACTAAGAGTTGTTTCATTCAGATATGCTCATGGTTAATCATTGCTGATTGCCATATATAAATGTACTCTGTGCATATTGTATGTATAAGTCAGTTATGAAAGGCTGATCACCTTCATTACCATTGGGTTCAGATATAATTGTTCATGTTTAATACTTGTTCAGTCAAAAGTTTGTTCGTGCTAGTTCTCAATTACATTGATGAATTATAGCCAGCTTATTATTCAGACTCTTTCAATCATGATATATCCTTAAATATAATTTAAACTTGTTGGGCAACTTTCATGCTCACCCTTGCTATATCATGATAAAACATTATAGATTAAGGCGAATGCGTCGGATACAAGGAAAGATAAAGCCAAGCTCAGCTTGGGACTATGTGTGCAGCTAGATTTGTAAAAGTAATTTATTATAATAACATTGTATGTTAGATAGGATATGGAATTGTGTATAAGTTATGGTTACTCGACCTTGGGGATAGTGTATAATGTTTAATGTATAAACAATTTATGTTTATATCTTCCGCAACAGTATAGAAATAGTGCACCGGATCCGTGGTGATTTAGGACCCGGATTTGGGGGTGCTACATTTGGTATCAAAGCTGTTGGTTATAAACCTAGGGTAGAGTTACGTTAGACTAATAACCGCAGTGATTAGGATATGATCTAACTCACATAGAGTTAGTGTGTTGGTAAGATTCAAAGACGAATCTCGGCGAGTTATAAAGATACAGAGTTCCCTAACTCTGATAATAAAGGTGAACAGTAGCAATGAATAGATAAAGTCTAAAAGACTAAAAGTACAGTGATAGGAGATCATAAAACAAAATGATCATAGCATGGAAATAAATCGTAATATATACGATGA
This sequence comes from Panax quinquefolius, assembly GCA_020205615.1. Lineage (NCBI taxonomy): Eukaryota > Viridiplantae > Streptophyta > Magnoliopsida > Apiales > Araliaceae > Panax > Panax quinquefolius. The sequence continues at coordinate 58,130 of JAINUW010000421.1, forward strand.
GATCACCTTGTGATCTGATAAGGTGATAGCAGGGAGAAGAATCAATCTGATGATTGGAAAGTTTACAGCAAGATTGCTGTATGTGAATTGTATTACAAATTGGTACAGATTCAGGAAAGGATTATGAATACGGATTGAATAAAATTCATATTGAAAAATGGAGTCAGGATTAAGTGGGGATTATGAAATGTTTGTGTCGTACTGTTTGCTATATGCATGTTGAGAGGGTGATTCCTTTCTCGTGTGTATAACAAATAGATAGGTTATAGGTAGAGGATACAAGGTTAAGTACGAGTTCTTAAAACTCATACTTATGTTACGTTCGTGACTCATGGTTATATGAAATGTTTATGAACCCCTTAGCGAATGGATGTTAAAGGTCTGACTAGGACAAGTTCATAAACTCATATGATTATGGAAAGTTCCTGAACTCATAAGTGTGGTATGTTTGACGAACTGGGTAGAACTAAGTGTGAGTGGAGTATTGAGGATAATAGGAATAAATAGTCTGTTTAAGAAAATAATTATTAGTGGAGATATAATTTTTCCAAAACTCCTAGCTATGCTAAACTTCGAAATGTTGACATCAAGCTAAATACGCACTATGTGCTTTTAAAAAAAATGTAGACTCGTAATCATTTTTGAAACGTTTTAAAGTATAGTCTATGCTACTTATTTCAGCTAGACACAAATGATTTGAAATATCAAATTATATTTTATTTATCACTCATATACCATGTAACCTGGTGCAGAGATGATAAAAAGTTGATAGAGTTATAAATACAGGAATACATAGTGTGAATTCGATCTAAAAATCATTGTTCCACTATTGTATGATGTGTTATGACGAAGTCATACAATGACGACATCCTCAAACGGGCTGTTAATACAGTACGACATCATGACGTCATTCTCAAAAAATATTTTTAAGAATTTAATTTGCCAACGGGGATTGGCTACACGTAAATAATTCGATTGAATTGAACTATTTATATGAGTCTATGCTAATCGATTTAGCTAGACTAATGTTATGAAAACTCTAAGTGTTCATTGAAAGAAATTTCCCGAACCAAATTGTTTTGCTGCAGAATCCAATAAGAATGAGGTAAGAAATTTTGTGCGCCTAAGGCGGATGGGATAGAAGGAACGAGGAAAACTTGTTCCAACCAGCAATACTTGGCCAGTACAGGGCATATCGGGCTAATCACCCTTTATGTCTGTAAGTTATGACGGTTTACGGATGAATTTCCATAAAACCTTTGCCAAAATGACAGACAAATAGTCTATATGACACCTCAGCACAATTTGAAATTTTTTACTCTTGTGGTGTATTGTGTAGAATGTAATGATGTGTGTGAATGGTGTAAGTAGTATGGTGTAAGTTGAATTTCGGGGACGAAATTCTTAGAAAAAGGGGTGAATGTAACAACCCGAGAATTTAGACAATTTAATTAAATGTTCAAAGATTGAATAGATGTTAAATAATAGACCTTGATAGAAAATAAGTGTATGTATTTGACATTTTTGGGAATAAATTTTGTGAATTTAAAAACTCTTGGTGAAGGTTTATAGTGTAAAAGTATTTGTATATATGGTCATATATGTGTACAGTATGTGGTTAAGGGTCAAGGGTTGACCAGATAAACTATATCAGTCATAAACCCTAATAATATTTTAGAACGTCGACGTTTAGTTAGAAAACCCTAACGATTGATAAGAAACCCTATTACCGGCTATGTAAACCCTAATTTCAGAACCGGGGATCTGAAACCCTAATTCGGATTATTAAAACCCTAATTGGGAAGCATGAAGATAAGTGTTAAGGTTTTTATGTTATTTATCTAATTAGGGATAACCCTAATTGATTATTAGAAAAACTTAATTGTCCAACTAGAAACCCTAATGTACAATTATGGAACCTAAATGCTAATTTAGCAATTTTAATTAAGGAAATATTAACCTTAATTGGCAAGTTTGAATGTGATTAGAAAATGTTAATGTAATTAGAAAATCCTAATTATAATTTAGAAATCTTAATTTTCTATTTGTAGAACTTAATTAGAAAAGCCTAGAATATAAATTTGAGTAATCTTAGGGTTAAACCCTAAGGGTTAAAACCTAATGATTGTGAGAAGTTACCAAATTGCCATTTAATTTATGAGTCAAAAGACCAAACTACCCTTCTTAATATTTTAATGAGGTGGAGTATAGATCTAACCCTACTTCTGGTTGGTGAACAAGCCCAAGCTAGCCATATGGTCTAGAAAGTAACTTTAATCAGTCAACAACTGATCACATGATCAGCCATTGCATTTTATCATTTTATATATAGATCAAAGAGAGGAAAAGTCACCAAACCAAGCTCATTTGCATCCTTACACTCAACCAAACCTTTCTCTCTCCTTATCCACGAAAATATTAAGTGAATCAGTCACTAGTGTGATCATTAGCAAGCCAGGATCAAGATCATGGATCAGAAATCAAGTATGGAAACATACTAGAGGTATAAACCCTAAATTTAGAAATCCTTATGATTCATGTTAATCTTGGTGTTTAGAAAGTTATGTTAGAGGGTGTTATTTAGTGATCTGGGTTGTTTGATCCCAGATCTATAACATTCGGATGCTCAAAATTGAGTTTTTAGAAACTGTCCATGAACCCTAATTTGCGCTCTAACAGCCTAATGTCAGAGCCCATAGATTCTTATGTGTTAGTTGTTTGTTGTGTTTAATGTTATAAATCTATTCTATGTTGTAATGGCTTCGTTCTGGAACTTGAATCATGCCCAGATCATGTCTAGATTTCATGTTATAAGCAGTCAAACTTAGTTGACCGAGCATGACCAAGAGTTTCTGGGTAACCCAGAAAGCTCTTTATCAGTGTCTGACAATGTTTTTCAAGGCAAGAATTTGACAGATTTTAAGTAGTTTGATGATGTTGTTGTAACCAAATTGTAGTCTGTTCTATGGACTATAGATACATGCCTTTAGATTCCTTAAATCACAAATAGATTGAACATAGTGGATGGTCAAAGTAGACTGTTCGAGCACAAAGTCCATTTCTGGAAAACCCAAAAAATTCCCAGATTTCTAGAATTTCTGACAAGCATTTTCTAAGCTTTTGATCTTGCACATGTTTGATATTTAGTCCACGTTGTTGCTTTAAGCTTGTTGTCTGGTATGTAGACTACACACTAAAGTCCCTAGAAACAAACAAATCTTGCACAGGATAAAAGTATTTAGTGGTCAAACAAGAGTTGACCAACTATCCGGATGAATTTCTGGAAAACCCAGAATTCACCAAGAACAGTTCTTGGCATGCCATTTGACCAGCCTAGATCTATCACCTGTTATGTTGTTAGGTTGACGTAAGGTTATATCCTTGTTCCTTGACATGTATGCTACACAATTGAACCTTCATATTTTACTGAGCAAGCCCAAAACTCTAGATTCAAGGCTTTCAAAATAGGCACCTCGACTGTTCTTCAATTATGGAAAACCTAGAAATTGAAGAATATGTCTGACAACAATTTGGAGAGCTTAGATCTCTCTGATTTAATGTTGAATGACCATGCAACTTGATTTTAATTGTAGTATTACAGTTATACTACAACATCAACACAAATTACAACCCAGAAAACATTAGCATCATAGATCTAATTACGGTAAAACCTACCACCTTAGTGTCTGAAATGGGTTTCTGGGTTTGATGATGAACAGCTCAAGAACACCTATAAAGACGGTTTTGTCGCTATAGGGACTTTTAGTAATGATTTATTTATGGAAATTAATTATTTTATTTATTAAATTGATAAAATAGTTTTAATTATTAAAATACATAATAAATTTCTAAAAATTATTTTAGAGCACTGAAAATTAGTTTTTATTATTTAGAGTATATTTCATAAATATTTAATATTTTTGGAATATAAATGGTAATTAATTTATTTAATTTTATTATTAGATAAATTACTTAGAAATGATTTTAATACTTTAAAAATCATGAAAAATTATATTATGGTATAAGAAAATATTTTAAGTTATTTTAAATGACTTTTGATATTTTGTGATGAATTTCATTAATAAATTATTATTAATGGTAATTAATTTATTTAATAAATGTATTAAATAAATTATGAAAAATAGAATTAATGCTTTAAAAATTATATAAAAATAATTGAAGTGTTATAAAAATATTTTAAGTTATAAAATATAACTTTTGATATTTGGTCATGAAGAATATTAATATTTTAATATTAATGGCGAGATAATTAATAATGATTTTAATTACTTTAAAATCATTTAATGGTGATAATATAATATTAAAAATACTTTGAGATATTATAAATATATTATAATATTATGTTAAGGATTTCATTAATATTTAATATTAAATTAATATTAATGATAATGCAATTAAGTAGTATTTAATGCATATAAATATGATATTATTGATTAAAGAATCATGATAAATGATAATAATTATCTGAAAATTATTATGGGCCTATGAAAATTATTTTGACTGCTTAGAAAATTGTCTAAGATATTGTTAAGTGTTTAGCCAGAGTTTAATTGAACTTAAACTCGATAATTGTCTGACTAGGCTGTCGAGATGTATTAATAGTACCGAACTCAACTTAGACTGCAATAATTTGACTTAATACTAGGTCTTGTGTGCTGAATAAACTGATAGGATTATGTGGTAATGTGTTTAGGTTATTTTATATTGTGATGATATTATTCTAATATTTGGAGATCGATATTATCTATAATAGGTCTTCGGATAAAGCTAAGTTATATTTCGTAACGGTAATCAACGGTACAAGCAAATTTTTCTTAACTCTACTAAGAGTTGTTTCATTCAGATATGCTCATGGTTAATCATTGTTAATTGCCATGTATAATTGTACTCTGTACATATTGTATGTATAAGTCAGGTATAAAAGGCTGATCACCTTCATTACCATTCGGTTTAGATATAATTGTTCATGTTTAATACTTGTTCAGTTAAAAGTTTGTTCGTGCTAGTTCTCAATTACATTGATGAATTATAGCCAGCTTATTATTCAGACTCTTTCAATCATTATATATCCTTAAAAAGTAATATGCACAAGCCCGATCATGTTTGATGATAAAGCATATACTTTGTAACAATCTTATTCATTTATTAATAAAAGTATTAATTTATTAAAGGCTTTTAATTATCTACATGATCTTTGTTTTATAATATGTGATAAACCCGTAGTTTTAAGCAATGCTTTTAGAATAATGATGATGATCATTCTAATGAGATCTAAATTCTTAGAAAGCTTAAAACTAAAATAGTTCCCAATCGTTGGATTACTAAATTGGGGATTAGTGAATCCGGATAGATTGGTACATCGTTGCTTGCTCATTGGATGAGGATGATTGATCTCATGATCATTTGTGTGGAACACTAAAAGCAAGTATGTAGGTGCTTATTAGAGAATAAGTTCTTTGAGCATTGGCTCGCTAAGGAATACCTAATGGAGTTTTATTTGCTGTCGATAGGAATTCTGTAGTGATAGTAGTACAAGTGATCCTTGGACTTGAGATCATCATAGTATCTTGTGTATGATGAGTTATACTTTGACTTATTCCTTAAGACCCTTAGGGTATATCAAAGGGTATGCTTGGGTATAATAAGTTATACATGGAGATAATGTATGATCGATAAAGAATCTACCACTTCTAATAAAAGAGAGAAATGTCTATGTGATTCGATAAATGACAACCCGGTAGTCCTTGGCCAAAGGCGAGAATGAAATTAGAAAGGAGGTTTCTAATTTGCATTATTTGGAGTTGTGCATTTAAGGATCGAAATACATATAATTAAATAAAATAAGACTTGTGGTAATTCCATGTCTTATATTTAATTGGGACATTGTATGGTGGAAGGATTGAATTATGCGGTAACTATTTACTCAAAGGTTCTTTTATGATTAATGTTGAAATCTATATTATACGGAAAGTGATTTGATCATTTAGGGAGGCTTATCCTATTGTAGAATAAATATTATTTATTTAAATAAATTAATTGTTTAATTTATTTATTTAAATAAGATTAGAATTATTCTAATTGATTTATTCATGGCTTAGGTTTAATATGGAGAACCTAAAGGGTCACACCGTAAAAGGAAGAATAATTATTTAAGAAGTTAATGGCATAATCGTAATAATATGTTATGTATATTTAATTTAATCTATGGTGATAGAATAAATTAAATAGCTTAATATTATTATTTAATATTTTAGAAATATTAAATATAAATTAATAAGAGGAGTCTTATTAATATTATTACAATTATTATTATTTTAATTTCTAAAAGAGTTTAGGAATTAATTTAATATAAGTACTCTCATTTATTCCTAATTGGATTAGGAAGGAAAATTAGTTAAAGGAGTTTAATTAATTATCCTAATAAGATTAGGGAGCTTAATTAATTAAAAGAATTTAATTAATTAAATAAAACCCAATTCCTTAATTGTTAAGATGGGTTGCCACATCTATATAAATAAGAGAGTCTTATTATGGGTGGTGGGGGTTGTTGACTTTTTCAACATACGTTATAATTCTAATTGTTGGGAATGCGCTCCTTTTCTATAGAGATAGAAAAACTAGGGTTTAGCCAACCACCCATCTTCTTGAATCATTATTATTCCTTGGTGGATCACCTCTAGAGGCCAAACACTTGGGTGGCTAACGTTGATCGAAGGAAGGAACAAAACCGGTGGATTCAAGTTGAGCGAAAGGATTTGGAGGTGAACTTGTACACGAGGAAGCTCGATCTTGAGGGTATGATTTTATTCTTTATCTTTTCGTTTAATTAATAATTGTGCATAAAGGGTGATCGGGTATATGGTTTGTAAAAATTTTAAACTCGATTTTTACGTTTAGCACTTTTTTTTTGCAATTTGATTGCGTTCTTGAATATTACAAACCTAACGGTGGCATCGAGCCAAACCTTTATGCGAATTATTAATTGTTTTAAATTTGATATGTATATTGATATGTGTTTAGAACAATTTAATTGGGCATAATTTTATTGTATAAAATTTATTAAAAAAAAAAAAAAATGGAAAGTGAGTTTGCTTTTCAAATGATTTTGTAATCATTAAAGTAATAACGATTTTATTAAATATTATAAATCAAGGCAATCATGTAATCATTGAAATATATATATGCGAGCGGAAATAAAGGCAATCATGTAATCATTGATGATATATACATGCGGAGCGAAAATTAAATAAATCATATAATCATTGATCGATCGACTTTATACGGATTTCAAGAGAAGCATGTTAACAAATATTTTTTTATACATATTGCGGAAATCAAATAATGATTGGCATGATTATATAATGATATTATATATATATCGGAAATCCATTAATATATATATATATATATATATATATATATAAAATACGAAAATATTAAATATATATTTAAATGATTTATTATATATATATATAGCGGTTATATATATATATATATATATATATATATATATATATATATATATATATAATATTCTTAATTATTTTATAATTAAAATAAAATGTTTATTTTAATTTTAAAATAAAAAGTTTATTTTAATCTTAAAATAAAAAGATTTATTTTAATTTTAAAATTAAATTTCATGCTAACTAATTAGAGTTGGAATTGGATTCCATGATAACTAATTGGAGTTGAAATTGGATTCATAATTTCCTTAAATAAAGGAGTTTATTTAGATATGAAATAAGATTTCATATTATTCAAAATAAAAGAGTTTATTTGTGAATAGGAAAAGAATCCTAATTTCCTTAAATAAAGGAGTTTATTTAAATATGAAATAAAATTTCAAATTAATTCAAAATAAAGGAGTTTATTTGTGAATAGGAAAAAGAAAATCCGTGTTTCCTTAAATAAAGGAGTTTATTTAAATATGAAATAAGATTTCATATTATTCAAAATAAAGGAGTTTATTTGTGAATAGAAAAGAAAATCAAGTGTTTTCTTTAATAAAGGAGTTTATTTTTTTTTTTACATGGAATTGGATTCCATAATTAATTAAAATAAAGGAGTTTATTTTGATTAAAAATTTTGATTAAAATAAAATAGTTTATTTTATTCAAAAATGGATAAATTAAAATAAAATAGTTTTATTTTGATTTAAATTTGGATTAAAATAAAGGAGTTTATTTTGATTCAAAAATAGATTTTATACTAACTAAATTTGCCCATTAAATGATATCAATATATATATTAAATGTTTATTATTCATATAGATGAATGTTATTTATTGATGCATATGATGATGTGTATGATAATAAATGGGATTGATTATGGACTATTGACGATGTGATTGGATTTTATTTTAGTTGGATGCATGAATGTATGGGTTTTATTAAATGGGGTCTGCGTACCTCGTCTTCTCTAATTTTTTCTTAATGTAAATTCTATCTCCCTCTATGTACTTCCCTTATTTGGCGATCGAGGTTTCTATTTATTTTAAATAGTTTTGTAATAGGAATAGTTAGAATTAATTTTGAAAAATTGGAGATCAAGGAAGCAAGGCGCTTGAAGACCCGTTTGTAATGGAGCAGGGTTTAAATGTAATAGTTATATTTAAATATTATTTCTTGCACCCTAGGGTTTGACCTTTTGGTTCACTTGGTGGCTCTAGTAGAACAAACTAGAATAAAAGTCCATAATCAATCAAGGGTAGAATATAGTATTCTATATGTGCATGCTTATACTTATATATATATATATATATATATGCAAACATGCTTCGCATGTTAATTAATATAATAGCGTATTTTTTATATATATATAATGCTTGCGCTAAACAAGATGAGACAAATTAATAACAAACCCCTCAATTTTTTTATATTAAGTCCTAAAAGCGTTCAAAGATATTTGGAATATCGAGCGTAAGCTTCTAGCATGATAAAATTAATAGAGTATTAAATATTTAATATGAGTTTGTTGTGTCACCACAAGGCAAGTATTAAGTATTTAAGATGTTAATTTATCACATTTGATGCTTATAAAGAAAATTGAACAATATTATTTTTTTGTTGTGTCACCTGAGGATGATATTTTCTTTTTTTGAATATATGGAGTGCTAGGTCGGACTTAACTTGGATAATTTTGATTCGGATGTGCCACCACTTGATCAAAATAATCTAAGAGGCAAAAAAAAGGAGTTGCATAGTTGATGTAATTGACAAAAGTTGTCTACCTATTTATTTATATATAGTTTGTTGTGTCACCACAAGGCTATATACATTTGAAATGGGATCCTTATTCTCACTAGCAAATCTTTAATTAGATTTTTTAGAACTATATAAGTGAGGTAATATAGTTTGAAGAAAATAGTGGGAGATACCAATTTAAAACAAGACCTAAATTATTTTGGTAATTAATAAAAGAATGTATGTTAAAATGTTGTTAATTACAAATTCATTTACTGAGAAATTTTACAATGTCTAAAATTACTATCCTTTATGAAGCATATTAGATGCTAAATTAATTGGATAGAATTAAATGGATTGGTTAAGGAATTTGAGAATAGTTCTCATGGTGAAAAACTATCTTATATGTCATATCGCCTATCCTGCAATGGTTGCGAACAATGCCTCGAGGAAGAGATTGCTACTTTTAGAAAGTGGCAAGATGATGCCTGATTGGCTCGATGCATCATGCTCGCATCCATGAGATATGAGCTTGACGTCGACATGAAACTATGGATGCTCCTACTATATTCTGCACATCAAGTAGTTGATGGTGAGGAAAATGGGGTGATAGATATCGGATATCTAAGGAGCTCTTAGATCTAGAATGGCCGATGACACTCTGATGCGAGATAAAAAGTCCTTAACATTATCAATTTGATTGATCAATTAGGACAACGAGTTTTGTCATGGATGGAGAGTTGAGCGAGATTTGATCTTGCACTCACTCCGGACTCCTTTCACAATTGTTGTGAATTTTTCATATGAACAAGCTAGATATCGACTTTGTTGATTTGCTTAATATGTTGAAAAATGTTGAGAGTCACTTTCAACCAAGAAAGATCAAGTCTTCTTGGTAGGGGCCAAAGGATCTTACGAAAAGAAGAGCGATTCAAAGAAGGTAAATAGAAAGGCATAAACAAAGGATAATAAGAACAAAAGCGTCACGGATAGCAAAGGAGTTTGCTTCCTTTGCAATAAGCTTTGGACCTTTGGAAAGAAAGCTGCGAGAAGCATCTTGCGAGAGGCTAACAAAGAAGCTTAGTGAAGTTTGGTTTACAAATACAAATTTGTTCATGATTTAAAATAATTTTTTCTTTAAGTCGAGGTTCTACTTGGGTATTGGATACTGAGCTTTGGTTATCATAAATATAGATTTATGAAGGACCAAGCGAAGTAGAAAGCTAAACAAATATAAGTAATCTATGTGTGGGAAATGAAGCAAAGGTTGCCACATTAGCCATAGAAACTTATAGTTTAGCAATGCCTACGGGCAAATCTATTAAGTCGATAAGTTGTTATTGTATTTCGGTTCTTGTTAAAAATATTATTTCTATTTTATTGTTGGACAATAAAAATTTTGGTATTATAATTAAGAACAATTGTTGTTCTATTTATAATAATAATGTTTTGTATAGAAATGGAATATTACTTAATAAATTTTGTATACTTGACTTACATGAAAATAATTTTGCATATTGAACAAATTAGTATAAGAAAAGGAGATGATCATTCAAAGAGTTGAATGTATGTATTTGTTGAAATACAAGTGTGAATTATTTGAAAGGTTCAAAAGAATTGAAGTGAAACAAATTGGCAATGTATTAAGATTCTTTGATTAGATCGAGGAATAAATACTTGTGAAATAAGTTTCTAGATCATCTTAAATGGTTTTCTCATAATGGACGCCTCGATCTGTAATAATTGATTGATGTATCTGAAAGGAAAAAATCGTACCTTGTTGGACATGGTGCGGTCCATAATGATTTTACAAGCATTCGGTATCCTTACAGGATCATGTGTCTAGAAATGGGCATATATCTACGAAAAAGGTAACCTCAAAATCCGGCCCCAAGACTCCATAAAAGTTATGGACGGGGAGGATTCCTAATCTTAAGTATGTTAAGATAAGGGGTTGTCGACTTATGTGAAAAGGTTTCAAAGGATAAGCTTGGGACAAGATTTGACATGTCTGATTTGTGGGACATCCTAAAGTAAGTTTAGGGTATATGTTCTATAATTCTACTTAGCAAAAGGTGTTTGTTACGAAACACGGCGCCTTCTAAGATAAAGGTGTTTATCATTGAAGGGGCTAGTGGGAGGATAATAGATCTTGAAGAGTTCAAGAACCACAAAACACTATAAATCAAATAAGAGGAACACGTAGATAGACCTATTATACCTGGTTGAATCGTAAATGCGGAATAGTAGAAGATACACAGGAGGTATGGATTCATCATAGATGATGATGATGAGGTACACATCATAGAAGATGATGATCCGATTACATACGATGAGGTAAGTGTTGTGACACACTCGGAGAAATGGATTGAAGCAAGTTTCTCAAATATGGAACATTCGTTTTGATGAGGCAATCAAAAGAGTTTGATTTTATCAAAAATAAGAATGAACCTAGTGTGTACAAAAGGGTCGATTGGGAGCGTCGTGACATTCCTAGTACTTATATGTTGATATACTACGGATAAGGAATGACATACCAATGCTACAATTAGTAAAAAGATAAAGTTGTCTAAACATTCCTCCATGAATGATTTGGGAAGAGTATCTTAATTGGGGATATAAATCTATATAGATAGATTTAAGAGGATGCTCGACTTAACCCGAGAGCGTATATTCATTTGATGCTAAAGTCGTTTAGCATGGCAAACTCAAGAGATGTCTCATGTTGATGAGCTATGGAGTGTATCTCTCTTAATAGTCCCCACAGACTCACGAAAAGAGAGGTCGCATGAGTGACTATCATGTATGCGATGAAAATATCTGAGACACGATGTTGATCGGTCATATTATGGAGAAGTTCACTATGAGTCGGTGAAAAACATCTTAAAGTGCTTACTTAGGCACTAAGGATGTGATCATATTCATGGTGGGTCTAAATTAAAACTAGAGGGCTTAGCGGACTCAAGTTTTTGAGACGGAGACCAAGATATGATGAAAAATCCACTTTAAGGTAAAGCGTTATCTTGAGCAGTTAGTGCGATGAATTGGAAAGGTTCCAAGCAACAAAGAGTTCTTTGGTTTAGTGATAAAGACAAAGTATATAGCTATAAATGAAGGCTGCAAGTTGATTGTTTGGATTAAAAGTTCATTCTGAGAACTAGGAATAGTTCTAAGTCTCATCTTGGATCTAAACATGTGTTGTGGCACTTTCATTTGATTATTAGAATCATTGAAGATGGGAAATCACTATAGAGATAGTGGACTCTCATGAACAACATTACATATCCATTAACTAAAGCTTATCCAACGGTTGGCGGGATAATCGTCACTTAGAGAAGAAGAGTATGAGATACCATGGCGATTGGCTTTAGTGCAAGTGGGAGATTGAAAGTAGTATGCACACAAGCGATCATGTTTGATGATAAAGCATATACTTTGTAACAATCTTATTCATTTATTAATAAAAAGTATTAATTTATTAAAGGCTTTTAATTATCTACATGATCTTTGTTTTATAATATGTGATAAACCCATAGTTTTAAGCAATGCTTTTAGAATAATGATGATGATCATTCTAATGAGATCTAAATTCTTAGAAAGCTTAAAACTAAAATAGTTCCCAATCGTTGGATTACTAAATTGGGGATTAGTGAATCCAGGATAGATTGGTACATCGTTGCTTGCTCGTTGGATGAGGATGATTGATCTCATGATCATTTGTGTGGAACACTAAAGCAAGTATGTAGGTGCTTATTAGAGAATAAGTTCCTTTGAGCATTGGCTCGCTAAGGAATACCTAATGGAGTTTTATTTGCTTTTGTCGATAGGAATTCTGTAGTGATAGTAGTACAAGTGATCCTTGGACTTGAGATCATCATAGTATCTTGTGTATGATGAGTTATACTTTGACTTATTCCTTAAGACCCTTAGGGTATATCAAAGGGTATGCTTGGGTATAATAAGTTGTACATGGAGATAATGTATGATCGATAAAGAATCTACCACTTCTAATAAAAAGAGAAATGTCTATGTGATTCGATAAATGACAACCCGGTAGTAGCCTTGGCAAGCGAGAATGAAATTAGAAAGGAGTTTCTAATTTGCATTATTTGGAGTTGTGCATTTAAGGATCGAAAATACATATAATTAAATAAAATAAGACTTGTGATAATTCCATGTCTTATATTTAATTGGGACATTGTATGGTGGAAGGATTGAATTATCACGGTAACTATTTACTCAAAGGTTCTTTTATGATTAATGTTGAAATCTATATTATACGGAAAGTCGTTGATCATTTAGGGAGGCTTATCCTATTGTAGAATAAATATTATTTATTTAAATAAATTAATTGTTTAATTTATTTATTTAAATAAGATTAAATTATTCTAATTGATTTATTCACAATAGGTTTAATATGGAGAACCTAAAGGGTCACACCATAAAAGGAAGAATAATTATTTAAGAAGTTAATGGCATAATCGTAATAATATGTTATGTATATTTAATTTAATCTATGGTGATAGAATAAATTAAATAGCTTAATATTATTATTTAATATTTTAGAAATATTAAATATAAATTAATAAAGAGAGTCTTATTAATATTATTACAATTATTATTATTTTAATTTCTAAAAGAGTTTAGGAATTAATTTAATATAAGTACTCTCATTTATTCCTAATTGGATTAGGAAGGAAAATTAGTTAAAGGAGTTTAATTAATTATCCCTAATAAGATTAGGGAGCTTAATTAATTAAAAGAATTTAATTAATTAAATAAAACCCAATTCCTTAATTGTTAAGGTGGGTTGCCCACATCTATAAATAAGAGAGAGTCTTATTATGGGGGTGGTGGGGGTTGTTGACTTTTCAACATACGACATAATTCCAATTGTTGGAGAGTCGCTCCTTTTCTATAGAGATAGAAAAACTAGGGTTTAGCAACCACCCTTCTTCTTGAATCATTATTCTTCCTTGGTGGATCACCTCTCAGAGGCCAAACACTTGGGTGGCTAACGTTGATCAAAGGAAGGAACAAAACCGGTGGATTCAAGTTGAGCGAAAGGATTTGGAGGTGAACTTGTACTTGAGGAAGCTCGATCTTCAAGGGTATGATTTTATTCTTTATCTTTTCGTTTAATTAATAATTGTGCATAAAGGGTGATCCGGGTATATGGTTTGTAAAAATTTTAAACTCTGATTTTTACACGTTTAGCATTATTTTGCAATTTGATTGCGTTCTTGAATATTACAAACCTTACTTAATCTAAACTCATTTCTTCAAGGGTATTAATATGATCTCCATCTCTTTTCTATTGATCGATAATTATGCAAAAAGTATGATCATGGTGATGGTTTATATTAAAAATTTTAAAATCTATTTTATCGCGCTTCCACACCTTTTATGTAATTTGATTGCATTATCACGCTATATACAAACCTAATAACATAGGCATATGATCAGCTCATAAGGTTTTACGATCATCCCGATGTTGATAAGTGCCGATGTTTATCAGCACACTGAAAAAGGAAGCCTGACGTCTCAGTCATCGAACTCTATCGCCTAGTGGAAAGAGATTCGTGATATTTTCCACAATCAGCTCAGCAGTAGCAAGAGGAGGGGAAAACCGACCGCTTCCCTGATGCAGATATAATAGTATTCGAATGAAACCTTGAGCTAATATGTGAAAATGTTTCGAGAGGTAGTTGGTAGGGTGACAAACCTTACTTTAAAACATGCTCAACTAACACTCGTCCGTGGAGGGGGACTCATAGCCTGTATTGTGACTATTATTAGACCATAGGACACATTACTGAGGACTGTCGCCATTTAAAGAATCTAATAGAAAAGAATGTTCCAATATGTCGCTTGGTGAGAAGGTTCGGGAAGGAAACTATAATTTTGAGTGTATGCACACCTGGGGGGTGAATAAGTGTTTAGGATAAAAGTGATCTACAATGGCAACTTTTAAATTCTCTGCTAACTAAACTATTCAGACATGTTATTTTCTGTCTAATTAAGTATATTAAACTGATATGCAGAAACACTTGATATTCAAACCTACTAATATGCATAAACTTCTTCAGATTATTCAGATAAGATATTTATGTTAACCTGTTATGTATTAACTTCTTAGATTTTAATCATTCAGAATAGTGAGAATACAGAACTAAAATAATGAAAGCAAGATAAACAGAAAACCACAACACCAAGATTATTTACGTGGTTCATCCCCTATCCTCTAATCTAGTGGCCTAATCCACGTCCAATACCAATTGGTATTGGATACTCCTTTATTCAAATAAATATTCAATCAATTACAAAAACTCCATGTTACGAAAAAGCTCTGAACACGGTTGGACACCACTTCCCCCTTTGCACAACTTAAACCTCTTGCACTCTGCAACTGCTTGCACCACTGCAACCTTAGAGCTTCTTTTATGCAAGCTTATCCACCACTAGATCAAACTACAAACCACAATAGGCTTGTATTTTTGTTTTAATCAAGAACAAATATGATTACAATATATCTATAAATTTCTAGCCCAAGAAATTAATAACAAGGCAAGAATAAATTTTCTAGAAATTTTTCTATTAAAGCTTTGTATTTCTCTATTTGTTGGTTTTGAAACTTAAGCCATGGAATATATATATAGAAAGAAGGACCAACAACAATAAAGCCAATTACCCAATTTAAGTAATCCCAAAGAAAGATATGAACAAACTAATAAGGATGGGATTTGAAATTTAAAACTAAATAGCTTGAATCAAGGGATAAGGATAAGCAAAATCAGCTCCATCACATTATGGAAAATATCTTGATATTGATATAGCTTTGGAAAATAATTGCTCAATTGATATGGTTCCCAAATAAATATTTCTAGCTTTTGAATTTGAATTTTCATCTTTTAAAATAAGGGATAATATCTTTGATGTTAAAATACCTTTGGAAAACATGGCTAAATATTTTCTCCATTGATTTGGTTTCCAAAAATAGCTTCTTAAAGGATTTGAATTTTAAGATCGTGAAACCTTTTCTAAAATTAATTTTTTGCAAAATAAAATTGCCTTAAAATTAATAACTCAAGCTAGAAACCTTACATTTGATTTCCTAAGGGAAGTCCCAGGGACCTAACCATGTGGTGGCTCCAAACAACATTTTTTCACATTGGACCACTTGAAATCTTGATATAAGCATAATTAATCCAATAATGTTAAACTCACAAAACATCTCCATACAAAATATATGTTATCATCATTAAATAAACATATAAACCAACAGAAATAAAGAAACACGAATCAGGAGCAGAGTGCGAATCCTCAATTGTAACCACAACCAAAACTAGGTCAGACGACCAAAGCGTTGTGGGTGTTATAAAAGGTGGTTCGGTCGGGAAGGTGACTAGGAAAAAGTGACGTGGGGTGTTAGATTCAATATTAACTGTATCCAAGCAACCTGCCAGGAAGGATCGAATGTACCCTGACACGATTATCTCTTCTTCTGACTAGGATTATTCGTTTGAATCGATTGAGCCATATGAGGGGGCGTTGGTGATTACGACGCATGTCGGTTTAATGAACATAAGGTTTATAATGATCGACAATGGGTCTTCTTATGACACCCCCAAAATAGGTATATATCACCTATCTTGAGTCGCCAAATACATGGTACAAAATTCAAATACAACTTAATTATACAACAGTCGTGTGAAATACGACAAAACATAATCTAAGAGTTTTAATAAGAATATTGTCATCTAGATAATATTCACATTCAATGGAGTCCTCATTACATTTATTGTCACACTATTTAACATAATAGTGAGGACTACTAGTGCTATCATCTGGACCGTCACTCTGTTCCCCGACTAGTCCTGGCTACGTTCTCATTTCCTGAAGAGAACAGTGAAAGAAAGGGTGAGCTCAACTAGCCCAGTAAGAAATATTATAACTAAGATAATGAAGACTAAATTATCATTAGTCTTCAACAATGTTAAACTGATAAAATACAATAGACATCAAGTTTAACTGTAGCAGAATAAGCAATCCATTAGAAGAGTCAAGTAGAGCATGATATCTACTATCTTCTATGATTTTAAATGTTTTCATCAATTTTATCGCGAGACTAAATTTTTTAATAAATAAACCACATCATCGAGTCATCCCTGCACTACAAGCCAAGGATATTCATTAAATCATCAATGGTCATGACTATACCGAATAATCCCTGGTCATAATCATACCAAAAACTGTTCATCAATGCACTACAGGCTACTGAGGACTTTTACCACATCATTTATTACATTACAGGTCATGATTATACCGAATAATCCCTTGTCATAATCATACCAAGTCCATCTACGCACGTAAACCAAAGATGACTTTCATCACAATATAAGCATGAAGATGATGACAATGACATAATAATTCAATAAAACAAGTTCAAGAATAAATTTTAATGATTTATAAGTTAATTTATCTTGAAATCAATTACGTCCAAATTGTCAACATAATACTGCTTTGTGGAGTAAAATTCAAGAATGCTCAGAAGAATATTTCCATGAAAAGATATTGGATGAAGCGCAAATATCCAGGAAATTCTACTAATTTCATGGAGTATAGAAGCCAAAACTTTAACCAAATGAGTATCATAGAATATATGAAACTGCAAATGAATTTTCACTCACCATGCAAATAATCCACGTGAGCAGATAATTTCCACAATTTAATAAGGAATGAATACGAAGGATCATTCACCATGCATGTGATAATCATGCATGCGAGTTATTCCAATGAGAATAATAAAGAATGAAAACGAGGTTATGCGTAATCCGCATGCATGGATATTCCAACAGAATAATAAAGAATGGAATAACAGAAGAATTCACCATGCATGCGATAGACCGCACAGACAGGTTATTCCAACAGAATAATAGAGAATGGAACCAAGTCTAGCGTAACCTGCACAGACAGGATATTCCAAAAGAATAATAAAGAATAGAATAACAGAAGAATTTAACCATGTATGCGATACTTTGCATAGACAAGTTATTCCAACATAATAATAAAGAATGGAATAACAGAAGCTCTCTTCATGAATACGAAAGAAATAATACCCCTTACCTTAGAAAGAAACTGGAGAGAGCTAGCAAACTTCTCTTCTTCTTTCTTTCTATAATTTCTCTCTATAATAATTGCTCTATAGCTTTAGTGAATTGGCGAGAAATGAAGGAAGAATGAGCTTCTATTTATAGGAAAATATAGTTTCGATAATTACACATTTTGGGGCTCCAAATATTATAGTACAATACCTCCAACTTTTCTTTCATTTTTAATTTAGTCCTGCAAGTATTATCAAACTTGCATCACCTACCCTAATAGTAAATAATTTGAATCAATAGTAAAATCATGTGAATCAATAGTTATAATTATGTAGAAATATGAATTACAGTATAGTACCTCCATCTATACCTCCATTTTTAACTTAGTCATGCAAGTATTATCAATCTTGCACCAACTCCCCTAATAGTAAAAGAATGTGAATCAATAGTACACACATGTGAACAAATAGTTATAATCATGTGAATTAATAGCAATTAATTGCTCATTTATCCGGTTATTACCCGGCTGGTCAGTATAACTTCCAGACATCAATTAATATCGAAATAAATATCGATTTCCACTAACACTAATAATTCCAACACAATGGAACAATCAATTTTATCTTTAATCAACACGAACTTATTCATCATTAATATTATAACTCACAATATTTAACAACCAGGTCATTCCCAGGAAAGAAGGGGCTTCCCGATAAGGATTTCTCCTTATTGGCGCGCAATTAAATGACCAAACCTCTCATTGACTGAACTTCTAGACATTGTAAATATTGTAATTTAATTATATGAATAACTTTATCGTCTCAATTATTGATTTAATAATATATCATATACTGCAGATGATACTGTGACAATAATTAAATCAATAATATGAGAGATATGATGCAACAATTACTGTAGCAATAATTGAGTATAACTTAGTGACTTCTCACGTAAGCATTAATAACCAATACCGTGTTCTACTATACAACCACACGTATTACTATACTTTTACTACCGGGTAGTTCAACAGTTTAACGGTAAAACTTTCGCCGTTATTTTAATTAAAAGATAATTATGTCATTTTCTAACTACGACAATACATTCGTTGTGGGGTCCACCAATGATTGCGTCGTTGTACGAATATTCCCTATTAAAACGAATATTCCTCGACCAATCGAATATTATATAACCACTTGCTTACTTTGCAAAATTTGTAAATATTACCCTCAACTATAACATTATATTATATCCACACCATAATATTCAAAAATATATTTCAAGAGAAATTAATCTTTATTCATAAAATTTGGGGTCTTACACTTCTGTTGACATATTATATACCCACGCATACCAGAAGATGGATTTGGATGGTCGCAAAAATAAAAAACGGGCAGGAGCCCCCATTGGATGGATTCATAACAACCCGATACAAGTAGTCTGGACTATCAAATTATCGGTCCTCTTCGATACGGCTCCACAATAGGTCGAAATGAACATCAAGTTTTTTATGCTACATGAGGATTCGATATACAACACTATTTTGGGTAGATCCGAAAATGACAGCTTTGCATGTCGTGACCTACAAACCCTATTTTAAAATAAAATTTTCTATATCGAATGGGGTCGGTTAGGTTAAAGGAGATCTGGATATAACTGGGTGTTATCGGAATATAGTCATCTCTTAGAGTATAGGAGTCAATAAGAAGAGGCAGACTTTGGCAATCGAGGTGGAACCATTCATTGAAGGAAGTATAGAACCTCTCGCTTAACCAGCCGAAGAGACGGAGGATATTGAGTTGATCTCGGGGAACAAGGACAAGACGATTAAAATTAGCTTAGGTTTACAGGAGCCATTTAGGACGAGATTGATAGGGCTACTCTGAGTGTATGCCGATATATTTGCTTGGGTGCCCAGTGACATGCCTGGGATAGACAAATTTATTGTTGTGCATAGGTTGTGTGTGAATTCGGCCTAGAAACCCGTTCAAAAAAGAGAGGAGGATCTTCACTTCTAAACGATAAAAAATAAATGATGATGAGGTGACCAAGTTTTTAACGGCTAACTTCAATTTTAAAATTGATTACCCAAAATGGCTGGCAAATGTGGTATTAATTTGGAAGTAGAATGGAAAATAGAGGATCTGCATTGACTATATGGATTTGAATAAGGCATGCCTGAAGGACTATACTCATTCCCGCATATAGACCAATTAATTGATGCCACCTTGGGGTATGCTCAGTTATGTTTTATAGACGTCTTCTCGGGATACAATCAGATTTTAATGTATAAGGAGGATATCCCGAAGAAGACCTTCATCACACATTGGGTGATTTACGCGTATAAGAAGTTAGCTTTCGGGCTACTTAACCCTGGTGCTACTTATCTAAGGATGATGAATTATGTGTTCAAGAAATAATTAGGCCAAAGCATAGAAGTTTATATGGACGACATGATTGATAAGAGTATATTTTTTGGGATCATCTGGACAACCTAAAGAACTGCTTTCAGAATATCTGAGATCACAACATCAACCTTAATCCAACCAAGTGAACTTTTGGTTTGGGGTCGGGAAAGTTCCTTGGATATCTTGGTTAACAAAAGAGGGATTGAAGCTAATCCGGAGAAAATAAAAGCCATACTAGACATGAAGTACCAACAGACTTTCAAGGATGTGCAGCGCTAAACGAGTCTGATTGGAGTGTTAAGGAGATTCATTTATAAGTAAGCAGAGTGGTGCCTTTCATTTTTTGATACTTTGAAGGGTCCAAAAAATGAAAAGACATTTCAATGGACTTCGGAGTGTGAAGATGCTTTCCAGGGGATCAAGAGTTATTTTTCTTTAGCACCATTGTTGATGCAGCCAATCCCTTCTGAACCTTTGTACTTTTATTAGGCGGCTATTTCATTAGTTGTTGGGGCAGTTTTGATGCGAGAGGCAGGAGAAAAGCAGTTCCCCGTTTACTTATTCTGCAATACCCTTCAAGATGCAGTGACTTAAAGTAGTATGCACACAAGCCAATCATATTTGATTTGATAAAACATATACTTTGTAACAATCTTATTCGTTTATTAATAAAAGTATTCATTTATTAAAGGCTTTAATTTATCTACATGCTACTGTTATATAATATGTGATAAAGTCATAGTTTCGAGCAGTGCTTTTAGAATCATGATGATAATCATGCTAATGAGATCTAAATTCTTTGATAGCTTAAAACTAAAATTATTCCCAATCATTTGATTACTAAAAAGGGATTAGTGAATTCGGATAGATTGGTACATACATTGTTTGATCATTAGATGAGGATGATTGATCTCATGATCATTCGTGTGAAGACGCTAAAGTAATTATTTGGTGCTTATTAAAAAATAAGTTCATTGAACGTGACTCGCTAAGAAATACCTAATGGAGTTTTACTTACTTGTCAATAGAAATTCCTGTAGTGATAGTAGTACGAGTGATCCTTAGACTTGAGATCATCATTGTATCTTGTGTATGATGAGTTATACTTTGACATGTCCCTTAAAACCCTTAGGGTATATAAAAAGGTATGGTTGGGTGTAATAAGTTATACATGAAGATAATGAATGATCAACAAAGAATATACAGCTTTTAGTAAAAGAAGGGAATGTCCTATGTGATTCGATAAATGACAACCCAATAGTCCTTGGCCAAGGCAGAATGGAATTAGAAAGGATATTTTAATTTGCATTATTTAGAGTTGTGCATTTAAAAATCGAAATACATATAATTAAATAAAATAAGACTTGACAGTAATTTTATGTCTTATATTTAATTGGGATATTGTGTGGTAGAAGGATTGAATTATACGGTAACTATTTACTCAATGGTTCTTTTATGATTAATGTTGAAATCTATATTATCTGGAAAGTCGTTGATCGCTAAGAAGGCTTACCCTTATTGTAGAATAAATGTTATTTATTTAAATGAAATTAATAGTTTTTTTTATTTATTAAAATAAGATTATAATTATTCTAATTGATTTATTCTGTTAGGTTTAATATAGAGAACCTAAAGGGTCACACCATAATAGTAAAAGTATTTATTTAAGAAGTTAATGACATAATTGTAATAATAAGTTAAATGTATTTAATTGAATCTATAATGATAGAATAAATTAAATAGCTTAATATTTATTATTTAATATTTTGGAAATATTAAATATAAATTAATAAGAGGAGTATTATTACTATTTAATTCTTAAAAGGGTTTGAGAATTAATTAATAAAGTACTCTCATAATTCCTAAAAGGATTAAGAATGCAATTAATTAAAGTCCTAAACGTTTAAAGATATTTGGAATATCGAACGTCGCCTTCTAGCATGATAAAACAATAAAGTATCAGTTAATCATTATACGTTTGTTGTGTCACACAAGACTAATTTTATTTTTTGAGATGTTGTTTTATCACATTTAATGCTTATGAAGGAATTGAACAATGTTGTTTTGTTGTGTCACACAAGGATGATGTTTTTCTCTTCAAAAATATGGAAGTGCCAGGTTGGACTAAACTTGGATAATTTTGATCCGGATGTGTCACACTTGATCAAAATAATCTAAGAGGCAAAATACAAGGAGTTACATGGTGATGTAATTGACAGTAGTTGTCTGCCTATTTATTTATGTATAGTGTGTTGTGTCACACAAGGCTATATACATTTGAAATGTGATCCTTATTCTTACTAGAAAATCTTTAATTAGATTTGATGAACTATATATTATGAGGGTTGCCGATGTCAGGAAAAATTTCTCTGGAATTCCTCTTTTAAGCACTCCTCGACTTTCGTGAAAATATAGTTACCACGTCTTTTCAATTCCCTAATTATTTGAAGTGTGTGTATTTAATTGAGCCTAAGTGCTTTATTTGGAAGTACTACTATGCCTCTTTTGCACCTATATACAAAGGGTTTGACTTGTATAAAATTTTAGTTTTAATACAAGACATATAAAATGATGTTTTGAAAATAGATTTTCAAACCCTTATGCTCGCATAGTAATTGAGGCATTTGATACTTCTATTTTATTTTGTATTCAGGTTGATTTCAATTTTATTGGAGATGCAAAGCATCTTTAACAATAAATAAATATATACATAAGTGTCGGGCCTCGTATAGGCATGAAAACCATCGTAGTGACTCGAGCACCACAAACCACAATTTGATAATGTCAGGGCCTTAAATCTGCATCCCCGTTTTAAGGCCCAAGGTTACATTTACAAGAGGCTAAAAGCTGTCTATACTGTTCAAATTTGTCCATCATGAGAATCGGATCCAGATCTAGGGAATTGATCATAGATCCCATGATTCCTAGTCTTACAGAATTATTTAAAAGCTTGCACAAAAAATATATTGAATTAAAATGCAGATTAAAATCTAGGCATCATAAAACAAAGGATTCGTCAGTTAAATCCTTGCATGCACGTAGCCCAGCTTCCCATTCCTTCTAGATACATATCTAGGGTCGCGTGGTTGATTAATATTTACAAAACTAGAAAGACAAATAGATTTAAATGAATCTTTGTCATTCTAACTCCAAGGTTCCAGTTTTACAATTTTTGAACCGGTTGAAAGTTGGATAAAGCTAGATTTAGATAAATCTAATCCACAAACTTCACAAAGTACATATTTACATCAAATGAACAATTAAAACTGATATTTAATCACATTAAATAACTAATATATATATATATATATATATAAGCAGGAAAAAGCCACAGATTCACAATCCAGGCATTACTTGTGACACCCCCAAAAAAAGGTATACATCACCCATCTTGAGTCGCCAGATACATGGTACAGAATACAAATACAACTTAATTATACAACAGTCATGTAAATATACGACAAAACATAGCTGAGAGTTTTAATAAGAATATTATCATCTAGACAATATCCACACTCAAAGGAGTCCTCATTACATTTATTGTAACACTATTTAACAGAATAATGAGGACTACTAATGCTATCATCTGGACCGTCACTCCGTTCCCCGACTCGTCCCAGCTATATTCTCATTTCCTGAAGAGAACAGTGAAAGAAATGGTGAGCTCAACTAGCCCAGTAAGAAATATTATGACTAAGATAATGCAGAATAAATTATCATTAGCCTTCAACAATATTAAACTGATAAAGTACAAAAGACATCAAGTTTAACTGCAGCTGAACAAGTAATCCATTAAAAGAGTCAAGTAGAGAATAAAATTTACTATCTTCTATGATTTAAAAAGTTTTTCATCAACTTAATCGCTGAGACTCAGCTTAATAAATAAACCACATCATCCCTGCACTACGGCCAAGGATATTCATTAGTATCACAACCACAAATTATCCATGCACTACAGGCCAAGGATATTCGTGTATTCATCAATGGTCATGATCATGCCAACAACTGTCCATCAATGCATTACAGGCCAATGAATGATTTTACCATATCATTTGTAACATTAAGGTCATGATTATACCGGATAATCCCTAGTCATAATCATACCAAGTCCATCTATGCACAACATGCCACAAATGACTTTCAACATAATATAAGCATGAGGATGATGACAATGATATAAGAATCCAATAAAACAAGTTCAAGAATTAATTTATCCAGAATTCAATAATGTCCAAATTGTCAACATGATACTGTTTTATAGAGTAAAATTTAAGAATGCTCAGAAGAATATTTCCATGAAAAGATACTGGATGAAGCGCAAATATAAATGTTATATGAAACTGAGTATAACAGAATATATGAAACTGCAAATGGATTTTCGCCCGCCATGCGGTAATCCATGTAGACAGATCATTTCCACAATTTAATAAGAAATGAATACGAAGGGTCATTCACCATGCATGTGGTAATCCACATAGACAGGTTATTCCAACAGAATAATAAAGAATGGAATAACAGAAGAATTCACCATGCATGCTATATTCCGCACAAACAGGTTATTCCCATAGAATAATAAATAATGGAACCAGGTCATGCGTAAACCACAGACAGAATATTCCAACATAATAATAAATAATGGAACCAGGTCATGCGTAAACGTACAGACAGGATATTCCAACAGAATACTAAAGAATGAAATAACAAAAGACTTCACGGGCATGCAGTAGGCCACACAGATAAAAGTTATTCGACGAGAATAATAAATAATGGAACCGTGTCATACGTAATACATACATGCACATGATATTCCAATGAGAATAATAAAGAATGGAATAATGAAGAATTTCACTATGTATGCGGTACTTTTGCATATCTGAGTTATTCAAATATAATAATAAAGAATGGAATAATGAAGAATTTCACCATGTATGTGATACTCACACATGTAAAGTTATTCAACATAATAATAAAGAATGGAATAAAAAAGAATTTCACCAAGTATAGGGTAGCCGCATATCAAAAGTTATTCCAACAAAATAATAAAGAATGGAATAATGAAGAATTTCACTAAGTATAGGGTAGTAGCAGCGTATCTGATTATTCAAACAGAATAATAAAGAATGGAATAACAGAAGTTCTCTTCATGAATATGAAAGAAATAATACCCCTTACCTTAGAAGAAACTGGATATAGGAGTAGTGAAGTAGCAGAATACATTTCTTCTTTCTCTCTATAGTTTCTCTCTCTAGAGTTTCAGTGAATTCTTAAGAAATAATGAAGAAATGAGCTTCTATTTATAGGAGAATGGACTGAATAGTAACTAATTCATGAACGATCCAGTTGATTTACTTTTTAAGCAGACGGTCCATATTGATTTACTATGCATTATTAATAAAATATTCTAATAAAACAAAATCTTTTAAATAAAATATAATATATTCTATTTATAGTCTAATAAAACAAATAACTTTATAAAAGTATTACATTTTTATATAAAAGATTTTACTATACAAACACTATGCATGCACTATGCAAACACTATGCATAATAAAATATAATATATTCTAATTATTGTCTAATAAAACAAATAACTTTATAAAAGTATTCTATTTTATATAAAAAGATTTTACTATACAAACACTATGCAGAGCCTATGCAAACACTATGCATAATAAAATATAATATATTCTAATTATTGTCTAATAAAACGAATAACTTTATAAAAGTATTCATTTTATATAAAAAGATTTTACTATGCAAAACACTATGCATAATAGAATATAATATATTCTATTTATAGTCTAATAAAACAAATAATTTTATAAAGTATTCTATTTTATATAAAAAGCTTTTACATTTTATTATATTAATAATACTAATAAAACAAAATTTATATATATATATATATATATATATATATATATATATAAACTTTCGTGACTTCATAAAAAGACACCTCAATATATTTGACAACATTTATCATCATTATTATAATTCACAATATAAATTGACCAGGTCGTTCCCAGGAAAGAGGGGGCTTTCCAATAAGGATTTCTCCCTATTGGCGCGCAATTAGGTGACTAAACCTCTCCTTGGCAGAACTTCTAGACATCTTTAATATTGCAAATAATAATATTAATAACTCTGTCATCTCAATTATTGATTTAATAATATATAAAATATCGACAATAATTGAATCAAATAACGTGAGATACTATGCAACAATTACTGAAGCAATAATTGAACAAAACTGAGTGACTTGTCACGTAAGCATCGATAATCAATATCGTGTGCTACTATGCAACCACGCGTATTACTGTACTTTTATTACCGAGTAGTTCAACAGTTTTAATGGTAAAACTTCCGCCGTTATTTTCATAAAAATATTTTTGTCGTTTTCTCAATCTGACAATAATTCCTTTGTGGGGTCCACCAATGATTGTGCCATCGTACGAATATTCCCTGTTAAAACGAATATTCCCCGACCAATCAAATATTATATAACAACTTGCATACTTTCGCAAAATTTATAAATATTAACCACAACTATAACATTATATCAAATCCACACCATAATTTTGAAAAAAATATTTTGAGAAATTTAAATCTTTATTCATAAAATTTTGGGTCTCACATTACTGATCAATATAAATATATATATTAAAGCTGAAAAAACTACGGATTAGCAATCCAGGCCAAATGAGTTAATATATATATATATATATATATATATATATATATATATATATATATATATATATATATATATATATATATATATACACACACACACACACACACTAAAGCAGTTAAAAGTTTTAAATATGAATAAATCTCATAGTGTGTAGTGAGGAAGGCTTTAAACTGCTTTTGAAGCTTGGAAACTCCATTTCCACCGGTTAAAACTTGATATGTTAAACTATATAAGTATAAAAGTTTTTATAACGAACAATATTGGAATTTGGAACACTGTTAAAATGGTTAATAGCTAAAACAGGTGAAATTTCCTCTCTTTTTTTCTTTTTTTAAATGGCTGATGGTGGGGTCTATTTATAGACCAAATCAGTTGCGGGTCTACCTACGGCTGACCCGGGTGGCCCCGAACCTGTTGGTCTATTTGTCTCGAAGTATGTGCACTCCAACCAACGCAATGTCAGCTCGAACCTTCATAACTTTCAATCTCGGAATCCAATGGAGGCGTGATATACCTTTCTGAAAAGCCCTTTCCGAGAGATACACAATGACATGGGATTTGAACTTTTATGAATCTAGAAAGATGGGTCTATGACCAGATCTTTGAGTCTTCGCAGTCCATCTATTGAGTTATCTTGAGCTATTTTCACTCGGGATTGAAATTTTGGTTCTGCGTGACCTTTGTGGCGGTGATTTGATTTTGAGTTGGTAAAATTACTCTTTTCGTAAGACCCCAACTTTTTTGAATAAAGAATAATTTTCTCGAAATATATTTTTGAATATTATGGTGTGGATTTGATATAATGTTATAGTTGTTGGTAATATTTATAAATTTTGCAAAGTAAGCAAGTGGTTATATAATATTCAATTGGTCGGGGAATATTCATTTTAAAAGGGAATATTCGTACGACAACACAATCATTAGTGGACCCCACAACGGAAGTATTGTCGTAGTTAGAAAATGACAAAATTATCATTATATAAAAATAAAGACGAAAGTGTTACCGTTAAAACTGTTGAACTACCCTAGTAGTAAAAATACGAGAATGGCGTGGTCGCATAATAGTAGCACCAGTATTGATTATTGATGATTACGTGAGAAGTCACTCGCTTATATTCAATTATTGCTACAAGAATTGGCCGTGCATCATACCTCTCATATTATTGATTCAATTATTGTCACAGTATCATCTGTATAATATGTTATATTATTAAATCAATAATTGAGACGATAAAGTTATTCATATTATTAAATTGTAATATTTACAATGTCTAGAAGTTCTGTCAAGGAGAGGTTTGGTCAACTAATTGCGCTCCAATAAGGAGATTGGAAAGCCCCCTCTTTCCTGGGAACGCCCTGGTTGTTAAATATTGTGAGTTATAATATTAATGATGAATAAGTTCGTGTTAATTAAAGATGAAATTCATAGTTCCATTGTGTTGAAATTATTAGTGTTAGTGGAAATCGAAATTTATTTCGATATTAATTGATGTCTGGAAGATATACTGACCAGTCGGGTAATTAATCGGATAAATGAGCTATTAATTGCTATTAATTCACATGATTATAACTATTTGTTCACATGTGTGTACTATTGATTCACATTCTTGTACTATTAGGGGAATTGGTACAAGATTGATAATACTTGCATGACTAAGTTAAAAATGGAGGTATAGATGGAGGTACTATACTGTAATTCATTTTTTCACATGATTATAACTATTAATTCACATGATTGAACTATTGATTCACATTATTTACTATTATGGGAGGTGGTGCAAGTTTGATAATACTTGCAGGACTAAATTAAAAATGATGAAAAAGAGGAAGGTATTATACTATAATATTTCGAGTCCCAAAACGTGCAATTATCGAAACTATATTTTCCTATAAATAGAAGCTCATTCTTCCTTCATTTCTCACCAATTCACAAAAGCTATAGAGCAATTATTATAGAGAGAAATTATAGAGGGAAAGAAGAAGAGAAGTCTGCTACCTCACTATTCCAGTATCCAGTTTTTTCTAAGGTAAGGGGTATTATTCTTTCGTATTCATGAAGAGAGTTATTTTCTTTCAATACACGTAAGTGTTGTTATTCCATTCTTTATTATTTTGTTGGAATAACCTGTCTATGCAAAGTATCGCATACATGGTAAAATTCTTCTATTATTCCATTCTTTATTATTCTGTTGGAATAACTTGTATGTGCGGTCTATAGCATGCCAGGTGAATTTTGTTGTTATTCCATTCTTTATTATTCTGTTGGAATATCATGTCTGTGCGGATTATGCATGACCTGGTTCCATTCTTTATTATTCTGTTGGAATATCCTGTCTGTGCGGATTACGCATGACCTGGTTCCATTCTTTATTATTCTGTTGGAATAACCTGTTTGTGCTGTCTATCGCATGCCTAGTGAATTCTGTTGTTATTCCATTCTTTATTATTCTGTTGGAATAACCTGTCTGTACGGTCTATCGCATGCATGGTGAATTCTTCTGTTATTCCATTCTTTATTATTCTGTTGGAATAACCTGTCTATGTGGATTACCACATGCATGGTGAATGATCCTTCGTATTCATTCCTTATTAAATTTTGGAAATGATCTGTCTATGTGGATTACCTCATGGCGGGCAAAAATCCATTTGCAGTTTCATATATTCTATTATACTTAGTTGGTTTAAGTTTTAGCTTCTATACTCCATGAAATTAATGGAATATCCTTCATATTTGCGCTTCATCCAGTATCTTTTCATGGAATTATTCTTCTGAGCATTCTTGAATTTTACTCCACAAAGAAGTATCATGTTGACAATTTGGACGTTATTGATTTCTGGATAAATTAAAATTATAAATCTTTAAAATTTATCCTTGAACTTGTTTTATTGAATTATTATGTCATTGTCATCATCCTCGTGCTTATATTGTGATGAAAGTCATCTTTGGCTTACGTGCATAGATGGACTTGGTATGATTATGACCGAGGATTATTCTGCAGATAACCATAGTAGTAATGTGACGAATGATGTGGTAAAAGTCCTCATTGGCTTGTAGTTCATTGATGGACAGTTATTGGTGTGATTATAACCAGGGATTATTCGGTATAGTCATGACCATTGATGATTACATGAATATCCTTGGTCGTGATGCAGGGATGATTCGATTTTATTTATTAAGCTGAGTCCCAGCGATAAAGTTGATGAAAAAGGATAGTAGATTTTATGCTCTACTTGACTTTTCTAATGGATTTCTTGTTTCGCTGTAGTTAATATTGCTGTCTATTATATTCTATCAGTTTAACATTGTTCTCTTCAGGACTAGTCGGGGAATGGAGTGACGGTCCAGATGATAGCATTAGTAGTCCTCACTATTCTATTAAACAGTGTGACAATAAATGTAATGAGGACTCCATTGAGTGTGGATATTGTCTAGATGACAATATTCTTATTAAAACTCTTAGATTATGTTTTGTCGTATTTTACACGACTGTTATATAATTAAGTTGTATTTGAATTTTGTACCATGTATTTGGAGACTCAAGATGGGTGATGTATACCTGTTTTGGGGGCGTCACAGTTGGTATCAAAACTTAGGGATATGATCCCTGGCTGAGATGTGAGACAAGAACTAGGAGGGGAGAGACAGGGAATTCCTTCGCTAGTATGACCTACCTATTATTTGATATTTAATTGGTCGGTCAGAGTATAGAGATAATATGTGATATGTTAATTAACCCTTATTTTGTGGCAGTATTTGAAAATGGCATCCGAAAATGTTGAGATAAGCAATAAAGCACATGAGACCGTTGAGTCACCACAGATTAATACCCAGGATAATGTGCAACAGGAAGACAATAATCCTCAGGTAAACAACAACGATCAAATGATGAACCATGAGATGTTCAGAGGTTTTATGCAATTCATGCAATATCAGGCGAGGGCGGCTCCTATCCAAAATATAGGTGGAAATACTGACAACTCTCGGATGGTCACCGCTAAGCAGCTCAAGGAGCTGGGATCACCGGAGTTTTTTGGAGAGCCAAAACCACTTAAGGTAGAGATGTGGATAAAGAAGATCAATAAGATATTTGATGTCTTGGGATGCTCCGAGGAGCAAAAGGTTCCCTTTGCCACCTTCATGTTGCAAGCAAAGGCATATTACTGGTGGGAATCTGTAAAGCTTACTCAAGTTGCCGCACTCAAAATGTCTTGGGAGAAATTCCAAGAGTTGTTCAACGACAAGTACTTTCCTGAAAGTATTTATCACATGAAGGAGGTAGAGTTCATCAAGCTTGAGCAAAACAATATGACCGTGGTGCAGTACGAAGCTAAGTTTGCCGAGTTGTCTCGGTTTGTATCCCACTTGGTTGATAATGAGAAGAGAATTACGCGGATGTTTCTAAGAGGTTTAAAACCCGAGATACGTCAATACCTAATTTCTCACAAACTGTAATTGTATTCAGATGTTGTGAATAGGGCTTAGTTATTGGAGCGTAATAATGAGTCAACCCAACCAAGAGAGAGCAGTCGACAAGTCGATAACACCAGCGGTAGCAGTCATCGAAGCGGTGACAACAAACGTGGAGGGAATCAACATGCTAGAAATGGGAATCACTTTGGTGGTAATCATGGCCATGACAATAAGAGTGGACATTTCAATAAGAGGAGATTCAACAATGATGGAAAGACGCCGTTGAAAGCAAAGACTTGTTGTTAAGGAAGGAGAACGACCGCCGGTCGTATGTTACAAATGTGGAGGGGAAGGACACATCAGTCCAAACTGTGCGATGCAGTCCAAAGCGTGTTATAATTGTTGAAAAGAAGGTCACCTAGCCCGATTTTATCTTGCACCAAAGTCAAGTCCAGCTGGGATGAAGGCATCAAAGGGTGTCCTAGACAAGAAAAAACTGGTAGTTCAAGGGAGAGCGTTTGTAGTAACCTCCCAAAAAGCGAGGAATTCGAATGAGGTGATCATGGGTAAGCTAATCATAAACTCTAGTGAAGTTTATACTTTATTTGATACCGGTTCTACCCATTCTTTCATTTCTCCTACTTGCGCTCAATGTTTAAATTTGACTCCAAAGATATTAGACTTTGACTTATCTATTGAAACTCCGTTGGGAGAAACCTTGTAAAAACCTAAAACCCTAATAAGACTCGTATGTATAAAATCCCATTATATAAATAAAATTTCTCCGTTCTGAATGTGTTATGTGTTATTATATACTTTGTTTAAGAAATCTGACCAAATAAATTTTTGTTCAAAAAACGTCATGCTTGACACCTCGTGCTTAATTTTTTTTTCCGTAATCGGACTTTTCGGTATATTTGTTTTGGCAAGTTACTTTGTCGTGCTTACACTGACAAAACGGTTTGTCGTGCTTATTAGGATTAGTGAGAAATTTAGTTTAACAACCCTAGATTAAGAAACCCTAACCCTAATTAGCAAAACCCTAACCCTAATTTGTAAACCTAACCTTAATTAGCTAAATTAACTCTAATTAGCTTATGTTAACACCTAATCATGGTTAGTAAACTTCAATTAGGTACTAATAAACATTACTTAACAATCCTAATCATTAGAAACAAAACTCTAATCAAGATTAGTGAAGATTAAAGCCTAATTAAGCTACTAAACAAACCTAACTAGCTCATAAGTAGGTTAGGAGTCACCATTGCAAGTCCCTAGGCTACACATGACATGCTTGTAACTCCCAAGCATGACAATAGTTATCATATCAGATATTTGTAGAGGCAAGTTTCACAAAAATGACTAAAAAGCCAAGTTGAAGAATTCTATAAATAGGAACTGTTGGGATGTGATTATTTTGGTCTAGCCATGGTGCAACCCAGTCTCTTTAATGGTCTGGATCTGGTGATGGCCCATATGTATTTATTGTGATAGTGGAGAGTCCTTATTAAAATAGGACTGTGATTCCTTATCTGGTGAGATAAGGGAGTTTAATTAGGACTCCTACTCTTAATTGGATTCAGTAGTTATAAGGTGATTCTACAAAAGGAGACCTTCTCTTGGTTGGATGTGGATGGAGGTGACTTTTATATATACGACTACAAGCTAGGATTTGGGGGAGACAACACACAAGATATACAACACAAATACACAACTTGTACTCCCTCACAATTTGTGTGAATGTATTTTGTGAGTTTGATATAATCAACTACTCTATCAACCGTTAGTGCGATTTTAGTCTGCTATTTTGGTGATTTCGTCACGCATACAAAATTTGGCGTTAACATTGGCGCCGTCTGTGGGAAACAAGACACTTGTTCTAGTGTCGATTTAAAATCACCGATTCACCGAAGAAGATAAGTGATTCTTTTTTATTTACGAAATAAATATTATATATATATATATATATATATATATATATATATATATGCCAGCAAATTAATGACTTTTCGTCAATTATTATATACGGATCTGCTCAAGTCTCAACCCATGAAAAAGAATAGTAGTGGAATATATGACTTTTTGTCAATTATTATACATGTGGAGTAATGATAATGTTACAATTTAGCATACACAGATTAATTAATATGATGAATACCAATTTGTATAGAATGTGCTTCATCATTAACATGATTAATATTATAAAACTCATGCCTTGTATGCTTATTAATGCCTATGGTTGCCTTGTGTGCTCGGGCTTAGGGTAAACCCATGTACTTGCTTTTAAATAAAATTAATGATAAAAAACTGTGCATGATGTCAGGTTTAAAGTCTTTGACTCAGCCAGAATTAAGAAGTGAACTACAGGAAAGTGGAGTATTGCATGCCAGTGTGGAGACCGTAGTTGAAATTAGTCAGGCAAAGGACGTACTTCACGCTGAAAGAAAGGCTCGAACTTGAGCAATCGAAGATTCTAAGCATTCTAAAAAAAGCCGAGATCTTACAAGAAGAAAAAGGGGAAATTGAAACGGAAAAGATCTAGCCAAGATATGTTTTAAACCCTCGTGGCTCGTGTCATATGACTCAAAGCACGTAGCTGCAGCTAAAAGCACGTGGCTCGCGAATCAAAGCATAAAGCTTATGGCTCGAAGCACTTGGCTCGTGGCTTAAAGCACGTGGCTCAGAGCTTAAAGCACGAAGCTCGTGGCTCGAAGAACTTTGGCTCGTTGCTCATGGTTCATAGCTCAAAGCACGTGGCTCGTGTCTCAATGTACGTGGTTTGTGGTTCGTGGCACATGGCACATGGATCGTGGCTTGCGGATCTTTATGTATATCTTAGAAATGAAATGAGGAGTGGGGCAAAAATATTGAGAATCACAAGTTTCTATTTGGCGTATGGTGTTTGGGTTTGACAAAATTTGTATACTCTCTTATTTTAAGTTCCTTATAAATAAGAGTCTGGGGGGCAATGTTGGGATGTGATTATTTGGGTATAGCCATGGTGCAACCCAGTCTATTTAATGGTCCGGATCTGGTGATGGCCCATATGTATTTATTGTGACAGTGGAGAGTCCTTATTAAAATAGGATTGTGTTTCCTTATTTGGTGAGATAAGAAAGTTTAATTAGGACTCCTACTCTTAATTGGATTCAGTAGTTATAAGGTGATTCTACAAAAGGAGTCCTTCTCCTAGTTGGATGCGGATGGAGGTGACTTCTATATGTACGGCTACAAGCTAGGATTTGGGGGAGATAACACACAAGAGATACAACACAAATACACAACTTGTACTCCCTCCATATACACATCTTGTACTCCCAATATTATCATAGTGGATTACTCTCTCTCCCCGTGATTTTTTCCCAATTGGGTTCACCCAATTGGGTTTCCACGTAAATTCGTGTGTTAATATTTATATCTCTTTATTTTTGTTTGTGTGAATGTATTTTGTGAGTTTGATATAATCAACTACTCCATCAACCGTTAGCGTGATTTTAGTCTGCTGTTTTGGTGATTTCGTTAGGCGTTAACATTGGCAGTAGAAGGAGGGCCTTAGTGCTTAATCAATCACTTTTAAACTTTTCTGGTAAAAACTATGGCGAGCATGGAGTATCCTGTTTCTGACCACGAAAAGGCCAAAACACACCAGACCACCCAGGTGAGGGGGTCGGTCAAGGACAGATTGGGTTCTAGAATCCAGAGAGATTCGGTGGAACCGCCTCCTTCCCCTCGGTGAAGACTCTTCCATGACGGCCAGCGTACCCCTAGCCAGGCTAGTCGGGCCGATGAGAACCACTCACGGGCACTTGAGATGCATGGAAAAAGCCGAGGCGAGGGCGGTCGGGATCAGAGGGATTTCATTCTGCAGAAAAAGATGCAGCAGAACAAGGACGCCATGATGGCCCTACATCTTCAGCAAGAGGAGCTCGAACAGTAGATGACTAATATGGCCGGAGAACAAGAGGCATCCTCAAAGAGGCGTAGGCATTAGAGCCGATCCCGGTCACCCCGATGGGAAAGGCGGATAAGGAAAGGAGTAGGTATCAAAGCCGCTCGAGGGATGGCCGAAGCCGGAGGAGGAGCCGTTCAGCAGAGCGACGATCAAAACATCCGGGCACGTCGGGGCAAAGGAAGAGGGACGCGACTCCTGAATATGGGAGGGACAGACCCCGATCGTTCTCCCATATAAAAGAGTCTGACCCCCTCACTCGAAGCGTGGCAGAGTTGAAAAAATTACTGTTGGCAAAGAATTTGACGGGGATGCCTTTAGCCTGCATAGGGTTGCCTTTCTCGCCGGAGATCAATCAGGAGACAGCCGACCCCAAAAAGAAGATGTCCCCGATGGAGACCTACGATGGGATGGGGGATCCGTATGACCACTCAGATGCGTATGATAGGCTGATGACATACTACGACCACTCTGATGCAGCCAAGTGTCACATGTTCGCAACCACTCTGAAGAAGAGCGCCCGAGAATGGATGGGGACCTTGGCGATGGGATCAATTAACTCCTAGAATGATCTTCAGGAGAAATTCCATGCTCGATTCGGGAGTAATAAGAGGCGGGGAAAGATCACAGCTTCCCTCATGCAGGTCAGACAGAAGTTAGATGAAAGTCTGGGACAATACGTCAAGAGGTTCCGAGAGGCTGTGGGGTCGGTAGCAGAATTAAACTCCCCACAAGCCCTGGGCTTCTTCACGACTGGCTTGGACATCGAGAAGTTAAAGAAGTTGATGAAAGATTTGGTGATCAACCCTCCGGCAGACTTGACAGAAGCTTTCCACCGAGCAGAGGGACATATAGCAATAGAGGAGACGATGGGAAATTTCAAACCCCACTCCCAATCCTACGAGAAACCCAGGGATCGGGATAAATAGAATTTTCAGAAGTCAGACAGTCAGGGGAGGTCAGATAACTATGGTAAGAAAAGCTATACTGGGGGAGGTTCGGGCAGTGGACGACCACCTTTCCCCAACAAAAATGTCAACAAAGACTACTCCGCACTCAACACGGATCGGGCTAAAATACTGGAGGAGATGCGAAACAAGCCCTTTTTCGAACCATGCCCAGTGATCCCGAAGCCTGGGAAGAGGGGTCGAAACAAATATTGTGCGTATTATCAGTCTCGGGGGCATACGACGGAGGAGTGCAACAACCTGAAAGATCTGATAGAGAAGAACATCCAAAATGAGAAACTGGTGTAGTATGTCGTCAGACGAGAAGGTTCGAAATCCCCCTAGGAGGAGAATAGGGAACCAACACGGGAAACACAGCCGCAACCACACCCACAAGCTCAAGGGGTTATTGATGTGATTTTGGGCGGGTCGGTAGGGCGTGTAACCGGAAGGAAGAGGAGCGGTCATCTCGAAGCCGTATTGTCGGTAATCGGTTCATCACCCTGGAAGGATAGGGCCTATTCAGGGGTGTCCATCTCATTCTCGGATGAAGATTATCCTACCGATCATATTGAACCACATGACGGGAAGCTGGTAATAACTACATAGGTCGGGCCAGTAGACATGAAAAGGATGATGATCGATAACGGGTCCTCGGTCGATATACTCTACACGCATGCCTAATAGAGGATGGATCTGGAGGAAAATAAGATGGATTTGGGAGGAGAGGGCCCGTTATATGGTTTCAGTGGCGACCCGATGCATGTGTCAGGAACAATAGAGCTACCAGTCAGGTTCGAAACAACCCCTCAGCAAGCAAAAATAATGGTGAAATTTTTTGTAGTACAAGTGGATTCGGCCTACAACGCCATCTTGGGGAGACCGACATTGGCAGCATTACAGGCAGTGACGTCTATACCTCACTTCAAAATCAAGTTTTCGATACCGAACGTGATCGGGGAGATAAAAGGTGATCTGGACATTGCCCGAAGGTGTTACCGGAATACTTTGATTTCCTCAGGGGTCGGGGTCAACAAACAGAAACAGACAATGGCCATCGAGATAGAGCCATTCACTGAGGGCAGCATTGAACCCATGGCACTGCCGGTAGAAGAAATAGAGGATATGGAATTGATACCGGGTAACCTAGTAAAACTGATTAATATTGGGGCAGGATTAACAGAACCACTATGAACTGGGCTGGTGGACTTGCTTCGGGTATATGCCGATATCTTTGCTTGGGAGCCTAGCGACATGCTGGGGGTAAGCGAATCGGTAGCATTGCACAGGCTGCATACGGACCCGAAGAGGAATGTTGAGTTTCATGGATGTTTTCTCGGGATATCACCAAATCTTGATGCACAAGGATGATATACCGAAGACTAGGTTCATCACTGATCGTGTGTATCGGAAGATGACATTCGGATTGCTAATCGCGGGGGCAACTTATCAGCGGATGATGAACTTTGTTTTCAGAAAGCTGTTGGGCCGAAGTATGGAAGTATACGTGGACGACATGATCATAAAAAGCATGTCAGTCCGGGATCATTTGGAAGACCTAGAAGACTGCTTCGAGACAGTAAGGAAACACAAACTGAGGCTGAACATGACGAAATGTACCTTTGGCCTAGGTTCGGGAAAGTTCTTGGGATACTTGGTTAGAAAAAGGGGAATCGAAGCCAACCCAGAGAAAATTTCGGCGATCTTAGACATGAAATCTTCGACGACATTCAAAGATGTGCATAGGTTGACGGGTCGGATAACTGCCCTTAAGAGATTTGTGTCAAGATCAGCTGAAATATGTTTGCCCTTCTTTGACACTCTCAAGGGACCCAAGAACGATAAGAGTTTCCAGTGGACTTCAGAATGTGAAGATGCGTTCCAGGGGATCAAGCAATATCTGAGCTTGGCACCGTTGTTAATGAAACCTTTATACTTGTACCTGGCAGCGAGTCCGATGGTAGTAGGAGCGGCATTGGTAAGAGATAAAGGAGGAAAATAGTTCCCGGTATACTACGTCAGCCATGTCCTTTGGGATGCAGAAACAAGATATCCAAACCTGGAGAAATTTGCCTATGCCCTAATCATTGCAAGAAGGAAGCTTTGGCACTATTTCCAAGGTCGGGTGGTGGTAGTATATATGGACCAACCGTTAAAGAAAATGTTACATAAGCCGGATGTGTCGGGACGACTAGCAGCATAGGCGATGGAGCTAACACAGTTTGCCATAGAATATCATCCCGAATGACAATCAAGGGTCAGGCACTAGTAGACTTCATCGTGGAATGCTCCTTCACGGAGCCAGACGTAATGGCAGTGGCCGATCGCGTGGACCTTGTATGTGGATGGATAATCGACTTTGGACATCAGTGGAGTAGGGATTATTCTGACAAGTCCCGAAGGGTTCAAAGTTCAGCAGGCGATACGATTTCAGTTTAAGGCCACGAACAACGAAGCAGAGTACGAAGCCATCCTAGCAGGGATACGGTTAGCCCGAAGCTTGGAAGTGTAGAACTTGGTTATCTACAGTGATTCGCAGTTGGTAGTCAAACTGCTGTTGGGAGAGTATGAGGCTCGGGGGGCGAGAATGACAAAATATTTGGCCGAGGTAAAAGATAAGCTTGCCTACTTCACATCACACGATTGTCAGGGGGTGGACCGGTCAGATAATACAGTAGCGGATGCCTTAGCCAGGTTGGCAACCACCGAAGCATGTTCCTTCAATGAGTCAGTATATCTGGAGGTGTTAGAGCGACCAAGTGTTTCAAAGACAGAGGTGCTGGCTTTGGATCGACTCGACTGCTGGCTCACGCCTTACATCACATATCTGGCAAACAGGGTTCTACCTTCAGACCGAATCCTTGCAAGAAAAGTTAAACACAGGAGTTCAAACTTCGTCCTCATAGACAAAGATCTATACCGAAGGGCCTTTAGCTCTCCATTGCTCAAATGCTTAACCCCATTAGAGGCAGATTATACTCTTCGGGAGGTACATGAAGGGATCTGTGGGGATCACATGGGAGCAAAGTCACTGGAGCATAAGATTTTGAGACAGGGGTATTACTGGCTGACTATCTACACGGAGGCCAAGGAATTCGTCAGAAGGTGTCCCAAGTGTCAGCTGAACAGCACCATCCCACATCAGCGTCCCGAAGAGCTCTATTCAGTCATATCCCCAATTCCTTTTGTTGTGTGGGAAATCGACATCCTAGGGCCTCTACCGAAGGCTAAGGGACAAGTTAGTATTGTAATCATGGCTATCGACTATATGACAAAATGGGTCAAAGCCAAACCACTGCAGAAGATCACTAAACAAGAATGCCTAAAATTTTTCAAAGAAGGAGTGGTTTATCATTTTGGTATCCCGATGGCAGTGGTCTCCGATAATGGCAGACAGTTTATGGCGTCTAAGTTCGAAGGTTTTCTGAAAGAGTTGGGAATTCAGCATCGCAAGACTTCAGTCGCCCACCCTCAATCGAATGGTCAAGTAAAAGTGACCAACCGAACCCTGCTCAACAGAATTAAAAGATGGTTGGACGAATTGAAGGGTCGGTGGCCCAAAGAGTTACTATCTATTTTATGGGCATACCGGACTACTCCGAGGACTACAACTGGGGACTCTCCGTTCCGAATGGCATATGGAACTGATGCACTCATACTAGTCGAGATCGGGTCCCCTACTCTTCGAGTAAGTCAGTATAAAGAACTATACAACGATGAATGTTTAAAAATAAATTTGGATCTACTGGAAGAAGTTCGGGATTCAGCTATGATGAGGTTGGCTATCTATCAGCAGAAGACCGACCGACACTACGACCAGAAGGTGAAATTGAGGAGGTTTGAAGCTGGGGATCTGGTCCTCCAGGAGTTGGAGGCATCAACCCCCGAGAACACTGGCAAGTTGATGCCTAACTGGGAGGGGCCCTATGAAGTAGTAGAGGTGCCAAAGCCAGGAACATACCAGCTTCGAGCAATGAATGGTTTAGAAATAAAGAATACATGGCATGCTGGAGGACTTAGAAAATTTTACAAGTAATTGTTATGTCATTCTTTTCTTTATCCATGTAACGACTTCAGTTTCAAATGAAATAAATGAAAGTTTTGGTGGAAATGTTTAACTTTATCTATATTCTTACGGTTTCCAATGTTCGATAAGACAAGCATCGAACATTATCTGATCAGAAGGTTCAAAATGACACCACTGAATGAGATAAGTCACGGGTATAACCGATCGTGACTTCAATTCTAAAATTAAAAAAGCTTCGGGCAAATCCCGATCAGAGGGTTCGGAAAGACACCCCTGATCGAGATAAGTTACAAACATAACTGATCGAGAAAATTATTAGTTTTTCATTCAAATAAACTTCGGGCAAAGTCCGATCAGAAGGTTCGGAATGACACCACTGATTGTGATAAGTCGCGAGTATAACTGATTACAAAAATTTATGAACAAAAATATTCCATCTCATTTATACTGGGGAATTTTTACAAACCCGATCGCTTACGATTCAGGCGAAGTACAACAAAATTTTTTACAAGTCCTAACAATATCTATTCAAGAGGAAGATCATCTTCGGCATCAGATTCTTCGTCGGAAGAATCAAGGATAGAGGCGTCGAGCCCAGCAGCAGTTAATTTGGCCCGAGCCTTTTCACGATAAGCTTCATACCTATCACCAAACTGGGCCATAACTTTCTTGTTCAAGGCATCAGACTCTTCATATTCAGCGACAGCTCGCTGCTAGGCCTCGACGATCTTTTCAGGAAATGCTTTAACAGTTGCGGTTAAAGTGTTGTTCGCCCCGATCACTTGCATCATCTTATCATGCATCTCGGAGAACTTCTTGATGATGATGTCAATAGCATTCTCCCGGTCCTTGACCTCCTCGAGCAGATGATCCCTCTCCATCAGAAGCGAGGCGTACTTCTTCTCGAGCTCGTTAGAATGGAGTTCGGCTTGGGACGCCTTATTTTGGGTCTCCGCATGGAGATCTCGTTCCTTCTTCAGTCACTCGCGTGCCACCGACCTCGACTTGAGAAATCGCGTGACGTCCGTTCTTAGCTGAACCTCCTTTTTTGTGGTTCAGGCAAGGGGAGGAATGGCTCGTGCAAGAATGGCGTTGACCTACATCAAGCACATGCATCAGCAATTGAAATAAAAGCACAAGTTTAGAACAACAAAGTAAGGTTCGTTCTGAGTTACCTGACACTGAGCTCGAACGTAGGCTACTAGGTACTCCTCGAAAGAGAATCCCTTGAACCGTTCGTCATCGCCCGGAAGTTTAAAGTGATCGAACAGGCCGAAGGTAAACACTTCGGAGGGGCTCTTCAGCCAACATGTAGTCGGCGACCCATGCGAGGAGGAGGGTTTGGAAGAAGGAGTGGAGGCACCGACCGGATCAGCTATAACCACTTGCTATTGGAGGGGTTGTGACTTGGGGCTCTTCGACTAGGCGGGGTTTCTTGGGACGGGGCTCTAGAGGAACCTCTTCGGTGTCCTCGGAATCCTCGATCACCGCAACCTTGTCACAAGATGGAGGGGTCGGCTTCGGTTTAATTTGTAAAGGGGCCTTGGCAAGAGCTTTGGGAGGGGCTTGGAAGACTTCTTGGTCTTCTTTAGCAGAGCCATCCTCTCAGTTTTGCTCATCTTCAAGGTGACCTTGGTTGGCGGTTCGACGCCTGCGGCAGGAGGGGGAGGACCTGATGAGGAACCGGTGGAGAGTTCCTTGATCTGGATGGTTTCCTCTTCTTCCATCTCATCGGTGACAGGAAAATGAATCGACTCGAGCGAGATGGGAAGAGGAACCAAAGTTTCAGCTGCCCCTTCAGGCTTGAAGATTGTCACTACAAGAAGGAAGTTGGGAGACCAGTTATAGTTAGACGGTTAGAAAATGGAGAAATTTCAATACACGAAGATAAAAGGGAGGTTCGGGGTGAGACACCTACGACCATGTTGGTACAACCAACTCTCGTTGGACAAGAACTTCAGGTTCCACTCGGTCTTGCTCCATTTCTTATAAAACTCTTTAAAGGAGCTAGCCCGATCCTTGGGGAATTTGGACACCTTAGGGATAGGATCTTCGGGGTGGGCCCAATTTGGGAGAAGTTTGAGGTGGGTCCCTTTTACGAAGATCCATTGGGGATGCCAGCCTTTGTTGCTCGAGGGGGTCTTTAATGGGAGCGTT
Organism: Panax quinquefolius; assembly: GCA_020205615.1. Taxonomy (NCBI): domain Eukaryota; kingdom Viridiplantae; phylum Streptophyta; class Magnoliopsida; order Apiales; family Araliaceae; genus Panax; species Panax quinquefolius. The sequence continues at coordinate 101,030 of JAINUW010000421.1, forward strand.
CGGCTTTGTTGCTTGTTCAGTTGTCGAAGGCCTGGCTCTTTGGACCGACAGATGGTAAACAGGGCGAAGAAGAAGTCAAGACCGGGGGTGATCCCGATCTCATGGCATACAGCGATGAAGGAGATCAGCTGGATGTAGGCGTTCGGCACAAGTTGAGCGAACCCGATCCCTACGAGGCCAAGGAAGGTGGAGATGAAGTTTTGGAGAGGAAACCGAACCTCGTATCTCAATAGATGTAGGGGTACAGCGACCCATTCACCTTCGGGCCTCCAAAACATCATCTCCTCTGGAGTGGCCACCCGAACCTTGTACTCCAAAGGTATGTTGAACAGCTCTAGAATGTCATATATTTGGGAAGGGATGATAGTGGATTGGGTGTTTATTTGAGAATACTCCGTCTCAGAGTGGTACGCGTTTTGAATTTTGGCTTCGGGGCTGATTGGTGTGGAGAAGGTGGGGGACGTAGCGGTGTCCGATGGTGGTACCGGCAGGTCAATCGGGACCAAGTCGGTGGTTGTAATGGGGGTGAAAATAGTGGTTTCAGTGGTGACTGGAGGTTGTTCAGTGTTGGAATCAGCCATGGAAACAAATGTTAGCTGAAAGAATTTTGAAATTAAAGAAATGATGAACGAGGTGAGTTCGCCGAAAATCACCTTGCCAGAAAAATTCTAGCGGAGATTTTGAAATGCAGAAGTCTGGAAAAAGTAATAAGGAGGGGGAAAAGGGGGTTTTTATAGGCGTAGGTGCACGTTCAGCAATGGCGGCTAATAAATACTCAAGGTAGGACCAAGCACGGAATAGCGTGCAGCGTTTCGAGAATCGAGAATGCACTGTTTGGCTTCCCTGCATAACTCATCATTAGTCGTCATTGACCTTTCGAATACTCGATTCTCGAGTCTCTAATTATAAATATATTATAATTAGAGACTGGGGGGAAATGTTCGGGAGCATTTTACCGACCTTCTTTTGGGCCGAAGGCCTGACATTAGAATTTCTTTATGAGGTCATTGGGCTGAAGACCATGGAAAGGTCAGTGTGGTGTTAAATTGGGCCCGAAAGTCCTTCCGGGTAGGAGCCTCACCTTAGGGGATACTCTTTGGGTTCGGTATCCGAGTCCTTTGGGCCGGATATATAACCCTGTCGTGTGGAGTTCGGGGTTGGGCGTTCGAGTCCTTTGGGTCGAAGCCCAGATTTGATGGTGGGGTTGTTTGGGCCTGCACATTGGGCTCTCCTGCGTGTAGAGTTCAGGATCCTAATCATAATTGAATAAGGTAACTCCAAAGGTAGTGATTGGATTGGATTCCACTTGCACCTTTTAAGGAGATTATGTTGGACCCAGGTTATGGTAACTATCATGACTAGGAGCCCTAATCTGAGCACTAAACACTTAGCCTCCATTGTTAAACCTTGTAACGGCCTGTACTTATTCTCACACCGGAGATATCCCCCAGCGGCACAAGCTGTCAGGCTTCTGTGTGATCGGTTATTGTCCAGGTTTTAGCGCATGGATTCTATGATTGGACGCGCCGGCAAAACTTGGCGTTAACAGGAACCTTAGGACTAAGCAAACTCACGAAATTCATAAGCCTAGATACACTTATAAACTAACCAAATCAAGCCTGGTTGATAGCAGCAACAATATAAGAAGCTAGAATCAAAAATCATTCAAGAAAAGGTACAAACCCTAGTTCATAATTAGCTCTTTGATCCTATGTTAGATTTGTTGTTTAGATGTTTTAGAATTATGTATTAGTATATTAGAAAGTATGTTAGATTGGTAGAACACGTTTTCATAATATCTAGATGCCTTAATTAAGTGTTTTAAGAAATCTGGAAATTTTGAAAACTAAGTCCGATGTAGAATGTCGTGGCCTATAGATTCATATGTGTTTATGTTTTAGTCTGTAAATTATTTTGTATTTGCAGCCTGTTAGTAGGTCTTTAATCTGGAAAAGAAAACAGGTTCATTTGAACCATAGATTTCAAGTTATAAGCAGTCAAAGTGGGTTGACCGTTCATGGATTGCAGTTTTCTGGGTTACCCAGAAAACTCAAGAATAGTTGAACCGGCTACTTTTACCAATCTTTTTAATCATGTTCTATTTCTTATTTTTGTAAGGTTTTGTTATAGATTAATACCCTGTTATATGTACTAAATATCTATGATCTCAAATTGCTAAAATAACTAATAGGATTACATGAATTAATGGTCAGAAGTCGTTGACCGAGCTTGACCAAGTTTTCTGGATTGTCTAGAAAACTAAAGAACACGAAGAACAACATTTGGCTGTACTTTGACCAACATAATTAGAGTCTTTAGAGTTATTCTTTGTTCAAGTTAATGTTATATATATGTACCCTGACATATATACTACATGTTACAACAAACATCACACACATCTAATACACATAATCAAAGATATGCAAGCCACAAAACCGTTGACCGACCATGACTACTGTTCTGGGTTACCCAGAAACTCAAGAACAGCACTGACAGTGATTTTGAGCCTCTATAACTTCTTGTTATATGTAGGTTAAAGAATAAAATTTGTTTCATGTTGTACTATTGTTTGAGGACTACAACATCAACTCTTGACCAAATCAAAAATCATTATCAGTAGCATTTTAATTAGTGGTCAAACTGGTCACTCGACCATGACTAAACTGCAGCCCAGAACTCAAGAACACCTACAGCGACACTTCCTGTCACTGAAGGGCTTTAACGACACATAGAAATTATTTTTCTAAAAATAAATTATAAAAATTAGAAATAATTAATAAATAAATATAAATAAATATAAAAATAGTTTTAAGAAATATATTAAATAATTATAATTAAATTTTGATATTTTACATAAATTTAATAATTATTTTATTATATTTAGATATTATTAATAATTAACTTATTAATAAAGAAATTAGAATAATTATTTATAAATACTAAATAATTATGGAAAAATATTATTAATGATATAAAAATTATAATAAATGAATATAAATTATTTAAAAATAATAATCAATTTTTTTGTAAAATTTTAAGTAAATATTAATTGCTTATAAATAGAAATAAATGATTTAAAAATCATTTTAAAGATAAATAAATGTTTTAAATACTTTAAAATTTCTAAAAAGGTATTATAAAGGATAATTAAATTTTATAAATAAAATTTAGTTCATTTATCAAAGGTATTTAACCCCAAAAACTTAATTAATCTAATCTGTTCATATGTAAATGATTTAATTGAATATTATTATAAATACTAACGTGTTGGAATTATATATATGAACATCGTAGGTATTTATTAACGATTGAATAGCATAACTTGATTGATCTACGCTCAAGCAAGTTCTCTATCGTTAAATCTCTTATAAAGCAAGTTTCATGTACCCAAGTTATTACTTATGCAAATTTCTTAAACCCTATTTATTCATTGGACAAATTTTTTATCTTGATATGATGTTGATATAATATACAACACCTACAATTGAATTACTTTTTTATTATAAAGTTATTGCTATAGCTTCAGCATAACTAAGAAATGAATTGTTTATTCATATTATAATGTTTATTGAGTATAAACTGTTTAGTCAAACATTATTGTTTTGGTAAGACATCCTATACTGAAGTTGGGTATCCCGTAAGGGATCGAGATATGGTCAATGAATATATTGATACTAATGTTGGGTGCGTTTGAGCACTGGTAGGATGAAATGCATACTCCTAGGATGTTGAATAGGCTGATCCGCTATCTAATATCTAAAAAAAGTTTCTAAGTCTGTGTGACTGACAGAAATAAAGAAAAAAATTCCAGAAATGCTAACAACTATCAGTCAAAATTTTGAATTATTGTATTTCTTCAAATCACATATTGTTATAAATACAAAACTTGTTGAGCATGTCATAACTCACCCTTGCAAATTATTCCCTTTGCAGTTTTAGATGGTAATCCTGGAACATCTAGAGTAGATAAAGGGAAGTGTCCCTATATAGATTAGATTATATTCTTGTATGTTTGAATACCTTGTAATAAGAACTCGTTATGAGAATCATGTAATCGAATCTTAATATAATGATATATATATATATATATATAACATCTTTTAAATTTCGCAACCGTGTTTTCTTACATATATAGATGTAAAATTAGACTTATTCAAATCTAGTTGAGATCCTTAGGAACTATTTATCTGAGTAAGGGTATTAATAGCATGGACTGTTCATGTTGTTATTCATACTCTGAATTTCGGATAAATAGTTACTATTGATACGATAGTATAAATTCGCTTGGCATAGACTATACATCTGGGTGAGGGTATTGGTAATATGGACTGTTCATGTTATTACTGGTATTCTGAATTTTGGATAGATAAACTCTAGTCATAGATATAGTTCATATATCCAAGTGAGGGTATCCAAACACCGTAATATTTCTCTTGAGAATTGAGATCTATTATGGGATACTGTGAATTTTGGATATATGAGAATTATATCTGATAGTCCCTCTATTTAATGTAATCTTGTAATCAGATACCATGGGTGTATAGATTTAAATGCATTATATTGATTTACTGTAAACACCATATCAGATACCGTGGGAGTATAGATATGGGGGTGTTATAAGTTTGGTATCAAAGCTTCAAGGCTATAGATATAAGGAAGAGAAATCTTAGTATATAGTCTTCGTGTCCGTAAAAATTTTAAAAGTACACATAAAATATAACATTAAAACTATTATGTTGTGTAAATTTCTATACAGTATTAAAGGAGTTTTCTTTTATAGATGGCCAACTCCAATGCTGAAGAAATGGTAATAGCCAATAATTCACCACAAAAGAGTCATACATAGCCAGTGATGGAAAAGATGAGGAATTGCTTCATGATCAACAACTGTTAGATGCCGAAGAAGAGGAAGATCCAGTAACAGGACAATTAATGGGAATTGATGAACATGATGAGGTAATGGCGTCACTGATGAAGAGAACAGAATATGAGAATAATAAGATGAGGTTTAGGGCTGATATAGCTGAGAGAATGCTACAGCATGAGAGGGGACATAGTTAACGAGTAAAATTACAACTGCACCATGCACAGAGGGGCAAGAAGGAAATTCAGTCAAGGCTTCTTAAAACATCTCTGGGTGTTTGAGATACTTATAATGATTTGCAGCGCCGTGTAGTTCAATATCTGGTAGAGGAGAAGAAAATGGCTTATCTCATCGATCGATCTGTGGTTTGTCACATGATTCAGGATTCCTTTGATGATATCAATGAATTCTAGAGAGTAGCATAGATGGTTGAATGCTTTATATTAGTATAATAAAGAAGCATTCAAAGTTTCTATTGTAATCAGTATTGTAAGATAGTTGTATGTTTAATTAAGAAGTTGTTATGTAAGATCGTTGTGATATATAAAATAAACAATATGTTGTATTGTATTATTCAAATTCTTATGTGAATTTTGGATATTGTTTTATATAGAATCATGCCACCAACCAGAAGACCCCAAAGAGAAATGAATGATGATAATTCTACCCAACAGTTAGTAGACCTTATGCTAGGAGTTGTAAATAGACATGTGAACCAAAATACAGCTTTTAAAGACTTTAAATTAGTCGGACCACCTGAGTATAAGGGTACATCATAACCTGTAGATGCACAAATTTGGATTTTTGAGATAGAAATTTTTTTCCTAGTAACCAATGTTAATAATAACCAAAAGACAACTTTTACAACCTTTTTCTTGAAGGGTGAGGCTAATTATTAGTGGGAATCAACCAAAGGTCGGGTAGAAACTAAAATTGTTCCTTGGGATAGATTCAAAGAGTTGTTCTTTGAAAACTATTTTTCCCAATCCCTGAAAGACCGAATGGAAATAAAATTTCTAGATTTGAAACAAGGAGATCTTACTCTAACCCAGTATATAGCTAAGTTTAATGAACTATCCAGGTTTTCTCCTCATCAAGTAACCACTGAACTTAGAAAGCCTCATAGGTTTCAGGAGGGTTTAAAACCTCAGATTTAGAGTAAGTTGTCAGTACTTCAAATAAAAACTTTCTCTAAAATACTGGAGAAGGCCACTATAGCCGAAAGCAAGAATGAAAGTCTTGCTAAGTTTCATCAGGACAAGAAAAGTTAGAATGAAAAAGGAAAAATTAGGACATAACCCAGTTCAGGTGGGTTTAATAACAAGCGTAAATGGGATAATACTTTTTCTAAGAAACTAGGGAAAAAGATAGGGAATACTAATAACAACTTTAGTAATAATAATATTAAACCTTGTCCTACTTGCAGTAAGAAACATAAAGGAGAATGCTATCGTAACAAAAGTTTTAATTGTGGACAATTGGGACATTTTTCTCTACAATGTCCTCTTCCAAATAAAAATAGATGTTTTAATTGTGGTTCGTTGGACCACTTTTCTAAGAATTGTCCTAAACCCAAGAACCAAGGAGGAAAAGGGGAATAGAGTACCAGAGAATAATCAATCAACCGTAGCTGCACTTGGGGTTCAGAATCGACCTACCGCGAGAACATTTAATATGTCGGTGAGGGATGCTGTTGCTTCATAGGACGTGGTGACAAGTATCATCCCTATCAACACTTTAAATGCATATGTGTTATTCGATTCTGGTGCTACATATTCTTTTGTGTCTAAAAATTTATCTACAAACTTGAATGTACCTTGTGAAAATTTAGACAAACCATTTTGTGTAGAAATTGCTAATAATGAAAGAATTCCGGTTAAGACCATATACATAAACTGTAGTGTGATAATAAAAGGACATAATTTTAAGGTAGATTTGATACCAATTCAGTTGGGAGAATTTGATGTAATTTTAGGAATAGATTTGTTAGTTAACCATAACCCGATGATTGATTGTCATCAAAAACGTATAAACCTTTTGACTACTTCGAAGTCAAAGGTAGTGTTCAACGGTAGTTGTTCACCTAAGCAATCTCGATGTTTGACTATAGTTCAGGCAAAAAGATTACTTAGGAAGGGTTGTTTAGGATATTTGGCCTATATAGTTGATACTCGACAGGAAGGAGTAAAACTAAATCAAATACCTATAGTTAAGGATTTTCTCGATATATTTTCGAATGACTTACCAGGTTTGCCTCTAGATAGGGAAATTAAGTTTGTTATTGATCTTGCACTAAAAACGACACCAGTTTCTAAGGCACCGTACAGAATGGCACCTATAGAACTGAAAGAGTTACTTATACAGTTACAGGAACTCTTAAATAAAAAGTACATACAACCTAGTGTTTAACCCTGGGGAGCACCAGTGTTGTTTGTAAAGAAGAAGGATGGAACTATGAGACTATGTATAGACTATAGGGAGCTAAATAAATTAACTATTAAAAATAAATATCCTTTACCAAGGATTGATGATTTGTTTGACCAATTAAAAGGGGCTGAACATTTTTCAAAAATTGACCATAGAACAAGTTAACATCAATTAAAGGTAAGAAAGGAGGATGTGCCGAAAACAGCGTTTAGGACACGCTATGGACATTATGAGTTTCTTGTAATGTCTTTTGGATTAACAAATGCACCTGCAACATTTATGGATTTAATGAATCGAGTGTTTAAACCATGCTTGGACAAATTTTTTGTAGTGTTTATCGATAATATTCTGGTATACTCGAAAACACATGAAGAGCATACTGAACACTTGAGAGTCGTTTTGGAGATATTATGAAAGGAACAACTTTATGCAAAGTTTTCCAAGTGTGAATTCTGGTTGAAGAGAGTTCAATTTTTAGGTCATGTAATTGACAAGAATGGAATATCTGTAGATCCAGCTAAGATTGAAACGGTTGTGAATTGGGAACAACTAACAACTCCAACAGAATTACGAAGTTTTCTCGGTTTAGCGGGTTATTACCGTCGGTTTATAAAAGATTTTTCAAAGATAGCAACCCCATTAACTAATTTAACTCGAAAGACGATGAAATACGTCTGGACAGATAAATGTGAGGAAATCTTCCAAGAGTTGAAGAAGCGACTAAGCATGGCTCCAGTGTTATCCTTACCAGATGATACAGGAGGCCTTGTAGTATATAGTGACGCATCGCATAGAGGTTTAGGGTGTGTGTTGATGCAACATGGGAAAGTGATAGCTTATGCATCACGACAACTCAAAGATTATGAGAAGAGGTATCCTACTCATGATTTAGAGTTAGCCGCAGTAGTTTTTGCTCTAAAAATTTTGAGACATTACTTGTTCGGGCAGAAGTGTGAAATATATACAGATCATAAAAGTTTGAAATATATTTTTATGCAAATGGAATTAAAATTAAGACAGAGACGGTGGTTAGAACTGATAAAGGATTATGACTGTGAAATCTTATATCATCCCGGTAAAGCCAATGTCATAGCTGATGCGTTAAGTAGAAAAAATCAGGAAAAATTGAATGTATTAACCACCAATAATATGTTAATAAAAGACTTTAAAAATTTAGAAATTGAGGTGGAATGTCCAACTACCTCTACCCAAAAATTGTACATTTTAGAGGGAGTTTCATCTCTTCTTAACAAAGTCAAAGAGATGCAGGAGAAGGATGAAGAGTGTCAGAAATATAAGTCTAATATAACTCATGAAAAGTATAATAAATTTAGAATAGATACAGATGGAATAATAAGATATGAAGATAGAATCTGGGTTCCATTAAACCAAGCTTTAAAAGATGAAATTTTAAACGAAGCTCATAATTCTAAATTTGACATACATCCTGGAAATACAAAAATGTATAAGGATTTAAGTCGTCACTTTTGGTGGTCAAACATGAAAAGAGAAATGGCTGAATGGGTAAGCAAATGTCTCATGTGTCAAAGGGTTAAGGCTGAGCATCAAAAGCCGAGTGGTTTCCTTCAACCCTTACCAATTCCTGAGTGGAAGTTGGAACATATAACTATGGATTTTGTTGTTGGTCTTCCAGCTACACAAAAGGGCCATAATGCCATTTGGGTAATAGTTGACTGTTTAACAAAATCAGCTCACTTTTTACCTATTAAAATTACTCATAACCTAGATCATCTTGCCAAACTGTACATCAATGAAATTATTTATAAGCATTGAGTACCTGTTTCCATAGTATCAGATCGAGATCCTCGTTTTACCTCTAATTTTTGGAAAAGCCTCCAGAAACACTTAGGAACACAATTAAAATTGAGTACAGCTTATCATCCTCAGACTGATGGACAGAGTGAGAGAACCATACAAACATTAGAGGATATGTTGAGAACTTGTATCATAGACTTCAAAGGAAGTTGGGAAGACCAGTTACCCATAGTTGAATTTGCCTATAATAATAGTTATTATGCTAGCATAGGTATGCCACCCTATGAAGCTTTATATGGAAGGAAGTGTAGAACACCTTTACGTTGGGATGAAGTCGGGGAAAGACAAATGCTAGGACCTGAAATAATTCAACAAACAACTAAAACCATCAAAATTATTCATCAACGATTACAAGCATCTCAAGATCGACAAAGAAAATACGCCGATCCACATCGTTAACAACGAAACTTTAACATAAGAAGCCACGTATTCTTGAAGGTATCTCCTTGGAAGGGAAAGATACGTTTTGGCAAGAAAGGAAAACTAAGTCCTAGATTCATTGGACCTTTTGAAATTTTGAGGAGGGTTAGTGAAGTTGCTTATTAAATAGCACTACCTCCTGAGTTGAAGAATATTCATAATGTGTTTCATGTGTCCGTATTACGACCATATAAACCTGATTATAAACACGTTATACAATATGAGCCGATCCAAATAGAAAAAGATCTTTTCTATGTAGAAGAAACTGTGCAGATCGTCGATCGTAAAGAGCAAGTCGTGAGAAATAAAGTGATAGCATCAGTTAAAGTGATTTGGAAAAATCAAAACATTGAAGAAGCTACATGGGAGCATAGAGATAAAATGTGCGAGAATTATCCTCAATTATTTACTTGACATGTATTGTAATTTCAAGGAAAAAATTCTTATTAGTGGGGGTGAATGTAAAAACCCAAAACCCTAATAAGACACGTATGTATAAAATCCCGTTATATAAATAAAATTTCTCTGTTCTGAATGGGTTATGTGTTATTATATACTTTGTTTAACAAATCTGACCAAATAATTTTTTGTACGAAAAACGTCATGCTTGACACCTCGTGCTTAATTTTTTTTCCATAATCGGACTTTTCGGTATATTTGTTTTGGCAAGTTACTTTGTCGTGTTTACACTGATAAAACGCTTTGTCGTGCTTATTAGGATTAGTGAAAAATTTAGGTTAACAACCCTAGATTAACAAACCCTAACCATAATTAGGAAAACCCTAATCCTAATTTGTAAACCTAACCCTAATTAGCTAAATTAACTCTAATTAGCTTATGTTAACACCTAATCATGGTTAGTAAATTTCAATTAAGTACTAATAAACATTACTTAACAATCCTAATCATTAGAAACAAAACCCTAATCAAGATTAGTGAAGATTAAAGCCTAATTAAGCTACTAAACAAACCTAACTAGCTCACAAGTAGGTTATGAGTCACCATTGCAAGTCCCTAGGCTACACATGACAAGCTTGTAACTCCCAAGCATTACAATAGTCACCAGATTAGATATTTGTAGAGGCAAGTTACACAAAAATGACCAAAAGCCAAGTTGAAGAATTCTATAAATAGGAACTTTAGGGCTAAGAAAACTCACAAAATTCCTAAGCCTAGATACACTTATAAACTTACCAAATAAAGCCTGGGTGATAGCAGCAACAATATCAGAAGCTAGAATCGAAAATCATTCATGAAAAAGTACAAATCCTAGTTCATAATTAGCTCTTTGATCCTATGTTAGATTTGTTATTTCGATGTTTAGAATTATGTATTAGTATGTTAGAAAGTATGTTAGATTGGTAGAACACGTTTTCATAATATCTAGATGCCTTAATTAAGTGTTTTAAGAAATCTGGAAATTTTGAAAACTAAGTCTGACAGCCGAATGTCAGGGCCTATAGATTCATATGTGTTTATGTTTTAGTCTGTAAATTATTTTGTATTTGCAGCCTGTTAGTAGGTCTTTAATTTGAAAAAGAAAACAGGTTCATTTGAACCATAGATTTCAAGTTATAAGCAGTCAGAGTGGGTTGACCGTTCACGGATTGCAGTTTTCTGGGTTACCCAGAAAACTCAAGAATAGTTGAACCGGCTACTTTGACCAATCTTTTTAATCATGTTCTATTTGTTATTTTTGTAAGGTTTTGTTATAGATTAATACCATGTTATATGTACTACATATCTATGATCTCAAATTGCTAAAATAACTCATAGGATTACTGGAATTAATGGTCAAAAGTCGTTGACCGAGCTTGACCAAGTTTTCTGGGTTGTCCAAAAAACTGAAAAACACGAAGAACAGCGTTTGGCTGTACTTTGACCAGCATAATTAGAGACCTTAGAGTTATGCTTTGTTCAAGTTAATGTTATATATATGTACTCTAACATATATACTACATGTTACAACAAACATCACACACATCTAATACACAGAATCAAAGATATGCAAGCCACAAAAGCTTGGTTGGTAGGCCATTTACTCATTGCTGCAGGTTACCCAGAAACTCAAGAACAACTCTGATAGTGACTTTGAGCCTCAATAACTTCTTGTTATATGTAGGTTAAAGCCTAAAATTTGTTTCATGTTGTACCATTTTATGAGGACTACAACATTAACTCTTGAACAAATAAAAAATCATTTTCAGTAATATTTTAATTAGTGGTCAAACTGGTCACTCGACCATGACTAAACTACTGCCCAGAATTCAAGAACACCTACAGCGACACTTCCTGTCACTGAAGGGCTTTAGCAATAGATAGAAATTATTTTTCTAAAAATAAATTATAAAAATTAGAAATAATTAATAAATAAATATAAAATAGTTTTAAAATTTATATTAAATAATTATAATTAAATTATGATATTTTACATAAATTTAATACTTATTTTATTATATTTAGATATTATTAATAATTAACTTATTAATAAAGAAATTAGAATAATTATTTATAAATACTAAATAATTATGGAAAAATATTATTAATGATATATAAATTATAATAAATGAATATAAATTATTTAAAATAATAATCAATGTTTTCATAAAATTTTAAGTAAATATTAATTGCTTATAAATAGAAATAAATGGTTTAAAAATCATTTTTAAAGATAAATAAATGTTTTAAATACTTTAAAATTTCTAAAAAGGTATTATAAAAGATAATTAAATTTTATATTGAAGTTGGGTATCCCGTAAGGGATCGAGATATGGTCAATGAATATATTGATACTAATGTTGGGTGCGTTTGAGCACTGGTAGGATGAAATGCATACTCCTAGGATGTTGAATAGGCTGATCCCCTATCCCCTATCTCATATCTAAACAAAATTTCTAAGTCTGTGTGACTGACAAAAATAAAGAAAAATTCCAGAAATGGTTGAAATAAATAGAAATCCAGAAATGGTAATAACTATCAGTCGAAATTTTGAATTGTTGTATTTTTTCAAATCATATATTGTTATAAATACAAAACTTGTTGAACATGTCATAGCTCACCCTTGCAAATTATTCCCTTTGCAGTTTTAGATGGTAATCTTGGAACATCTAGAGTAGATAAAGGGAAGCGTCCCTACATAGATTAGATTATATTCTTGTCTGTTTGAATACCTTGTAATAAGAACTCGTTATGAGAATCATGTAATCGAATCTTAATATTATGATATATATATATATATATATATATATAACATCTTTTAAATTCCGCAACCGTGTTTTCTTACATATATAGATGTAAAATTAGACTTATTCAAATCTAGTTGAGATCCTTGGGAACTATTTATCTGAGTGAGGGTATTAATGGCATGGACTGTTCATGTTGTTATTGATACTCTGAATTTCGGATAAATAGTTACTATCGAGACGATAGTATAAATTCGCTTGGCATAGACTATACATCTGGGTGAGGGTATTGGTACTATGGACTGTTCATGTTATTACTGGTACTCTGAATTTCGGATAGATAGACTCTAGTCACGAGATCACGATTCATATATCCAAGTGAGGTATCCAAACACGGTAATAATTCTCTTGAGAATTGACATACATTATGGGATCTTGTGAATTTTGGATATATGGGAATTATATCTGATAGTCCCTCTATTTAATGTAATCTTTTAATCAGATACCATGGGTGTATAGATTTAAATGCATTATATTAATTTACTGTAAACACCATATCAGATACCGTGGGAGTATAGATATGGGGGTGTTACAAACCTTCATTACATCCATTGTTTATAAGTATTATTTGATTCAAATCGGTAACCGCACGTTACCTGTCGATCTTATTTCCTTGAAAATACTTGCATTTGATGTGATTTTAGGGATTGATTGGTTAACTACTCATCTTGCTAAAATTGATTGTTTTCGTAAGGTTGTTAGCTTTCATATTCCTAACCAACCTATTATGCAAATTCAAGCAACCAAACCACTAAAATCAATCACCGTCATATCAAGTTATAAAGATATTCTTTTATTGAAAAATGGATGTCAAGCTTTCTTAGCCCATGTCACGGATTTAAATAAAAGTACGTCAGATTTGAATGATATTTTTATTGTTAATAAATTTCCTGATGTATTCCCCGAAGAACTTCCTGGCCTACCCCCAGAGCGTGAAATTGAATTTGGTATCGACCTTGAATCTGGTACAAAACCCATTTCCAAAGCCCCATATCTAATGGCTCCTATTGAACTTCAGGAGTTAAAAACCCAAATACAGGAATTGTTAGACATCCGTTTCATTCGTCCTAGTACGTCTCCTTGGGGTGCTCTTGTTCAATTCGTGAAGAAGAATGATGGAAGTATGCGACTTTGTATTGATTATCGGGAGTTGAATCATGTCACCATCAAAAATAGGTACCCGTTGCCTCGCATTAATGACCTGTTTGACCAGTTGCAAGGAGCCAAATTCTTTTCAAAGATTGATCTTCGTTCCGGATATCATCAGTTAAAGATTAAAACTGATAACATTCCAAAGACTACTTTCGGAACTCGGTACGGGCATTATGAATTCCTAGTCATGTCTTTTGGATTGACTAATGCTCCTGTTGCCTTCATGGACATGATGAACCGAGTATTCAAGGAATATTTGGATTACTTTATGGTCGTCTTTATTGATTACATCCTTATATACTCCAAAACCTGTGAAGACCATGCTCAACACTTGAGGTTGATACTCCAAAAGCTTCGTGAAAACAAGCTATATGCCAAGTTGAAGAAATGCGAGTTATGGCTTGAGGAAGTTACATTCCTTGGGCACGTAATATCAAATCATAGAATATATGTTTACTCGATAAAGATTAAAGCAATTCAAAGCTGGAAGCAACCTAAGTTAGTGACCGAAGTACGTACCTTTCTCGGCTTAGCTGGTTATTATCGGAGATTCGTAGAAGGGTTTTCTTGAATCACTACTCCATTAACTCAGCTGACTCAAAAAGATACAAAATTCGATTGGAGCGAGGAATATGAGAAGAGTTTTCAAGAACTCAAGAGGAGGTTCATTTCAGCACCTGTTCTGACAATACCATCTGGCTCGGAGGGATTTGTCATTTACAGTGATGCTTCGGGCAAAGGGTTAGGATGTATTCTCATGCAACATGAGAAAGTCATAGCCTGTGCCTCACGATAACTCAAAGAATATGAGAGGAATTATCCTACTCATGATCTAGAGTTGGCAGCAGTCATTTTTGTGCTTAAGATTTGGAGGAATTACTTGTATGGAGAGAAGGTGGAGATCTATACGGATCATAAAAGCCTCAAATATTTCTTCACTCAAAAGGAACTCAACATGTGACAACGACGATGGCTTGAGCTGTTGAAAGATTATGATCATGCCATCCAATACCATCCTGGAAAAGCGAACGTAGTAGCGGATGCATTGAGTAGAAGATCATATGCGGGCATGAGTGCAATATTGCCAACGTAAAGGCCCATTTTGTATGACTTGGAAAGGATGGAAATAGAGTTAAAGACTCCAGGGACCCATATGATGATGGCGAATATACGAGTGAAATCGACTTTAATAGATAAAGTTAAATCTTTTCAAGCTACAGACCTGGAGCTGATGTGTATGAGGAAGAAAGTGCAAGAAGGTGCTATTCTGGAAGCAAGAATCGATGAAGAAGGAATACTTTGAGTCAACTCCAGACTTTGTGTTCCTAACGATTCTGACTTAAAGTATAAAATCATGATGGAGGTGCACAACACACCGTTTGCAATCCATCTTGGGAGTGCCAAAATGTATCATGATCTTCAACATACATTTTGGTGGAGCAATATGAAGAGAGAGATAGTGAGGTTTATCTCAAGGTGTCTAACTTGTCAATGAGTCAAGGCGGAGCATCAAGTGCCAAAAGGTCCATTGCAACCACTTGAAATTCTAGAATGGAAGTGGGAGCACATTACCATGGATTTTGTTACTGGTCTTCCTAAGGTTTCTCAAGACATAAATGCGATTTGGGTCATTGTTGATAAATTGACCAAGTCTCCTCATTTCTTAATGATACGAGAAACTTATACACTTGAACGTCTTGCTAGTATGTACATAAATAAGATTGTAAGATTGCATGGTATGCCAATATCCATAGTTTCTGATCGAGACCCAAGATTCACTTTAAGATTTTGGGTTAGTTTGCAAAAAGCTATGGGCATGGATTTACGGATGGGAAGTCAGAAAGGACTATTCAAACTCTTGAAGATTTATTAAGACTCTGTGTCCATGACTTCAAGGGAAGTTGGGACAAGTTCTTACCATTGGTGGAGTTTTCCTACAACAATAGTTATCAAGCAAGTATTGGCATGGCTCAATTTTAGGCGTTGTAGGGAAGAAAGTGTTGTTCTCCAGTATGATGGGATGAGGTGGGTGAAGCAACATTGTTGGGACCAGATTTGGTACGTATGACTACGAAAAAGATTCAAACGATCCGAGAATGTATAAAAACCTCAGAAGATCGACAAAAGAGTTATGCTGATCTTCATCGAAAGGACGTGGAATTCAATATTGGAGATCATGTGTTGTTACGTGTTACTCCATGGAAAGGAGTTACGAGATTTGGAAAGAGAGGAAAGCTCAATCAACGATTCATTGGCCCATTTATAATCCTCGATCGAGTAGGAACTGTGGCATATAGACTCGCCTTACCACCAAGTATGTCTCGTGTTCATAACGTTTTTCAAATATCTATGTTACGTAAATATGTGAAAGACCCGAACCACATTATTGAATTAGAACCAGACGAGATAGAGGAAGATTTAACGTATGAAGAGTTACCTATTAAAATCTTGGATAAGAAGGATCATATTTTACGCTCCAAGGTTATACCTCAAGTCAAAGTTTAGTGGAGAAACCACGATGTGGAAGAAATGACCTTGTAGTTAGAATCTGAGATGAAGTCAAGATATCCTCACCTCTTTGATATACCAGGTACGTAACCTAATTTCGAGGATGAAATTTCATAAGAAGGAGAGGTTGTAAGACCCCAACTTTTATGAATACAGAATAATTTTCTCGAAATATATTTTTTAATATTATGGTGTGGATTTGATATAATGTTATAGTTGTGGGTAATATTTATAAATTTTGCAAAGTAAGCAAGTGGTTATATAATATTTGATTGGTCGGGGAATATTCGTTTTAACGGGGAATATTAGGTATGCAGCACAATCATTGGTGGACCCTACAACAAAAGTATTGTCGTAGTTAGAAAGCATGTAATTATCATTTTATAAAAATAACTACGAAAGTGTTACCGTTAAAACCGTTGAACTACACCGGTAGTAAAAGTACGATAATCTGGCGTGGTTGCATAGTAGCACACGATATTGATTATTGATGCTTACGTGAGAAGTCACTCAGTTATACTCGATTATTGCTACAGTAATTGCTGCATCATATCTCTCATATTATTGATTTAATTATTGTCACAATATCATCTGTATAATATATTATATTATTAAATCAATAATTGAGATGACAAAGTTATTCATATTATTAAATTGCAATATTTACAATGTATAGAAGTTCTATCAAGGAGAGGTTTGGTCATCTAATTGGGCGCCAATAAGGAGAAATCCTTATCGGAAAGCCCCCTCTTTCCTGGGAACGACCTGGTTGTTAAATATTGTGTGTTATAATATTAATGATGAATAAGTTAGTGTTGATTAAAGATGAAATTGATAGTTCCAATGTGTTAGAATTATTAGTGTTAGTGGAAATCAACATTTATTTCAATATTAATTGATGTCTGGAAGTTATACTGACCAGTCGAGTAATTAATCGGATAAATGAGCAATTAAATGCTATTAATTCACATAATTATAACTATTTGTTCATATGTGTGTACTATTGATTCACATTCTTGTACTATTAAGGGAGTTGATGCAAGATTGATAATACTTACATGACTAAGTTAAAAATGGAGGTATAGATGGATGTACTATACTATAATTTGTATTTTCACATGATTATAACTATTGATTCACATTATTGAACTATTGATTCACATTATTTACTATTAGGGGAGGTGGTGCAAGTCTGATAATACTTGCAGGACTAAATTAAAAATGAAGAAAAAGAGGAAGGTATTATACTGTAATATTTCGAACCCCAAAACGTGCAATTATTGAAACTATATTTTTCTATAAATAGAAGCTCATTCTTCCTTTATTTCTCACCAATTCACAAAAGCTATAGAGCAATTATTATAGACAGAAAGAAGAAGAGAAGTCTGCTACCTCACTATTCTAGTATCCAGTTTTTTCTAAGGTAAGGGGTATTATTCTTTCGTATTCATGAAGAGAGTTATTTTCTTTCAATACTCGTAAGAGTTGTTATTCCATTCTTTATTATTCTGTTGGAATAACTTGTCTATGAGAAGTACCGCATACATGGTGTTTGACGCCCCCAAAAAAGGTATACATCACCGATTCTGTGTCGCCAAATACATGGTACAGAAAAAACTACAACATCACTATTACAATTATCGTGTAAAATACGATAACACACATGCTGTGAGTTTAAATGCAAATATTGTCTTCTAGACAATATCCACATTCAAATAAGTCCTCATTATATTTATTGATACACTATTTTACAAAAATAGTGAGGACTGCTAAAACAACTGTCTAGGACCAGCACTCTTTACCCCGACTGGTTCTTGCTACATTCTCACCTCCTAAGAAGAAAAATGCAACAAAAAGGAAAAAGATGAACTCAACTAGCCCAGTAAAGAATATTATGACTAAGATAAAGAACAACAATTTATCGTTAGCCTTCAACAAATAAGATAAAAAATAATGGACAACCAGTTTTAGATCAATATTCGCAGCGGAAATAATAATTCATTAGAAGAATTAAGTAGAGAATGAAATCTACTATCACCTATGAATTTAGAAGTCCATCATTAATATTTTATCCCTGTAACATCAATCGATATACATCTTGCATCAAATATTCATCTTTGCACTACGGGCCAAAGATATTTATTTGTATCACCAGTTGGTCATGTTCATCTCAACACCTGTTCATCTTTGCACTACGGGCCAAAGATATTTATTTGTATCACCGGTTGGTCATGTTCATCTCAACACTTGTTCATCTTTGCACTACGGGCCAAAGATATTCATCAGGTAATCATTCATCTTTGCACTACAGGCCAAAGATATTCATCAAGTATCACCATTAAAGACTGAGGATGATGAAAAACATTTTAGAGAACGAATCCAGTGAGACAAAAGGACAAAGATTAGAGATTCGTACTTTAAATAATTCAAGTTTAAAAAAATACTCCATAATGGAGTAAAATTCAAGAATGAAGACCAAAACATGGATTCAATTTCAAGAATAAGGGTCACAACGGAAAACTTAGAAGAAAAAAAAATATTTTTTTTCTTTTGTGAACTATGCCGTGAACAAAGATGAATAAAGAATCGTGAGCGAAGACTGAATGAATCGTAAAGAATCTGTGAGCGATAGCGTGAAACGAGTACTCATCATGAAAAGTTCCAAATTTGATTAAAAATTTAGACCAATATTCCTATGAAATGATATTAGATGAAGCGAAGTTTCTAATCATTTCAGGAATTATAGAAGCAATACTTACCATAGTAAGTTCAAATTCAAGAATACGAGATGAAATAATATTGCTTACATAATATGGAGTATGAAAGAAAATAATATTTCTCACGAGTATTGCAATAAAATAATATCCTTTACCTTAGTAGAAGTTGTATTTGACTGGAAAATTGGATATTATTCTGAGAAAATCTTGCAGAAAAACTACGCCCAAAGTATTCTTATACTCAAGAAAAATACTCACAATACTATAGAATAAGAATTTCTGAATTTGAAATGGTGGGATGAGGAAGGAGGGGTTACCCCCTATTTATAGTAAAACCTCAGAGAAAAAAATAGATGAATCAGCCTACTCTGCCAAACTTTTATGCCAAACTTCTGCCTAATTCCCCTTTTTTACCAAGGTTGGGGCTACTTTTTGAAAACAAGTTGCAGAGCCTTTGTAGAAGAAATTTCAATGCCTAGTTTCCTTTTCTTGTTTTTTTTCTTTATTTGCCTGGAAATTCATTTGGGCAAGGCCCATCAAACTTGGAAAAAAATAAAATGCTTTGCAGAAAGCTTCCACCCACCAATTATTTCCACCAACCATTTCCAAAGTTACAACCTACTTTTGAAAACAAGTATTTATGTACATTAATTTGCTTACCTCCGTTTCTAATTACCACATGCTTATATATTATAATAATAATATTATTAAATAATTATAATATATTATTATAATGTATATGAATGAATATTTTATCGGAGAAAATAATTTCCAACTTTCAACAAATAATTTCCTGCAAAATTCCTTCAATTATAACCACATAAAAATAAATATTTCCTTCCATAAAATAAATATTTTCTTATCATATAAATCAATAAATAATTATTCACAAATAATATTACAGAATCACAATAATGACAACCAGGCCATTCCCAGGAAAGTGGGGGCTTTCCGATAAGGATTTCTCCTTACCGGCGCGCAATTAGGTGACCAAACCTCTCATTGAAAGAACTTTCTAGACATTGCCAATAATGCTATCTAATAATATTATTCAAATAATATGAATTATTGATCTGATAATGGGAAATACTGTGCAGTGACAATTATTAAAATAATAATAATATAAAATATCAACGCTGCAATTATTAAATCAATAAAATAAAATATTGAACAGTAATTATTGTAACAATTTTTGAGTAGTGCCTTCTTACGTAAGAATCAATAATTCAAAAATACTGTGCAATACCGTGTGTTACTTTACAACCACGCGTATCACTATATTTTAACCACCGGGTAATCAAACAGTGTTAACGGTAACAATTACGTCGTTATTTATAAAAACTCAAATTTGTCATTTTCTTCATCTGATAGTTATTCTGTTATGAGACCCACGAATGGCTGCGCCGTCGTACGAATATTCCCCGACAACAAG
This sequence comes from Panax quinquefolius, assembly GCA_020205615.1. Lineage (NCBI taxonomy): Eukaryota > Viridiplantae > Streptophyta > Magnoliopsida > Apiales > Araliaceae > Panax > Panax quinquefolius. Next base: position 121,628 of record JAINUW010000421.1, read on the forward strand.
AATATTCCACGACCAAATGAATATTCCCCGATAAAAATGAATATTTTATAACCACTTGGTTATTTTGCAAAATTTGCACATTTCACCCATAACCAAAGTATTATATCAATTCAATTCCTTATTATTTCAAGATAATAAATAGAGAAATTTAATTTTATTTATAATAAGTTGGGGTCTTACAACCTTCCCTCCTTATGAAATTTCGTCCTCGAAATTGACGTACGTAGCTGGTGTTTCGAAAAGGTGAGGGTACCTCACTTTCATTTCTGATTCCAACTCCCAGGTCATTTCTTTAATAACATGGTTCCTCCACAAAACCTTGACTTGTGGTATAACCTTTGTTCATAGGACATGTTCTTTCCTATCCAAGATGTTAACAGGTACCTCCTCGTACGTTAAATCTTCAGCTATCTCGTCTAGTTTTAACACAATAATGTGATGTGGGTCTTTCACATATTTACGAAGCATAGATATATGAAAAACATTATGAACACGAGACATACTTGGAGGTAAAGCTAGTCTATAGGCCACATTTCCTATTCGGTCAAGAATCTCAAATGGACCAACAAATCGTGGATTGAGCTTTCCTCTCTTCCCAAATCTTGTAACTCCATTCCATTGAGCAATACGTAACAGTACATGATCTCCAATATTAAATTCCACGTCCTTTCGATGAAGATCAGCATAACTCTTTTATCGATCTTGTGAGGTCTTTATACGTTGCTGGATCATTTGAATCTTTTCCGTAGTCATGCGTACTAATTTCGGTCCTAACAACGTTGCTTCACCCACCTCGCCCCAGCATACTGGAGAACGACACTTTCGTCCATATAACGCCTCGAATGGAGCCATGCCATGCCTATACTTGCTTGATAACTGTTGTTGTAAGAGAATTCCACCAATGACAAGTACTTATCCCAACTTCTTTTGAAATATAGGACACAGAGTCTTAATAAATCTTAAAGGGTTTGAATAGTCCTTTCCGATTGTCCATCCGTTTGAGGATGGTATGCTAAACTGAATCGTAAATCCATCCCCATAGCTTTCTGCAAGCTAACCCAAAATCGTGAAGTGAATCTTGGGTCACGATCCGAAACTATAGATACTGGCATGCCATGCAATCTCACAATCTCATTTACATACATGCTAGCAAGACGTTTAAGGGAATAAGTCTCACGTATAGGCAAGAAATGAGCAGACTTGGTTAATCTATCAATAATAACCCAAATCGCATCTATGCCTTGAGAAACCTTGGGAAGACTTGTAACGAAATCCATGGTAATGTGTTCCCACTTCCATTCCAGAATCTCAAGTGGTTGCAATGGACCCTTTGGCACTTGATGCTCCGCCTTTATACGTTGACAAGTTAAACACCTCGAGATAAACTCCGTAATCTCTCTCTTCATATTGCTCCACCAAAATGTATGTCGAAGATCATGATACATTTTGGTACTTCCAGGATGGATTACAAATGGTGTGTTATGTGCCTCCATCATGATTCTATGCTTTAAGTCAGAGTCGTTAGGAACGCAAAGTCTAGAGTTGACTCGAAGTATTCCCTCTCAATCGATTCTTGCTTCCGGAATAGCACCTTCTTGCACTTTCTTCTTCATACGTATCATCTCTGGGTCTGTGACTTGAGCAGCTTTAACTTTATCGATTAAAGTCTGTTCTACTCATATGTTTGATATCATCATGTGGGTACTTGGAGCCTTTAACTCTATCTTAATCCTTTGTAAGTCGTACAAAATGGGCCTTTGTGTTAACAACATTGCACTCGTACCCGCATATGATCTTCTACTCAATGCGTCAGCTACAATGTTTACTTTTCCAAGATGATATTGAATACTATGGTCATAATCTTTCAACAGCTCGAGCCAACGTCATTGCCACATGTTGAGTTTTTTTTGGGTGAAGAAATATTTGAGGCTTTTATGATCAGAATAAATCTCCACTTTCTCTCCATACAGGTAGTGTCTCCAGATTTTCAACACAAAAACGACTGCTGCCAACTCCAGATCATGAGTAGGATAATTCCTCTCATATTCTTTGAGTTGTCGCGAGGCATAGGTTATGACTTTCCCATGTTGCATGAGAACACATCCTAACCCTTTGCTTGAAGCATCGCTGTAGATAACAAATCCATCCGAACCAGATGGTATTGTCAGAATAGGTGCTGAAATGAGTCTCCTCTTAAGCTCTTGGAAACTCTTCTCGCATTCCTCGCTCTATACGAATTTTATATCTTTCCGAGTCAGCTGAGTTAACGGAGTAGCGATTCGAGAAAATCCTTCCACGAATCTCTGATAATAACCAGCTAAGCCCAAAAAGCTACGTACTTCGATCACAGATACTCCATGTTTTGACACCACGTGCCCAAGGAATGCTACTTCCTTAAGCCAGAACTCACATTTCTTCAGCTTGACATATAGTTTGTTATAACGAAGTCTTTGAAGTACCAGCTTCAATTGGTGCTCATGATCTTCACGGCTTTTGGAATAGATGAGGATGTCATCAATAAATACAACAACGAAATGATCCAAATATTCCTTGAATATACGGTTCATCATATCCATGAAAGCAGCAGGAGCATTAGTCAATCCAAAAGACATGACTAAGAATTCATAATGCCCATACCGAGTTTTGAAGGCAGTCTTTGGAATATCCTCGCTTTTAATCTTCGGTGATGATATCCGTAAGCGAAGATCGATCTTTGAAAAGAATTGTGCTCCTTTGTAATCGGTCAAACAGTCATCAATGCGAGGTAGTGAGATACCTATTCTTGATGGTGATATGGTTCAATTCTCAGTAGTCAATATAGAGTCGCATACTCCCGTCTTTCTTCTTTACAAATAGAACAGGAGCACCCCAAGGAGATGTACTAGGATGAATAAAACCGATGTCTAACAATTCCTGTAGTTGGACTTTTAACTCCTGAAGTTTGATAGGAGCCATTCGATACGGGGTTTTAGAAATGGGCTTTGTATCCGGTTCAAGATCAATAAAGAATTCAACTTCTAGTTCTAGGGGTAGACCAGGAAGTTTTTCAGGAAATATGTCAGGAAATTCATTAACAACAGGAATATTATTCAAATCTGATGTGTTTTTGTTCAAGTCCATAACATGGGCTAAGAAAGCTTGACATCCATTTTTCAATAAACGAATAGCTTTTTGGCTTGATATGACAGTGACTGATTTTAGTGGTTTAGTTGTTTGAATTCGTATGACAGGTTGGTAAGGAATATGAAAACTAACATCCTTACGAAAACAATCAATTTTGGCATGATGAGTGGTTAACCAATCAATCCCTAAAATCACATCAAATGCAAGTATCTTTAAAGAGATAAGACCAACATGTAATGTGATTGTGCCAACTTGGATCAAGCAAGATTTGTAAACTGTAGATGTAATGAAGGTTTCACCCAACGGAGTTTCAACAAATAAGTTAAAGTCCAATTTCTCCGGATTCAAGTTTAAACGTTGAGCACAAGCAGGAGAGATAAAAGAATGGGTAGAACCGGTATCTAGTAAGGTATAAACTTCACAAGAGTTCAAGATTAGCTTACCCGTGATCATCTCGTTCGGGTTTCTCACGTTTTGGCCAGTCACGAAAAACGCCCTCCCTTGAACCACCGGCTTTGTTTTGTCCGTAGTCGCCTTTAGTGCGGCCATCCTAGTTGGACTTGACTTCGCTACAGGATAAAATTGGGCTATGACCGTCTTTTCCATAATTGAAACACACCTTGGAAGGCTGTGAACAGTTTGGACTTATGTGCCCCTCTTCTCCGCATCTGTAGCATTTGACTGGCGGTCGTTCTCCTCCCCTAGAATTTGTTGTTGGTGTTGGTGCTGATGCTGATGTCTTCCCATCATTGTTAAATCTCCTCTTTTTGAAATTTCCACTTGACCCACCTCTCCTGTTATCATGGCCACGATTACCACCCGAGTGGTTACCGCTTTTGTCCGTATTTTTCCCTCCTCGCTGGTTATCATCGCTCTCGATGATACTCTTTGTCACCTTGGTGATGACCTCGGTCGTGGTCCCTCCGTTGAACATATTCATTATCCCGCTCTAATAATTGAGCCCTGTTGACAACATCTAAATACAGAGAAAATTTATGAGAGATAAGGTATAGACAAATCTCGGGTTTTAGACCTCTCAGAAACATCCGCATCATAAATTCCTTATTCTTTTCCAAATGAGGTGTAAACATGGATAACTCTGCAAACTTCGCCTCGTACTGGGACACCGTCATGTTGTTCTGTTCCAATCTAATAAAATCTACCTCCTTCATATGACAAATACTTTTAGGAAAGTACTTGTCATTGAACAGTTTCTAAAATCTTTCCCAAGACATGTTGAAAAGCGGTGGTGGACGAGTCACGCCTTCATGATTCCCACCAAGAATCGCCTCACCACGGAACATAATGGTGGCGAATGGAACCTTTTATTCTTCTGTGCATCCCAAGTCATCGAATATCTTGGTAATTTGCTTCACCCATGTTTCCGCCTTAATCGGATCCGGCTTTCCCTAGAAATCTGGTGGTCCCAACTGCTTGAACTGCTTGGTCGTGACAAACCGCGCGTTGCTATCATTTCCACTCGTATTTTGTACACGAGTCTCTCTCGTCTGATTTTGCATGAACTGCAAAAAGCTTCTAAACATTCCATCATTCATCATTTGTTCCATAGTGTTGTTTACAGGAGGAATATTGCCTTCTTGTTGTACGTTCTCTTGGTTGGTAATCAAAGGTTGTTCCACGGTCTCATACACTCCATTGTTAACATTCTCAGCTTCCATTCTTAAAAACTACCATAAATAAGGGTTAATTTAAACAAATTAACATATCACATAATATCCCTATATTATGACAGACCAACAAATAAGCTTAGGTAGGACATACTAGCGAAGTATTTACTTTTCTCTCCCCTCCTAGTTCTATTCCCCGATCTGTGCCAGAGACCATATCCCTAAGCTCTTATACCAACTGTGACACCCCCAAAATAGGTATACATCACCCATTTTGAGTCACCAAATCCATGGTACAGAAACAACTACAACATCAGTATTACAATTATCGTGCAAAATACGACAACACATATGTTGTGAGTTTAAATACAAATATTGTCTTCTAGACAATATCCACACTCAAATAAGTCCTCATTATATTTATTGATACACTATTTTACATAAATAGTGAGGACTGCTAAAACAACTGTCTAGGACCATCACTCTTTAACCCGACTGGTTCCTGCTACATTCTCACCTCCTAAGAAGAAAAATGGAACAAAAAGGAAAAAGATGAGCTTAACTAGCCCATTAAAGAATATTATGACTAAGATAAAGAACAACAATTTATCGTTAGCCTTCAACAAATCAGATAAAATAGAATGGACAACCAGTTTTAGATCAATATTCGCAACAGAAATAACAATTCATTAGAAGAATTAAGTAGAGAATGAAATCTACTATCATCTATAAATTTAAAAGTCCATCATTAGTATTTTATCCCTGTAACATCAATTGAAATACATCTTGCATCAAATATTCATCTTTACACTACAGGCCAAAGATATTTTTTTGTATCACCAGTTGATCATGTTCATCTCAACACCTGTTCATCTTTGCACTATGGACCAAAGATATTTATTTGTATCACTAGTTGGTCATGTTCATCTCAACAGATGTTCATCTTTGCACTACGGGCCAAAGATATTTATCAGGTAATCATTCATCTTTGCACTACAGGCCAAAGATATTCATCAAGTATCACCATTAAAGACTGAGGATGATGAATAATATTTTAGAGAACGAATCCAGTGAGACAAAAGGACAAAGATTAGAGATTTGTACTTTAGATAATTTAAGTTTAAAAAAATACTCCATAATGGAGTAAAATTCAAGATTGAAGACCAAAACATGGATTCAATTTCTAGAATAAGGGTCACAACGGATAACTTAGAAGGAAGAAATTTTTTTTTCTTTTGTGAGCAGTACCTGTGACGCCCCCAAAAATAGGTCCACCCGACCCATTCTTAGTCGCCAGATATCACTCTATAAAAATGAAATACAACTTCATTTATACAACTGTTGAACTGTCATGTAGAGTACAACAATAATTAAGCTGTGAGTTTTAATACAAATGTATGTAACTCTCATGGTGCCTCGACCACAACCTTACAATGGTACGTTACATAAAAGTACAGTCAATAACTGTTTTAGAAATTAAAATCTTTCGGAAGTGCTCAAGGAAACCTTCGTACATGGGAGGCCATGAATCTAAGTTATGATAAATATCATATGTCCAGAGAATTATCCTTGGTTGATCCAATAGACCCCAAAGAAAAACGAGAAGATTACTATCATATTCCTTCCAATGATGAGTCTTCTCTTGACATATAATTATCTCAGTTGTCTCCAAGTGAGAATTATATTTCAAATATAGTCCAAGATCATATAGGTAGTGCTCGTAGATATACTCGACAAGTGGATGTGCATAACCTTGTCTTATGATAACACAAGATTGTATGTCATTAGACATCTTGTATGATAGTGGAAAAACACCCTTCCAAAGTTGGGTTCTCATCAACCTATTGTTGTTCACCAAAATGAATTATTAAGTGATATATAAAATACGACACGCACATCTTAGGTCCTCAATGCAATTATATATTGCATGACATGCCGTTTTATAATGTATTGAGAAACTTCAACAGTCTCGAACCATCTCACTATTTCCTTGTTATCCCTGCTCAACCCAGCTACACTCTTATTACATTGGAATAAAGCTGGATACTGGAGTAGAGAGGTAGCAGACTTCTCTTCTTCTTTCTCTCTATAATTTCTCTCTATAATAAATGCTCTATAGCTTTAGTGAATTGGTGAGAAATGAAGAAAGAATGAGCTTCTATTTATAGGAAAAAATAGTTTTGATAATTGCATGTTTTGCGGCTCGAAATATTATAGTACAATACCTCCAACTTTTCATTCATTTTTAATTTAGTCCTGCAAATATTATCAAACTTGCACCACCTCCCCTAATAGTAAATCATATGAATCAATAGTAAATCATGTGACTCAATAGTTCTAAATATGTGAAAAAATTAATTACAATATAGTACCTCCATCTATACCTCCATTTTTAACTTAGTCATGCAAGTATTATCAATCTTGCACCAATTCCCCTAATAGTAAATAAATGTGACTCAACTACACAAATGTGAACAAATAGTTATATAAGCATGTGAATAAGTAGAAATTAATAGCTCATTTATCCGATAAATTACCCGATTTATCAATATAACCCCCAGACATCAATTATCATCGGAATAGATCTTGATTTCAACTAACACCAATAATCCCAACACAATGGAACTATCAAATTCATCTTTAATCAACACGAACTTATTCATCATTAATATTATAACTCACAATATTTAACAACTAGGTCGTTCCTAGGAAAGAGGGGGTTTTCCGATGAGGATTTCTCCTTATTGGCGCGCAATTAGTTGACCAAATCTCTCCTTGGCAGAACTTCTAGACATTGTAAATATTGAAATTTAATAATATGAATAACTTTGTCATCTCAATTATTGATTTAATAATATATCATATAATGCAGATGATACTGTGGCAATAATCGAATCAATAATATAAGAGATATGATGCATCAATTACTGTAGCAATAATTGAGTATAACTGAGTGACTTCTCAAATAAGCATCAATAATCGATACCATGTGCTACTATGCAACCACGCTTATTTTACCACCGATTATTTTATAACAACTTGCTTACTATGCAAAATTTTCACATATCACCCTTAACTTTAACCTTTATCAATTTAACTATTTACTAAATAGAATAATTATAAGAAAATTGAATACTTTCATTTCATAAAATTCAGGGTCTCACAATCTCCCCTCCTTATGAAATTTTGCCCTCGAAATTTACATACCTGGTACTTCGAAGAGATGAGAATACCTTGCTTTATTTTCGGATTGTACCTTCCCGGTTATATCCTATGTATCATAATTTTCCTATTGTTCATCTCCTGTATTTTAGATATCATTCTAAAATATACCTTTAAAACAAAGGATAATTGACATATCACAAGTTGTCAACTTATCAAGTAAAAATTTTGGCTTAGGTAAGTCACACTCTAGCGAAGTATATTACTCGTCTCTCCCCTCCTAGTTCTAGACTAATATCTCCGCCAGTGACCATATCCCTAAGCTTTGATACCAATTATGACGCCCCCAAAAATAGGTCCACCCGACCCATTTTGAGTCGCCAGATATCACTCTATAAAAATCAAATACAACTTCATTTATAACTGTTGAACGGTCGTGTAGAGTACGACAACAGTTAAGCTGTGAGTTTTAATATAAATGTATGTAACTCTTATGGTGCCTCGACCACAACCTTACAATGGTACGTTACATAAAAGTACAGTAAATAACTGTTTTAGAAATTAAAATCTTTGGGAAGTGCTCAAGGAAACCTTCGTACATGGGAATCCATGAATCTAAGTTATGATAGATATCATATGTCCAAAGAATTATCCTTAGTTGATCCAATAGACCCCAAAGAAAAACGAGAATATTACTATCATATTCCTTACAATGATGAGTCTTCTCTTGACATATAATTATCTCAGTTGTCTCCAAGTGAGAATTATATTTCAAATATACTCCAAGATAATATAGGTAGTGCTCGTAGATATACTCGGCAAGTGGATGTGCACAACCCTGTGTTATGATAACACGAGATTGTATGTCATTAGACATCTTGTATGATAGTGGCAAAACACCCTTCCAAAGTTGGGTTCTCATCAACCTATTGTTGTTAACCAAAATCAATTATTAAGTGACATATAAAATATGACACGCACATCTTAGGTCCTCAATGCAATTATATATTGCATGTCATGCCGTTTTATAATGTATTGTGAAACTTCAACAGTCTCGAACCATCTCACTTTTTCCCTGTTATCCCTGCTCGACCCAGCTACACTCTTATTACCTTGGAATAAAGCTGGATACTGGAGTAGAGAGGTAGCAGACTTCTCTTTTTCTTTCTCTCTATAATTTCTCTCTATAATAAATGCTCTATAGCTTTAGTGAATTAGTGAGAAATGAAGAAAGAATGAGCTTCTATTTATAGGAAAATATAGTTTTGATAATTGCACGATTTCGGGGCTCGAAATATTATAGTACAATACCTCCAACTTTTCTTTCATTTTTAATTTAGTCCTGCAAGTATTAACAAACTTGCACCACCTCCCCTAATAGTAAATCATATGAATCAATAGTAAATCATGTGACTCAATAGTTCTAAACCTGTGAAAAAATTAATTACAGTATATTACCTCCATCTATACCACTATTTTTAACATAGTCATGCAAGTATTATCAATCTTGCACCAACTCCCCTAATAGTAAATGAATGTGACTCAATAGTACACACATATGAACAATTAGTTATATAAGCATGTGAATAAGTAGCAATTAATTGCTCAATTATACGATAAATTACCTGATTTATCAATATAACCCCCAGACATCAATTATCATCGGAATAGATGTCGATTTCAACTAACACCAATAATCCCAACACAATGGAACTATCAAATTCATCTTCAATCAACACGAACTTATTCATCATTAATATTATAACTCACAATATTTAACAACTAGGTCGTTCCTAGGAAAGAGGGGGCTTTCCGATGAGGATTTCTCCTTATTGGCGCGCAATTAGTTGACCAAATCTCTCCTTGGCAGAACTTCTAGACATTGTAAATATTGAAATTTAATAATATGAATAACTTTGTCGTCTCAATTATTGATTTAATAATATATCATATAATGCAGATTATACTGTGGCAATAATCGAATCAATAATATAAGAGATATGATGCAGCAATTACTGTAGCAATAATTGAGTATAACTGAGTGACTTCTCAAATAAGCATCAATAATCAATACCGTGTGCTACTATGCAACCACGCGTATTTTACCACTGATTATTTTATAACAACTTGCTTACTATGCAAAATTTTCACATATCACCCTAAACTTTAACCTTTATCAATTTAACCATTTACTAAATAGAATAATTATAAAAAAAATTGAATACTTTCATTTCATAAAATTTGGGGTCTCACAATCTCCCCTCCTTATGAAATTTTGCCCTCAAAATTTACATACCTGGTACTTCGAAGAGATGAGAATACCTTGCTTTATTTTCAGATTGTACCTTCCCGGTTATATCCTATGTATCATAATTTTCCTATTGCTCATCTCCTGTATTTTAGATATCATTCTAAAATATACCTTTAAAACAAAGGATAATTGACATATCACAAGTTGTCAACTTATCAAGTAAAAATTTCGGCTTAGGTAAGTCACACCTTAGCGAAGTATATTACTCGTCTCTCCCCTCCTAGTTCTAGACTAATATCTCCGCCAGCGACCATATCCCTAAGCCTTGATACGAATTGTGATGCCCCCAAAAATAGGTCCACCCGACCCATTCCGAGTCGCCAGATATCACTCTATAAAAATCAAATACAACTTCATTTATAACTGTTGAACTATCGTGTAGAGTACGACAACTGTTAAGTTGTGAGTTTTAATACAAATGTATGGAACTCTCATAGTGCCTCGACCACAACCTTACAATGGTACGTTATATAAAAGTACAAATAATAAGCTGCTTTTAGAAATTAAAATCTTTGGGAAGTGATCAAGGAAACCTTCGTATACATGGGAGGCCATGAATCTAAGTTATGATAGATATCATATGTCCAGAGAATTATCCTTAGTTGATCCAATAGACCCCAAAGAAAAATGAGAATATTACTATCATATTCCTTCCAATGATGAGTCTTCTCTTGACATATAATTATCTCAGTTGTCTCCAAGTGAGAATTATATTTCAAATATACTCCAAGATAATATAGGTAGTGCTCGTAGATATACTCGGCAAGTGGATGTGAACAACCCTGTCTTATGATAACACGGGATTGTATGTCATTAGACATCTTGTATGATAGCGGCAAAACACCCTTCCAAAGTTGGGTTCTCATCAACCTATTGTTCTTCACCAAAATCAATTATTAAGTGACATATAAAATACGACACGCACATCTTAGGTCCTGAATGCAATTATATATTGCATGTCATGCCGTTTTATAATGTATTGAGAAACTTCAACAGTCTCGAACCATTTCACTATTTCCCTGTTATCATTGTTCGAACCAACTACACTCTTATTACCTTGGAATAAAGCTGGATACTGGAGTAGAGAGGTAGCAGACTTCTCTTCTTCTTTCTCTCTATAATTTCTCTTTATAATAAATGCTCTATAGCTTTAGTGAATTGGTGAGAAATGACGAAAGAATGAGCTTCTATTTATATGAAAATATAGTTTTGATAATTGCACATTTTGGGACTCGAAATATTATAGTACAATACCTCCAACTTTTCATTCATTTTTAATTTAGTCCTGCAAGTATTATCAAACTTGCACCACCTCCCCTAATAGTAAATCATATGAATCAATAGTAAATCATGTGACACAATAGTTCTAAACATGTGAAAAAATTAATTACAGTATAGTACCTCCATCTATACCTCCATTTTTAACTTAGTCATGCAAGTATTATCAATCTTTCACCAACTCCCATTATAGTAAATGAATGTGACTCAATAGTACACACATGTGAACAAATAGTTTTATAAACATGTGAATAAGTAGCAAATAATTTCTCATTTATTTGATAAATTACCCGATTTATCAATTTAACCCACAGACATCAATTATCATCGGAATAGATTTCAATTTTAACTAATACCAATAATCCCAACACAATGGAACTATCAAATTCATCTTTAATCAACACGAACTTATTCATCATTAATATTATAACTTGTAATATTTAACAACCAGGTCGTTCCCAGGAAAAGGGGGCTTTCCGATAAGGATTTCTCCTTATTGGCGCACATTTAGGTGACCAAACCTCTCCTTGGCAGAACTTCTATACATTGTAAATATTGCAATTTAATAATATGAATAACTTTGTCGTCTCAATTATTGATTTAATAATATATCATATAATGCAGATGATACTGTGGCAATAATCGAATCAATAATATAAGAGATATGATGCAGCAATTACTGTAGCAATAATTGAGTATAACTGAGTGACTTCTCAAATAAGCATCAATAATCAATACCGTGTGCAACTATGCAACCACACGTATTTTACCACCGATTATTTTATAACAACTTTCTTACTATGCAAAATTTTCGCATATCACCCTTAACTTTAACCTTTATCAATTTAACCATTTACTAAATAGAATAATTATAAAAAAAATTGAATACTTTCATTTCATAAAATTTGGGGTCTCACAATCTCCCCTCCTTATGAAATTTTGCCCTCAAAATTTACATACCTGGAACTTTGAAGAGATGATAATACCTTGCTTTATTTTTAGATTGTACCTTCCCGGTTATATCCTATGTATCATAATTTTCCTATTGCTCATCTCCTGTAATTTAGATATCATTCTAAAATATACCTTTAAAACAAAGGATAATTGACATATCACAAGTTGTCAACTTATCAAGTAAAAATTTCGGCTTAGGTAAGTCACACCTTAGCGAAGTATATTACTCGTCTCTCCCCTCCTAGTTCTAGACTAATATCTCCGCCAGCGACCATATCCCTAAGCTTTGGTACGAATTGTGATGCCCCCAAAAATAGGTCCACCCTACCCATTCCGAGTCGCCAGATATCACTCTATAAAAATCAAATACAACTTCATTTATAACTGTTGAACTGTCGTGTAGATTACGACAACAGTTAAGTTGTGAGTTTTAATACAAATGTATGGAACTCTCATAGTGCCTCGACCACAACCTTACAATGGTACGTTACATAAAAGTACAGTCAATAACTGTTTTAGAAATTAAAATCTTTGGGAAGTGCTCAAGGAAACCTTCGTACATGGGAGGCCATAAATCTAAGTTATGATAGATATCATATGTCCAGAGAATTATCCTTAGTTGATCCAATAGACCCCAAAGAAAAATGAGAATATTACTATCATATTCCTTCCAATGATGAGTCTTCTCTTGACATATAATTATCTCAGTTGTCTCCAAGTGAGAATTATATTTCAAATATACTCCAAGATAATATAGGTAGTGCTCGTAGATATACTCGGCAAGTGGATGTGCACAACCCTGTCTTATGATAACACGGGATTGTATGTCATTAGACATCTTGTATGATAGCAGCAAAACGCCCTTCCAAAGTTGGGTTCTCATCAACCTATTGTTGTTCACCAAAATCAATTATTAAGTGACATATAAAATACGACACGCACATCTTAGGTCCTGAAAGCAATTATATATTGCATGTCATGCCGTTTTATAATGTATTGAGAAACTTCAACAGTCTCGAACCATTTCACTATTTCCCTGTTATCATTGTTCGACCCAACTACACTCTTATTACCTTGGAATAAAGCTGGATACTGGAATAGAGAGGTAGCAGACTTCTCTTCTTCTTTCTCTCTATAATTTCTCTCTATAATAAATGCTCTATAGCTTTAGTGAATTGGTGAGAAATGAAGAAAGAATGAGCTTCTATTTATACGAAAATATAGTTTTGATAATTGCACGTTTTGGGGCTCGAAATATTATAGTACAATACCTCCAACTTTTCATTCATTTTTAATTTAGTCCTGCAAGTATTATCAAACTTGCACCACCTCCCCTAATAGTAAATCATATGAATCAATAGTAAATCATGTGACACAATAGTTCTAAACATGTGAAAAAATTAATTACAGTATAGTACCTCCATCTATACCTCCATTTTTAACTTAGTCATGCAAGTATTATCAATCTTGCACCAACTCCCCGAATAGTAAATGAATGTGACTCAATAGTACACACATGTGAACAAATAGTTTTATAAGCATGTGAATAAGTAGCAATTAATTTCTCATTTATCCGATAAATCACTCGATTTATCAATATAACCCCCAGACATCAATTATCATCGAAATAGATTTCGATTTTAACTAATACCAATAATCCCAACACAATGGAACTATCAAATTCATCTTTAATCAACACGAACTTATTCATCATTAATATTATAACTTGTAATATTTAACAACCAGGTCGTTCCTAGGAAAGAGGGGACTTTCCGATAAGGATTTCTCCTTATTGGCGTGCAATTAGGTGACTAAACCTCTCCTTGGCAGAACTTCTAGACATTGTAAATATTACAATTTAATAATATGAATAACTTTATCATCTCAATTATTGATTTAATAATAAATCATATAATGCAGATGATACTGTGACAATAATAAAATCAATAATATAAGAGATATGATGCAACAATTACTGTAGGAATAATTGAGTATAATTGAGTGACTTCTCAAATAAGCATCAATAATCGATACCGTTGGCTACTATGCAACCACGCGTATTTCACCGCGGATTATTTTATAACAACTTGTTTACTATGCAAAATTTTCACATATCACCCTTAACTTTAACCTTTATCAATTTAATAATTTACTAAATAGAATAATTATAAGTAAATTGAATACTTTCATTTCATAAAATTCGGGGTCTCACAATACCTGTGAATAGTACTCGTGAACAGTAGCCGTGAATAGTACCTGTGAACAGTACTCGTCATGAAAAGTTCCAAATTTGATTAAAAGTTCATACCAATATTCCTATGAAATGATATTAGATGAAGCGAAGTTTCTAATCATTTCAGAAATTATAGAAGCAATACTTACCATAGTAAGTTCAAATTCAAGAATACGAGATGAAATAATATCGGTTACATAATATGGAGTATGAAAGAAAATAATATTTCTCACAAGTATTGCAATAAAATAATATCCTTTAACTTAGTAGAAGCTGTATTTGACTGGAAAATCGAATATTATTCTGAGAAAATCTTGCAGAAAAACTACGCTGAAAGTATTCTTATACTCAAGAAAAATACTCACAATACTATATAATAAGAATTTCTGAATTTGAAATGGTGTGATAAGGAAGGAGGGATTACCCCCTATTTATAGTAAAATTTCGTAGAAAAAAACAGATGAATCAGCCTACTCTGCTAAACTTTTATGCCAAACTTCGAAAAAAATAAAATGCTTTGCAGAAAGCTTCCACCCACCAATTATTTACACCAACCATTTCCAAAGTTACAACCTACTTTTGAAAACAAGTATTCATATACATTAATTTGCTTACCTCCATTTCTAATTACCATATGCTTATATATTATAATAATATTATTATTAAATAATTATAATATATTATTATAATGTATATGAATGAATATTTTATCAGAGAAAATAATTGCCAACTTTCAACAAATAATTTCCTGCAAAATTCCTTCAATTATAACCACATAAAAATAAATATTTCCTTCCATAAAATAAATATTTCCTTATCATATAAATACATAAATAATTATTCACAAATAATATTATAAAATCACAATAATTACAACTAGGCCGTTCCCAGGAAAGAGGGGGCTTTTCGATAAGGATTTCTCCTTACTGGCGTGCAATTAGGTGACCAAACCTCTCCTTGACAGAACTTTATAGACATTGCCAATAATGCTATCTAATAATATTATTCAAATAATATGAATTATTGATATGATAATGGGAAATACTGTGCAATGACAATTATTGAAACAATAATAATATAAAATATCAACGCTGCAATTATTGAATCAATAAAATAAAATATTGAACAGTAATTACTATAACAATTATTGAGTAGTGCCTTTTTACGTAAGAATCAATAATTCAAAAATACTGTGCAATACCGTGTGCTACTGTACAACCACGCATATTACTATATTTTAACCACCGGGTAATCTAACAGTGTTAATGGTAACAATTACGCCGTTATTTATAAAAACTCAAATTTGTTATTTTCTTCATTCGACAGTTATTCTGTTATGAGACCCATGAATGGCTGCGCCGTCTTACGAATATTCCCCGACAACAAGAATATTCCACGACCAAACGAATATTCCCCGACAAAAATGAATATTTTATAACCACTTGCTTATTTTGCAAAATTTGCACATTTCACCCATAACCAAAGTATTATATCAAATTAATTCCTTATTATTTCAAGATAATAAATAGAGAAATTTAATTTTATTTATAATAAGTTGGGGTCTTACATGGTGAAATTATTCTGTTATTCCATTCTTTATTATTATATTGGAATAACTCCATGCATCTTGATCATCGCGTGCCTGGTGAATTTCTGTTGTTATTCAATTCTTTATTATTACATTGGAATATCCCATGCGTGTGGATTACGCATGACTGGTTCTATTATTTATTATTCGTTGGAATATCACATCGGTCGGATTACGCATGACACAGTTCCATACTTTATTATTACGTTGGAATAACTAGTCTACGCGATCTATCGCGCTCGGTGAATTTTGTTGTTATTCCATTCTTTATTATTCTCGTTGGAATAACTCATGCGTATGGCTCCATCGCATGCATGGGGAATTCTTCTGTTATTCCATTCTTTATTATTCTGTTAGAATAACCTGTCTATGTGGATTACCACATGCATGGTGAATGATCCTTCGTATTCATTCCTTATTAAATTATGGAAATGATCTATGTACGTGGATTACCGCATGGCAGGCGAAAATCCATTTGCAGTTTCATATATTCTATTATACTTAGTTGGTTTAAGTTTTGGCTTCTATACTCCATGAAATTAGTGGAATATCCTTTATATTTGCGCTTCATCCAATATCTTTTCAGGAAAATATTCTTCTGAGCATTCTTGAATTTTACTCCACAAAGAAGTATCATGTTGATAATTTAGACGTTATTGATTTCTGGATAAATTAAAATTATAAATCTTTAAAATTTATCCTTGAACTTGTTTTATTGAATTATTATGTCATTGTCATCATCCTCATGATTATATTATGATGAAAGTCATCTTTGGCTTACGTGCATAGATGGACTTGGTATGATTATGACCAGGGATTATTCGGTATAATCATGACCGTAATGTGACGAATGATGTGGTAAAAGTCCTCATTGGCCTGTAGTTCATTGATGGACAGTTGTTGGTGTGATTATGACCAAGGATTATTCGGTATAGTCATGACCATTGATGATTACTTGAATATCCTTGGTCGTGATGCAGGGATGATTTGATTTTATTTATTAAGCTGAGTCCTAGCGATAAAGTTAATGAAAAACTTTTTAAATCATGGAAGATAGTAGATTTTATGCTCTACTTGACTCTTCTAATGGATTGCTTGTTCCGCTGCAGTTAAACTTGTTGTCTATTTTAATCTATCAGTTTAACATTGTTGAAGGCTAATGATACTTTATTCTGCATTATTGTAGTCATAATATTTCTTACTGGGCTAGTTGAGCTCACCCTTTCTTTCACTGTTTTCTTCAGGAAATGAGAACGTAGTAGGGACTAGTCGGGGAACGGAGTGACGGTCCAGATGATAACATTAGTAGTCCTCACTATTCTATCAAATAGTGTGACAATAAATGTAATGAGGACTCCATTGAGTCTGGACATTGTCTAGATGACAATATTCTTATTAAAACTCTTAGATTATGTTTTGTCGTATTTTACATGATTGTTGTATAATTAAGTTGTATTTGAATTTTCTACCATGTATTTGGCGACTCATGATGGGTGATGTATACCTGTTTTGGGGGCGTCACACTTTTTCCCTCCAGATTTGGTTTTAGGCTTGTCGTGGTGGCATCTATCTTTCCTGGGGTTATCTCTGAGGTTTGCTTGCTAGTACTTCATGTATGTATTCAGGGTTGTTTCTAAAGTTGATTTATTTATTTCATGGGGTTATCGTCGGGATTTAATTTAATCTTTGGGGCTTGTCATCGGGATTTATCTTGATCTTCCGAGGTTATCACTGAGGTTTGTCTTGATCTCCCGGGTTTGTCTTAATCTCCCATGGTTGTCATTAGGGCTTGTCTTGATCTGTCGAGTTTGTCACTGGGGTTTGATTTGATGATTTTGACTTCTAGGGTTATTTTTAGAAGACAAAAGATGATTCTTCCCTCCTACATGGTTAGTAACAGGAATATAAATTTCAAGTTTCTACAGATGCCCCTATTTGTCTACAGATGCCCCTCTTTGACATGTTTATGAAATGTAATGGAATGAACAGGATAAAGATAACTACATTTGAAATATGACAAGATTAAATGATGTCATGCAATGCAACATGATATGATGTTATGGACTCTGAACATTTTTGTTTGGAGTTACTTCCAATGGTATTCTATCACTGATTGTTCCGCCATTTCTACTGGAATGGAGTTGTCAATGATGGTCTCCACGGAACTGTCTTGATGTCTGCTCGAACGGTAGTTTACATAGGCTTTCATCACCAAACTTTCTCGATGCCTACTCCAACTGTAGTTTACAGAGCTTTCATTACCGAAACTTCCCGATGCTACATTAGGTTAAAGCCAATGATTTAAAATGCCCGTCAGTGCTATCGAGACTGATTCAACAACATGTTGTAGAGATGTTTTCAAGATCCCTGTTCGGGAAATTTCCTTATAGCTGATACCACTAGACCTTTCTAAATTCGACGTCGGGGTTGTCACCAATGTTCTTTGTCTTTAGATACTCTTTCTGACTTTACCTTCGTTGGGGATGTTCTTCTTCTGACGAGTGAACTCATTTGGGATTCCCGATGCTTATCCTGATGATCGTTTTCACCGGTTTACATCATCGGAGACCTCCCGATGCTATGCTGGGGTTGTCACCAACTATTTGGATTTTTATCCAGTTGACGCTGATGTTGTTTTCGAGGATAGAGCTTACAATGGTAATTTACAAAACATCCTTCCAATGCCTACTCAAATAGTAGTTTACAATGGTCTGGAAATTACCGAACCTTCACAGTGCCTCGGTTGTGGATTTATATAACATATTCCATCATTGGTACTCCCCGAGGAAGATAGTTTTCCATGATTTTCATCATCGAATCTTTCCCGATGCTACGCTGGAGTTGCCACCAATGGTTTGCAGTATCAGACACTCTGACCTTCATTAAAGCAATTCTCAATGGCTTACATCATAGGATCTTTCCCAATGCTACGCTAGAGTTATCGCCAACGGTTTGCAATATCAGTCATGCTTGATATCTCTACTGGGGGTATCTTTTTAACAAGTTATACCATTGAACAATCTCTATCATCGGCTTTGACAAGGGAAGCTTTCAACAATCTCTATCATCGTCTTTCTAAACCCCACATTAGGGTTAGTACCAATGACTTATATGAAGATCCTCTTTCATCCGAAGTTTGGTACTTGAATTCAGGGTTTCAGGCCTTTTATACTCAATCGCGTAAAACCTTTTTCCCTGAGTTGAATTTTTAGCTTCTGGGAACTCCGTTGTAACTCAAATTTGATCGAGCCAGATGGGTTGGGACCCACCCTGGGTGGCCACAGGTCTACCTGCAGTAGTCACGGGTAGAGCCACGGGTTTATTTAGTTCCCCCGTTCCTTCCATAAGTCATTTTCAAGTTGATCCTCATAGAAAATTTGAAAAATTCTTCTTCAAATCTACTGAGTTCAGGCTACTTTTTACAAAATTCGTCACCATAAAATCGTTTTGTACAACCCTGGTGACGTATACATCTTTTCTTTTCAAGTTCTAACAATTAGAATGTTAGATTTCACATAAAATGCTTCTAAACACAATATAGCAAATATGCATTCTTATATGACTTGATAAAAATTATTAAACTTAGTGAATGCTCATATTTTACCATATTGCACATATTGATTTGAAAAAAACTGATTTTTGAGACAGTCATTTGACACCCTTTTTTCTAGTTTATTCATCTTATTTGAGGACAAATGAGCACGAGCTTTTCAAAAAAAGATGCACATGGTAATTTGGATGTCATTGTGACTTAATTTTAATGTTTAATCCTAAGAATTTAATGAATATGCAATTTTAATTCTATTAAGGATGTATGTTAACATAATGCATGCTTTAGGATTTAAACTAGGTATGAAGCAATGATTTAACTTCCATAAGCTTTAAGTTTGAAACTTACCTCACCCTTTCTGGGGTGGTTTGGAGATTTTGTTCAGATTATGGATTTAGATATACTTAGCAACTCTCACAAGGTCTCTACAGGCGTGAGGAGAAGAGCTTCTGATATCCTTCGGCCTCGTCCAGCTCGAAAACCTCGCCGATTGACTGAGTTAATGATTTGTCATATCTAGGTTGATAGGTCAGATACTATGGATGATGAGGATGATGTTCTTGTTGTGGACCCCGCTTCTTCTTTTTCTACTACCTCGCATCGGGAGCTTCTAGCTCTTTTGGAGGATTTTTGATGCCACCCTTCGATTTATCTCCATGCTAATAAGGTAAAATAAGCTTTTGTTCTGGATTTTTTGCATTCCTTATATCAGGCCCTTCATCCGGAGTACCAAGCCATTGTTCACTCTTGGGGTTTTGAGGCCTTCTTCTCTATTCCTCCCCGTCACTAACCTTGGGGTTATTTGTAGGCTTTATCTGAGCACTGGTTCTACCAAACTCAGTCTCTTCATTTGTTAGACTATGAGATGATGATGACACCAATGGACTGGAAGTTCATCACGGGGTTGGAGTTTATAGGGGAGTCGGTGCCTTTGGTGGCTGACATTTCACCAGCTGCAATTCGATCCCTTTTGGGAGTTCCTGCCTCGGCCCTCAAGGGTCGAATCGTTCGCTCTGGGCCCTTGAGTGTGGATACCATGAGTTGGGCTTTAACTGACCCTCTGCCTACTGATTAGACGGTTAGAGATCACATTCTTTGGAAATTGTTCTTTGTCATCATCATGGGTTGGTTGTTTCTTAGCGGACGACTCCCCGGCAGTCTCTTTTTCTTTGGTTAGCACCACTCGTGATGTGGATCATATCAGTGTTATTATTCACATATACATTAAATTGAAATACATAAATATAATAAATATGTCTACCTTTTTATTACATAATAATAAGTCCCTTCCCAGGTTCTTTGTAACCATTACATATGTTCTTTGTTATAGTATTAAATTAATATAAAAATAATAATGTTCTATTGCACGGATAACTATTTGTCTGCATTGGCCTTCCTTTTGTCCTTACAGGATCCTTCGATCCGTTCATTTTTAGCTGCAATCATATGGTTCTGGGACAACCCGAGAATTTAGAAAAAAATTTAAAATCTTAAATGATGGATTTAAGGTCAAATAATAGACCTAGACAGAAAATAAGTGTATACGTTTGATATTGTTGGGAAGGAATTTTGAGGATTTCAAATTCTGTGAAGGTATTTTGTGAATTAAAAATTTTTGTGGTGAATTATTCAGTATTAAGTATATGAGTGTTTATGTTCTGTGAATATGGTTATGTATGTGTACTGAATGTGGTTAAGGGTCAAGGGTTGACCAGATGAATTTTATCAGTGTCAAACCCCAAGATTATTGATGAATGTCAACGTTCAGTTAGAAAACCCTAGCAATGGATAAGAAACCCTAGAAACCGATTCTGAAACCCTAATTTCGATTCCGAGAATTCAAAACCCTAATTCGGTATATTAAAACCCTAAATTGGGGATTTAAGTACAACGTATATCGTTTTTGTATTAATGATAAACTAATTAGGGATAACCTTAATTGATTTAGAAAACTCTAATTTCAGGTTTAGAAACCCTATTTTATAATTAGGGAAAACCTAATTGTTAATTTAATAACTTTAATGTTAATTAGGAAACATTAATCCTAATTTTCAAGGTAATTAGAAAACACTAATCTAATTAGGGAACATAATTTTTTTAAATTAGAAAGATTATTTTTCTATTTAAAACCCTAATTCTTGGGTTATAAACTCTAATGAACAATTTCAACCCTAATTGCTAAATTAGCAAATTTAATTAGGAAATGATAATCCTAATTAGCAAACTTGAATTATGATTATGAAATCTAAGTATAATTAGTGAATCCTAATTATAATTTGAAAATCTTAATTTTTCAATTTTTGAAAACCTAATTTGGAAATCCTAGAATTTATTTTTAAAACCTAAAAGGATTGTGACATCCGAAATTTTTAAGAATTAATAAATGAGAATTTAATAAATAAAATTCTTATTTTAAGATGTTTAAATACGAATATGTGTGTATGCGTTATATATTGTGAAATATGTGAATTAGTGTGAAGACAATTTAAATGTTAATTTAATATTTATTGAAGTAAATAAATATTTTAATTGAATTATTTATTGTGATTACGTGATTAATATGGAGTAATGTAATTAAGTGTATTATATTAATTAAATGATTATTTAATATTTAATTAATATGTAATGATTTTATGTTATAGTTTTAATTTAATTGAGATAATGTAGTGATGTGGTAATTGTTACATGAAGTTATAATTAGCGAGTAATTATAATGTGACAATTTTATATGATTAATTGATGTTAAACTTTTAATTAATTAAATTAATGTCAAGATTTAATTAATTAAAGGATAACATTAAGAATATGTGTTAAAGGATCTATTAAAAGAGTTTTTAAAACCGTTTTCCCAAACAAGGCCTTACTTTTGTTTTAAACATGTTTTATCCAAACAAGACCTTAACTATTAAAACCTGATTTTAAAATAATATGGTTTTTCCAAACAAGCCTTAAGGATTTTAAATTTCTACTTTTGTAACTTGTATATTAAATTGATAATTAGTATATGTAATTATATTGAGAGTTACATATTCTATAATTATATGTGTTATATGTATAATTGTATATACACTAAATTATGTTAAATTTCTAAACCTAAGTTTAAACTAAGAACAAAGAGAAGAAGAGAGAATAAGAGGAAGAAGGCTGCCATTGATGGAGAAAAAGAAGAAAGGAGAAAAAAAAAATCAAGAAGGCTTGCAAGAAGAAAAATGTAAGAAATTGAAAATTTATAATTTTTGTGCTCTCTTTTGTTAGATCTTTATGAACCAAGCAACTTTTGTTTTGGTTCTTTAAAAAAAAAACTCATGATTTACATGAGTATTGGTATTTTATATGTGTATCAAAGTAGTTTTGAAATCAAAAGTTAGATCCAAAGTGAGAAAATCATGTTTTGTACCAAAAGGTTTAAGAAAAAGCTTTCCTTTGTATGCTATACATATATTTATGTTAGATTCATTGGGTTCATGTGGTAAATGTTTTAAAACATGTTAGCATGCTAGATACATGAGTTAAGGGAAAAACCCCTTTGGAATCACTCAAATATGTTAAGAAATGAGCAAGTTATGAATTAAATCCCAAACTACCTTAACTGTTGAACACAAGCTACCGATCAATCACTTCTGTCAATTTTTCTGGGACCAAAACAGAACCAAAATAGATGTTTGATACATGGAAATTGTAGGTTGGGAAAGTACGAATCCAACGATACCTATTGGACCTAAATCTGATTTGTAGATTTTGTTTTATAAGCGTTTCCGTTAAGGACCCTAAAAAAAATGAACCAACTGTTGAAGAAAACCTTGCTGACCAGTCACTTTGGGACTGATTTCAAGAACCTAGACAGATTGGAATTTGGTGTTTGATAACTGAAAACTGTAGTTCAAGAATATACGGATCCAACGAGTCTGATTGGGCTTCAATCGGAGTTGTGGATCTCGTAATACAAGCGTTTCTGTAAAAGACTCCAAAATTGAAAATGTTTGCAAGGCATGTAATGGTCAGTCGGTAGTGGCCTGTTTTCAGGGTGCTATACTAGGCCAAATGGACCGCTTCTTATGCCTAAAACGTAGCTTGGGAAATCACGGTTCTAACGATACCTAGTGGGGCCAAATCGGACTTGTAGATTACCGTCTACAAGTGTTTCTGTGGAGGACCCCAACTTTAAACGAAAATTATAAAATAAATAAAAAATAAATATTAGAAATTCATAATAAATTTCTAAAAATTATTTTAAAGCCTAAAAATGAATTTTTAATAATTTGGAATATATTTCATTAATATTTTAATATTTTAATATTTTTAAATATTAATGATAGTTAATTTATTTAATTATTATATTAAATAAATTACTTAAAATGATTTTAATACTTTAAAAATCATTTGAAATTATATTAAAGTGTAAGGAAATATTTTAAGTTATTTTAATGACTTTTAATATTTAGTAATGAATTTCATTAATAAATTAATATCAATGATAATGGATTTATTTAATAAATATATTAAATAAATTATGGAAAATTAGAATTAATGTTTAAAAAATCATATAAAAATGATTTAAGGGTTAGAAAAATATTTTAAGTTATAAAATATAACTTTTGATATTTTGTCATGAATACTAATATTTTAATATTAATGGCGAGTTATCGGATAATGGATTTAATCGTTTAAAAATCATATAAATATGATTGTATGGTATTAAAATACTTTGAAATATTATAAATATATTATAATATTGTGACATATATTTCAATAATATTTGATATGAAATAAATATTAATGATAATGGAATTAAATAGTATGAAATTCATATTAATATAATATTAATGATTGAAAAATCATGATAAATGATAATAATTATCTGAAAATTATTATAAGTCATTGAAAAATATTTTGACTAAAAATGAAATTATCTAAGGTAAATGTAAAGCATTTCGGCAGAGTCTTATGGAAATTAGACTCATGAATTATCCGACTAGACCGTCGGGATGTCAGAAATTCTACCGAATTCAACTCAGACTGAAATAGTTTGACTTGATACCGAGTTTTAGGTATTTTATAGACTGATAGGATTATGTGGTAATTTGCTAGGTTATAATATCATTGTATTTAACAGTACTATACTGTAATGATATTATTCTAATATTTGGAGATCAGTATTATCTATATTAGGTCTTCAGACAAAGCGATATAGGTTGCGTAACGGTAATCAACGGTACATGCAAGTTCTCTAACTCAACCTCGAGTTGATATTTTTGAAATATGCTTGGGGTTAATCATTACTGATTATACCATGTCTATAAATTATTGATTCGCACTTTGTGCACATTGCATGTATTCATCAAGTATGAAAGGCTGATCACCTTCAGTACCATTTGGTCCAGTTGATTTATTCATGTTCATTATTCATTCAGCTATGAAAATTTATTCATGCTCTTTCACAATGTATATATTACAGAAAGTTAGCCAGCTTATTGTTCAATTCTTTCAATCATGATATATCCTTAATTGAACTTATACTTGCTGGGCAATGTTGTTGCTCACCCTTGCTATATCATGATAAACATTGCAGATTAGGACGAATAAGTCGGATACAGGAAAAGTCAAAGACAACTCAGCTTTGGATTATATGTGCAGCTAAATTTGTAACAGTAATGTATGATAATAACTTTGTATGTCTGATACGATATTGATTTAGGTATTATGTGAAGGTTCTCGACCTTGGGGATAGTGTGTAATGTTTAATGTATAAACAGTTTATGTTTATATCTTTCGTAATAGACATAGAAATAGTACACCGGATTCGTGGTGATTTGGGATCCGAATCTGGGGGTATTATAGGGATAAACCCTAACCCCAAGGGTTAAACCCTAAACCCTAAGGGTTTGGACGATTGACAAGAATGCCATTAAAATTATATGTACAATGTCCAAAACACCCTTATTGCATTATTGTGACATAACTTGTAAATCTTGCTATATCTTTGGTTGTTCAACTACCCTAGCTACCCCATGTGACTG
Source organism: Panax quinquefolius (assembly GCA_020205615.1). Classification (NCBI taxonomy): domain Eukaryota; kingdom Viridiplantae; phylum Streptophyta; class Magnoliopsida; order Apiales; family Araliaceae; genus Panax; species Panax quinquefolius. Next base: position 147,472 of record JAINUW010000421.1, read on the forward strand.
AAATCAGCAGATATCAACTCCTTATACCAGCCATTACATTGCATACAACATTTATATAGATTAAAGAAAGAGAAATGGCTACTTTATTCTTCATTCTAGCCAAAGCACTTCTCTATCTAAAATTCAAAAATGGGAGTGAGAGAGAGTAAGATACAAAGTCAGGATCATGTGTTAGAATTCCAAGATCAGATCATCAAGATCAGAAACAAGATTAAGCTTTAAAAGTGGTATAAACCCTAATTCTAGAAATCCTTAAAAATTTATGTTAATGTTGTTGTTTGTTATTTAGATATGTGTATAAGGGTGTCATATAGTGATCTGGGTGGTTAGATCATATATCTATATCATCTAGATGCACGAATTTAAAGATTTATCAAATCTAGAAAAGTTGGGAAAAGTCGTCTAACAGCCATATGTGACGCCATCAAAATAGGTATACATCACCCATCTTGAGTCGCCAAATACATGGTACAAAATTCAAATACAACTTAATTATACTACAATCGTGTAAAATATGACAAAACATAATCTAAGGGTTTTAATAAGAATATTGTCATCTAGATAATATTCACACTCAATGGAGTCCTCATTACATTTATTGTCACTCTATTTAACAGAATAGTGAGGACTACTAATGCTATCATCTAGACCGTCACTCCGTTCCCCGACTAGTCCAGTAAGAAATATTATGACTAAGATAATGCAGAATAAATTATCATTAGTCTTCAATAATGTTAAACTGATAAAATACAATAGACATCAAGTTTAACTGCAGCGGAATAAGCAATCCATTAGAAGTGTCAAGTAGAGCATGATATCTACTATCTTCTATGATTGAAAATCTTTTCATCAATTTTTATCGTTGAGACTCAACTTAATAAATAAACCACATCATCGAGTCATCCCTGCACTACGGGCCAAGGATATTCATTAAATCATCAATGGTCATGACTATACCAAATAATCCCTTATCATAATCATACCAAAAACTGTCCATCAATGCACTGCAGGGTACTGAGGACTTTTACCACATCATTTATAACATTACATGTCATGATTATACCGAATAATCGCTGGTCATAATCATACCAAGTCTATCTGTGCACGTAAGCCAAAGATGACTTTCATCACAATATAAGCACGAGGATGATGACAATGACATAATAATTCAATAAAAAAAGTTTAAGAATAAATTTTAAAGATTTATAAGTTAATTTATCCTGAAATCAATTACATCCAAATTGTCAACATGATACTGCTTTGTGGAGTAAAATTCAAGAATACTCAGAAGAATATTTCCATGAAAAGATACCGGTTGAAGTGCAAATATCCAGGATATTCTACTAATTTCATGGAGTATAGAAGCCAAAACATTAACCAAATGAGTATCATAGAATATATGAAACTGCAAATGGATTTTCACTCGCCATGCGGTAATCCACGTAGACAGATCATTTCCACAATTTAATAAGGAATGAATACGAAGGATTATTCACCATGCATGTGATAATCCACATAGACAGGTTATTCCAATAGAATAATAAAGAATGGAACCAGGTTATGCGTAATCCGCACAGACAGGATATTCCAACAAAATAATAAGGAATGGAATAACAGAATAATTCACTATGCATGCGATAGACCGCACAGATAGGTTATTCCAATAGAATAATAAAGAATGGAACCAGTCTACAAAGAATCCGCATAGACGTGATATTCCAATGTAATAATAAAGAATGGAATAACAAATAATTCACCATGCATGCGCGATATCAGCGCATGCACAAGTTATTCCAACAGAATAATAAAGAATGGAACCAGGTCTAGTGTAATCCGCACAGACAGGATATTCCAACATAATAATAAAGAATAGAATAACAGAAGAATTTCACCATGTATGCGGTACTTCGCATGGACATGTTATTCCAATATAATAATAATGAATGGAACAACAGAAGCTCTCTTTATGAATACAAAAGAAATAATACCCCTTACCTTAGAATGAAACTGGATACTGGAGTTGAGAGGTAGCAAACTTCTCTTCTTCTTTCTCTCTATAATTTCTCTTTATAATAATTGCTCTAAAGCTTTAGTGAATTGGTGAGAAATGAAGGAAGAATTAGCTTCTATTTATAGGAAAATATAGTTTCGATAATTGCACGTTTTGGGGCTCGAAATATTATAGTACAATACCTTCAACTTTTTTTTCATTTTTAATTTAGTCTTGCAAGTATTATCAAACTTGCACCACCTCCCCTAATAGTAAATAATGTGAATCAATAGTTCAATCATGTGAATCAATAGTTATAATCATGTGAAGATACGAATTACAGTATAGTACCTCCATTTATACCTCCATTTTTAACTCAGTCATGGAAGACTTGTTAATCTTGCACCAACTCCCCTAATAGTACATGAATGTGATTCAATAGTACACATATGTGAACAAATAGTTATATAAGAATATGAATTAGTAGCAATTAATTGCTCATTTATCCGATTAATTATCCGATTTATCAATATAACCCCAAACATCAATTATCATCGGAATAGATGTCGATTTCCACTAACACTAATAAATCCCAACACAATGGAACTATCAAATTCATCTTTAATCAACACGAACTTATTCATCATTAATATTATAACTCACAATATTTAACAACCGTGTCGCTCCGTGAAAGAGGGGGCTTTCCGATAAGGATTTCTCCTTATTGACGCACAATTAGATGACCAAACCTCTCCTTGACAGAACTTCTAGACATTGAAAATATTTCAATTTAATAATATAAATAACTTTGTCGGCTCAATTATTGATTTAATAATATAACATATTATGCAGATGATACTGTGACAATAATTGAATCAATAATATGAGAGATATGATGCAGCAATTATTGTTGCAATAATTGCGTATATCTGAGTGACTTCTCACGTAAGCATCAATAAACAATACTGTATTACTGTACTTTTACTACCGGGTAGTTCAACAGTTTTAACGGTAACACTTCCGTCGTTATTGTTATAAAAAGATAATTCGGTCGTTTTCTTATAAAGACAATACTTCCGTTGTGGGGTCCACCAATGATTGTGCCATCGTACGAATATTACCTGTTAAAACGAATATTCCCCGACCAATTGAATATTATATAACCACTTACTTACATTGCAAAATTTGTAAATATTACCCACAACTATTATATTATATCCACACCATAATATTCAAAAATATAATTTGAGAGAAATTAATCTTTATTACTAAAAGTTGGGGTCATACAACCTCCCCTTCTTATGAAATTTTGTCTTCGAAATTAGGGTACGTGCCTGGTATATCAAATAGGTGAGGATATCTTGACCTCATCTTAGATTCTAACTCCCAGGTCATTTCTTCCACATCGTGGTTTCTCCACAAAACTTTGACTTGAGGTATAACCTTGGAGCGTAGAATATGATCCTTCTTATCCAAGATTTTAACAGGTAACTCTTCATACGTTAAATTTTCCTCTATCTCGTCTGGTTCTAATTCAATAATGTGGTTTGGGTCTTTCACATATTTACGTAACATAGATATGTGGAAAACGTTATGAACACGAGACATAGTTGGTGGTAAGGCGAGTCTATAGGCCACAGTTCCTACTCGTTCGAGGATTATAAATGGGCTAATGAATCGAGGATTGAGCTTTCCTCTCTTTCCAAATCTCGTAACTCATTTCCATGGAGCAACACGTAATAACACATGATCTCCAATATTGAATTCCACGTCTTTTCGATGAAGATTAGCATAACTCTTTTATCGATCTTGTGAGGTTTTTATACTTCCATCTTTCTTCTTCACGAATAGAACAGTAGCACCCGAAAGAGACGTACTAGGACGAATGAAACCGATGTCTAACAATTCCTGTAGTTCGATTTTTAACTCCTGAAGTTCAATAGGAGCCATTCGATATGGGGTTTTGGAAATGAGTTTTGTACCGGATTCAAGGTCGATACAAAATTCAATTTCATGCTCTGGGGGTAGGCCAAGAAGTTCTTCAGGGAATACATTAGGAAATTTATTAACAATAGAAATATGATTCAAATCTGACGTATCTTTATTTAAATCTGTGACATGGGCTAAGAAAGCTTGACATCCATTTTTCAATAAACGAATAGCTTTATGACTTGATATGACAGTGATTGATTTTAGTGGTTTGGTTGCTTGAATTCGCATAATAGGTTGGTTAGGAATATGAAAGTTAACAACTTTACGAAAATAATCGTTTTTAGCATGATGAGTAGTTAACCTATCAACCCCTAAAATCACATCAAAAAGTATTTTCAAAGAAATAAGATCAACAGGTAACATGCGATTACCGATTTGAATCAAACAAGACTTATAAACCATGGGTGTAATGAAGGTTTCTCCCAACGGAGTTTCAACAGATAAGTCAAAGCCTAATTTCTCTGGAGTCAAATTTCAACGTTGAGTGTAAGTAGGAGAAATAAAGGAATGGGTAGAACCGGTATCAAATAAAGTATAAACTTCGCTAGAGTTAAGGATTAGTTTACCCGTGATCACCTCATTCGGATTCCTCGCTTTTGGGAGGTTACGACAAACGCTCTCCCTTGAACTACCGGTTTTGTCTTATCTGGGACACCCTTTGATGCCTCCATCCCAACTGGACTTAACTTTGGTGCACGACAAAATCAGGCTAGGTGACCTTCTTTTCCACAATTATAACATGCTTTGGACTGCATCGTGCAGTTTGGACTTATGTGTCCTTCCCCTCCACATTTGTAACATCTGACGTTGGTGGTCGTTCTCCTTCCTTAACAACAAAAGTCTTTGGTGCTAACGTCATTCCATCCTTGTTGAATCTCCTCTTCTTGAAATGTCCACTCTTATTATCATGGCCATGATTACCACCGAAGTGATTATCATTTCTGGCATGTTGATTCCCTCCACGTTTGTTGTCACCGCTTCGATGACTGCTACCACCACTACTACAAAACATTAAATAGACAATGCGGAAAAAACGTTGTGGTTTCAGTAAAAAAAAACGTCGTGGTTAAGGGTGTTATCTATTTGACACCCTTGCACAACATTTTTAAAACGTCGTAGTTAAGCACAATACACAACGTTTTTTAGGAAAAAACGTTGTAGATTTATTTTTCAAAAATTAGCAGATGCTTAAAAACGTTGTAGAAAGTATGATTCCACAACGTTTTCTAGATAAAAATGTTGTATTTTAATATATCAGACAATGTTTAGGCACATTTACACAATGTTTTAAAAATGTTGTAGATTGACTTGAAAAAAAAAAAGAATAAAAAATATTGTGGTTCACCTATATTACCAGTGCACCTACAATCGTCTAATGCCATGATATATAGCTAAAAAAGGTCTAAATTCTCATTTAAATTTAAAGCCAAAATGTATCAACCAAATTCAAAATACATCACAATAATACTATTCGTTTACAATTTTAAATTACTACATCCACAAAATATATACCAAACTATCCACAATATTCCCATTTTCATCTTCAACAATTAGAACCTCCTCTGGCTTAGCCATGTGACAGATCATAAGTAATCTCAGTCTAGACATTGCAGATGTGAACCAAAACCATGAAGCATACATGAATAGAATATGACATTAGTAAGTTGCTAATAGACCACATACTTGTAACTAAAGAAATAGTTGTCTACTAGTCAAATTTGTATCAGTTGGATAAGTAAAACTCCAAAATGAAAATATGTAAATACCATACTGGAACTCTTACTATGTATATACTAGAGATAATATGTATATACCAGAGATAATTATGTTCTTGTAATTGGGCCTAAACTAGCAACACGGTTTGAGGTACACATTCAGTATTAGGTGTAAAACATAATGGAAAAAATGCAAATAGAAAAACTGAAACTATGCTAAGAAGGTGTGTATGTATTAGAACAGTGTATGTACACAGACTTCAATATTTCAATTACAACAACTAGACTACGAAATGAGAATGATAACTCTAAAATTATGAAAAATGTATGAACACCAGTTCTGACTCAAACATTCAATGTTTACAAACGCGAGTGTGTGGGAAATAGAGAAATGAGATGTTAGTGTCAACAAAATGACCCAGATATCCAAACCACAAATCGAACAAAATAATCATAGAAAACAATCATTTCTCTTATAAATGGAAGACATCATAGAATATCAATCAAAAAATTATCTTGTCCAGTTTGAAGCATTGTATTGTATCATGAAACATACCGTATAGATCCATCCAAAAGTATGTTTAGTGATCTGCAAATTTTTAGCACCACAGGTCTTGCGCTTAATGATCTGTCAGATGAGATTGTAAAGCTTATCAAACAAAGAAAGGATGGTAGACGGTAAAACAAGCTCTATATGATCATGAATGGCTCGGGCAATCAGACGATTTCTGCCCATAGGGACCTGAATAGTTAAGCCAATATTAAATTAGCCAAAAAAGATGTCCAAAAAGACTGATTTAATTTCATGAAAATATGAAACACAAACAAATTGAAATTACATATTTGATGGCTCACCCTCCGCAAAACCAGTCATCACAATAGGAAATAGTAATAGGTAGGTTGTACATATATACACACTAAAGGATCTTAGCCGTGTCACTAAAACACATTTGTCTTTGACTGGATATATAGGATGTTCAAACTCCTTCATTAGTTTCAAGTTTGATCACAAATAAAAAATGTACATCATTTCTTGAGTTCATTAGTTTCAAGTTTGATTAAGCCAATATTGTTGCAAATTGGCCTTACATTTTCTCAAATCAATTATCGATTAAGCGAGTAATAAAAGAGTTGAACCAAAATCTCCAATTCGGGAATCATGACCATAAACTAAAGGTGGTTCAATTTTCTCCATGCACACAAATTTAAAACCACTCTAAATTTTACATAGATCAATTATTAACCTGCTTTTAGATTGTAATATGTCATAACAAAGCATATTAATACAAAAAATGAGTAGCTCTGACAAAGACGTGGAAAGATAAGTCCTCAAACTGCAAAAAAATATATTTGAAGACATGAAAACTAGCACAAATATCTCTATTAAAATTCAAATTCATTTAAGAATTAAAGGTTGGGGCTTACTGATACGGAGAGATGTCTTCCCCTGCTGCAAATTGACCTAAAAATAGGTAGAAGATGAAATACATTATAATTTTTTAAGAAATATGCGGTACTTCGCATAGACAGGTTAATCCAACATAATAATAAAGAATGGAATAACAGAAGCTCTCTTCATGAATACAAAAGAAATAATACCCTTTACCTCAGAAAGAAATTGGATACTGGAGTTGAGAGGTAGCAGACTTCTCTTCTTCTTTCTCTCTATAATTTCTCTCTATAATAATTTCTCTAAAGCTTTAGTGAATTGGTGAGAAATGAAGGAAGAATGAGCTTCTATTTATAGGAAAATATAGTTTCGATAATTGCATGTTTTGGGGCTCGAAATATTAAAGTACAATACCTTCAACTTTTCTTTCATATTTAATTTAATCCTGCAAGTATTATCAAACTTGCACCACCTCCCCTAATAGTAAATAATATGATTCAATAGTTCAATCATGTGAATCAATAGTTATAATCATGTGAAAATACGAATTACAGTATAGTACCTCCATCTATACCTCCATTTTTAACTTAGTCATGCAAGTATTATCAATCTTGCACCAACTTCACTAATAGTACATGAATGTGATTCAATAGTACACACATGTGATCAAATAGTTATATAAGCATGTGAATTAGTAGTAATTAATTGCTCATTTATCCGATTAATTACCCGATTTACCAATATAACCCCCAGACATCAATTATCATCGGAATAGATGTCGATTTCCACTAACAGTAATAATCCCAACACAATGGAACTATCAAATTCATCTTTAATCAACATGAACTTATTCATCATTAATATTATAACTCACAATATTTAATAACCAGGTCGTTCCCAAGAAAGAGGGAGCTTTCCAATAAGGATTTCTCCTTATTGGCGCGCAATTAGATGACCAAACCTCTCATTGACAGAACTTCTAGACATTGTAAATATTGCAAATTAATAATATAAATAACTTTGTTGTCTCAATTATTGATTTAATAATATAACATATTATGCAGATGATACTGTGACAATAATTGAATTAATAATATGAGAGATATGATGCAGTAATTATTGTAGCAATAATTGAGTATAACTGAGTGACTTCTCACGTAAGCATTAATAACCAATATCGTGTGCTACTTACGCAACCACGCAGCGTAGACATCGTATTTTTACTACTAGGGTAGTTCAACGGTTTTAACGGTAACACTTCCATAGTTATTTTTATAAAAGATAATTATGTCATTTTCTTATTAAGACAATACTCCGATTCGGGGTCCACTAATGATTATGCCGCATTTAATATTCCTTGTTAAAACGAATATTCCCCGACCAATCGAATATTATATAACCATTTGTTTACTTTGCAAAATTTGTAAATATTACCCACAAATATTATATTATATCCACAACATAATATTCAAAAATATATTTCGAGAGAAATTAATCTTTATTCATAAAAGTTGGGGTCTTACACATATGTCAAACCTCATAGATCTGTGTGTGTTTTATGTTTGGTGTATTTTATGTTATAGATCTGTTCTTTATTGTTAGGGCTTTGATCTAAGACTTGAACCAAGCTTATATCATGTGTATATTGTAAGATATGATCGGTCAAAGTCAGTTGACTGACCATGACCAAACTGTTTCTAGAAAAACCCAGAAAACTAGTTTAGGTCTGACAACGATTTTTGAGCCTCTAATCTCGTTGTGGTTTAATGTTTTGGACAAGTTGTTGTATTAAGGTTGTAGTATCATATATGGGCTACATAACTAAGCTTCTAAATTACCCAGTTAAATAGCAGAATTGATTTTAGGTAATTGTCAAACGTGGGATGACCAACTGCTCAAGAACATTTCTGGGTAACCCAGAAATGTTCAAGAACAGTTTTTCTTTCCTACTTTGACCGGCCCAGAATTTCTTTTGGTGATGTTGTTATTATCATCTAAGGTTATAGAATTGTTCACTGATATTAGTAGTACAAGAATGAACATTAATATCACACTAAGCAAGTTGGAAACTTATAAATTAAAAGGAGCATAGTAAGGACCTCGAACTGTTCTTCATCTCTGGAAAACCCAGAAATGAAGAACATGTCGGACATGCATTTTAAAAAGCCTATATCTCACTGATTTGTTTTTGGATGGCCAAGATATTGATTGATAACGGTAGTATTACATATTAACTACAAGATTAAAGCCTAAGTTAGCTCAGAACATGATTGGATTGGAAATTATATCCGATCAAAACTACCCACTTGAACACTGTCATGCATTTCTGGAAATACTCAAGAACACCTATAGCGACGGTTCTGTCGCTATAGGGCTCTTTAGTGACAATTATTTTAGGAAAATAGATTAATTAATTAAATAAATAGGAAAAAATGGATTTTAGTTATTAAAAATACATAATAAATTATAAAAAATTATTTTAAAGCCTGAAAAATAGTTTTTAATTATTTTAAATATATTTCAAAAATATTTAATATTTTTGAAATATAAAAGGTATTTATTTATTTAATTATAATATTAAATAAATTATTTAAAATTAGTTTTAATTCATGAAAATCATGAAAAATTATATTATGATATTAGAAAATATTTGAAGTTATTTTTGACGACTTTTAATATTTTGTGACTAATCTCATTAATAATTTATTATTAATGGTAATTAATTTATTTAATAAATATATTAAATAAATTATGGAAAAATAGAATTAATGATTTAAAATCATATGAAAATAATTTAAGTGTTATAAAAATATTTTAAGTTATAAAATATAACTTTTGATATTTTGTTATGAAAATATTAATATTTTAATATTAATATCAATTATCGAATAATGTATTTATGTTTAAAAATCATATAAATATGATTTTAAGGTATTAAAATACTTTGAAATATTATAAATATATTATAATATTAAGTTATGATTTTCATTAATATTTAATATTAAATAAATATTAATGATTAATGAATTATGTTGTATTTATATTATATAAATACTATATAAGTGATTGAAAAACTATGATAAATGGTAATAATTATCTAAAAATTATTACAAGTCTATGAAAATTATTTTGACTGCTTAGAAAATTATCTAAGATAATTGTTAAGTATTTAGGCAGAGTTTAATTGAACTTAAACTCGATATTTGTTCGACTAGACCGTCGGGATGTTAGAATTGTGTTTAGGGATCAACTCGATCGCAATAAGCGACTCGACTTGATGCTAAGTCTTATGTATGTGTTGTAGACTAATAGGGTTATGTCTTTATGTGTTTAGGTTATATATATATATATATATATATATATATATATATATATATATATAAGATATTATCTTTGTGATGATATTATTCTAATATTGGAGATATATATTACTAATATTAGGTCTTGGGATAGAAGTAACTCAATTTTGTTCAATTATTGTTATAGTAATTGTTGCATAGTATCTCACGTTATTTGATTCAATTATTGTCGATATTTTATATATTATTAAATCAATAATTGAGATGACAGAGTTATTAATATTATTATTTGCAATATTAACGATGTCTAGAAGTTACGCCAAGGAGAGGTTCGTCACCTAATCGCGGCGCCAATAGGAGAAATCCTTATTGAAAGCCCCCTTTCTGGGAAAGACCTAGTCGATTAATATTGTGAATTATAATAATAATGATAAATGTTGTTAAAAGTATTGAGGGGATTTTTTATGAAGTATTTGTTGTAAATTGGCTTATTTTATGGACCCCTACTTACTCATTTTTCAAAATATTCGGTAGAAAATTATTTAATATTATAAAGGTGGGCCCACATGTGGGGGCCACATGTAGGGCCCATACGTGGAAAGTTGAATTGCTGGGAAATTGTTTTTCAAAGTGGTTCACATGGAATTGTAATTATATATATTTATGTTAGTCACCCGTGGGTGGGGGGAAGGTTTAGTTAGTATATATATATATATATATATATATATATATATATATATATATATATATATATGTAAAGAAAGAAAAGGATGTGCCATGGATGGCACGGTAGAGGATATATCATATATATATATATTCATGTGATTGTCCTGCTGGTTCACGGGGGTAATGACCCGTGAGTTATATATATAATATATAATATATAATATATAATATATATTATATTTTATTTAAAAGATTTTATTTTATTAAAATAATTTATTAAATAAATATGGACCGTCCGATTAAAAGTAAATCAATCTGGACCGTTCATAAATTAGTTACTATTCAGTCCATTCTTCTATAAATAGAAGCTCATTCCTTCTTTATTTCTTATGAATTCACTGAAACACTAGAGAGAGAAACTATAAAGAGAAAGAAGAAAAGTGTTCTGCTACTTCACTACTCCTATATCTAGTACTCTTCTTTTAAGGTAAGGGGTATTATTTCTTTCTTATTCATGAAGAGAACTTCTGTTATTTCGTTCTTTATTATTCTGTTGGAATAACCTGTATACGCGGTCTACCCTATACTTGGTGAAATTCTTCTGTTATTCAATTCCTTATTATTATGTTGGAATAACCTGTCTATGCGAAGTACCGCATACATGGTGACATTCTTCTGTTATTTCCATTCATTATTATTCTGTTAGAACATCATGTCTGTGCGTTACGCATGACCTGGTTTCGTTATTTATTATTCTCTTGGAACATTCTGTCGGTGTGAATTTTGCCTGACTTGGTTTCGTTATTTATTATTCTGTTGGAATATCCTGTCTGTGCATTTACGCATGACCTGGTTCCATTATTTATTATTCTGTTGGAATAACCTATTTGTGCGGTCTATCACATTCTTGGTGATTTCTTTTGTTATTCCATTCTTTATTATACTTAGTTGGTTAAAGTTTTGACTTCTATACTCCATGAAATTAGTGGAATATCCTTGATATTTGCACTTCATCTAGTATCTTTTCATGAAAATATTCTTCTGAGCATTCTTGAATTTTACTCTACAAAGAAGTATCATGTTGACAATTTGGATGTTATTAGTTCTTGGATAAATTAATTCTTGAACTTGTTTTATTGAATTCTTATATCATTGTCATCATCCTCATGTTTATATTATGTTGAAAGTCATTTGTGGCCTGTAGTGCATAGATGGACTTGGTATGATTATGACCAGGGATTAATCGGTATAATCATGACCGTAATGTTACAAATGATGTGGTAAAAGTCCTCATTGGCCCGTAGTGCATTCATGGACAGTTATTGGCATGATCATGACCATTGATGAATACACGAATATCCTTGGCCCGTAGTGCATGGATAATTTGTGGTTGTGATACTAATGAATATCCTTGGCCGTAGTGTAGGGATGATGTGGATTATTTATTAAGCTAAGTCCCAGCGATAAAAGTAATGAAAAACCTTTTAAATCATAAAAGATAGTAGATTTTATTCTCTACTTGACTCTTTTAATGGACTGCTTGTTCTGCTGTAGTTAAACTTGATGTCTATTGTATTTTATCAGTTTAACATTGTTGAAGACTATTGATAATTTATTCTATATTATCTTAGTCATAATATTTCTTACTGGGCTAGTTGAGCTCACCCTTTCTTTCATTGTTCTCTTCAGAAAATGATAACGTAGCCGGGACTAATCGGGGAACGGAGTGACGGTCCAGATGATAGTATTAGTAGTCCTCACTATTCTGTTAAATAGTGTGACAATAAATGTAATGAGGACTTATTCATAGAGTGGATATTTTCTAGAAGATAGTATTTGTATTAAAACTCACTACTCTCTTGTTGTATATTAAAGATTGTATTTGTATTCTGTACCATGTATTTGGCGACTTAGAATAGGTGATGTATACTTATTTTGGGGGCGTCACACGCACTATGTGCTTTTAAAAAAAATGTAGACTCGTAATCATTTTTGAAACGGCTTAAAGTACAGTCTATGCTACTTATTTCGGCTAGACACAAATGATTTGAAATATCAAAAGTTATTTTATTTATCACTCATGTACCATGTAACCTGGTGCAGAGATGATAAAAAGGTGATGGAGTTGTAAATACATGAATATTTAGTGTGAATTTGATCTACAATCGTTATTCCTCTATTGTATGATGTGTTATGACAAAGTCATACGATGACGGCATCCTCAAACGGACTGTTAATATAGTACGACATCATGACGTCATTCTCAAAAATATTTTTCAAAAAGTTTAATTTGCCAACGGGGTTTGGCTACACCTGAATAATTCGATTGAATTGAATTATTGATATGAGTCTACGCTATTCGATTCAGCTAGACTAATGTTTATGAAAACTCTAAGTGTTCTTTGAAAGAAATTTCCCGAACCAAATTATTTTGGTGCGGAATCCAGTAAGACTGAGGTAAAGTTTTGTGCCTATGGCAGTGATGAGAAACATATAAAACCAAAGATTGGCAAGATAGGGCATATCATCAGCTAATCACCCTTTGTGTAAAAGTAAGTAATGACGGTTTCTTGGATGAATTTCCATAAAACCTTTATTGAAAATGATGAGACAAATAGTCTATACGACTCCTCAGCACAATTTGAAAACTTTTACTCTTGTGAGTGGTGTATTGGGTAGCATGTGATATGTGTGAATGGTGCAAGCAGTATGGTGTAAGTTGTAAGGTGAATTTCAGGGACGAAATTCTTAGAAGAGAGGGTGAATGTGACAACCCGAGAATTTAGAAAAAAATTTAAAATCTTAAATAATGGATTTAAGGTCAAATAATAAACCTAGACAGAAAATAAGTGTATGCGTTTGATATATTTGGGAAGGAATTTTGAGGATTTCGAATTCTGTGAAGGAATTTTATGAATTAAAAATTTTTGTGGTGAATTATTCAGTATTAAGTATATGAGTGTTTATGTTCTGTGAATATGGTTATGTATGTGTACTTAATGTGGTTAAGGGTTGACCAGATAAATTTTATCAGTGTCAAACCCTAAGATTATTGATGAATGTCAACGTTCAGTTAGAAAACCCTAGCAATAGATAAGATACCCTAGAAACCGGTTCTGAAACCCTAATTTGGATTCCGAGAATTCGAAACCCTAATTCGGTATATTAAAACCCTAAATTGGGGATTTAAGTACAACGTATATGGTTTTTGTATTAATGATAAACTAATTAGGGATAACCTTAATTGATTTAGAAAACCCTAATTTCTGGTTTAGAAACCCTAATTTATAATTAGGGAAAACCTAATTGTTAATTTAATAACTTTAATGTTAATTAGGAAACATTAATCCTAATTTTCAAGTTATAAGTAATTAGAAAACCCTAATCTAATTAGGGAACCTAATTTTTTTAATTAGAAAGATTATTTTTCTATTTAAAACCCTAATTCTTGGGTTATAAACCCTAATGTATAATTTCATCCCTAATTGCTAAATAAGCAAATTTAATTAGGAAATGATAATCCTAATTAGCAAACTTGAATTATGATTAGGAAATCTAAGTATAATTAGGGAATCCTAATTATAATTTGAAAATCTTAATTTTTTCCAATTTTGAAAACCTAATTTGGAAATCCTAGAATTTATTTTTAAAACTTAGGGATAAACCCTAAGGGTTAAACCCTAAACCCTAAGGGTTTGGGCAATTGACAAGAATGCTATTAAAATTACATGTACAATGTCGAAAATACCCTTATTGCATTATTTTGACATAACTTGTAAATCTTGCTATATCTTTGGTTGTTCAACTACACTAGCTACCCCATGTGACTGAAATCAGCAGATATCAGCTCCTTATACCAGCCATTACATTGCATACAACATTTATATAGATTAAAGAGAGAGAAATGGCTACTTTATTCTTCATTCTAGCCAAAGCACTTCTCTCTCTAAAATTTGAAAATGGGAGTGAGAGAGAGTAAGATACAAAACTAGGATCATGTGTTAGAATTCCAAGGTCAGATCATCAAGATCAGAAACAAGATTAAGCTTTAAAAGTGGTATAAACCCTAATTCTAGAAATCCTTAAAAATTTGTGTTAATGTTGTTGTTTGTTATTTAGATATGTGTATAAGGGTGTCATATAGTGATCTGGGTGGTTAGATCATATATTTATATCATCTAGATGCACGAATTTAAAGATTTATCAAATCTGGAAAAGTTGGAAAAAGTCGTCTGACAACCATATGTCAGACCTCATAGATATAAGTGTGTGTTTTATTTTTGGTGTATTTTATGTTATAGATCTGTTCTTTGTTGTTAGGTCTTTGATCTAAGACTTGAACCAAGCTTAGATCATGTGTATATTGCAAGATATGATCGGTCAAAGTCAATTGGCTGACCATGACCAAACTGTTTCTGGAAAACCCAAAAACCCAGTTTAGGTCTGACAACGATTTTCGAGCCTCTGATCTCGCTGTGGTTTAATGTTTTGGACAAGTTGTTGTATTAAGGTTGTAGTATCACATATGGGCTACATAACTAAGCTTCTAAATTACCCAGTTAACTAGCAGAATTGATTTTAGATAATGGTCAAACGTGGGATGACCAACTGCTCAAGAACATTTATGGGTAACCTAGAAATGTTCAAGAACAGTTTTTTTTTCCTACTTTGACCGGCCCAGAATTTCTTTTGGTGATGTTGTTATTATGATCTAAGGTTATAGAATTGTTCACTGATATTAGTACTACAAGAATGAACCTTAATATCACACTAAGCAAGCTGGAAACTTATAAATTAAAAGGACCAAAGTAAGGACCTTGAATCGTTTCTTCATTTTCGAAAACCCAAAATGAAGAATGTGTCCCATATGCATTTTAAAAAGCCTATATCTCACTGATTTGTTTTTGGATGGCCATGATATTGATTGATAACGGTAGTATTACATATTAACTACAAGATTAAAGCTCAAGTTAGCTCAGAACATGATTGGATTGGAAATTATAACCGGTCAAAACTACCCACTTGAACAGTGTCATGCATTTTTGGAAATACTCAAGAACACTCAAAAACACCTATAGCGATGGTTCTGTCGCTATAGGGCTCTTTAGTGACAATTATTTTCGGAAAATAGATTAATTAATTAAATAAATAGGAAAAAATGGATTAAAATTATTAAAAATACATAATAAATTATAAAAAAATTATTTTAAAGCCTAAAAAATAGTTTTTAATTATTCTAAGTATATTTCAAAAATATTTAATATTTTTGGAATATAAAAACTATTTATTTATTTATTTATAATATTAAATAAATTATTTAAAAATGGTTTTAATTTTGAAAAATCATGAAAAATTATATTATGATATTAGAAAATATTTGAAGTTATTGTGATGAATTTCATTAATAATTTATTATTAATGGTAATTAATTTATTTAATAAATATATTAAATAAATTATGGAAAAATAGAATTAATGATTTAAAAATCATATAAAAATGATTTAAGTGTTATAAAAATATTTTAAGTTATAAAATATAACTTTTGATATTTTGTCATAAAAATATTAATATTTTAATATTAATATCAATTATCGGATAATGGATTTAAGTGTTTAAAATCATATAAATATGATTTTAAGGTATTAAAATACTTTGAAATATTATAAATATATTATAATTTTCATTAATATTTAATATTAAATAAATATTAATGATTAAGGAATTATGTGGTATTTATATTATATAAATACGATATAAGTGATTAAAAAACTATGATAAATGGTAATAATTATCTGAAAATTATTACAAGTCTATGAAAATTATTTTAACTGCTTAGAAAATTATATAAGATAATTGGTAAGTGTCTAGGCAGAGTTTAATTGAACTTAAACTCGATATTTGTCTGACTAGACCGTCGAGATGTTAGAATTGTGTCAGGATCAACTCAGACTGCAATAGTTTGACTTGATGCTAAGTCTTATGTGTGTTGTTAACCGATAGGGTTATGTGTTATTTTTTTAGGTTATTATATGTATATATATATATATATAAAAAGATTATATTGTGACGATATTATTCTAATATTGGAGATCTATATTACTAATATTAGGTTTTCGGATAAAGCGATATAAATTGCATAGCGGTAATCAACGGTTCAGGAAAGTTTTTCTTAACTCTACTAAGAGTTGTTTCATTCGGATATGCTTATGGTTAATCATTGCTGATTGCCATGTAGAATTGTACTCTGTATATATTGCATGTATAAGTTAGGTATGAAAGGGTGATCACCTTCATTACCGATTGGTCCAGATATATTTGTTCATATTTAATACTTGTTCAGTCAAAAGTTTGTTCGTGCTAATTCACAACTATATTGTGGAATTATAGCCAGCTTATTATTCAGACTCTTTCAAACATGATATATCCTTAAATTTTATTTAAACTTGCTGGGAAACGTTCATGCTCACCCTTGCTATATCATGATAAATATTGCAGATTAGGCGAATGCGTTCGGATACAGGAAAAGGATAATGCCAAGTTCAGCTGGGATAAAATGTGCAGCTAGTTTGTAATAGTATAATTGGATAATAATGATACATGTTAGATAGTTTATGAATTGTGTATAAGTTAAGGTTACTCAATTTTGGGGAATAGTGTGTAAACTGTATTGTATAAACAATTTATGTTTATATCATTCGCAATAGTTATAGAATGATTGTACCAGATCCGTGGTGATTTGGGACCCGAATTTGGGGTTGTCATAGTTGGTATCAAAGCTGTTGGTTATGAACCTTATGTAGGAATACCTGAGACAAATAACCGCAGTGATTATGATAAGATCTAACTCATATAGAGTTAGTTGGTTGGTAAGATTCAAAGACGAATCTCGGCGAGTTGTTAAGATACAAGGTTCTCTAACTCTGATAATAAAGTTGAACAGTAGTGGTGAACAGTAGTTCAGGGATAGGAGATCGTAAAACAAAACGATCAAGATATAGAAATGAATCGTAATATATACGATGAGAACACCCCGTGATCTAATAAGGTGATAGCAGGTAAAAGAATCAATTTGATGATTGGAAAGTTACAATAAGATTGTTGTGTGTCAGTTGTACTATTATTTGGTACAAATTCAGGAAAGGATTATGAATACGAGTTGAATGCAATTCGTATTGAGAAGGGGATTAATTTTAGGTGGGGATTTCAATGGAGGACTCATGTCGGTAGCTCAGTTGTCTGATTCCTTGTATGGGCGGGGAATTGTACTTGGTGTAAAAACTACTTAGTATCTGGTATTGATAATCATTGAAATGTTGTGTCACGCTATTTGCTATATTCATGTTAAGAGGGTGATTCCTTTTTCA
Organism: Panax quinquefolius; assembly: GCA_020205615.1. Taxonomy (NCBI): domain Eukaryota; kingdom Viridiplantae; phylum Streptophyta; class Magnoliopsida; order Apiales; family Araliaceae; genus Panax; species Panax quinquefolius. The sequence continues at coordinate 165,888 of JAINUW010000421.1, forward strand.
TGTGGATAATAGATAGATATGTTATAGGTAGAGAATATAGGGTCAAGTACGAGTTCTTAAAACTTATACTTATGTGACATTCTTGACTCATAGTTATATGAAATTTTTATAAACCCCTCAGCGAATGGACGCCAAAGGTCTTACTAGGGTAAGTTCTTAAACTCATGATTGTGTTAAGTTTATGAACTCATAAGTGTGGTTTGACGAACTGGGTATAGTTGTGTGTGAATGGAGAATTGAGGATTATAGGAACAGATAGATTGCTAAGCAACTGATCATTAGTGAAGACATAAGTTTTCCAAAACTCCTAGCTAATCTAGATTTTGAAATTTTGACATCAAGATAAATACGCACTATGTGCTTTTAAAAAAAATGTAGACTCGTAATCATTTTTAAAATGGTTTAAAGTACAGTCTATGCTACTTATTTCGGCTAGACAAAAATGATTTGAAATATCAAAAGTTATTTTATTTATCAGTCATGTACCATGTAACTTGGTGCAGAGATGATAAAAAGGTGATGGAGTTGTAAAGAGTGCTGAATTAATTATTATGTGGTAATATTCTTATTTAATTTAATAATTAAATTAGAGAGTTGATAAGGATTAAATGAATTGTTATAATGTTGTTTTAATTTAATTTAGTAATGAAAGTAATGTACTAATTTATTAAATAAAATTATAAGGAAATTATAATTTTGTGCCAATGTGATTATGTGGCAAATTGATTTAATAAGTTGTTATTAGTTTTAATTTAATTAAATTTGAATATGAAAATTTAATTAAATAAAGTGTGACAATTAAACTATATAACAAATGAGTTATTAAAATAAATTAGAAGAGTTTTAATTTAGTTTTACCAAACAAGGCTTAAAGGCTAATTAATCCTTATTTTTTTAATTTTGTTTTGCCAAACAAGCCCTAATGGCTTTTGAATTTAAAAAGAAAAAAATAATTGACGTATATTAAAGGGGGGATTTATGTTTTATCAATAATATTACTTAATAAATATATGATATACGTTTATATTATATATGATGTATGTAATACCCGAGAATTTCCACATATTATTAAATGAATATATTAATGGAAATAAAATTTTCTGTGAATATAAGTGTTATTATTTTGAGAGTCGGTTAATTCAATTGATTCGTATTAGATCAATGTGTATTAAGATGTGTGAAGTGAAAATGGGATTTGTGAAATGCCTTGTGTGGCATAATGTGAAACGAGGAAATCCATTTAGTAGATTAAAACGAGAATTAAGAGGATTAATCGTGTTGATCAGGTGATTTCATATAAGTAATCAATACACTCGTAGATTTGTAGTAACACTCTTGTGGACAGTAATTCATTTTGTATAAAGCGAGTTTAGCTATTAAAATTGACATACAAAGTGAAGCTAAACCGGTCTTGAGCCTTTGTTGTGGCACTGCCAATAAATTGCTACCGTCCCATCAAGATAAATGGCAAGCGTTCTTCGCTGCCAAATGGTCGATGGGAGAAAAATTAATTCTTCTACTTTGAAAAATTAAATGAAACAATTATGTGATGTGTGTGACATTAATAAACTATGAAATAAAGTGCGCAAATAACCAATATTAATTGTTAATTGTTATATTAAGTAATTGATAATAGTTGTGGTAGAAAATTGATTACTTGGTAATTAATTAATAATATGTGATTATTATTGTTTGCAATATAACTATAAAAGTATAATAAGAATTACATAGATAAATAATGATTATTGAAATCCATAAATACATTAATCAATGATGATTGGATTAATTAATATTGGTGTTAATTAATCAAGGAAATGAATAATTTATTTATTTATTTATATGATAATATTAGATTAACGGTTGTATGTGCATATACAACTATACTATACAAATGCGATTGTGACATTTATGTGACTATATATTAAGTCTTATAAAACTATATTATATAAGGCAATGTGATTAAACATATTGGAACTATATGTTATAAATACATTATCTATGTGACAATATGTATACGGGTATACAATAAAATAATATACCATGAACATTTTGTAAATTATTATTTTAATAAAGTGTACTAGTGTGATAAAATGTACATGGATTATATGTATGTTACATTTCCATATTATATCTACTACCTTGGAACATTAATTATTAAAATGTGACATTAAGTTATAACTAATGTATGGTTGATATAGCATAAGATTAGAAATGTCTACAAGTGTATGGGCTAAGTGTTGCAAGCATACTGAGATAATTTGTTTGTCCCAAAATGAGTGTCCAATTGCCTCATTTCTCAGTCACGTATAAACCAAAAAGGCTAAGCCTATTTCTTCTTCCAAGCTTCCTAGCTAATGATCATGGGGGAGTGGTGTTCATGATGCAAACTAACAACCCATTTACCAACTCCTTGTTAGCCTTTATGCAATTCTTCCATCCGTTAGTTTGATTTCTTGGATAATGGCTTGGCATGGTCAATGAATTTCCTATAAAAAGAACACTTCTTTTCATTTTCTATGTTGCTTGAATTGTCTGATAAATTGCTAAGTAGTAGGGTGAGAGCATTCTAGGACATTGGGAGTCCAATTAGTGGTAAGTTCGTTCATTTTGTAGAGGTATAATCCCATCCCTTGCTTTCCATTTTCAATTTCTGTTAAACAGATTTCGTAAGTATTGAAATTCCAATTTCTTGAGTTCATGAAAATAGATGTTAATGAGGTTGGGTATGGGTTATGTAGATGTTATATGATTATATAAGCATGTTACAATTGATACATGAGTGTTTTAGAATGAATTCACGAGTAATTTCTGTGTTTGGGCTGAAGCGATTTGCCGAGGTTTATCGTTCTGGCTCGAACCAGTCTGCAGTCTTATTCGCGTCCGATTAACACCGAGAAGCGCAAGAAATGTTCCGCTACCGGTCCTTATTTTTAGTTGGGTGTTCTATTTACAAATCTGATCAATGTTAGTCACTCATTATGACATGTACTAGTTTACAAGCATGTGTAAGGGGCATATACTAGTATATTGACTTGATGTGAGCATGTGTTAATAGATTAGTATTCATGAATAATGAGAGTATGTAGTTGGAATGAAATTAGAACTTCAAAAAAAATGAACATGACATGTATGTATGTCATGTATGTATACTGACTTCGCAAGCTTGTTAGTATGACTTAGAAATGCATGAATAAACCTTTATATTGTGTTTATGTGATTAGTAAGCAAGCATGAACATGTTGGGCTAATTTATAAACTTTATAAAAGAAAATACGACTTTTAAAGTGAATGTTAACACGCTACCTTGAAGGTTAGAATTTAACACTTGTGATCATGTTTGATGACACTCTTAGACTCACTCATATAGTATAAACAAATATACACCATGCTTATGTATCATATTTCAAATAAAGCATGAACGAAGCATATTTTTAACTAAAGCGGTGTTAGTTTCATATATGTGTTATGAATACTCACAAGCATGTCTAATATGAGCTTTGTAACTACCTTATATGTTTAGAGAGCAAGCATGATAGACTTTGTGGTTTTATGACCTTGAATGGCCTTAACTTGTTGAAATGATCAATTTAGAATTCTATTATGTAAGAAGGAAACTAGATTGACTTAAGGAGGATGAAAAGACCCTGAACATGACAAGTATATCATGTATGATTTTTTTGCACAAGCCGAACAGAAACCACAAGGCAAAGCTGACTAAGTCTTGGCTTGGTGAGGAGGGCAAGAGTGCTACTACGGTCCTAAGCTAGCTATGGCAAGAATTGCGCCCATTCTGGAATCTGGGATGGTGAGATCTAATCTTTGGCAGTTAACTTGTATGGTGCCTATGTTGCTAAACGGAGTTTAAAACTTACTGATGTATATATGTATGTGATGCTTAGATGATAAGTTGGTGTTTGCCTTGTAATAGGAAAGTCCATGGGTAGAAAGATCTTAACCTTGTGCGTTATAAATTATTAGACACTTGGTTAATGATAGGCATATAAGTTGATTTTGTATTACATATGTGCATACTTGAATCGTGTCGAGCTTGATTAAGGATTGTTTTAGGTAATGAACATCTTGTACTTATAATACGCTATACTAGGATTTGAAAGTGTTGATTTATTAACGTGGATAAACTACGCTTAAGGCAAGTTCCCTAAACTTACTCTAATTATTATTGAGCAAGTTTCTTGAACTTCACTCTTGATTGTGCAAGTTCCTTGAACTTTACTTTTAAACTTCTCTTGTGAATGTAAGTTATTCTGCTTATTCGTTCAATCGAACTAGTATGCTTAAATTCTTGTGAAAGTTATTATTCATGTTGAACTTGGTATTGTTCTTGAATATTGTAAAAGAGTCGATGCCATTTGATTCAGCTAGACTATATGCATGCTTATAAAAGCTGTCCAAACCAATTGATTGGTGCAGAAATCTTGAAAACTGAGATGGACAACCCTTTTGGTAAAGGGAGTGTATGTCGTTGGAAACCCCAACACATGATTGAATATTATAGTGGTGTTATGCATAACGTAAAGTATTGTAGACTGATCATCTATAGTACTAGATATTTTTGGGTTATCAGTTTAATATTGGTAACTCTAATGGAAGTTTAATAGTCCTTAGTGGCTACTCAATATAAATTGTTTATCTAGTTAGATACATTGATAGTCGTTGAATTCATATATATATATTGATTTATATTGAATTAATTATCGTTCTTATTCCAAGAATTATTGATATTCATTACTCATGATATTATTCTTAAACTCTGAACTATCTTAGAGATGATACTTCGATATTTCAAACTCGTGTTATAAAACTCTTTACCCTTGTTGTATATTAATTGCTGGGCAATTTGTGCTCATCCTTGCTTATTTAAAACCTTTCAGTTAAGGAGGAACAGGGAGGTGTCTCTGGAACAAACAAGGGCAAGGGCAAGGCTACCGACTAGCTTGTTCCTTTTATGTTTAAAACTATTATGTCATGTTAAGACTATTTTCAGACTATATTTAAACTTAAGTAAGATTATGTAATAGGTCTTTATTCGATACTATTATGTATTCTATTAAGTACGGTAGGTTGCGAGACTTGGGGGAATAATTATAATAAATCATTGTATATTATTCTAATTAAGATCTTCTGTTGTGAATGTGTTATTTTTGTTATTATGGTTTTACTATGAGAACGTGATGAACCAAATTTGAGTGACCAAGTGGAGGTCTAAATTTGGAGGCGTCACAATGTACGTATATCAGTTTATATGTTTTACGTTAAGTTTAGAAGAAGAGAAAATAGAGAGAAAAAGAGAGCGAAAAGAAGAGAAGAAATTCTCTATGCTTTTGAGAGATTGAGGAGAAGGAAGAAGAGGATTAAAAAGGCAATTCTTATCATCTAACAAAGTTTGAGCAAGCAATCAAAGGTATAATCCTACTTTCTAAAAGTTCTAGTTTTCTTTTGTGTGAGAGGTTCTCTGTAAAATTATATGGATGATTAATTTTGATTATGTGGTTATATGTATTTTTAATTTTTGTATATAAACTGTTTTATGTGAATTGTATATGATTTAAAGTGGAATAATCCATGAAAACATTATAAATATGTAGAGATTATATTTACAGTGAGTTACAGTGGTATATACATGAATATGGCTTATTGGATACTAAAATTAGTGTTCAATTAGTGTTGTAATGTATAAATTGTTTGTTGATTGTGAAAATATAAGAAGAAATGAAAACAATATGATTTAAACAAATTGTTTTGGTAGTGAAATGAATTTACAGTGATTTGTTTCACTAAGAATGTCCAAAAAGGAAGAAATAGCAAAAATAGTGAATTTATAAGTTATAATTTGATGTTTATGTTGTTTATATGGTTAAAAAAATGTTAAGAATATTAGTTTATGTTTCTTTAAATTTATTACAACTTGAGTAAGTCGGAATGGTTGTTAGAAAGGAGTTTTTAGGCTTAATTTGGCTTTCTGCTATATTCGTTCGCGAATTACAAGAAGCTAATACTAGGTAACCCCGCCCCGACGGGTGTACCAGTGCATTTTTATGTCGCCCCAATGGGGGTGGGTGGGGGGGTGTGGTAGACAGTCTTACGAAAGTTAGAGAAAATCTGACTAGACATGTTTTACTAAAATGGGCATAAACTTTTTATACAAACTCCGATTGATGCGATTAAAGATGATCTAGAACGAAGACGAGTAGACCTAAAACTGTTGTTCTTTAAGTTGTTCAATTTGATGTTGTTACTAGGGGTCAAAATGGTTATCTTTAGGACGGATGTGCATTCAGAGGAAATCGAAGGGCGTCGGGATGCACGTATGCAAGTGCAGTCCTTTGTGTGTTAATATAACCTAATCTAAAGAGCATGATAACATGTTGAACATTTAATAGGATGATATATCAGCTTTTTAATGTGTATATGGTGCAATGGCATGATAATTTGACTAGTTGTAATAGAGCTAAAATGTGATACTCATGAAAAGATGTGATGTTGTTTAAACTTAAGATTCGAGACTTCAGTCTTGTAATATGTGACTTGTGGTGGTAAATAAAAACTTAAACTACGTTAACGAGCTATACTAAAAGTGGGAACTAAACTCATAAAGTTAATATTAGTATAACTAATGATTGTTGTCAATACATATGGTATGTGTAGAACTTGTGGTGAACGTCAGTAGTGATCGTTTAACCAACGCACGAGGCAACTTTCCAAACTCTAATCTCTATTTGAGTTTATCCTATCTTACTTACTTTATGCAAGTTCTCTATCTCTAATGTCTTAGTAAGCAGTTAAGCTATTATTGTTACGTAAGTTCCTAAATCTTATTTCTTTATGTAAGGCAAAATCTTTATCCTATCTTGTTTACTATTGTTGTGCAAGTTTCCTAAACCTAATCTTTATTTTGAGCTTATCCTACCTTGTTTATAAATGTGTAAGTTTGTTACCCTGTCTTGTTTATAACATTACGCAAGTTCTTGAATTCTATCGAGCAAAGTTCTTAATTTTGTTTCCTTATGTAACCTTAGCTTATCATTGTTGTTCAAGCTAGATTCATTATTTATTTTAATTCTTTGAAAGTTATTCTTAAAGCATGACTTTGATGTATCATATTATTCATTTATGGTTCATAACTACCTTGTATTACGTTGATATTGAACTTTTGCTTTGTCATTAAACTTTTGATTCAACTAGTCCTTAGTTGATGATCTTTAAACTCTAAATTACCCTTGAAACTTATCCAAACAAAACTTACTTTGGTGCAGACTCGTATATTAAAACTGAGATGAACAACCCTATTATAGGGGATTATTTACGCGAAAGCGTTTAGATGTTTGTGCACAATACATGGTACGATGGGCTGATCACCGTAAGTAAAGGGAGTCCGTACAGTTTAATGACTGTTTAGGTTTAATTTTAATGAAATACTTAAAACCATGGACATAATTCTTGGTCTTATGAACCTCAGATAATTTCTAGTATCAGTTATTGATTTTCAATGGTCAGATATGTTATTCAAATCAAATGAGTTTATTCATGGCCAGTTATTGTATTCTTTCAAGTGAGCATTTGTTTTGCTCACTCTTGCATATATAACCATTGCAGCTAAAGTTGAGAAGGTTGATGAGCCAACCACTAGCAAAGGAAAAGGAAAGATGAACAAGTGTTGAAGACTTTTAAATCTATTGACATTTATATTTTCAGACTTAGTTTAATTATGTGATGTAATTGTTTATTTTTCCGAAATTGATGAATGTTTAAAGATTAGATAACATGGGATTGATCGAATTTAATTTTTTAACCCTTTAATGGGAAGATTTATTGGTTGAATTTTATTGAATTTTGGGTAGTTAGAAATGAATGGTTGGTTAGTGAACACCAAATTTTGTGGAAATGAAGTACCCAGATTTGGGGGTGTCACAGTACGTGGTTATTAATGTTTAAAGTTCACTAATAGCCATCCTTATTAATCCTTATGAGACATGCTCCACCAATTTCACTTCTCTACTAATCAATCTAGAAAGAAAAGAAAGATAAATAGTTTAAACGTTTTTAACTTTTGCGTTCTTCGCATTATTAAGTTTTATCTAACCTTTTCTTCTCTTTAATCACTTGTAAAAGCTCTCTTTTATCTCTCAATATATTGCTCTAGATGTTGGTGAAATTAAACAACCAACAAATGAAACCAACTCTCTCTAATTTATATAATTACAAAGTCGGGGCAAAATGGTCATTTGGTTCCACCTCCGTACTATTCCCACTTCCACAAACTAAGCTTCCAAAGGAAGCTATCCCACCAAATTTTTGGCCAGCCATGACTCACCATGGGTGGCCCACATGGGTTAACCCATGGGTTTTACCCATCCAGTGATCCAACGGTTCGATCCACGGGTTCGATTCTTGGTTTGAGCTTAGGTTTAATTAAATTCAGCCCTAACCTTAGGCTTGAATTAAATTATCTTTGGGCCTTGATTATGTTTGTCATTGGGTCTCAATCATCTCTCATTTGGGCGTGCCAAAGTTTACACTCAATCTTTACTAGTCCATTACTAATGGTTTGTTCTTTTAACGCATAATCCTCGTATTCTTCTCGTATACTAGCTCGTATAACATTCATCTTATTTGTTGTATTATCTTTCGTATATACTTACACAATACCTTGTATTATACTTATATTCTTTCCCCGTATAATATCTTTTCTATTATACTTGATCATTATTTATTCAAATCTTCACTTTCCCTAATATTCTCGATTTGAGTACACAAGCGAAAAACTACGTTTGCCATAATTGAATTATTATTAGATAATCTATTTTTCCTTAAAATTCTATCATTACATATTTCCTAGAAGTTCAAAAATAATTCCCGAGCAGAAATGGATGAATAATGTTTTTTGGAGAATTTCTCGGAAAACTTTTATTTTCATCTTGGAAATTCACACACTTTATTTCTAGCACTCAGCCAGAATACTACGATCATACATCCATTCTAGGTTATAGAGCGACCCTCACCTCTCTTACTCATTATAAATAACATATAATATAATTTTATTCAATATATATTCAAATAAAATTAATTTACAATATAATATGATTTTATCGGTTGTTACACCATTTCTGCTGGTGAATAATTTTTCTTTATCTCCCAATTTCATCTATTTGGGGAATCAATCTTCATAACTGATGACCTTTAATCTTAGCATTTTCAATTTTGGGTCTATAAGAGGCTTCCTTTCCTTCACCTAGTTACTACATTAGGTCTGGAGACCTATCCACGGGGAGGATGCTGGAACCACTCCATTTTGGTAGAGGTTCCCGTAGCATAGGGGTTTACCCATTCTCAGTTATAGTTGGAGTTGCTGACTGCCGATGTCATCACGTGGGTTCCCTGCACCGAGGATCATTTGAAAGTAGGTTTTAAAGGTGGCTTTCCAACCGGGGTAGAGTATGTATTATCCACTCATTGGATCTTTCTCTTGACTGATGGAGGCTGGGAGTTCTACTTGGGAAAGCGTGCTATCCGGAGCATCATAGGGGAGATTTGTATTCCATTCTTTCCTCCTTCATAATGACATTGGTCTTTATTTCAGACAGTCACTGAGATTCCCCTGGTGGGTTTAGATGGCTTTACTTTATCAGAGTGTCCTTATACTCAAGATGCCTTCCATCGCTGGTGGACTCCTCACACCATTGGAGCTCAGACTCGTGCCACTCAGTTCATGGGGGATATGGTTCCTGGGTTCGTGATGATGACAGAATGGATCGCCTATGTCAGAGAACCCACTCATTTAGAGAAGATTGATAGTTTGACCTAGATGTTGGACTGGGCATAATTTTTTATATGACTTTTGGGTAGAGATCCGTTAGAGGTAAATTCTTTTGATCCATCCAGCTCTAGTGCTAGCCCCTCATGTGGCCCATATTCTGATAGTTTCACCGGAGCATATCCCCCTTTGTATCGACCTGATGTTCCATCTGGTAGAGATATAGTGACTCATGCGGAGTTATAACAGGTTGATCGATTGGATGATGTAGACATCATATATTTCTTTGGATAGTCTCATTATCTCTTTTGATAGGCCTCAGTTAGACAACCCCATTTATCGTTATCTCTTTTGATAGACCTCTATTAGATATTGGGTTGATGTGCTCCATTTCCCTGTATATTTTATTTTTAGTTGTAGACAGAGATGATGTATTTAATCTGTATTAGATGATATATTTAGGATGTATGTGTAATATTTCCTATCTATTACATACTATTATCATTTTTCATTGTCATTTATTATGATGTATATATTGTGTCATGGATATGCATTTATATAGGTGAGTTTAGCATTGACCCCTTGATGGTCTCATGATACATCTTCATCTACTGTCAGTCGTATTGAGCACACACTACCCATATTGATAGCCTCTTCTTTGAGATCATGGTATGATAGTTTGCCTCCCACAGATCGGGTGACAGTTGATTAGATGTTGAGATGTTCTATGACCGTCATGACGTTCCAGGTAGCATTGGCTTTGTAGAGGGCATGTTATCTTGTTGGATACATGAGATACATGTTTTTAGCTTTGATATCCATGAACTGACTCCTACGTTAGAGGAGTATGAGTGCATTACTGATTTTCCCTTGGATCAACCTTGTGCTAGGATGGCTATTAGCGATATGAGGCGATAATTTATGACACTGACTGGCTTACGACGTAGAGTTATCATGTATGAGATTACTTCAGGGCATGTTGTGTCCTTGGAGTTCTTGATTAATCGATTTAGATCGCTGGACAGCTATGTACGACACTCAGGAGACTTCACCATCACTATAGATGATTGGCGAATTACCCGCGTAGATATTCTGTTAATGTGTGTTATAGCTTATTTGTATATGCTGCTATACACGGACCATCTGGAGCCTGATCACAGTGGTTCGTGCTCTCAGAGAGGGTTGTATCATCTTACCCATGATATTGGTGGAGACCTTGAGGTTTGCCACATTTTTTTATACCCATCCTATAGGGTTCTTTAGGGGAGTGCCATATTATTATACGTGTAGTTTATGACACATTTGAGACCGATCAACACTTTTAGACATCATGGATATTGTTTTACTCATGAGATAACCATGTCTTATTCTTTTTAGCTGACTGATGTACAGATACAACATTTTGGTTGGCTTTTCTGATGATGATCAATGATCCATTTGCGATCTTGCCTTGTTCATGACTCAACTCTCCTTATAACTTTATTACTCAAGCGATTGGAATGGACTATCTACCCCTGGCTGGTTTGAGAGGGGTGACCATGTATGATCTACTAGCTGTCATGGGATAGTTTGACCGGTTTAGGATATTCACCCCTTTGATGGGGCCTTGAGTCAACGACTATCAGCTTTGTTTCTGTCAGCAGATGACTTGACCAGAATTTATGATTGTTGGACTCGTCGCGAAGGGGTTAATTTTTCAACTAGTCATCCAGGTCATTCTTTAAGTATTTTGCATGCCTAGAGGCAGATATTGCATCGATTATGGTTGTTCACTCAGAGCCAAGTATTGATTCTGATGAGGAAGAGCCTATGGAGGACACCGATTCTCCCACCGAGGATAAGCTATTTTTTGTTTGATAGCAGCATTAGTCAGTGACACCCCTAACACTTCTACTGTTGCGGCTCCACCTTTTGTAGAGTCTTTAGAGCAGCTGATTCAGCTGATTCATGAACTTTTGAGAGGGATAAGGCTAGAGCACTGATGTTGACAGCCCTTTTGGCTGAGATGTTATTTTTGTTGAGATGGATGATGCTTGAGCAGCTCGGGATGCTACTTTTGTTGAGCAGGATGAGGGTCGAGCTACCCGGGATGCTTCCATTGCTGATAATATTGCACTCAAATCCTACACGGATAGCATTATTGTAGATATGAGTGCATTTATGGATGATCATGGTAGCACTATACAAATGGCTATGGATTTTTTAGCTCTCATAGAGACCTTAGGGCAGGAGCTTATAGATTCATCTCCATCTTCTGAGAGGGATGTCATGTTGGACTTGCTATCCCACTTATCTGCAGGTTTATAGACTAGCTTTCATTTTCCTGCATAGACTACGTCAGCCATTTTTGTCATATATAGGATACATTGTATATATTAAATAGTATTATATGGCAAAGAAATAAATTTTGACTCACTTCTCTTTTGGATATGTTTTATCACTGCTCGATGTTTACCACTTTTTCATGCCTTACTGTTTTGATATATCACGAACTTTTCCTTAATGGATTAACATTGAGACGTCGGAGAGTACCTCAGAAGGGTTCGTCGATCAGGAAGGCTTGATAGTATTTGGGGTTTTATATAAGGTTTGGTGTCTTAGAACTGATTTTTAATCGGATATTCTAGTTTATAGGGAAAAGTATTTGGTTTTTTTTAAAGGTTAGAACGCACCACAAATGATTGCCTACGTACTTTCGGGGTTGAGGGAGATCAGGCCATCCGTAGTTCAGGATTAGCCTAAACAGTTTGATATATGGATTTTCTGCTTTGGGGTTTTCTTGGTTTGAGTAATTTTTTTATGATTGCACCATAGATGGCTGTCTACATACTCCTAGGGTGGAGGAAGATTAGGTCATCCGTAGTTTAAGCTTCGTAGTGAAAACTTGAATTGACTTATTTTTTCTTTTTTTGAAAGTTGGTTTGCAGGTGACTCAGATATAATACCTCTTCACGACGTTTGAATTGATATGTTGGGGGAATTCTTCCCTATCCATTACTTGTAATTTGATGGCTCCTCCTGTCAATACTTCTTTGACAATGAAAGGGCCTTCCTAATTCAGGGCAAACTTTCCTTTGGATCGATCTTGATTGGCAAAGACTTTCTTCAATACCAAGTTATTTTCTTTGAATTGTCGGAGCCGAACTTTCTTGTTGTATGATCGAATAATCCTTTGCTAATATATTGCCTATAAAAGATAGTTGTAGCCCTTTTCTTATCTATCAAAGAATACTGGTGGTACCGCTCTTGTAACCACTGGTCATCTTCCATCTGAACATCTATTAACACCCTCAATGTCTCCATTTCTACTTTTATAGGGAGTAATGGTTCTATGCCATAGACTAATGAGTAGGGGGTAGCCCTAGTAAAAGTTCTCATTGACGTTTTGTAGGCTAACAGAGTTAGAGGTAATAAGTTAGGCCATCCATTGTGATTGGCGGACATTTTTGCATAATTTTCTTGATATTCTTGTTGGCTGCTTCGACATCACCATTCATCTCAGGATGATAGATGACTGAATTAAGATGTTTGATGTGAAACTTACTGCATACTTCTTTCATCATCTAGTTGTTTAGATTATTGGCATTTTCTAACATAATCACCTTCAGTTGTCCATATCGACAGACGATATTATTTCAGAGGAAACCAATGATTACCTATTTGGTGACCTTGGGAAAGGAGGCAGCTTCTACCTATTTGGTGAAGTAATCAATCATGGTGAAGATGAATCGATGACCATTGTTGGCTTTGGGTTCTATTGGCCTAATCACGTTCATTCCCCACATTGAAAAGGGCCACAGTGAACTCATACAATTTAATTCATTTGGACGAGCGTGGATGGCATTTCCATGGACTTGGCATTGATATCATCTCTTAACATGATCGTCATAGTCGGCTTTAAGGGAAATCCAATAATGCCCCAATCTTAATATCTTTTTGGCAAGTAAAGGACTGCTCACGTGAGGACCATATACTCCACCATGGACTTCATCCATGAGTCTTTAGGCTTGATCTTTGTCCAGGCATCTTAAAAGGCGTATTCCAGTATCCCTTTTGTAAGGATCGATAATTTTAAACGATTATGTTTTTACCAATGAATTTTTTTATTATTATTTTATTAATTATTATAATTATTGGTATCCGTAATATTTTGAACATATGCGATATAAATTAAACAAGATAGTTAATTAAGGTGAATACTTAATCAATTTGATTAAGGGAGAGTATGATAAGTTATGTTAAGAATTAACATAGCTTGCATGTTAACTTTGAATGGTAAATTAAAAAGATTTATAATCTTTAAGTGATTAACTATTGATATGAATTATATAAAGTGATTATATGATTTTGTGAGTATTTAAATATGATAAAAATTTATCAATATTGATAAATATGTTGTAATTTATATGGATTATGTATGTGGTTAAATAAATATACATTATATAATCAGTATACATTTATTTTTTATATAAAGAGGATTAAAAATAAAGTTATGTAACCTAATATATTAGGTAGGGTAATTAAATTACCTAAGGGTTATAATAGTGGAGAATATTAGTATTTAAAATATATATTAACCTTAAGATATTTATTTTATATATATCAATTAGTTAATTTTATAACTTAAGTAATGCAAGTCTAATTGGGTTATAAAATTTAAAGCACATGAGTAATTATTTAAATTACAAATGTGTTAATGAAAACCCTAATAAAATAATTAGGGTAGAAAAAACTAAAAAGTGTTGGACCCAATCTAATTTACATGGCCCAAAGAATTAATTTGTAAGCCCAAAATATTAAATTAAAGCCCAAACTTTTACACCAATTAACAAGGGATATTTTGGGCAATTACTAAGCTAATAAAGCATGAAAACAAAATAAAAATTGGGAGAAAAAGCCTAGAAAATTTGGCCACAAGAGAAGAGGAGAGAAATGGAGTGTTTGTAATTATTACTTCACTTTAGTAGGTTATTACTTCTCACCCACTTCCTTAGGTGTCAAGCTTTTATTCAAACAGCACCTTACGCAAAGCTTGCAAGCAACAACTTCATCATGTGCAAGAGAGATAATGATAGGAGATGATATTGGGAGATAAAATTTAGATATACAAAATATATCTACTAGCACACAAAAGTATTTCATTTCTCTTTCCTCTCATTTTCATAACTTAACAAGATCAAGAGAGAGAGAGAGGATAGATTTCGAAAGCCCCTTAGAGGGAAAAGAGAGAGAGTTTTGTAAGCCATCAAAGCTCCATAAGCAAACCTAGGAAGAAGGAGAAAGAAAATCAAGCAAAGGTATACCCCAAACTAGATTATGTAATTTATTTTTGATTATCTTAAATCAAAACTTGGATCTTTGTTTCCAAACTTCAAAACTCTAGATTTATATGTTAATAAGTCTATTATGTCTAGATCTAACCATTTTGACGGTCAAAAGTTAGATCTAAAGTAAGAAAATAAAAGCTATATTTTGAAAACTAGAAAACCCTAATTATTTTTTACTTTATAAGCTTATAACTTGAGATCTACAACTTTTTTTTTTTGCAATCCGTCAAATAGGAGTACTAAATATATAAGTTAACTAGAAAACCCAGGTGGCAGCACTCAAAAATATTGAATTTACAAGTTATGGTGGCTGTTTTGGTCAAAATAATCCGGATAAAGAAAAGTGGAAAAAGGTGAAAAATAGCTACTGTCTAGTAGCTACTAGGGACTGTTTCATCCATTTATTTTACTCTAGAAATCCTAGAAAATTTGGGGAGATAATATGAGAGGTTATGTGACTCCTGTAAAAATTTGGGAATTTTTGACCATGTAGAATGAGAGTTATGGTTGTTACAGTAAAGAACTACTTTTAAAAGTATGCATAAATAAATCATTGTGGTTAACTCTAAAAATTATGAAAATTTTAGTGGAAGTACATATATATAACAGAAACACACCCTATAAATACCATAATTTTCTGACAAATTTTGGATTTATGATAAATGTAGCAAAATTTGGTTGTTTTGGATTATTTAAATATTGTAAATTAATTTCAAAGCTTTTAGGAAAAATATATTTTCATAAGGGAACTATATTCTATAAAATCCAAGAAAAGAAATATTTTTGGAGATGGTTTGGTATTTTTCATACAAATGATTGTGTTATAAATAAATGAGAAAAATTAATTTGTGATGTTCAAAATTAGAAAAATAGGATTTTATGTCTTGGAAACCCTAAATATGGCATATACAAATTTTTGAAAGATATTTTGTTCTATGTTGATGAGATAGTATGTTTTTGGCATTTTAAGATGATTAAATGAATTAATTAGTAAAGGGTAAACAATTAAAATAAATCATTTATTGATTTAGTAAATGATTAAAATTTTATTAAATGACTAATAATATTGGATTAAAATATTATTAATATAATTAATAATATTAGACTAAAATATTATTAAAGGATTAAGAATAGTAAATTATTAAATAATTAATAATAAGCGGAAGACTAAAATGAATTATATATTCAGAAATAAAGTTATTTTAAATGTAGTTATAGAATGGGACATTCAATAAACTATATTAGATATGTAGTATGTTAAGAAAAGGGAATCCAGTTTGCTAGATTGAAATCTTTTTTGGATCCACTTTGCTGGATTGGAATCCTGTTTGAATCGAATTTGCTAGATTAGAATCCAGTTTGCTGGATTGCAATTTGGTTTGTAGGATTGGTCATCTGGTTGTTGGATTGGTCTGTTTGGATAATCCAGGTCACTGGATTGGTCGGTTTGAATAATCCAGGCTGCTGGATTAGTATTTGACTCATTAGATTTTAAAGAATAACTTGTAAAATAAAAGTGCAAGTGTTAAATCTTAATGTATATGGTTTAGTGATTGAAATACTATGAAAGGATAATAATATTATTAAAGATTTAAGGTGCTTGATTATGTGATTACATGTTAGATAAATTATTATGGAATAATGGTATAATATGTGAGATATGTGATGTTAATTGATAGATCAATCTTATTAATGATGTCTTTCAAAAGAAGTCATATTAAATTGTGTAGCATTAAGCAGCGATTAAGGCAAGTTTCTATACTCTTTTATTGTGCAAGTATCCCTAATCTATGAATTTACTTTATGCAAGAGATCTATTACAATGCAAGTTTCCTAACCTATGCAATGTTTTATATTATGCAAGTTGTCTATGTTCATTACAAGTATCTTAACCCTTGCATTTACTTTATGCAATATATCTTTATAAGAAAGTATTCGAACTTTATTTTATATTGAGCATGTATCTGAACCTTTGTATTCATGTAAGTTCTCAAATTCTATTTATTCATTGTTTACCAGTATACTATTACTGTCTTCATTTCATAAATGATCAAAATTTATTCTGTTATTTAGGAGCTAAGTTTGGTTATCCAAGTGTCCTCACTTGGATAATGGTTGTATTTGAACAAGTTTTGATACATACTATTGAATTTCGGTATGAATACATGATTAAAAGATGTCTAAGCTATTTGACTCGGCTAGACATAGTTTGAAATATATCGTTAAACATAATTATTTATGATAGAGACGTCCAACTAAATTGTTTTGGTTCTGACTCCAGACTGAATATGAACATCCCAAAATTGGGAAACTTTTATGCGCCAAAGGCGGTTATGATGAACGTAAATATCGTTCTATCATATTGTGTTGATCAATACAGGGCATACAGGCTGGTCACCCAACATGTCCGTAAGTCATGATGATTTGCAGATGAATTTCTGTACAAACCTTTTCAAAAATTGAAAATGAAAGTTCATGGTCTATTGACCGCTCAGTATTCATAGTTAGTATGTAGTTTCAAAAATGTAAATGATTTGACATGTTGTTCAGCATTGTTTCAGTTTACTTCACAACTTTTGATTCGTTGTAGAATTATAGTTCAAAGAAAACATTTAATTCTTTTAGCTAATGTTTATTAATTGATATTACTTGCTGGGCAATTAAATGCTCATTCTTTATTTAAATTTAAATGTTTTTAGCTAAGCTTGATCGACTAGAAGGTTCTGGCAAGGACAAAGGAAATTGAAAGCTGAAGGGATAAGTCATAAAGTTTTATTTTTAATAACTGTAGATATGATAATTTATTATTTATCATGTAATGAATTACGTACATAAAGGTTATCATAACTGGGGAAGTAGACAACTTTGATCTAATATTTTTACTTAATTAATATATTAAGTAGTTTGAATGAATATTATCGTGGAACACCAACTACAGGTTTCAAGTACCCAGATTTGGGGGTGCCACACCTTTTGTAAAGTGCGTCTCCGCTCAAATAGAATTTTAGGGACATTTTATGGATTCGCTTTCTTTCAGTTTGACTTGTTGTTGGGTAAAATCTATATACGCACAACACGCAAGTATACGTGGTCAACAAGTAATAAAGTGATGAGTAGAGTATCGTTCCTACAGAGACAAATTAGTAAGAAACTTAACCTTACAATTACCAATTTCCTATTAATCCTAATTTTATTAAACTATTCAATTCAGTGATTAAAAATTATAGAAACTAAATTAAGAAACAAATAAACTACCACAAAATAATCACCAATATCAAAATTTAGAATTTAAACAATTAATGGAGAATTAGACTTGTGATTTTAGCCTAAGCTTCCCTCTGATTTCTACACCTTTATTCCAATTCAAATCACTATCCCAGTTTATTAATCAAGAACACGAATGTAGTATTAGCCACCTCTCGATGCACTAATACCGTATTAACTTAAATACACAAATTAGATAGAAAAAAGTTAAACACCTTAATCAACTAACTTACTATATCTCTATGTGAATTATAATTAAAGAAGGTTCAAGATTAAGTTCTCTATCCGATTACATGTGATGTCAAGCATATCCCTACCTTAACATTCATCAAGAATCTGCTATTCACAAAATTCATGAACACATGCTATATTAACTAAGTCTAGATTCGAATATCCTCTCTCGATTCCATACAAATCCACAAAGAATTGTTGATCAAGAAATTCATAAATTCAAGCTCAAATTAATATAAATAAACTGGAAAATAGCTTATTGAACTAGAAATCAAAGTTTACAAAATCATCGTTTCACTCAAGGCTCCACCATAAGCCTAAAAAGTGAATTAGTTCATTATAAATGAAATAACAACTGAATAAATCAAATATATCATTCTTTCAATTACAAATAAAAGTCTAAGAAGAAGAATACTGAGAAACACCCTTCACGTAGCATAAATTTGCAATTGTCCCAAAAATCTCTTCAAAGTCTTCCTCCAATGCTTGCTATGAAAAACTAGAATTGATCTTCGTATTATGTCTTGTGTCTTGTTTAATTCATTGTTAATTGAGTAATAAACATACCACACACGTTTTTCTATGTAATTCCACACTCATTATAGTTTATTTGCCATCCAAATGCTAGAATTCATGTCCCAGCAGAGTCCAAAACCAAACAGGAGATTTCACCAGTCGAGACCCCCCGCCCCGGCGGGGGTATGTTTCTAATATGAGCCTGCCCCGACGGGCACCCTTTCACCTAAATGCTGATTAAGACCCCCTTACGAGGGTATGTAGGCCAAACAAGCCCCAAGGGCTTCTATTCTACTGATTGACTTTGTTTGCTTCATGAATACATCCAGAAATGCTCCAAATGACTCCATTTCTTTTTAAATGCCACAACAACCACCCTACACATAAAAGAACACAAAAACAAATAAAAATGAACATGAAAAAAAGAAAATAGCAACACTTAAGCATGAAATGGACAACGATTCGTGGATATGAAATCCACTTATCAAAATCCCTCAAACTTAAACTGTGCTAGTCCTCGAGCACAAAACAAACTACATGTTATGCAATGCAATGCAAAGAGATGGAATGAATATACTCTATATGCTTTCGAATCCAACAGTATCGTAGAATCAAAATTATCTCATCGGCCTTAGAGAAAACAAGCAAACTCTACACTATTAATCACCAAAACTAATCCACAATCCCGTATTAATTCTCAAATCTTAAACCATCATCACTGTTATAATGTGCGTGTGTGTTTAACATCCATGATAATTGATACGGACTCAAATTCAATACATAATCAATTTATTAGAAGGAATCATACAACATAAACTTAAAAATTTCAAAAATAAGCACATTCCAACTAAAACTAAACAATACCAAAGTCAACAGTTCACGCAGGGTACTTATACCTCATTTATATTCAAATTTTTTCAAACGGGGGCTTTTTGCTCTTTTCCCGTTTTATTTATTTATTTTAGATAATACATATGACTGTGCAATGTCTCATCCCATTAGGCTAACAATGCTATCCCTTAATAAGCTTTCGACCAACGACTCCCAGACCATAAAAGACCTTAGGGAGCTAGGTGTAAAGACAATCCCCTCGGGCGTACTTGCTCAAGTAACAAAGGCCCAGAAACAAGACTAGTCACGATATATAATCTTTTTTTTAATAGATAAAGATTATATACCAAACATATAATCCCCCAAACTTAGGATCTTGCCTAATATTTGCCTTTACTGCCTATCCTTGTCATTTTCTCATTTACCTTAGCATTATCCTTTAGAAATTATTTATGTATCAATTTGAACTAACCAGTCAACAAAGATGTTATTAGCGTGTTAACCTTTTTGTACCAGTTTCAAACGAGCGCAAGATTCGATTCATAACAAAAATTATATCACAGTTCTAATAATCAATGTTGTATTAGTTAACTTATTCTCAATCTCATCATTGGCCCACAAATAATATGAACGACAACACTGCTGGATATATGCAAACACAATATTTAACTAAAAAATTTTTCATTTTTTTTATCATAACATAACAAAATGAGTTAATAACAGAATTAAAAACAATGCACTAACAAAAATAACAATGCAATAACAAAAATAACCTAAGCTACTATGTACGCACTTAAGCTATCGTGCAACTATGTGACTTACATGTATGCAACATCATAATGCCTAACTAATATGCAAAACTAGAATGCAATGACAACTGTAAGCCTAACCAATAACATATGCATGCAAACAAGAATTTAAATCCCCCAAACTTAAGTAATACAATGCCTTCATTGGATGAATAATCATAATTTAGTGTATGAAGACTTTCCTACAATCGACTAAGTCTGGGGAGGTGGTGGTTGATCTTCTTCTTCTGAATCACTTGGTGGAAACCTCGGCATTGGCATTGGTGGCTGATATGGGAATTGTGACGAAAAAGACGCATTCATATCGTCAAATATGTGATCTTGCCTCAATTCGAGTCGTCGCATCTCCCAACATTATGCCTTGTTGTGCGCATCCATTTTCCGTTGAAAGTCAAGGAACTAAGGACTTGATAATTCCTCAGTCTGCGGTACCTGCTCGGGTCCTTGATCTCCCATAGCCTCATCCTCATCCTCTGACGTGTTTGCAGCATCAACTTCGTCCTTCGAAGCCGATGGAAAAATAAAACCCAGTCCTCGAGGATGGGAATTGCCCCCGGCCCATACTGAATACCGCGCTATCATTCTAGAATCTAGCAACACAAGCGGCATCTGTGTGGGCTCATCGTCAGACCATCTCACACCTGCTTGGCGACACAAACCACATATGAGTGATGGGTGTGGCAAGCCGCTCAAAAGGTTTCCACGTAAGCACCGGCGGATGGAGAAATAAATAATGGCCCCGACGTAAATGATAAAGTCTTGTACAATCGCGTATAGTAGCAACGCCTTCTCTTTGGTCATGTTTGAGGTGTGTTGAGATGGATACAGTTTAGCATATAAGAATGCGTACCAAATTTTGCCACACCGACTGAGATCTTTGCTATGGAACACTGTGCCCCCCTTCCGACCTTTGATCCATGTTGTTCCTGGTTTAGTCATTTCCTTAAGTATTGCCTCATAGTCTGGATCAAAATCTCGTAGTTGGGCATATTGGCATTATCGAGGCACCCGTAGCTGATAATAGGTGTTTATGGCATCAGCACTAAACGGGACCAAGCGACCCCGCACATAAGCGTTGAAAGGGGCTTTGTCCTCGGCGTTCGCATAGAACTCCTTGACTATGTTAACCATGGTGGGTTTCGATTCTTCAGTGAATTTGTTCCAACCCTTCTGATAAATTTGCTGCATCATCTCCCCATCAACGTGATCTGGTGCCAACCCCCGCTCCGGTGTAAGGGCTTTTGTCAGCATATAATCATACCGGACAACGGCGGCGACACTTACAAATTTGATCTAAAGTCGTTGTCCCACTATTGTATGATGTTTTATGACAAAGTCATACAATGACGACATCCTCAAATGGACTGTTAATACAATACGGCATCATGACGTCATTCTCAAAAATATTTTCTAAATTTTAATTTGCCAACGGGGTTTGGCTATACACATTCATAAATTGATTGAAATTGATTATTGATATGAGTCTACACTATTCGATTCAGTGAGACCAATGATTATAAAACTCTAAACGTTCTTTGAAAATTTTCCCGAACCAAATTGTTTTGGTACGGAATCAGATAAAGACTAAGGTAAGAAATTTTGTGCGCTTAAGGCGGATAGGATAGAAGGAACGGGGAAAAATTGTTCCAACCAGCAATACTTGGCCAGTACAGGGCATATCGGACTAATTACCCTATATGTTTGTAAGTTATGACGGTTTGAGGATAAATTTCCATAAAACCTTTGCGAAAATGAAAATTCATAGTATATATGACTCCTCAGCACAATTTGAAAACTTTTAACTCTTGTGAGTGATGTATTGGGTACCATGTGATGCTGTGTAAGCAAGGTATGAGGTGTAAATTGAATTTTGGGGACGAAATTCTTAGAAGAAGGGGTGAATGTGACAACCTGAGAATTTAGACAATTTAATAAAATTTTAAAAGATTGAATAGAAGTTAAATAATAGAGCTAGACAGAAAATAAGTGTATGTATTTAACATTTTTGGGAATGAATTTTGAGAATTTAAAAACTTTTGGTGAAGGTTTATAGTGATAAGACTATCAGTATATATATTGTGTTTATGGTCATATATGTGTACAGTATGTGCTTAAGGGTCAAGGGTTGATCAGATAAATTATATCAGTCACAAACCCTAATAATATATTAAGAGCCTCGACGTTCAGTTAGAACTAACGACTGATAAGAAACCTTATTACCAGCTATGGAAACCCTACTTTTAGAACCGGGAATCTAAACCCTAATTCGAATTATTAAAACCCTAATTGGGAAGCTTAAAGATAAGTTTTAAGGTTTTTATGTTATTTATTTAATTAGGGATAACCCTAATTGATTATTAGAAAACCATAATTGTTCAACTGGAAACCCTAATGTACAATTATGGAACCTAAATGCTAAATTGGCAATTTTAATTGAGGAAATACTAAACTTAATTAGCAAACTTGAATGCGATTAAGAAATTTTAATGTAATTAGAAAATCCTAATTATAATTTATAAATCTTAATTTTCTATTTTTAAAACTTAATTAGAAAAGCCTAGAATATAAATTTGTGTAACCTTAGGGTTAAACCCTAAGGGGTAAAACCTAAGGGTTATGAGAAGTTACCAAGTTGCCATTCACTTTATAAGTCAAATGACCAAACTACCCTTTCTAATATTATAATGAGGTCGAGTGTAGATCTAGCCCTACTAGTTGTTGGTGACCAACTCTAGCTAGCTATGTGGTCTAGTAATCATTTTAATCAACCAACTTGCTAGGTTAAATACATTGCATCATGGATTAAAGGCATATAAGTATAGAAAAGTTATACACTTTACTTCTCAACCTAGCCAACTCTTCTCTCTCTCTCCCATCCAAAATTTTTGAGTAATAGTGAGTGAGAAACAAAGCCAATGTCATTCTTTAGCTTGCCAAGAACAAACATCAAGTTCAGAATCAAGATCAAGCTCAAAAAGGAGGTATAAACCCTAAACTTAAAGATCCATGTGTCTTATGTTAGATGTTATGATTAAGTCTTTAATTATGTTATTTGTAGTTTATATTAGTGATATGGGTTGTAATATCATAGATCCATAACACTTAGATGCTCGAAATTGATGTTTTTAGAAATCTGGAAAAGTTAGAAAATGTTGACTGACAATCAAATGTCAGTGCTTCTAGATTGGTGTGTGTTAAGTGCTATGTGTATTTTATGTTATGGATATGTTCTTTGCCATGTAGGCTTTGATCTTGAACTTGAATCAAGCCCAGATCATGAATAGATCAAAAGTAATTAAGGGTCAAAGGTCGTTGATCGACCATGACCATCTGGTTTCTGGGCATCCCAGAAACCCAGAAAGGGTCTGACAAGGTTTTGTAGGCGCTATATCTTGCTGTGATTTGTATTTTTGGTTATCTTGTTGAATAGATATTATAGACCGGTATGTTAACTACACACTTAAGCTTTTAGATCACCCATATACGTAACAGAATCATATAAAATCATGGTTAAAGTAGGTTGACCAAACTACCTTATAAAGATTTTCTGGAAAACCCAGATCTTCATAAATGAAATTTCTGACAACAGTTAATCGACCTTGATCTCTTAACTGTGATATTGTTAGATTGATTTAGTGTGTTAGATATGTTCCTTGACATCACTAATACATGTTGAAACTCTTAAATCACACAAACAAGACTTAGACTGCAATCTATAAGGATCCAAAGTAGGTACCTTGAATGTTCTTCATTTTCTGGGTAACCCAAAAAATGAAGAACATGTCTGACAAGGACTTTGATGGCCTATAAGATGTTGTTAAGATGCAAAATGGCCATGAAAGTTGTTTGTAGTTGTAGCAATACATAAGTTGTGACGCCCCCAAAACAGGTATACATCACCATCTTGGGTCGCTAGATACATGGTACATAAATCAAATACAAACTTAATTATACAACAGTCGTGTAAAATACGACAAAAAATAGCTGAGAGTTTAAACAAGAATATTGTCATCTAGTGAATATCCACACTCAATGGTGTCCTCATTACAATTATTATCACATTATTCTGTAGAATAGCGAGGACTACTAAAGCCATTTATCCTGGACCATCACTCCATTCCCCGACTCGTCCCAGCTATATTCTCATTTCCTGAAGAGAACAATGAAAGAAAGGGTGAGCTCAACTAGCCCAGTAAGAAATATTATGACTAAGATTGTGAGACACCAAATTTTATGAATAAAGATTTAAATTTCTCGAAATATTTTGTTTAATATTATGGTGTGGATTTGATATAATGTTATAGTTGTGGGTAATATTTAAAAAATTTGCAAAGTAAGCAAGTTGTTATATAATATTCGATTGGTCGGGGAATATTCGTTTTAACAGGGAATATTCATACGACGGTACAATCATTGGTGGACCCCACAATAGAAGTATTATCGTAGTAAGAAACGGCAAAATTATCTTTTTATAAAAATAACGGCGGAAGTGTTATCGTTAAAACTGTTGAACTACCCGGTAGTAAAAGTACAGTAATACGTGTGGTTGCATAGTAGCACACGATATTGGTTATTGATGTTTACGTAAGAAGTCACTCAGTTATACTCAATTATTGCTACAGTAATTGATGCATCATATCTCTCATATTATTGATTCAGTTATTGTAACAGTATCATTTGCATTATATGTTATATTATTAAATTAATAATTGAGACGACAAAGTTATTCATATTATTAAATTGAAATATTTAAAATATCTAGAAGTTCTGTCAAGGAGAGGTTTGGTCACCTAATTGCGCGCCAATAAGAAAAAATCCTTATCAGAAAGCCCCCACTTTCCTGGGAACGACCTAGTTGTTAAATATTGTGAGTTATAATATTAATGATGAATATGTTCGTGATGATTATAGATGAATTTGATAGTTTCATTGTGTTGAAATTATTTGTGTTAGTGGAAATCGACATTTATTTCGATAATAATTGATGTCTGGAGGTTATATTGTTCAATCGGGTATTTGGGGCACTTTTTGTGTCGGAGTTACTATTCACAAGTTACTATTCACGAGTTACTATTCACCCGGTTACTAATCACTCTAGTATTGGTCACTCGGGTATTTGGGACACTTTTCGTGTTGGGGTACTATTCACCCGAAAAATATATTTCTTTTCTGTCCAAATCATTTTTGGGTACAATATTATTCCATGAGGAGATGTGCTAATTTTTCAGACCGTTGGTTGAAATTATAATAGTAAATCAATATGGATCGTTGGTTTAAAGTTTTTAATAGTAAATCAATATGGATCGCTTGTTTTAAAGTTTTAATAGTGAATCTGTGACGCCCCCAAAATAGGTATACATCACCCATCTTGAGTCGCCAAATACATGGTATAAAAATACAAATACAACTTAATAATACAATTGTCGTGTAAAATACGACAAAACATAAATTGAGGGTTTTAATAAGAATATTGTCATCTAGACAATATCCATACTCAAAGGAGTCCTCATTACATTTATTATCACACTATTTAACAGAATAGTGAGGACTATTAATACTATCATCTGGACCGTCACTCCGTTCCCCGACTAGTCCAGGCTACGTTCTCATTTCCTGAAGAGAACAGTGAAAGAAAGGGGTCAGCTCAACTAGCCCAGTAAGAAATATTATGACTAAGATAATGTAGAATAAATTATCATTAGTCTTCAACAATGTTAAACTGATAAAATATAACAAACATCAAGTTTAACTGCAGCGGAACAAGCAATACATTAAAAGTGTCAAGTAGAGAATAAAATCTACTATCTTTTATGCTTTAAAAAGGTTTTTTCATCACTTTTATCACTGAAACTCAGCTTAATAAATAATCCACATCATCCCTGCACTACAACCAAGGATATTCATTAGTATCACAACCACAAATTATCCATGCACTACGGGCCAAGGATATTCGTGTATTCATCAATGGTCATGATCATGCCAACAACTGTCCATCAATGCACTACGGGCCAATGAGGACTTTTACCACATCATTTGTAACATTACGGTCATGATTATACCGATTAATCTCTGGTCATAATCGTACCAAGTCCATCTATGCACTATAGGCCACAGATGACTTTCAACATAATATAAACATGAGGATGATGACAATGATATAAGAATTCAATAAAACAAGTTCAAGAAGTAATTTATCTAGAAACTAATAGCGTCTAAATTGTCAACATGATACTTCTTAGTAGAGTAAAATTCAAGAATGCTCAGAAGAATATTTCCATGAAAAGATACTGGATAAAGCGTAAATATCAAGGATATTCCACTAATTTCATGGAGTACAGAAGTCAAAACTTTAACCAACTGAGTATAATAAAGAATGGAATAACAAAAGAAATCACCAGGCATGCGATAGACCGCATAGATAGGTTATTCCAACAGAATAATAAATAATGGAACCAGGTCAGGCGAAATTCGCACCGACAGGATATTCCAACAGAATAATAAAGAATGGAATAACAACAGAAATCACCATGCATGCGATAGACCGCACATACATGTTATTCCAACAGAATAATAATTAATGGAACCGGTTAGAGGCGTAACGCATACCGGCGATGTGATATTCCAATGAATAATAAATAACGGAACCAAGTCATGCGTAAACGCACAGACAAGATGTTCCAACAGAATAATAAAGAATGGAATAACAAAAGAATTTCACCATGTATGCGGTACTCCGCATAGACAGGTTATTCCAATATAATGATAAAAAATGGAATAACTGAAGAATTTCACAAAGTATAGGGTAGCCCGCGTATATAGGTTATTCTAACAGAATAATAAAGAATGGAATAAATGAAGTTCTCTTCATGAATACTAAAGAAATAATACCCTTACTTAGAAGAAGAAGCGGATATAGGAGTAGTGAAGTAGCGAATACTTTTCTTCTTTTCTCTATAGTTTCTCTCTCAGAGTTTCAAATTGAATTCGTAAGAAATAATGAAGGAATGAGCTTTATTTATAGGAGAATGGACCTGAATAGTAATTAATTCATGAACGGTCAAGATTGATTTACTTTTAAAGCAGACGGTCCATATTGATTTACTATGCAAAATTATTAATAAAATATTCAAATAAAACAAAATCTTTTAAATAAAATATAATATATTCTATTTATAGTCTAATAAAACAAATAACTTTATAAATGTATATTAAATTTTATATAAAAAGATTTTACTATGCAAATACTATGCATAATAAAATATAATATATTCTAATTATTGTCTAAAAAACAAATAACTTTATAAAAGTATTCATTTTATAAAAAGATTTTACTATGCAAAACACTATGCGAACATTATGCAAACACTATGCATAATAAAATATAATATATTCTAATTATTGTCTAATAAAACAAATAAGTTTATAAAAGTATTCATTTTTTATATAAAAAGATTTTACTATGCAAAACACTATACATAATAAAATATAATATATTCTATTTATAGTCTAATAAAACAAATAACTTTATAAAAGTATTACATTTTTTAAATAAAAAGCTTTTCTCATTTTATTACATTAATAATACTAATAAAATAAAATTTAAATATAATATATATATATATATATATATAAACTTCCGTGACTTCATAAAAAGACGCCTCAATATATTTAACAACATTTACCATCATTATTATAATTCACAATATTAATCGACCAGGTCGTTCCCAGGAAAGAAGGGGCTTTCCAATAAGAATTTCTCTCTATTGGCGCGCAATTAGGTGACCAAACCTCTCCTTGGCAGAACTTCTAGACATCGTTAATATTGCAAATAATAATATTAGTAACTCTATCATCTCAATTATTGATTTAATAATATATAAAATATTGACAATAATTGAATCAAATAACGTGAGATACTATGCAATAATTACTGAAGTAATAATTGAACAAAACTGAGTGACTTCTCACGTAAGTATCAATAATCAATACCGTGTGTTATTTTCATAAAAATATTTTTGTCATTTTCTCAATCCGACAATAATGCTTTTGTGGGGTCCACCAATGATTATGTCGTCGTTTGAATATTCCCAGTTAATACGAATATTCCCCGACCAATCGAATATTATATAACAACTTGCGTACTTTGTAAAATTTATAAATATTACCCACAACTATAACATTATATCAAATCCACACCATAATATTAAAAAAAATATTTCGAGAAAATTAAATCGTTATTCGTAAAATTTGGGGTTTCACAATCTCCCCTCCTTATGAAATTTCGCCCTCAAAATTTACGTACGTACCTGGTATGCCAAAGAGATGAGGATACCTTGACTTCATTTCAGATTCTAAATCTTGAGGTATAACCTTTGAGTGTTGAATACGATCCTTTTATCCAAGATTGTAACACGTATCTCCTCATACTTTAAATCTTCAGCTTTCTCGTCTAGTTCTAATTCAATAATGTGGTTCGGGTCATCCACATATTTACGTAACATCGATACGTGAAAAATGTTATGAACACGCGACATACTTTGTGGTAAAACGAGTCTATAGGCCACAGTTCCTACTCGATCAAGTATTTCAAATTGGCCAATTAAATCGAGTGTTGAGATTTTCTCTCTTCATCGACTCTTGCTTCTAGAATAACGCCCTCTTGAACCTTTTTCTTCACATTCATCAGATTTGAGTCTGTAGGTTGAGCGGCTTTAACTTTATCGATTAAAGTCGATTCTACTCGTATATTCATTATCTTCACGTGGGTTTCTAGAGTCTTTAACTCTATCTTCATCATTTGTAAGTTATACGAAATAGGCTTTTGTGTTAACAACGTCGCACTCATAAACGCATACGATATTCTACTCAACGCGTCAGCTACCACGTTCTCTCTTCCACAATGATATTGAATGGTATGATCGTAATCTTCAACAGCTCGAGCCAACGCCTTTGGCGCATTATATGTTCATTTTGGTTGAAGAAATATTTAAGGGTTGAAGAAATAGGTTTTGTACTGGGGTCAATACAAAATTTGATTTCATGCTCTAGGGGTAGGCTAAGAAGTCTTCAAGAGTACGTCAAGAAATTTATTAATGATAGAAATATCATTGAAAACTGTGAACCTCATCCAAGACTTGGATAGCACGTCACATTGATACCTATCAATTTGCCACCGTTATTCATGACGTCCCCTACGGAAAGTCTGTCTTAGGTGCATTCCACATAAGGAAGTCACCAACGAAAGGTTTGGGGATCTTTACTTATGGCTTGATATGACAATGATTGACTTTACTGGTTTGGTTGATTGAATTCGTATAACAGTTGGTTTGGAATATGAAAGCTAACAACCTTACGAAAATAATCAATTTTGGCATGATGAGTAGTTAACCAATCGATTCCTAAAATAACATCAAGGGCAAGTATTTTGAAAGAGATAAGATCGACAGATAACGTGAAAGTGTCGAATTGAATCAGCAAGATTTATAAACAGTGGAGGTAACGAAGGTTTCTCTTAATGGAGTTTCAATCGATAAGTCAAAGTCTAATCTCTCCGGAGTCAAATTTAAACGTTGAGCGCAAGCAAGAGAGATTAAAGAATGGGTAGAACCGGTATCTAATAAGGTATAGACTTCGTAAGCGTTTATGATTAACTTACCCATGATAACTTTGTTCGGGTTCCTCGACAAATGCTCTCACTTAAACTACCGACTTTGACTTGTCTGAGACATCCTTTGGCATCACTATCCCAGCTGGACTTGACTTCACTACATGACAAAATTGAGCTAGGTGACATTCTCTTCCGTAATTGAAACATGCTTTGGATTTTTGCGTACAGTTTGGACGGATGTGTCCCTCCTGTCCGCATTTGAAACATACGACTGGTGGTCGTTCTTCTTCCTTTGAAACGGGTCCTGATGTTGCTGTCTTTCCATCATCATTGAACCTCCTCTTCTTGAAATTTCCACTTCAATTATCTTGGCCATGATTACCACCAAAGTGGTTACCATTCTTGGCATGATAATTTCCCCCACGATGGTTATCATTGTTCCGATGGTTGTTGCCACTAGTACGATTATTATCGTGTTGTTGGTCGTTGCCTTTTGGTTGTGATGACTCATTATCGCACTCCAATAACTGAGCCCTATTCATAACATCTGAATATAAACAAAGTTTGTGAGAAATGAGGTATTGACGTATATCGGGTTTCAAACCTCTTAGAAACATTCGCGTCATTCGCTCCTCATTATCGACACTTTCAGATGCCATTTTCAAACACTGTCACAAAACAAGGGTTAATTAACATATCACATATTATCCCTATACTCTGACCGACCAATTAAATACCAAATAAACTTAGGTAGGTCATACTAGCGAAGGAATTCCCCGTCTCTCCCCTCCTAGTTCTTATCTCACATCTTAGCCAGGGATAATAACCCTAAGCTTTGATACAAACTGTAACGCCCCCAAAATAGGTATACATCACCCATCTTGAGTCACCAAATACATGGTATAAAAATACAAATACAACTTAATAATAAAACTGTCGTGCAAAATACAATAAAACATAAATTGAGAGTTTTAATAATAATATTGTCATCTAGACAATATCCACACTCAAAGGAGTCCTCATTACATTTATTGTCACACTATTTAACAGATTATTGAGGACTACTAATACTATCATCTGGACCGTCACTCCGTTCCCCGACTAGTCCCGGCTACATTCTCATTTCCTGAAGAGAACAGTGAAAGAAAGGGGTGAGCTCAACTAGCCCAGTAAGAAATATTATGACTGAGATAATGTAGAATAAATTATCATTAGTCTTCAACAATGTTAAACTAATAAAATATAACAAACATCAAGTTTAACTGCAGCGGATCAAATAATCCATTAAAAGAGTCAAGTAGAGAATAAAATCTACTAAATTTTATGTTTTAAAAAGGTTTTTCATCACTTTTATCGCTGAGACTCACCTTAATAAATAATCCACATCATCCCTGCACTATGGCCAAGGATATCTATTAGTATCACAACCACAAGTTATCCATGCACTATGGGCCAAGGATATTCGTGTATTCATCAATGGTCATGACCATGCCAACAACTATCCATCAATGCACTACAGGCCAATGAGGACTTTTACCATATCATTTGTAACATTACGATCATGATTATACCGATTAATCCCAAGTCATAATCATACCAAGTCCATCTATGCACTATAGGCCACAGATGACTTTCAACATAATATAAACATGAGGATGATAAAAATGATATAAGAATTCAATAAAACAAGTTCAAGAATTAATTTATCCAAGAAATAATAACGTCCACATTGTCAACATGATACTTCTTTGTAGAGTAAAATTCAAGAATGCTCAGAAGAATATTTCCATGAAAAGATACTGGATGAAGAGCAAATATCAAGGATATTCCACAAATTTCATGGAGTATAGAAGTTAAAACTTTGACCAACTGAGTATAATAAAGAATGGAATAACAAAAGAAATCACCAGGCATGCGATAGACCGTACAGACAGGTTATTCCAGTAGAATAATAAATAACGGAACCAGGTCAGGAGAAATTCGCACGGATAGGATATTCCAACAGAATAATAAAGAATGGAATAACAACAGAAATCACCATGCATGCGATAGACCGCACAGACAAGTTATTCCAACAGAATAATAATTAATGGAACTAGGTCAGGCATAATACGCACCGACAGGATATTCCAACTGAATAATGAATAACGGAACCAGGTCATGCGTAAACGCACAAACAGGATGTTCCAATAGAATAATAAATAATGGAATAACAGAAGAATTTCACCATGTATGCGGTACTTCACATAGACAGGTTATTCCAACATAATGATAAAGAATGGAATAACTAAAGAATTTCACCAAATATAGGGTAGCCCGCATATATAGGTTATTTCAACGGAATAATAAAGAATTGAATAACAGAAGTTCTCTTCATGAATACAATAGAAATAATACCCCTTACCTTAAAAGGAACTGGATATAGGAGTAGTGAAGTAGCAGAATACTTTTCTTCTTTCTCTCTATAGTTTCTCTCTCTAGAGTTTCAGTGCATTCGTAAGAAATAATGAAGGAATGAGCTTCTATTTATAGGAGAATGGACTGAATAGTAACTAATTCATGAACGGTCTAGATTGATTTACTTTTAAAGCAGATTATCCATATTGATTTACTATGTAATTATTAATAAAATATTCTAATAAAACAAATTCTTTTAAATAAAATATAATATATTCTATTTATAGTCTAATAAAATAAATAACTTTATAAAACTATTCTATTTTATATAAAAAGATTTTACTATGCAAATACTATGCGAGGCTTATGCAAACACTATGCATGATAAAATATAATATATTCTAATTATTGTCTAATAAAACAAATAACTTTATAAAAGTATTATGTTTTTAAAAAGATTTTACTATGCAAAATACTATATAGAGATACTATGCAAACACTATGTATAATAAAATATAATATATTCTAATTATTGTCTAATAAAAAACAAAAACTTTATAAAAGTATTTTGTTTTATATATAAAAGATTTTACTATGCATAATAGTAATATAATATATTATATTATTTATAGTCTAATAAAACAAATAACTTTAAAAAAGTATTACATTTTTATATAAAAAACTTTTCTATTTTATTACATTAATAATACTAATAGAACAAAATTTATATATATATATATATATATATATATATACACTTCAGTGACTTCATAAAAAGACACCTCAATATATTAAACAATATTTATCATCATTATTATAATTCACAATATTAATCGTCCAGGTCGTTCTCAGGAAAGAGGGGGCTTTCCAATAAGGATTTCTCCCTATTGGCGCACAATTAGGTGACCAAACCTCTCCTTGGCATAACTTCTAGACATCGTTAATATTGCAAATAATAATATTAATAACTCTATCATCTTAATTATTGATTTAATAATATATAAAATATCGACAATAATTGAATCAAATAACGTGAGATACTATGCAACAATTACTGAAGCAATAATTGAACAAAACTGAGTGACTTCTCACGTAAGCATCAATAATTAATACCGTGTGCAACTATGCAACCACGCGCATTACTGTACTTTTACTACCGAGTAGTTCAATATTTTTAACGGTAAAACTTCCGCCGTTATTTTCATAAAAATATTTTTATGGTTTTCTCAATCCGATAATAATTCCGTTGTGGGGTCCACCAATGATTATGTCGTCGTACGAATATTCCCTGTTAAGACGAATATTATCCGACCAATCGAATATTATATAACAACTTGCGTACTTTGCAAAATTTATAAATATTTCCCACAACTATAACATTATATCAAATCCACACCATAATATTAAAAAAAATATTTTGAGAAAATTAAATCTTTATTTGTAAAATTTGGGGTTTTACAGAATCAGTATGGACCGTTGCTTTAAGTTTTAATAGTAAATCAATATGGACAGTCCGTTTAAAAGTAAATCAATATGGACCGTTCATGAATTAGTTACTATTCAGTCCATTCTCCTATAAATAGAACCTCATTCCTTCATTATTTCTTACAAATTCACTGAAACTCTAGAGAGAGAAATTATAGAAAGAAAGAAGAAGAGAAGTCTGTTACCTCACTTTTCCAATATCCAGTTCTTCTAAAGTAAGGGGTATT
Organism: Panax quinquefolius; assembly: GCA_020205615.1. Lineage (NCBI taxonomy): Eukaryota > Viridiplantae > Streptophyta > Magnoliopsida > Apiales > Araliaceae > Panax > Panax quinquefolius. The sequence continues at coordinate 200,354 of JAINUW010000421.1, forward strand.
ATTTCTTTCGTATTCATGAAGAGAACTTCTGTTATTCCATTCTTTATTATTATGTTGGAATAACTCCGTCATATGAAGTAATCGCATACATGGTGAAATTCTTCTATTATTCCATTCTTTATCATTACATTGGAATATCGTAGCCGGCGTATTACGCAACGACCTAGTTCCATTAATTATTATTCGTTGAAATAAACCGTCTGCATGCGATTCTATCGCATGCATGGTGATTTCATTGTTATTCCATTCTTTATTATTACGTTGGAATATCCTATCGGTGCATTTAATTTTGCTTGACTGGTTCCATTATTTATTATTACATTGGGAATAACACATGCGTGCGATCTATATCGCACGCATGTTGAATCCTTTTGTTATTTCATTCTTTATTATTCTGTTAGAATAACCTGTCTATGTGGATTACCACATGCATGGTGAATGATCCTTTGTATTCATTCCTTATTAAATTGTGGAAATGATCTGCATACATGGATTACCACATGGCGGCTGAAAATCAATTTGCAGTTTCGTAATTTTTCTGACCCTCAAAAATTCTAGAAAGTCATAATATAAGCATTGGACTATTGATTATGATGAAAGTCATAATAAAAGCTTTGGACTGATGAAAATCATGGGTATATGTAGTATTAGTAAGTGTTATGATGAGTTAGGTTGGTTATTATGTGAAAACATGAAAGTTTCTTAGAAATCACAATGGGTTGAAAATCAAATTTTTGATGAAAATAGAACATGAAATTCAATTGACCATATCTCTTATTATATTTCAAATTTTTGAGTGTGGTTAAGTTCTAGAGTTAGATCAATGAGTTTTCTAACTTATCCAAGTGGAATCACTGGAAAAGGTGTTGTAGATTTTCGTTTGGACTGATTTTAGCAAAGGAGTCAAAAACTGCCAAGTATCAAAAAGCTACTGTCCAGAAATTTAAAAGGGCATTTTCGGCCACTTGGTTTGTATAAAGTACCTACTGTCCAAAAATGAGCTCATTCCGACTTAAAATGAGCAAGTTATGACTATTTCAATATTTAGGTTTTTCTGATGAAAAACGATATAACCGGAGTTCTATAACTCCGATGACCATGAAATTTAAACTGGAAGCTCACATTAACATGTGTAAGATCCTGCCAAGATTTGGGAATTTCTAGAGTTAAACTTGAGGTAGCTAATTTCTTAAAGAATTAATTAGAAATTGATTTTTGAAAAATACTTAAGGGAGTTGAAAAATTATAAAAAAATACTTGTTGTGTATGAAATATATGTATATATGTTTGGACAAAGGATAGAAAAATAATAAGTTGATTTGGTAATTTTTCATGAAAATGGTTTAGTTACGAACATATGAGTTAAATATGTTATGTGAAGTTGAAAAATTGGTAAATAAGATTTTATGGCTTGAAAATCCTATATAAGGTATATGCATGTTTTTGATGAGGGATTTGATCATTAGTGATGAAATCTTATGAGTATGGGATTTTGAATGATTAAATGAATTATTTGGTAAAGTGTAAACAATTAAAATAAATTGTTTATAAGTTTAAGAAATGATTAAAATATTGTTATAATATTAATGATATTAGATTATGAGATTATTAAGTGATTGATAACATTAGGATATTCTTGAACCCTAGATAAATTATATTATAAATATTTAATATTTATCCTTTATTTCATTTGATTGATTCTTTATATCATTGTCATGATCCTCATGCTTATATTGTGTTGAAAGTCATCTGTGGCTTACATGCATAGATGGACTTGGTATGATTATGACCAGGGATTATTCGGTATAATCATGATCGTAATGTTACAAATGATGTGGTAAAAGTCATCTTTGGCCCATAGTGCACAGATGGACTTGGTATACCAAGGATTTTTTGGTACAATCATGACCGTAATTGAAAACACGAATATCCTTGGCCCGTAGTGCATGGATAATTCATGGTCGTAATACTAATGAATATCCTTGGCCCGTTGTACAGGGATGATTAGATGATGTGGTTTATTTATTAAGCTGAGTCTTAGTGATAAAAAATTGATGAAAACATTTTAAATCATAGAAGATAGTAGATATCATGCTCTACTTGACTCTTCTAATGGATGGCTTGTTCCGCTGCAGTTAAACACAATGTCCATTGTATTTTATCAGTTTAACATTGTTAAAGACTAATGATAATTTATTCTGCATTATCTTAGTCATAATATTTCTTACTGGGCTAGTTGAGCTCACCCTTTCTTTCACTGTTCTCTTCAGGAAATGAGAATATAGCTGGGACGAGTCGAGGAACGGAGTGATGGTCCAGATGATAGCATTAGTAGTCCTAACTATTCTGTTAAATAGTATGACAATAAATGTAATGAGGACTCCATTGAGCGTGGATATTGTCTAGATGACATTATTCTTATTAAAACTCTTAGTTTATGTTTTCTCGTATTTTACAGGACAATTATATTATTAAGTTGTATTTATATTTTTGTACCATGTATTTGGTGACTCAAGATGGGTGATGTATACCTGTTTTGGGGGCATCACAGTTAGTATAAGAGGTTAGGGATATGATCCCTGGCTGAGATGTGAGATAAGAACTAGGAGGGGAGAGACGGGGAATTCTTTCGCTAGTATGACCTACCTAAGTTTGTTTGGTATGTAATTGGTCGGTCAGAGTATAGGGATAACATATGATATGTCAATTAACCCTTGTTTTGTGACAGTGTTAAATTTGCGGAGTTATCCCGGTTTGCATCCCATTTGGTCGATAATAAAGAGCGAATGACTCAAATGTTTCTAAGAGGTTTAAAACCTGAGATATGTCAATACCTTATCTCTCATTAACTTTGTTTATATTCAGATGTTGTGAATAGTGCTCAGTTATTGGAGCGCGATAATGAGTCAGAACAACCAAAAGGTAACAACCAACAACACGATAATAATCTTACCGGTGGCAACGACCATCAGAACAACGATAACCATCGTGGAGGAAATTATCATGCTAAGAATGGTAACCACTTCGGTGGTAATCATGGCCAAGATAATAGAAGTGAAAAATTCAAGAAGAGAAGATTTAATGTTGATGGGAAGACGTCGGCAACAACAACAATTTCTAGGGGAGGAGAACGACCACCAGTTAGATGCTATAGATGCGGAGAGGAGGGACACATAAGTCCAAACTGTTCACAGCCTTCCAAGGTATGTTTTAGTTGTGGAAAAGATGGGCACATAGCTCGATTTTGTCTTGTAGCGAAATCAAGTCCAGCTGGGACGGTGGCACCAAAGGCGGATACGGACAAAACAAAGTCGGTGGTTTCAGGAAGAGCGTTTTTCGTGACTTCTCAAAAAACGAGTAACCCAAACGAAGTTAGCGCGGGTTAGTTAATTATAAATTCTTGCGAAGTCTATACCTTATTAGATACCGATTCTACCCATTCTTTTATCTCTCTTGCTTGCGCTCAACGTTTAAATTTGACTCTGGAGAAATTAGACTTTGACTTATCTGTTGAAACTCCATTAGGAGAAACCTTCATTACATCCACGATTTATAAGTCTTGTTTAATTCAAATCGGTAACCGTACGTTACCTGTCGATCTTATTTCTTTAAAAATACTTGCATTTAATGTGATTTTAGGGATAGATTGGTTAACTACTCATCATGCTAAAACCGATTGTTTTCGTAAGGTTGTTAGCTTTCATATTCCTAATCAACCTTTTATGCGAATTCAAGCAACCAAACCACTAAAGTCAATCATTGTCATATCAAGCCATAAGTAAAGAGCCCCGAGCCTTTATCTGGTGACTTCCTTGTGTGGAATGTACCGAAGCCAGACTTTTCGTAGGGGACGTCGTGAATAACGGTGGCAAGTTGATAGGTATCAATGTGACATGCTATCCAAGTCTTGGATGAGGGTCACAGTTTTGAATGATATTTATATTATTAATAAATTTTTTGACGTATTTCGGAAGACTTCTTGGCCTACCCCAGAGCGTGAAATTGAATTTTGTATTGACCCCAGTACAAAACCCATTTCGTCAACCCTTAAATATTTCTTCAACCAAAATGAACGTATAATGCGCCAAAGATGTTGGCTCGAGCTGTTGAAGATTATCGTACCATTCAATACCATCGTGGAAAAGCAAACGTGGTAACTGACGCATTGAGTAGAAGATCGTATGCGTTTACGAGTGCGAATATACGAACCCACGTGGTGATATCAAATATACGAGTAGAATCAAATTTAATCGATAAAGTCAAAACCGCTCAAACTACACACCTGGAGGTAATGAATGAGAAGAAAAAGGTTCAAGAAGGCGTTATCTCAACCCTCGATTTTATTGGCCCATTTGAAATCCTTGATCGAGTAGGAACTGTGGCCTATAGACTCGTTTTACCGCCAAATATGTTGCGTGTTCATAACATTTATCACGTACCGACGTTATGTAAATATGTGGACAACCCGAACCACATTATTGAATTAGAACTAGATGAGATAGCAGAAGATTTAACGTATGAGGAGATACGTGTTAAAATCTTGGATATGAAGGATCATATTCTACACTCAAAGGTTATACCTCAAGAGTTGGATTATGAAATGAAGTCATGATATCCTCACCTCTTTGGCATACCAGGTACGTAAGTAAATTTTGAGTGCGAAATTTCATAAGGAGGGGAGATTGTGAGACCCCAAATTTTATGAATAAAGATTTAAATTTCTCGAAATATTTTTTTAATATTATGTTATGGATTTGATATAATGTTATAGTTGTGGGTAATATTTACAAAATTTGCAGAGTAAGCAAGTGGTTATATAATATTTGATTGGTCGGGGAATATTCGTACGACGACACAATCGTTGGTGGACCCCACAACGAAAGTATTGTCGTAGAAAGAAACGACAGAATTATCTTTTTATAAAAATAACGGCGGAAGTGTTACCGTTAAAACTGTTGAACTACCCGGTAGTAAAAAAAGTACGATGTCTGGCATTGGGTCGTATAGTAGCAATACAGTATTGGTTATTGATGCTTATGTAAGAAGTCACTCAGTTATACTAAATTATTGCTACAGTAATTGATGCATCATATCTCTCATATTATTGATTCAGTTATTGTCACAGTATCATTTGCATTATATGTTATATTATTAAATCAATAATTGAGATGACAAAGTTATTCATATTATTAAATTGCAATATTTATAATGTCTAGAAGTTCTGTCAAGGAGAGGTTTGGTCACCTAATTGCGCGCCAATAAGAAGAAATCCTTATCGGAAAGCCCCCTCTTTCCTGGGAACGAATTAGTTGTTAAATATTATGAGTTATAATATTAATGATGAATATGTTCGTGTTGATTATAGATGAATTTGATAGTTTCATTGTGTTGAAATTATTTGTGTTAGTGGAAATCGACATTTATTTCGATAATAATTGATGTCTGGAGGTTATATTGTTCAATCGGGTATTCGGGGCACTTTTTGTGTCAGAGTTACTATTCATAAGTTACTATTCATGAGTTACTATTCATGGATTACTATTCACCCAGTTACTATTCACTCTAGTATTGTTCACACGGGTATTTGGGACACTTTTCATGTCGGGATACTATTCATGGGGTACTATTCCCAAAGTACTATTCACGGGATACTATTCACCCAAAAAATATATTTCTTTTTGGTCCAAATTATTTTTGGGTACAATATTATTCAATGAGGAGATGTGCTAATTTTTCAGACCCTTGGTTGAAATTATAATAGTAAATCAATATGGATCATTGGTTTAAAGTTTTAATAGTGAATCTGTGACTCTCCAAAAGAGGTATACATCACCCATCTTGAGTCGCTAAATACATGGTACAAAAATAAAAATATAACTTAATAATACAACAGTCGTGTAAAATACGACAAAATATAAATTGAGAGTTTTAATAAGAATATTGTCATCTAGACAATATCTACACTCAAAGAAGTCCTCATTACATTTATTGTCACACTATTTAACAGAATAGTGAGGACTACTAATACTATCATCTGGACCGTCACTCCGTTCCCCGACTAGTCCCAGCTACGTTCTAATTTCCTGAAGAGAATAGTGAAAGAAAGGGGTGAGCTCAACTAACCTAGTAAGAAATATTATGACTAATATAATGTAGAATAAATTATGATTAGTCTTCAACAATGTATACAAATCAATATGGATCGCTGGTTTAAAGTTTTAATAGTGAATCAGTATGTACCGTTGCTTTAAGTTTTAATAGTAAATCAATATGGACCGTTCGTTTAAAAGTAAATCAATCTAGACCGTTCATGAATTATTAACAATTCAGTCCATTCTCCTATAAATAGAAGCTCATTCCTTCATTATTTCTTATAAATTCACTGAAAATCTAGAGAGAGAAATTATAGAGAGAAAGAAGAAGAGAAGTCTGCTACCTCACTTTTCCAATATCCAGTTCTTCTAAGGTAAGGGGTATTATTTCTTTTGTATTCATGAAGAGAACTTCTATTATTCCATTCTTTATTATTATGTTGGAATAACCTGTCTATGCGAAGTACCGCATACATGGTGAAATTCTTCTATTATTCCATTCTTTATCATTCTGTTGGAATATCATGTCGGTGCGTATTACGCCTAACTTGGTTTCATTAATTATTATTCTGTTGGAATAATCTGTATGTTCGGTCTATCGCATGCATGTTGATTTCTGTTGTTATTCCATTCTTTATTATTCTGTTGGAATATCCTGTCGGTGCGAATTTTGCATGACCTGGTTCCATTCTATATTATTCTGTTGGGAATAACTTGTCTGTGCAGTCTATCGTATGCATGGTGAATCCTTCAATTATTCCATTCTTTATTATTTTGTTGGAATAACCTGTCTATTTGGATTACCACATGCATGGTGAATGATCCTTTGTATTCATTCCTTATTAAATTGTGGAAATGATCTGTATAGGTGGATTACCACATGGAGGCTGAAAATCCATTTACAGTTTCGTAATTTTTCTGACCCTCAAAAATTCTAGAAAGTCATAATATAAGCATTGGACTATTGATTATGATGAAAGTCATAATAAAAGCTTTGGACTGATGAAAATCATGGGTATATGTAGTATTAGTAAGTGTTATGATGAGTTAGGTTGGTTATTATGTGAAAACATGAAAGTTTCTTAGAAATCACAATGGGTTGAAAATCAAATTTTTGGTGAAAATAGAACATGAAATTCAATTGACCATATCTCCTATTATATTTTGAATTTTTGAGTCTGGACAAGTTCTAGAGTTAGATCAATGAGTTTTCTAACTTATCCATGTGAAATCACTGGAAAAGGTATTGTAGATTTTCTTGTGGACTGATTTTAGCAAAGGAGTCAAAAACTGCAAAGTACCAAAAACCTACTGTCCAGAAATTTAAAAGGGCATTTTTGGCCACTTAGTTTGTGAAATAAATTCCGGCCTTTTGGGACATGAAAATATATGGTATAAAGTACCTACTGTCTAAAAATGAGCTCATTCCGACTTAAAATGAGCAAGTTATGACTATTTCAATATTTAGGTTTTTTTGACGACAAACGCTATAATCGGAGTTCTATAACTCTGATGACCATGAAATTTAAACTGGAAGCTCACGTTAACATGTGTAAGATCCTACCAAGATTTGGGAATTTCTGGAGTTAAACTTGAGGTAGCTAATTTCTTAAGAAATTAATTAGAAATTGATTTTTGAAAAATACTTAAGGGAGTTGAAAAATTATAAAAAAATACTTGTTGTGTATGAAATATATGTATATATGTTTGGACAAAGGATAGAAAAATAATAAGTTGATTTGGTAATTTTTCATGAAAATGGTTTAGTTACGAACATATGAGTTAAATATGTTATGTGAAGTTGAAAATTTGGTAAATAGGATTTTATGGCTTGAAAATCCTATATAAGGTATATGCAGATTTTTGTGGAGGGATTTGATCATTGGTGATGAAATCTTATGAGTATGGCATTTTTGAATGATTAAATGCATTATTTGGTAAAGTGTAAATAATTAAAATAAATTATTTATAAATTTAAGAAATGATTAAAATATTGTTATTATATTAATGATATTAGATTATGAGATTATTAAGTGATTGATAATATTGGGATATTCTTGAACCCTGGATAAATTATATTATAAATGTTTAATATTTATCCTTTATTTCATTTGATTGATTCTTTATATCATTGTCATGATCCTCATGCTTATATTGTGTTGAAAGTCATCTGTGGCTTACGTGCATAGATGGACTTGGTATGATTATGACCAGGGATTATTCGGTATAATCATGACCGTAATGTTACAAATGATGTGGTAAAAGTCATCTTTGGCACGTAGTGCACAGATGGACTTGGTATGATTATGACTAGGGATTATTCGGTATAATCATGACCGTAATTGAAAACATGAATATCCTTGGCCCGTAGTGCATGGATAATTCGTGGTCGTAATACTAATGAATATCCTTGGCACGTGGTACATAGATGATTAGATGATGTGGTTTATTTATTAAGCTGAGTCTCAATGATAAAAAATTTATGAAAACATTTTAAATCATAGAAGATAGTAGATATCATGCTCTACTTGACTCTTCTAATGGATGGCTTGTTCCGCTGCAGTTAAACTTGATGTCCATAGTATTTTATCAGTTTAACATTGTTAAAGACTAATTATAATTTATTCTGCGTTATCTTAGTCATAATATTTCTTACTGGGCTAGTTGAGCTCACCCTTTCTTTCACTGTTCTCTTCAGGAAATGAGAATATAGCTAGGACGAGTCGGGGAACGGAGTAATGGTCCAAATGATAGCATTAGTAGTCCTCACTATTCTATTAAATAGTGTGACAATAAATGTAATGAGGACACCATTGAGTGTGGATATTGTCAAGATGACATTATTCTTATTAAAACTCTTAGTTTATGTTTTGTCGTATTTTACAGGATAGTTGTATTATTAAGTTGTATTTGTATTTTTGTACCATGTATTTGGCGACTCAAGATGGGTGATGTATACCTATTTTGGGGGCATCACAAAGATAATGCAGGATAAATTATCCTTAGCCTTCAACAGTATAACAACAGATAGAATACAATAGACAACAAGTGTTAGATCAACAACAACAACGGAAATAAGCAATCCATTAGAAGAGTCAAGTAGAGCATAAAATTTATTATCTTCTATGATTTAAAATGTTTTTCATCAACTTTATCGCCGAGACTCAGCTTAATAAATAAAATCGAATCATCCCTGCACCACGGCCAAGGATATTCATGTATTCATCAATGGTCATGATTATACGGAATAATCCCTGGTCATAATCATACCAACAACTGTCCATCAATGAACTACAGGCCAATGAGGACTTTTACCACATAATTCGTCACATTACGGTCTTGATTATATCGAATAATCCCTGGTCATAATCATACCAAGTTCATCTATGCACGTAAGACAAAGATGACTTTAATCACAATATAAGCATGAGGACGATGACAATGACATAATAATTCAATAAAACAAGTTCAAGGATAAATTTTAAAGATTTATAATTTAATTTATCCAGAAATCAATAACATCCAAATTGTCAACATGATACTGCTTTGTAGAGTAAAATTCAAGAATAATATTCATGTACCAAAAATAATTTGGACAGAAAAGAAATATATTTTTTGGGTGAATAGTACTTCGAGAATAGTACCCCGAGAATAGTATCCCAACACGAAAAGTGCCTCAAATACCCGAGTGAATGATACTAGAGTGAATAGTAATCGGGTGAATAGTAACCCGTGAATAGCACTCTAGCACGAAAAAGTGCCCTGAATACCTGAGTGAATAATACTAGAGTGAATAGTAACTCGTAAAAGAAAAATACCAAAGAAAATGATATTCCATGAAGAGTACAAAAGAAATGTTATCTCATACGGGTATAATAGAATATACGAAACTGCAAATAGATTTTCACCCACCATACAGTAATCCACGTAGACGGATCATTTCCAATATTTAATAAAGAATGAATACGAAGGATTATTCAACATGCATTCGGTAATCCACATAGACAAGTTATTCCAACAGAACAATAAAGAATGGAATAACAGAAGAATTCACCATGCATGCGATAGACCGCACAGACAGGTTATTCCCAACAGAATAATAAAGAATGGAACCACGTTTGTGATAATAAACGCCTTCTCTATCTCTTTCACCCATGTCTGGGCCTCTAATGGGTCTGTCGTTCCTCGAAACTCTGGAGGACCCACACTTTTGAATTCTTTAAAGGTAGTTAGTCTAGTTACCCTAGGTACTACGAGAATTCCTCCTCAACTTGGTTAAATGTTGCCGTTAATAAATTAACTAACTCTTGCATAGGGTTATTAGGACCCTCTAGATTTTCATTATGTGACTCAGCCTCTTGGTTACGTTGTCTCCTTCTTGGCGGCATTATTCTGATTAAATAAATAAAGTTTCATTATTATCTGTTTACTTAGTTATCATTCCCAAATAACAACTCATACCACAACAATCACATTAAATAAAAACTTCATTGTATTAATATGCTTTCATAGTCAAAACTATTTACACTTTACTTCCATAGCCAAAAAGCTATTACATTACTATCCCGTGTTTGACTTCTACAAAAATTGGGATTTACAAAAAGACTACCCTTTACTTATACAAAAGAGGGTTTTATGTCACTACACATACACAAAAAGATCTAATGATCTACTAACACTTCCTTACGACATTCTCATGTTTCTGATTTTCTAAAATCAAAACAATATCTCGACTAATCGTATGTCGAGTCTGCCCTGAATAGAATAATAAGCAATTTTCAGCTTGAAATCCTCGTGAGCACAGTTATGGATGTAAGACATATATGTTATTTTCTGGTCTTTTTCAAACAGTTTCTTTCGAAGCTCTACGGCCTCTTCCTTATAATCCTTAGCTTTATCTGTTATCAGCATTTACTCATCGTGCTCTGACTCAAAATTTGCCTCTGCAGACTCCTTCGCCTTATATAAGGTAGTAATCTCCTCATTCTGTGTCTGAACCACCGTGCGTAGATGCACATTCCTATCAAGCACAGCCAGGTACAATGATCTCATTGCATCTCGAGGTGTTGACTCTTGAGTAGGTACAACCGTATTAATCGATGTTACCTCCATATCCTCCTCCACATCTATCATCATATTCAGATATGATACTATTCCCATTGTTTCCTCAGAGTAATCCTCCCCAAAAATGTACTCTTCTGGATCAGAATCTTCTAGAACCACTATCGATACCTCCGCCACTGGCATAGGTGCTATCTCGACTCGGTTCATTGACTCTTCACTCACCACGTGAATGTCTCTATACATCAAGCTATCATTTAACATCTACAAAACACATAACATGTTGATTAGTACATAATACACAATAGTATAAGCACAAATCACATTTAATTTATTTAGGATTAATTTCCATCTTTTTAATCTTTCGGTATTGAGTTTTCTCAATACCTCATTAACTCATTCAACTCAAATTTAATTTCTTTGGACTTTACCTTCCTTACGAGGTTATTAGCCTAAGGTTCTTCCCCCCTTAAGTTTTATAACCTAATGCTTTGAAACCAACCTGTGACGCCCCCAAATTCAGGTATCTTCCAACCCGACATATGATGCTACACGGTACTCATAACTATACAATCATTGCATTGAAAATACAACATAATGAATGTATTAATTATCTTCTTATTACAATCAAAGTGAAATCCTTTCCCAGGTTCATAAACCAATTACATCATTCGTTGTTCATAAGTGTAATAAATTACAAGATGTTTAACTATCCATCTTAGCCTTGCCTTTATCTCTCTTAGAATTCTCATTACGCTTGGCTTTAACTGCAGTCATATAATTCACGCAAGAAGTGAGCATAACAAGCTCAACAAGTCTAACAAAGAATAATATCAATACCACATTCGTGAATTATATGACAATATTTTATAACCGAACAAATAGTCATGAAGTATTATGAAACATTAATACCAAACAATTCATAACATCAATTCCCAAAGTATATAATAGTTTAGGAATTCTAAACCGGTCAAAAGACCATGAATAGTATCTTTATATTTTCATACTTGAAAAGGACATCATAACACTAAGGCTGTACATTCGGTATTTCTTACGAGCACTTCTAGGTGATCAGCCTATAGTACTCTATGTTGATCAACATTCATCCGTTAAATGTTTTTACGTTTATGTTTTGGAAAACTCGCGTGCCCATCGAATAATCGATGAAAAATACTTTTGTTTGGACAAACTTACCTTTGAATCCGTACCAAATACTTGGCATAGGATAACTTTATCATTTCTATATAGAAAGATATGTATATAAATCAATCTATCTCTTATGAATAGTCTAGCCGAGTTAAAACTGGCATCGACCCTTTCCTTAAAATCATTCATGCAACTCATTACAATGAATCACAGAAAACTTGACTAACACGAAGGTTAGACCAGCGTTTAAGAAAACTTGCCTTTAAGCGTCTTCAAATAACTTATTTGACTGTTCTCAGCCTTTACAGAATCTACATGATATATTCACATAGCACACTGTAATTAGCTACCACACAATCAATCACATTGTTTCTACCAACTTCTTTTTCTTCTATGTCTTAGTTGACTTCATTTCATTAATAAAGTCAATTCGACTTACTACCCTTCATCCCGACTTTTTAACGATCTTACGTTATTAAACGGACTCAATCATCATTGGAGAAGTACCAATGTTGAATACCGTTCACGGTTTAATTATTAACACTTCACGTTCTTTGCTTACATACTAATAACTTGCTTTAATTCATAAGTTCATCACCATATACACTAGTATAGGTAACATAGGAATAGTTTTAGTATGTACATTAAGCATATAAACTTATCTTATAATGGTCTTGAAACAATTGAATTCAAACCTTAACTTGTCTAACAACTCCCCTGCTTTGGCACCGCGGCGTGACCCTTCTATGCAACACTAGCGCTGCGGCGCCAGTTTACAGTACCTAAGCCCTGGTTCCGGCGCTGTGGAGCAAAACTCCTTTGTATGAATGGCACTGCGGTGCCACTCTTCAGTAGGTCATTACACTGTGTATGGCACTGTGACGTGGTACAATAAGCCTTATCTGGCACTGCGGCGTTAGATCTCAGCACCAGAAAAATTTAAAGATAAAATTTTTAGTAAACTTCTCTGCTTCATAACTTCTTCGTTATAAGTCCGATTTGGTCCGTTCAAAAGCCTACAACTGCCATTTTGCATACTCTATGCGTGCATATAATAATTTATATTTCTGAATTTGTTAACTCAAAATTCACTTCTAAGTTCATTATCGAGCGTTCGTTAAACATTTTTGAGCGTTCAATACTCGTTTTCTTCGTTTTAAGTTGAAATCCCACGATTCTTAAGCCCATGACTCTTAAATGCCATATCTCACGTGTTGACATTGAAAACCAACATTTCCAAGTCACACGACAACTTTCAACTACTAATCCAGAATTCCTATGTTTTCGACGTTTAACGTCTATTTTCGTAAAATTCGCCATAACTTCGTTACTAGTGTTCTATATTCCAAATGAAATAGAAAAAATCCCTTGATATCATATCTACATCCTAACCAAGCAAGATGCACATATCCTAATAGCGATGGTGTTCAATTTGTCCATCAACAACCATCTTCATTATTCCATATTTCCTTCGGTTTAAACTTACGTAAAACCTTAGGATTTACATTTATACATGACTTATATTTGTTTTACTTAGTACAAGCCATCCTTATTCCTCCATAAAAGGCATGCTCCCCCAATCAATGATTTCTTATAATCAAAGAAATCAAAAAGATGGAAACTAACATTAATGGAATATTACCTTTCCGATCTTTATGTTCTTGCTAAAACTTCTAATGAAAAGCTTCAAGGTAGGATGATTACTAGTTTCTAGCTCTTTCTCTCTCTCAAATAAGTTGGACCACTCTTGGAAAACCACCAAATGACCAACATATGCCTTCTATTTATAGGAAACTCAAATGGAGGGAATTATGGTCTTTTCTCCCCACCTCCTTACTATTCACTACTTCATCACCAAGTAATATACTTGGTGATCAAGTAGGTCACTTTACTTGGCCACCAAGTGGCCGGCCCACATGCCCATGGGTCATCCTAATAGATTGCCCCATGGGTTTTACCCATTCGGTGACCAATCAGTTTGATTCACGGTTCGGTTTCTTGGATCGGGCTTAATTAAACTTAACGTTGGGCCTTGACTTGGGCTTAAATACATAATTCATTGGGCTTGATTACTCAATTCTTGGGCTTGGTATAATCCAAATCCAATTGGATCATATTAAGTCCTTAAACTATAAATCCAATAACACCAATCGTATTCCACACGTATAATTCACGTATTCTCTTCGTATAATACTTGTATACTAAATAGTATCACACTCGTATAACGTATGCATAATAATCATAATTCATTATACGTATCTCATTTCCTTCTCGAAAATCATTCTTCTTAACCCTTAGGTTTTAAGTTCGTAGACGAAAACTCTGTTTGCCATAAATGAAATTTTATTAATTATTCCATCTCGTCTTCATATTCTATTATTACGCATTTCACGGAATTTCAAACTTAATTCCCAAGCAGAAACGGATGAATAATGTTTTTACGAAAATTTCTCGAAAAACTTTTATTTTGGTCTTGGAAATTCAAAACAATTAATTCTAACGCATAGCCAGAATACTAACCACATCCGCACATTCTAGGTCATAGAACGACCTTCACATAGTTTACTCACATAAATAATAAATTAAATTCATTTAATTCACATAATCAAATAAAAATTTAATTCTCATATAAATTAGATTTTTCACAAGTATACAAATACTAATGAAATACATATCCCAATATTAAAAGTTTTTTTATTATAACTCAAAGTATTTTTAATACCTTAATCACGAATCTTTAAATGATTTTAAAACATTTAAAACCATTATTAAATAAGCGCCATTAATATTAAAATATTAATGTATTTCATGTCAAAATATTCAAAGTTATGTTTTATACCTTAAATCATTTTTAAAACCTTTAAATCATTTTTAAATGATATTTAGAATATTAAAACTATTTTTCCATAATTTATATAATACAATTATTAAATAAATTTATTATCATTAATATTAAATATTAATGAAATTCATACCAAAATATTAAAAGTCATTCAAAATAAGTAAAAATATTTTCTAACACTTTAATATATTTTCAAATGATTTTACAATATTAAAATCATTTTTAAGTAAATTATTTAATATAATTATTAAATAAATATAATATCATTAATATTTAAATTAAATTAAAATATTAATGAAATATATCTTTAATTATTAAAAGATAATTTTTATACCTTAAAATAATTTTTACAAATTAATTATTAATTTTTCATAATTATTTTCTATTTTTTTCTAATTATTTAAATTAAATAATTCATTCTAAATAAAACTGTTGCTAAAGGGTCTATCGCGACGAAAACTATCGCTATAGGTGTTCTTGAGCTTTCAAGAACATTCATAGTCATTGTCATGGTACCTACTTTGACCCTCCTAGATTTTTTGTTCTTGATGTTTATAGGCATGAGGGTGTATTGGTTATGTAGTATTATTGTAATACTACATGTACAAACAAAGTTCAGGGTCAAATAACAACACATCATGAAGTTATAAGCCATCAAAAATCATGTCAGAGCTGTTCTTTAGTTTTTGGGTTGCCCAGAAACTCAGACAGTGTCAAGGGTCCCTTTTTGTGCCTTAATAATTTGGATTCTAGGCTTTGTTAGTGTTCTAAAGTGGCACACTTATGTAGTATGTATGTCAAGGTACAAAAGTAATACACTTAGGTAGCTTAAGAACATCACAGAAGCAAGATCTAGGCCAGTCAAAAGCTTGTCAGAAACTTGCTCTTAAAGATTCTGGGTTTTCTAGAATCTCAACCCAAGTAGTTAGTCAACCTAGTTTTGGCCATCAATATCTTTGATTCTGGTCATGATCTAGGTGTTCTAGTGCCATGTTTTCGTAGTCCATATGTCAGAGTATATCAACGATACACTCTCATGGCCTAACAACTTAACAACTGCAAGATCTAAGGCATTTAAAAACTTATCAAACAGATTCTGGGTTTTCCAGAACTCAGTTTCTGTGACTGGTCAACTATGTTTGACCATGAATAACTTGTGATCTAGAACTTCTATGGACTTGATTCCACTTCCAGTGTACTCTCATAATGGCATAGAATATCAATGATACACTTAGCCATCCTAACATCTAACAGATTAAGATCTAGAGGTTCTGACATATGGCTGTCAGACCTCAAATTAGGGTTCTTGATTATTTTCAAAAATTTCTATTTTCATGCACTTAGATGTTATGGTTCCATGATGTAACATCATAGATCACTAAATAGCGTCTTATAACAATTATCTATACAACAAAACACATAGTTTACATAAATCATAAGGATCTAACATAGATTAGGGTTTATACCTTTTAATACTTAAATCTTGATTCTGTCCTCTTGATCTGATATTGGATAGCTAAGAGTTGATATTGGCTTAATTTTGACTTAGTTCCTGTCATTATTTCGAAAGTTAGAGAGAGAGAAGGTCTTGGCTAAGTTAGAAAATAAAGTGAAGATATTTTCTTAACTTGTAACTTTTAATCTTTGAATTCATGGTTGCTAATGTTGCTAGTGTCCAAGATATCTGATTTGGATTGGATTTTAAGCATATGGGAAATCTTTGATGATGACTCATAACATTTGGCAAAATCTTTTACTTAAAATTTATGTTAAAGAGCATTTTGGTAATTTTGAACCTACTAAGGGTATTTTAATAATTTCCCCAATAATTTGAAGGGTAATTTGGTCTTTTTCACATATATACCATAACTTTTAACCCTTAGGGTTTAATAATTAGCATTAGGGTTCCCAAATTAGTGTTTTAAAATTCTCGGTTAGGGTTTAGGATTCCCAGAACTGAAATTAGAGTTTTTGAAGCTAGAATTAGGGTTTTTAACTAATCGTTAGGGTTTTTTAACTAAACATCGAAGTTCTTATTATAAAATTACGGTTTACCAATGTTATACTTTACATGATTCATACTTAACCATGTATTGTACACACATAATCACTATACACAATACCATATAAACTAATACACTTAACCATATACGTTGCTATCGGATAATCACTTACAACTTATACTATACAAGTCCTTCACAAAATTTTTAAATCCAAACATTATTTACAGTCTAGGTCTTATTGTTAAACCTTTATTTAATCATTTAAGATTATTTAAATCCTATAAAATTTCGAGTTATCACATTCACTCATTCTTCTAAGAATTTCATCCTCGAAATTACAGCTTACTACACCCTACACCTTTCAATCACCAGAACTAGGTTTTCATAATAACCTTTATTCAATCATATCAGATTCTACCCGTACACAACGAGTTCAAACTATTTCATACACATCATCACATACTACCCAAAACATAACCCTAAAGATTAAAAATTTTCAAATCATGCTGAGGGGTCATATAGACCATGAACTTTCATTTTCAATTTTTGAAAAGGTTTATATAGAAATTCATCTGCAAACCGTCATAGCTTATGGACACGGAGGGTGATCATCCCGTTATTCCCCCCTGTACTAATTAGGTACTACATGTTAGAACGATTTTTTCGTTCATCATAACTGCCTTGGGCGCATAAAAGTTTCTCAATTTTGGGATGTTCACCTCAGTCTTATCATAAGAGATAAATGGATTTTATATACACGATTCAATATCTATTTCATGCTTATTTGTGCTAAATACTTGTGATCTTGTTCATTTTTACTTGTTTTATGTTATTTCATGTGTAGAATGGTGGTTGTGGAATTCAACGTACATTTGGAGATAATCGGTGTGATTTGGAATCAAATGGAGCATAATTGGAAGCAAGTTAGCAGTTTAGCAAAGTCAGTTGACAAAAAAGAGATGCCGTAAAATGGTACCGATAACCTAAATACCCCGTAGGGGTGAGGGTCTTACTTTCAGATTAACAGAGCATAGCATAGCCGGCAAATGCGTAAATACACTATACACCCATTTGGGAGTGGGATCTTCATACGAGCTAGAAAAAATGGATGTACGTCGGGGCGTGCTTACATAGCATGTACACCCCCGCCGGGGGGGGGGGTGGAAAATCTGGCATTGTCCTGTTGTGATTGAACTTCTTTTTGGGAACACATTTTAGCTATTTGTATGGCAATATAACTCTATTTGATAGAGAATTTGACTGGACTTGGGTGTTGGATAACATATACTCATTGAAGAACAATTAGACGAGATAAGTCATATTACGAGGGTCAAAAAGCTTAGTTTTTGATAGCAAGCGTGGAGGAGTATTTCGAAGGGATTTTCGAGACGATTGTAATTCTAGTCTTCGTGAAGGGTGTTTTTCAATATTCTTTGTGTTAGATTATTATTTGTAATCAGAAGAATGATTTCTATGATTTATTCAGTTTTTATTTCGTTTGACATGAACTAATTCACTTTTTAGGCTTAGTATGGATCCTTGAGTGAATCAATGATTTTGTAAACTTTGAATTCCAATTTAATAAGATATTTCCAGTTTATCTATATTGATTTGTGCTTGAATCTATGAATTGCCTGATCAAAAATTCTTTGTGGAATTGGATGGAATCGAGAGAGGATATTCAATTCTAGACCTAGTTGATATAACATGTGTTCAGGATTTTGTGAATAGCTTAATCTTGATGAATGTTAAGGTAGAGATATGTTTGACATTGCATGTAATCGGATAGAGAACTTATTCTTAAACCTTCTTTAATTGTAATTCACATATAGATATAGTGGGTTAGTTGATTAAGGTGTTTAACGTATTTCTATCTTAATTGTGGATTGACGTTAATACGATATTAGTGCATCGAGAGGTGGTTAATACTACGTTAGTGTTCTTGATTAATAAACTGGGATAGTGCATTGAATTGGAATAAAGGTGTTAAAATCAAAGTGAAGCTTAGGGTGAAATCATAAGTCTAATTTTCCATTAATTGTTTGAAATTCAAGATTTTGATATTCGTATTTTGTTTTGTGTTAGTTTAATTATTTTTAATTTTAGTATCTTTAATTTCAATTATTGAGTTGATTTGTTTAATAAAATTAGGTTTAATAGGAAATTTGTAATTGTGAGTTAAGGTTATTGCTAATTAGTCTCTGTGGGAATGATACTCTACTCGTCACTCTATTACTTGTTGACCACGTATACTTGCGTATTGTGCGTATATAGATTTTACCCAACAAGTTTTTTTGCGCCAGATTCGGGGGGGACATTTAGTATAATTCTTAATACTTTTACAATATTAGTTTAATTAATCTAGTTTTACTTAGACATTTTTATTTTTGGTTTGGTTGCTTCTTATTTCAGATGTTGATAAAAGTTTATGAAAACTCGGTCCCAAAATCCAGACTTGCTGGCTTTTGAGGACGACATTGAAAAAAGGTTCCAGAGGTTGAATAAGTGGATCAAGGAAATGAGATAAGAATTTGAAACACCTGAGAAAGAAGAGGAAATGGCAGCCAAAGATCGGAAAGCGTTAAGTGACTTCGCAACACCTAAGGTGATTGAACTGCAATCAAGCATCACCAGGCCAGCAATAGCAGCGAATACATTTGAAATTAAGCCTGGGATGATACAAATGATTCAAAATTCAGTTCAGTTTGGGCGATTTGCAAATGACGATCCGAACTAGCATCTTGTCAGTTTTTTGGAAATGTGCGACACCTTTAGGTTCAATAGGGTTTCGGATGAGGCAGTGAGACTTCGATTGTTCCCATTCTCTTTATGGGACAAGGCGAAGAGTTGGTTGCATTCTCTACCGTTCGGTTTGATAACTACATGGGAGGATTTAGCTCAGAAATTCCTTGCAAAATTCTTTCCACCTGCGAAAATTGCGAAGATGAGGAACGAGATAACAATATTTGAACAGCAACATGGGGAGTCATTATATGAGGCATGGGAGAGATACAAAGAATTGCTCAGAAAATGCCCACATCATGGATTGCCCAAGTGGCTACAAATGAACACCTTTTACAATGGACTACATGGGAATCTCAGGACAAGTATTGATGCAGCGTCGGGCGGAGCATTCATGGCTAAGAGTTACGAGGAAGCCTACGAGTTGATTGAAACCATGGCGGCTAATAACTACCAGTGGCCCACAACGAGAATGACACAGGCGAAGGCAGCTGGGGTGTTTGAAGTAGATAGTATGATAGCTATGCAAGCACAGATTTCTGCGCTTTCAAAGAAGTTGGAATCGGTGACAGCTGTGCAAGCACAAGCACAAGCACAGCAAGTGGCAATAATATGAGAGTTGTGTGCAGGAGAGCACCCAACGGATCAATGCGCGATTAATCCAGCATTTGTGCAGTTCATCGGCAATTACAACAGAATTCCGCAGAACACATACCAGAACACATACAATCAAGGAAATAGGAATCATCCGAATTTCTCATGGAGCAACAACCAGCAAAATCAAGCTCCACGACAATCTTATCCCCCAGGTTTTCAGAACCAGCAACAACCAGCTCAATATCAAGAAAGGAAATTAGATCTAAAGGAGATGCTGACAAAATACATGACTAGCAATGATGCGGCTATAAAAAATCAAGCAATGACTATGAAATCATATGAGATGTCTATGAAATCACAAGAGATGGCGATCAATAATCTAGAGAATTAGATAGGACAAATTACATTGGCATTGAATAATAGACCATAAGGGACATTACCAAGTGACACAGAGAGAAATCCGAAGGGTAACCATGAACAGTGTCAGGCAATTACATTGCGGAGTGGAAAACATCTCAAAGGTACTAATGTAGAAATTTCAGCAACTCCGGATGAAAAAGTTGATGAGAGGGACGTGAGTGTAGAAAGCAAAGGTGAGGATAAGCAAGGTAAGGAAACAAAGCTAAACAATAAGCCAATTGTTTATCCACCTCCACCATTTCAGCAGAGGGCCCAAAAACAAAAATTAGACAAGCAATTTGCCATGTTTTTGGAAATTTTCAAGAAACTTCAGATTAATATTCCATTTTGCAGAGGCCTAGAACAAATGCCGAGCTACGCAAAATTTATGAAAGGGATTCTGTCAAGAAAGAAGAAATGGGACGATTTTGAAACTGTGGCACTAACAGAGGAGTGTAGTGCGGTATTACAGCAGAAATTACCACCAAAACTCAAGGACCCGGGGAGCTTCACTATTCCATACACGATCGGGAATATGCATTTCAGCAAGTGTTTATGTGATTTGGGGGCGAGTGTAAACCTTATGCCATTGTCAATATACTTAGAATTGGGTTTGCCTGAACCAAGGCCTACGAACATCTCCTTACAGTTGGCAGATAGGTCAGTCACATATCCGAGAGGCATAGTAGAGGACATCTTAGTGAAAGTAGATAAGTTTATATTCCCCGTGGACTTTATCATTCTGGATTTTGAGGAGGACAAGAACATCCCAATTATCCTAGGGAGACCATTTTTGGCTACAGGAAGGACACTCATAGATGTGCAAAAGGGAGAACTCACGATGAGGGTCCAAGATCAAGAAGTAAAATTCAATGTGTTTAAGGCGATGAAATTCCCTACGGATGAGGAAGAATGTTTTCGAATGGATTTAATTTAGGAAATCATTAGTGATGACATGAAAAGAGTCCAGTAAGCGATCCACTAGAAGCAATGTTATTGGGGGATGAAGAGGTTGGCGATCCGGAATTGGTGGATTACCTACAAATGCTAGATTTATTGCCATGAGTTTCAGATTTAGAACACCATTTGAACCGCTGCACACGGAGGAGGTAACCGCAGAAAAACTGAAACCATCATTGGAAGAGCCACCAAAGCTGGAACTTAAACCACTCCCTAAACACCTCAGGTATGCATACTTAGGCAATTCAAATTCTTTACCTGTTATTATTTTTGCTGCACTTAATGAATTGCAGGAAGAAAAGTTGTTGAGGGTGCTTAGGGAACATAAGTCAGCTATCGGGTGGACAATCGCGGATATAAAGTGAATCAACCATTCATTTTGCATGCACAAGATTCTGATGGAAGATGAGGCAAAACCAACGGTGGAGTAACATCGGCGACTTAATCCAATTATGAAGGAAGTTGTGAAGAAGGAAATTTTGAAGTGGTTAGACATTGGCATCATCTACCCAATTTTCGATAGCAAATGGGTTAGTCCAAGGCAAGTCGTGTGAAGAAGAAAGGAGGAATGGCAAGTAGTGTGAGAATGAGGACAATGAATTAATACCGACTAGAACAGTGACAGGTTGGAGGGTTTGCATGGATTACCAAAAATTGAACAAGGCAACCCGCAAAGACCATTTCCCGCTGCCCTTTATTGATCAAATGCTAGATAGGTTTGCGGGACACCAATATTACTGTTTGTTGGATGGGTACTCGGGCTACAACGAAATAGTCATCGCTCCAGAGGATCAAGAGAAGACCACATTCACGTGCCCTGACGGCACATTTGCATTCAGGAGGATGTCGTTTGGGCTATGCAATGCACCTGCAACTTTCCAACGGTGTATGATGGCCATTTTTTTAGATATGGTAGAGAAAATGTTGAGGTCTTCATGGATGACTTTTCGGTCTATGGGGACAACTTCGATACTTGCTTACAGAATCTGGTTATGGTGTTGCAAAGATGTAAGGACACGAATCTCGTACTAAATTGGGAAAAATGCCACTTCATGGTTAAAGAGGGCATAATTTTGGGCCATAAGGTATCGGCTCAAGGATTGGAAGTTGACAAAGTAAAGCTGGAAACTATTGAAAAGTTGCCTCCACCAAACTCAGTGAAGGGTATTAGGAGTTTCTTAGGTCACGCTGGGTTCTACAGGAGGTTTATAAAAGACTTCTCTAAAATTACGAAATCACTATGCAGTCTTTTAGAGAAGGATGTGACGTTCAGCTTTGATGAAGAGCGCAAGACGGCTTTTGACTTATTAAAGAGGAAATTGACGACAGCCCCCATTATAGTCGCACCGGATTGGAGCATGCCATTCGAGCTTATGTGTGATGCGAGCGACTTTGCGGTTGGGGCTGTTTTGGGCCAACGTAGAGACAAGGTGTTTCACGCCATATACTACGCAAGCAAGACACTTACAGAAACTCAAATGAACTACACAACCACAGAAAAGGAATTGCTTGAAGTGGTGTATGCGTTTGACAAATTTTGGGCATACTTGATCGGGACTAAGGTGATAGTTTATACAGACCATGCAGCGATTC
Source organism: Panax quinquefolius (assembly GCA_020205615.1). Taxonomy (NCBI): domain Eukaryota; kingdom Viridiplantae; phylum Streptophyta; class Magnoliopsida; order Apiales; family Araliaceae; genus Panax; species Panax quinquefolius. The sequence goes on from JAINUW010000421.1 coordinate 223,789, forward strand.
GGTACTTGATAGCAAAAAAGGATGCTAAACCACGCCTTATCCGGTGGATTCTCCTACTTCAAGAGTTTTACTTAGAAATAAAGGACAGAAAGGGGACGGAGAATAAAGTAGCCGATCACTTGTCTAGGTTGGAAAACCATGGGAAAGCAACAGACGAAAGATCTGAGATTAATGAGTCATTCCCAGATGAGGAACTGTTTAGGATTTCAGCAGAGATTCCGTGGTATGGTGATTATGCAAATTTTGTTGTGAGCAACATTTACTACCACCGACCTCACAAGACAATGAAAAAGAAATTTCTTCACGACGTGAAAATGGTACATATGGGATGAACCATATTTGTTCAAGCAGTGCGCCGACAAAATGATTCGACGGTGCGTCCCATATAGTGAGGTGAAGAATATTCGCATGAGTGTCACTCATCGGTGTATGGCGGGCATTATGGGAGTGAGAGAGGAGAAGGCGATGAAGGTCTTTGCAATGTGGGTTTTTATTGGCCCACATTATTCAAAGATGCTCACTAGTTTGTCAAACAATGCGATATGTGTCAAAGGGTGGGTAACATTTCGAAACCTAATGAGATGCCCTTAAAAACGATTCTGGAAGTATAAATTTTTGATGTATGGGGTATTGATTTCTTGGGACCATTTCCCTCGTCATTGAACAATCAATACATTCTACTCGCAGTGGACTACGTGTCAAAGTGGGTTGAAGCTGCAGCTCTACCAACAAACGAAGCCAAGGTGGTCCTCAAATTCCTTCAAAAGAACATCTTCACGAGGTTTGGCACACTAAGAGCAATCATCATCGATGTGAAGGTAGTAGTCACTTCTGCAATAAGTCCTTTACTGCTCTTTTGGCCAAGTATGGGGTCAACCACAAGATAGCTACAGCGTATCACCCTCAAACCAGTGGACAAGCTGAGGTATCAAACCGGGAAGTCAAAAAGATATTGGAGAAAGTGGTGAATCCAAGTCGGAAAGATTGGTCGCTGAGATTGGACGATGCTTTATGGGCCTACCGGATTGCATACAAGACGCCAATCGGGATGTCACCATATCAACTACTGTACGGGAAGGCATGTCACTTACCGGTCGAACTACAGCATAAGGCATATTGGGATGTGCAAAAACTCAACTTTGATCAAACAGCTGTAGGTGAGAAGAGACTACTTCAGTTTAATGAACTCGACGAATTTCGCCTTCACGCCTATGAGAATGCCAAACTATACAAAGAAAAAGTCAAAAGATGGCACGACCAAAAAATTTTACGTCGAACATTCGAGCAAGGATAATCAGTACTCTTGTTCAATTCACGACTGTGATTATTCCCTAGAAAGCTTAAATCAAGATGGTCGGGACCATTCACAGTCAAGCGGGTATTCTCTCATGGTGCAGTCAAAATCTACAGTCGCAATCCACTCGAAACATTCAAAGTCAACGTACACCGTCTAAAGCATTACTGGGGTGGAGAAGCCAACACCGACATGATCGCCATCACATTGATTGACACAACATAAGAAGGGAGTAGTCAGCCTGAACGACTTAAAATCAAGCGTTAATTGGGAGGCAACCCAATCTTTAGTCTTTATCATAGTTTATATTGCTTTATTATAGTTTTCCTTGTAGTATTAGGTAGACGAATAAAAGAAAAATCTCGCTAATCTCTCCACAATACATCACGCATATACAATTCACTAATATGCATGTGTTAATTCTTGTAGGATGGAAAATAGAGCAAGTACATAAAGCAGAACATAGAATCCGGCAGTGGCATAGCCCGCCGGGGTAGGCCTTTTTAGTACTACAACCCCGTGGGTGGGGGTCCTCGAAATCGATTGATGAAATGCACGCATGCCACGGGGTGACCTTACTAATCTAATACCCCGTAGGGGTGAGAAGGCAGGAAGGCATCAGACGTGGGCAGTTATTTAGACTTCTCCCCTTCCCAATAACACCCCACTTTCCCACTTCCCCACTACTTCATTACTCACCATCCACTACCATTACTTCCTCCCCACATTCCCAATACTCCATAACTCCATTCCACCTCATCAATCCACCAATGGTAGCCATCCTTCTCCCTCTATATATAGCACTATATCTCACACCAATTCTCCCAACACACTTGATACTAAGCAGAAAGAGAGTATAGTTATGAGCTTGAGAGATAAAATTGAAAAGTTTGGAAGAGAGTTAGGGTAAAGCCAGCAAAAGGGAGAGATATGGCTTCATAATCATCGTCTAAATGCTAGAGGGGAGAAAGCTCACGGTCATCCCAACCAACCCGCACCTTCGATCGCTAGAAATTTGCTAGTGCCGCCGCCGCCGACCGGTACGACTACATGCTCACCAAAGCCCTTACACCGGAGAGGGGGTTGGCACCGGATCCTAACGATGGGGAGCTTATGCCTCAAATTTACCAAAAGGGATGGACCAAATTCACCGAGGAGCCGGAACCAGCCGTTGTTAACATCGTCAAAGAATTCTACGCAAATGCTGAGGACAAAGAACCATTCCACGCATTTGTGCGAGGACGGTTGGTTCCATTCAAGTCTTCGACGCCATCAATACTTACTACCAACCGAGGGTGCCTCGCCTTTGCCGATGATGCTCATCTCCATAATTACGACCGGATTTTGATGCTATAATTATGAGAGATGACAAAGCCGGAACATCGTGGATAAAAGGTCGAAAGGGAGGCACCGTGTTTCATAGCAAGGACCTTAGCGGTATGGGAAAATTTGGTACGCATTCTATCATAAAATTACTCCGTCCCAACATACCTCGGACGTTACCAAAGAGAAAGGCGTTATTCTTGTTATGCATCATTGTGCAAGATTTTATTATTGACGTCGGGGCAATAATCTATTCATCAATCCGTCGATACTTATATGGGAATTTTTCTGGAGGATTTCCACATCCATATCTCATTTGTGGGTTGTGTCGCAATGCCGGGGTTAGATGGTCCGACGATGAGCCCACACAATTGTCGCTAGCATTGCTTGATTCGAGAATGATAGCGCGGTGATACGTACATATGGGAGGCGAATCACATCCACGTGGTGTGGGTTTCATTTTTCTGTCAGATTCAGATGACAATGTTGATGCTACAGAGACATCAGGGGATGAAGATGAAGAAATGGATGAACAAGGGGCTGAGCAGGTACCGCAGGCCGAGGCCATATCCCGCTCTTAGTTCCTTGCGTTCCAAAATCAAATGAATGTGCATACCAAGGCAACTCGTCGGGAAATAAGGTGATTAGTAATGAGGCAAGATCATATGTTCGATGCTGTGAACGCATCTTTTGCCTCGTTGAACACAGCTCTTCAAAGTTTCAACCCGACGGCACAATTTCCATACCAACAGCCCGGACCAATGCCAAGGTTCCCACCGAGTGATTCCAATGAAGAAGAAGAACAACAACCTCCTCAAACTTAAGCGATAGTAGGGAAGTCCTCACATACTTATTTTGACTAATCATCCAATGAGGATATTGTATTACTTAAGTTTGGGGATTTAAATACATGTCTGCATGCATTTAGCTCATTTAGGTTGCATTTTGAATGTCATTTAAATTTCTATATTGCATTTTATTTTAGTATTGCATGATAGTTTAGGTGCATTCATAGTAGCTTAGGTTAATGTTGGTCATTGCATAATAGGTAATTTTGTAATGCATTTTGTTATCCTTATAAAAAAAATTTAGTTAGTAAATGTTGTGTTGCGTAAGTCCATCAATGTTATATTTCATATTGTTTGTGGGCCTATGATGTGATTGAAAATAAGTTAACAAATCTGATGATTATTGTATTATTAGGCTGTGAAACAATTTTTGTTTATGAATCGAATCTTGAGCTTGTTTGAAACTGGTATAAAAGGATAGCACGATTAACAAACATCTGTGTTGATTGGTCAGTTCAAATTGGTACCTAAATGGTCTCTAAAGGATAATGTTAGAGTGAATGATGAAACGACAATGATGGACAGTGAAGGCTAAAGTTAGGTAAGAACCTAAGTTTGGGGGATGATACGTGGGGTATATAAGATTTATTTATATATTTATAAAATATATATATATATATATATATATATATGAATAAACACCGTGGCATGCTTGTCTAGTTTTGTGGCCTTTGTTACTTGAGTAAGTAAGCCCGAGGTGATTGTCTTTACACCTAGCTCCCTAAGGTCTTAATGGTCTGGGAGTCATTGGTCGAAAGCTCGTTAAGGTAGCATTGAAAAGCCTAAGGGAATAAGACATTGCATAGCTATGTGTATAAAAAAAATTAAACAGGAAATAAGAGCAAGAAGCCCCCGTATATATATATATATATAAAAATAATTTATGTATAAATAATGTATAAGTACCCCGCTTGAACCCTTGAGATTAGTGATTGCTTACTTTTAGTTCGAACTATTTATTTTTGAAATTTTAAGTTTACATTGCGTGATTCCTTCTAAGAAATTGATTATGTATTGAATTTGAGTCTGTATCGGTTATAATGGATGTTACACACACACACTGTACTAGTAATGATGGTTTGAGATTCGTGGATTAAAACGAAATTGTAGATTGGCCTTTAGTAATTGGCATTGTATAGTTGCTTGTTTTCATTGAGGCCGTTAAGATAATCTTGATTCTACGATATTGTTGGATTTGAAAGCATATAAGATCAGTCGTATTCATTTCATTTCATTGCATTACATGTAGTTGTTTTGTGCTCGAGGACTAGCACGGTTTAAGTTTGGGGGATTTTGATAAGTGGATTTTATATACACGATTCAATATCTATTTCATGCTTATTTGTGCTAAATACTTGTGATCATGTTCATTTTTACTTGTTTTATGTTATTTCGTGTGTAGAATGGTGGTTGTGGCATTCAACGTACATTTGGACATAATCGGTGTGATTTGGAATCAAATGGAGCATAATTGGAAGCAAGTTAGCGAGTCAAACAAAAGTCGGTTGATAGAAGAGAGATGCCTTGTCAAGGTGGTACCGATAGTTTATATATACCGGCCGAGGTGGGTCTTACTTTCTAGATTATCAGAGCATAGCATGCATTGTATGTAGCGTAAGTACATATACACCACCCGAGTAAGTGGGGTCTTCATACGAGCTAGATAGAAGGGATGCCCACCGGGGCGGGCTTACATAGCACATACACCCCTGTCGGAGCGGGGGGTGAAAAATCTGGCATTGTCCTGTTGAGATTGAACTTCTTTTTGGGCACGAATTTTAGCTATTAGTATGGCAATATAACTCTATTTGATAGAGAATTCGACTGGGACTTGGGTGTTGGATAACATATACTCATTGAACAACAATTAGACGAGACAAGTCATATTACGAGGATCAAAAAGCTTAGTTTTTGATAGCAAGCGTGGAAAAGTATTTCGAAGGGATTTTCGAGACGATTGCAATTCTAGTCTATGTGAAGGGTGTTTTTCAATATTCTTTGTGTTGGATCATTATTTGTAATTAGAAGAATGATTTCTATGATTTATTCCATTTTTTAATTTCGTTTGACATGAACTAATTCACTTTTTAGGCTTATGATGGATCCTTGAGTGAATCAATGATTTTGTAAACTTTGAATTCCAGATTAATAAGCTATTTCTGGTTTATCTATATTGATTTGTGCTTGAATTTATGAATTGCCTAATAAACAATTCTTTGCGGAATTGGATGGAATCGAGAGAGGATATTCAATCTAGACCTAGTTGATATAGCATGTGTTCAGGATTTTGTGAATAACTTAATCTTGATGAATGTTAAGGTAGAGATATGCTTGACATCGCATGTAATCGGATAGAGAACTTATTCTTAAACCTTCTTTAATTGTAATTCACATAGAGATATAGTGGGTTAGTTGATTAAGGTGTTTACTAATTTCTATCTTAATTGTGGATTAGCGTTAATACGGTATTAGTGCATCGAGAGGTGGTTAATACTTTTGATTCGTGTTCTCTTGATTAATAATTTGGGATAAGTGCATTTGAATTGGAATAAAGGTGTTAAAATAAATGTGAGTGAAGCTTAGGGTGAAATCATAAGTCTAATTCTCCATTAATTGTTTAAAATATATAGATTTTGATATTCGTATTTTTGTTATTTCAAAGAATGTTAGTTTAATTATTTTTTTAATTTTAGTATCTTTAATTTCAATTATTGAGTTGAGTTTTGTTTAATAAAATTAGGGTTAATAGGAAATTGGTAATTGTGAGTTAAGGTTATTGCTAATTAGTATTCTTCTCGTCAAAAACGATACTTTACTCATCACTCTATTACTTGTTGACCTTGAGAATTAAAATTTGATTTTAAGTATTTATTAGATTTTATTAGCATTGAGATTCAAAAATTATTACCAATTTCAAAGTCTAGCATAATTAGAAGATTTGGAATACCTATTCTTCCACCATCAACTCCACTTTCTATAATGATCCAATGCTTAATAATTTAGCTTCCTATCATCCTCAATACTCCATTCACAACTTAGCTATACCCCAGTATAGTTCATTAAACTTACCACACGTTATGAGTTCAGGAACTTTCCACAATAATATGAGTTTCGGAAATTATCCTAGCAATTTATAGTTCAAGAACCAATCAGGAATTGTCCATACACTTAGGGTTTCAAAATCATACAATTATGAGTCACAAACTTACCATAAGTATAAGTTTTAAGAACTCGCACCTAACCTTATATTCTCTACCTATCTGTTATACACATAAGAAAAGAATCACCTTCTCAACATGTATATGGCAAATAGCGCGACATAAATATTTCAATGATTATCACTACCAGAAGCTAAGTGGTTGTTGAACCAAACACAATCCCTTGCCTATACAAAGAATTGGTCAACTCGACCACTAATCAATATAGGAAGCTAAGCGATTGTTACACCAAGGACAACTCCCCGTCTATATAAAGAATTGTTCAACTTAACCACTATATCGATATAGGAAGCTGAGTGGTTCTAAAACCAAGTATGAATTCTCTGCACATACAAGGAATCATAGCAAAGGGTGAGCAATAAGTTTGCCCAGCAAGTTTAAGTTCAAAAAAAGATATATCATGATTGAAAAGAATAAAAGCTTATAAATTTTTAACAATATAATAATTGTGAAAGAACATGAATCAATTTCCATAGCCGAATGACTGAGATAATAATGATGAATGGCCAACAATAAACATGAACAAATTTAACTAAACCAAATGGTAATGAAGATGATCAGCCTTTCATATGTGATGTCCCCAAATCCGTGTACTTTAAACCCGTACTTAGTTCTCCACGATAACATTCATTCAAACTACTTAATGTATTAATTAAGCAAAAATATTGTATCAAAGTTGTCTACCATCCCAGTTACGATAACCTTTACGTAATTTATTATATGATAATTAGTAACTTATCATAAATATAGTCATTACAAATAACATTAGATAACCTAATCCTTCAGCTTTCCCTTCCCTTTGTCCTTGCCGGAACCATCAGGTTGATCTAGCTTAGTTGAAAACATTTAAATTTAAAGCAAGAATGAGCATTTAATTGCCCATCAAGTAATATCAATTAATGAATATTAGCTAAAAGAAATAAATGTATTTTTTGAATTACACTTCTACAACGAAGCAACAGTTGTGAAGTAACTTGAAACAATAATAAACAACATATCAAATCAATTACATTTTTTTGAAACTACGTACCGACTATGAATGATTAGTTGTTAATAGACTATGAACTTTTATTTTCAATTTTTGAAAAGGTTATACAAAAAATCATACGCAAACCGTTATGACTTACGGTCACGAAGGGTGATCATCCCGTTATGCTCTATATTGATCAATACTACGTGTTTAGAACGATATTTTCGCTCATCATATCCGCCTTTAGCGCACAAAAGATTCCCAAGGTTCGGGATGTTCATACTCAGTCTAGAATCCTAACCAAAATAATTCAGTTGGATGACAATAATATTTTATCTTGTTCAAATATATATTTCAATCTATGTCTAGCCGAGTCAAATAGTTTAGGCAACTTTTAATTAGTGTATACATATTGGAATCCAATAAGTATGTATCAACAAGTGTTCAAATATAATAATTATCCAAGTGAGGACACTTGCATAACCAAACTTATCTATTAACAAACAGAATATATCTTGATCAACGAAAGTAGAATTAAGAAACTTTTACAACAAGAATATAATTTAGTAACTTACTTACACATGTTCATTGGATAAATTAAATGCAAAGGGTAAGATAATTGCATGATTTGCTGCTTAAGGCTACACAACTTAGTTCTATCTTTTTTATAAAGACCTATGATTAATAAGATTATTCTTTCGATTAGAATAAAACATCGTAACACATAACATTGCTATTTATAGTAATCACATAACTTAAGCACATTGTCACATATTTATATTTGTTATTAGAACATAATCAACCACTTATCAGGTCAAACAATATAGGTTTGGATTAATATCGAAAACAATTCGGTGTACTGACGGCTTTATCAGATAATTATCGAGTTTATTTTTCAATTAAACTCTATTTAAAAACTTTAATATTCCTTTATATAATTCAAAAATATTTTTAAACATTAATATTACCCTTAAATGATTTTTAAAACATTTAAAATTATTTTTAAATAATTACCATTAATATTTAAATATTAATGTATTTTCATCAAAATATTAAAAGTCATTTATTACAACTTAAAATATTTTCAAATCATTTATATCATTTTAAATGATTTTAAATCAATAAAACAATTTTTAAACCATTTATTTAATATAATTATTAAATAAATATAATATCATTAATATTAAATTAGTAATGAAATTTATCTCAAAATATAAAAAGTCTTATTTTATAGCTTAAAATATTTTTAAACACTTTATTATCATTTAAAATAAATTTTAATATAATAAAATCATTTTAACAAATTTATTTAATATATTTATTAAATAAATTTAATATCATTAATATTCAAATAAATAATAATATTAATGAAAAATATGTCAAATTATCAAAAGTTAATTTTTATAACTTAAAATAATTTTTAAAACTTATTTTGGAATTTTTAGAAATTAATTTCTATTTTTAATGATTTAATGGAAATTAATTTAATTAATTTTAATAAAACTGTTGCTAAAGCCTTTAGCGACAGAAACTGTCACTATAGGTGTTATTGAGCCTCACGAACATTCAAAGTCAGTTCCTTGGTGTCTACTTTGACCAGCTTAGATTCTTGGTTCATGATGTTTTTTGGGTTTACAAATGTACAGATCATGTAGTATTGATGTAATACTACATGTATCAATAACTAACAAGGTCATACTATAACACATATGCAAAATCTAAAGGCTTAAAGTGGCTGTCAGGCCCTTTTTGGGTTACCCAGAAACCCAGGTAGTGCTTGATAGCTACTTTGTGCCTTGATTAATTCAAGTTCTAGTCATTGTTTAAGTGTTTGTATGATTCAATCTTGCAGTCCTTATGTCAAAGAACAAATATACTACACTTGGGGAGCTTAACTACATCACAATCACAAGATCTGAGCCGGTCAAACCTTGTCAGAAACTGTGTTCTTGAGTTTTCTAGAATTTCCAGAAAACACAAATCGTCCTCGGTCAACATACTTTGACTGCCCACTACTTTGATCCTGTTTATTATTTATGTGATCTAAGGACATGAATCTATAATCCATATACTAGAATATAACTTTGATTCACTAACACAATAAAATCACATAACACATGAAAGATCTGAGCTCATGAACATGTTGTTAGACCCATCTGGGTAAATTTTAGGTTACCCAGAAACACAAAGTCATGGCCGGTCAACCCACTTTGACCGTCAATATCTTGAAATTTGGACATGATATAACCATGATTCCATTTCCAAATTACTCCCCACATAGTATACTACAAGTCTATTAGAATAAACAAGTAAAATCATAAACAGGTCAAGATCTATGGCCTCTGACATTCGGTTCTCAGACCATAAATCTAGGGTTCTTGACAGTTTTGAAAACTAGATTTTTGAGCACATTGATGTTATGGATCTATGATATAACATCATGGATCACTAAATAACATCTTATAACACATGATTAAACACAGAAACACACAATCTAACTTAGCATAGAAGATTAAATCTATGTTAGGGTTTATACCTCTCTTGAACAAGCTTTGATCTTGGCTTTCCTAAACTGATCTTGAGGTGTTAGGGACTTGGTTAGGGACTGAATCATTTATGGATTACATGGCTTTGAGAGTAAGAGAGTTTGGCTAAGTGTTGGTTCACAAATGAGCGTTTGTTTTGATTTTCTCTCTATTTAATCTTCCTATATTTGATTCATTGTATCTAATCTTTTAAGGTGGCACATAGATCTGATTAAGTCTTTGTTTTCAAGCACATGGGATACACCAACATGATGAGTCACTAGATCTAGAACATCTTTTACCTTAAAACTTAAGTAAATGGTATTTTGGTCATTTCACATACAAAAGGGTAGTTTGGACATTTTCCTCATAATTTAAAGGGTAGTTTGGTCATTTCATATACTTCCCTTAAATTTTAACCCTTAGGGTTTGATAATCACCATTAGGGTTTGTTAATCACCATTTAGGATTTGAAATTTAGGGTTTAGGGTTACCGATTAGGGTTTAAGGTTTTTTGGAAATGAAATTAGGGTTTCTAATTTAACAATTAGGATTTCTAACTAATCATTAGGGTTTCCGTAATTAGGTTTATACTCAATAACATATCTCCTTAATCATATAAACACAATTACTAATCATTCTTAATTTCCTATTCGAATTTCAAATTAGGGTTTTGCAATTTAACATTAGGGTTTTCTAATGCTATACTATATCGGATTAACAATTAATATTACACACATACAGTACATACTTATAATACTGAAATACAATTAATATTGTATTAATATTGAAATTCCTTATTCAAAATCCAAAATTAGGGTTTTGAACAATATCCGACTTCAGTTTCATTCCTGGTCAACTTATAGAAATTAAATTGACTAACATGCCTAATCCATATGGCATATATTTCAAAATATTATTACTGATACCAATAGTCATAATAATTAATAAAATAAAATAATAATAAAAATTATTCATAAAAATATAGATATTATTATCTACAAATTCTCGGTCTTTACATTCTCCACACTTTATAAGGATTCCATCCCCGGAATCAGCATTACCTTATGTTTATCATTAATGTTTTATCCATAGATTTTTATTTATTAAAACTTTTATTAAATTATTACATTATGCCCTCCTTATAGGATTTCGTGTTACAAATCTGGAACTCAAATTCCTCCTTCAAAAATCCTTTTATTAATGAATTATTATAATAATATATGTATTTTTTTTTCAGAAATTGTCTTTCGTATAATTATATTCAAGGGTTCCTAATGTAAATATACTTATATTAACAAACTTGCGGTAAAAAAATAGGTTAAATCTTAATCAGACATATATTTTAATATCGTTGATCGAGTTCATACCTGGAAACTCCATCACCGGCTTCTACCATATCTTGAACCGTCATATTGAAAGTCCTTGCTGTGACGCCCCCAAAATTGGTATACATCACCCATCTTGAGTCGCCAAATACATGGTACTGTATACAAATAAAAACTTAATTATACAACTGTCGTGTAAAATACGACAAAACATAAGCTAAAAGTTTTAACACGAATATTGTCTTCTAGACAATATCCACACTCATTGTAGTCCTCATTACAATTATTATCACACTATTTCATAGAATAATGAGGACTACTAAAGCCACTTATCCTGGACCATCACTCCATTCCTCGACTCATCCCAGCTATATTCTCATTTCCTGAAGAGAACACTGAAAGAAAAGGGTGAGCTCAACTAGCCCAGTAAGAAAAATATTACGACTAAGATAATGCAGAATAAATTATCCTTAGCCTTCTATAGTATAACAACTGATAGAATATAATAGACAACAAGTTTTAGATCAACAACTGCAAGGAAATAAGCAAACCATTAGAAGAGTCAAGTAGAGCATGATATCACTAAGACTAAGGTAATGCAGAATAAATAAGTAAATTGTATCATCGAATGATCCCTGCACTACGGGCCAAGGATATTCATGAAATCATCAATGGTCATGATTATACTGAATAATCTCTGGTCATAATCATACCAATAACTCTCCATCAATGCACTACGGGCCAATGAGGACTTTTACCACATCATTTATAACATTACGGGTCATGATTATGCCGAATGATCCCTGGTCATAATCATACCAATCAATAGTCCATCTATGCACGTAAGCCAAAGATGACTTTCATCACAATATAAGCATGATGATGATGACAATGATATAAGAATTCAATTAACAGAAACAAAGGATAAAGTTTTAAAGATTTATAATTTAATTTATCCAGAATTCAATAATGTTCAAATTGCCAACATGATACTGCTTTGTGGAGTAAAATTCAAGAATAATATTGTATCAAAAATGATTTGGACAGCAAAGAAATTAATTTTTGTCATGAATAGTACTGTGGGTGAATAGTACCCAGGTGAATAGTACTTCGGGAATAGTACCCCATGAATAGTACTCATGAATAGTACTCGTGAATAATACTTTATGAATAGTACTTTGTGAATAGTACCCATAAATAGTACTTTTGTAAATAGTACCATATAAATGAATAGTACTCATGGATAGTACTCCAGCATTAAAAGCTTAAAATTTAACAAGAATGTGCAAAAAATATCCTTGTGAAACGATACTAGATGAAGTGCAAATTTCAAGGATATTCTACTAATTTCATGGTGTATAGAAGCCAAAACTTTAACAAAATTAGTATAGAATTCGAAATATGAAATGAAATAATATTACTTACATATTACAGAGTATGGAAGAAAATATTATTTCAAGCGAATATTGAACAAAAATAACATCCCTTACAATTGTTGAACGAAAATAATATTCCAACGAATATTTAACGAAGATAATATTCCTACGAATATTGAACGAAGATAATATTCTTTATGATTATTGAACGAAAATAATATTCATACGAATACGAAAAATAATATCTCTTCAGAATATGAAATAAATAATACCCCTTACCTTGGAAGAAGACTAGATATTGGAATAGTGAAGTAGCGAACTACTCTTCTTCTTTCTCTCTGTAGCTTCTCTTTCTATAGCTTCTATCTCTATAATATCTCTTGTGAGTCTTAGTGAATTGGTGAGAATAAAGGAAGAATGAGCTTCTATTTATAGGAAAATATAGTTTTGATAATTGTACGTTTTGGAGCTCGAAATATTACAGTATAATGCCTTCATCTTTTCCTTTATTTTTAATTTTGTCTTGCAAGTATTATCAAACTTACACCACCTCCCCTAATAGTACATCATGTGAATCAATAGTACAATCATGTGACTCAATAGTTCTATACATGTGAAAAAAATAATTACAGTATAGTGCCTTCCTCTATACCTCCATTTTTAATTTAGTCATGTAAGTATATTCAATCTTGCACCACCTCCCCTAATAGTACATGCATGTGAATCAATAGTACACACATGTGAACAAATAGTTATAAGCATGTGAATCAATAACAATTAATTGCTCATTTATCCGATTAAGTACCCAATTGGTCAATATAACCTCCAGACATCAATTATTATCGGAATAGATGTCTATTTTCAATAACACTAATAATCCCAACACAATGAAAATATCAATTTCATCTTTAATCAACACGAACTTATTCATCATTAATATTATAACTCACAATATTTAAAAACCATATCATTCCCAGGAAAGATGGGGCTTTCCGATAAGGATTTCTCCCTATTGGTAGCCTTAATTAGGTGACCAAACCTCTCCTCGACAGAACTTTCTAGACATCGTCAATATTGTAAATAATAATATGAATAACTTTGTCGTCTCAATTATTGATTTAATAATAATAAATATTATGCAGATGATACTATGACAATAATTGAATCAATAATATGAGAGATATTATGCAGCAATTACTATAGCAATAATTGAGTATAACTGAGTGACTTCTCACGTAAGCATCAATAATCAATACCGTGTGCTACTATGCAACCACGCATATTACTGTACTTTACCTACCGGATAGTTCAACAGTTTAATGGTAAAACTTTCGCCGTTATTTTTATAAAAAGATATTTCTATCGTTTTCTAACTACGAAAATACTTTCGTTGTGGGGTCTACCAATGATTGTGCCGTCATACAAATATTTAGGAGTCCTTTACGGAAATAGCCATTACGCACAATCTATAAATCGAAACGTGTCCGTTCTTTTTCCTACACGTAGATAACTTCTTAAGATACCTCTGTGATTTTTCCCAGATTTTTAAAAGACTTGAAACTATCTGAAACAACCTTAAGAAAAACGGGGACAGTAGCTTTTTAAGGTTTTAAAACTTTAATTTTTCTATGTGGACTATTTTGGGGAAAACAGCTCCCATGGCTTCAATACTTGCTAGATTTGTGTTTTACCACTTGGGTTTACTAGATAACTCATGTATCTAGCACCCCCCCCCCCCATCGACAGATCACAAATCCAAGTTGTAAAACTTGAGTTACACAAGATTTAGTGGAAGAAAAATAAGGGTTTAACCCCTAGGAGAACATATTCTCATTCTCTTCCTCTAAAACTTTGATATAACACTCAAGATACTTAGTTCCATACATGATGATATGTAGAACTAGTGTATCTTGAGTATTAATTCATAACCCCAACAAATCATGCTATAATATAAAATAGAAGATGAAGATGAAGATTAGGTTATACCTTGATCTAGTAGCAACCTTCCTTGATTTACCAAAGTAATATATAAGCTTAGGTTGCATTAATCAAACTAGCACACCTCTCTCTCTCTCTCTCAAAACTGAACCCCTCTATCTCTTTTCTCTCTTTGTATCTTGCTAGCTTGGGAGAAAAATAGAAGAAGAAGAACAAGAGAAATGAAATGTCTCACAATTGAAATGTGTGATTTAACTAATATCCCCCATATTTTTGTTGTCCCTTGGATAAAAGGCTTTGCCTTATCTCTTTTAATTGAGCCTAATCATGTGATGAAGGGTGCTAAGTAGATTTTCAACCAATGGGAGATGGACACACTTGTACTTGATGTAAGAGTTACTAATTAAGGAACTTGATTAGCATAATTTTGTTACCTTAAAAAGCCTAATATGGCTGGTCCCCTTTACCCCATTATCTCCTCCATTTTACTTTTATTTTAATGTATAAATTTGATTAATCAAAAGTCTAAAATACCCTTAATCAAGTGGGCTAAGTATTGGTTTGCATTTTATTTCTTTTGGGCTTCTCCTTTAATTGTTTTGGGCCATATAATAAACATAGTCTAACATTTTTAATATATGCTACCCAAATTGTTTATTTAGGGTTTCCATTCCCAATCTTATGAAATTTAATTACTTATACATGTGACTTTAGCTCATAACCTAATTAGGTTTACTAGAAATAGGTTTAAAATTATTAGTCACTTGAAATAACAAGATTATCCACTTAAGTTAGTATACATACTAAATACTAACCATTCCTTATTACCATAACCCTTAGGTTATTTAATTGTCTCACCTAATGTATAATTAGGTTACGAAGCTTTCATTTTAATGAAATCTATAAATGTATATATCAATAACTATAGTATATATGTTTATTAATCCATGCACCACTTCACATATGTTGTCACATATTAAATCACTATATAACACAAGGTTTTAAATATCAATAATGTACATATATATATATATATATATATATATATATATATATATATATATATATAGTGACTTAAAATTCACGGTTATTACAATACCTCGTTAGATTATAACTCTTGAGGTATAACCTTTGAGTGTAGAATATATTCATTCTTATCCAACATTTTAACAGGTACCTCTTCATACGTTAAGTCTTCTGCTATCTTATCTGGTTCTAATTCAATAATTTGGTCCGGGTCGTCCATATATTTACGTAACATCGATACGTGAAAAACGTTATGAACAGGCGACATACTTAGCTGTAAAGCGAGTCTATAAGCCACAGTTCCTACTCGATCGAGGATTTTGAATGACCCAATTAAATCGAGGGTTGAGATTTACTCTCTTCATCGATTCTTGCTTCTAGAATAACGCCCTCTTGAACCTTCTTCTTTACGTCGATTCTACTCGTATTATTTGACATCATAACGTGGGTCCTTAGAGTCT
Source organism: Panax quinquefolius (assembly GCA_020205615.1). Classification (NCBI taxonomy): domain Eukaryota; kingdom Viridiplantae; phylum Streptophyta; class Magnoliopsida; order Apiales; family Araliaceae; genus Panax; species Panax quinquefolius. Next base: position 240,096 of record JAINUW010000421.1, read on the forward strand.
TTAACTCTAACTTTATCATTTGCAAGTCATATGAAATGGGTCTACGTGTTAACAATCGTAAACACATACGATCTTCTACTCAATGCATCAGCTACCACGTTCGTTTTTTCCACGATAATATTGAATGGTATTATCGTAATCTTCAACAGCTCGAGCCAACGTCTTTGGCACATTTTACGTTCGTTTTGGGTGAAGAAATACTTGAGGGTTTTAGAAATGGGTTTTGTACTGTGGTCAATACATAATTTGATTTTACGCTCTGGGGTTAGGCCATGAAGTCTTCAGGAATACGTCAAGAAATTTATTAACAATAGAAATATCATTCAAAACTGTGACTCTCATCCCAAGACTTGGATAGCACATTTACTGAAGGTTTCTCCTAATGGAGTTTCAATAGATAAGTCAAAGTCTAATTTCTCCGAAGTTAAATTTAAATGTTGAGTTTATGACTAACAATGTATTTCGCCGTTAAATTTCGCTGTTATTTTTATAAAAAGATATTTCTGTCGTTTTCTAACTACGACAATACTTCCGTTGCGGGGTCCACCAATGATTGTTCCGTCATACGAATATTCCCTATTAAAATGAATATTCCTCGATCAATCGAATATTCCCCGACACAATGAATATTTTATATCAACTTGCTTACTTTGCAAATTTTTCATATATCACCCTTAACTTTAACCCTTTCTCAATTTAACCATTTACTAAATAAAATAATAATTATAAGAAAATTGAATACTTTCATTTTATAAAATTCGAGGTCTTACACTTGCGGTCGATTTAGTTGGTTTGTTTGGTGGAGTTGAACCAGTTATTGCTAACGTCCCGCTGTTTTACCCCGTATTCACACTTCCCCCATCAACTCTCCTTTTCGAACAATCCCTCACTTTATGCTCCGTTGATCCACAAATGAAACACCCACTATTCTTCCTTGGATTGGAGCAGTTAGGAGAGATATTTCCCTCCCGCCCACACTTAAAACACACAAATTTTCCCTTCAAACACTCATCCGAGTGATTTTTCCCACAATTTAGACACTGCAAAACTTATTTACTTATACCTCCTTGCCTATTTTTGGTATTCTCAAAATTGTCCCCTTTTCATTTTCTACTCTTACTTCCACTGTTTCCTTCCACCTTGACAGCTCCCTCAACCTTAACCTTATTCTTCTTTACCTTATTGTATAGACTCATGGCCTCACTTCATTCTTAGGCCATGATAGCTTTTTCCAAGAGTGATGCAAAATTATTAATCCGCAACACTACCACCTTATTTTAGAGTCGGAGTTTTAAGCCCAGCTCAAACCTTCTTGCCTTCCTAGCTTTTGTATCCACTTGGTGTGGAGCGAACCTAGCTAATTCATTAAACTTTGCGGCGTACTCCGAAACTGTCATATTTTCCTGCTTTTAACTCCGAAATCCTCACCTCCATCCTAGCTAGCTTACTGGACGAGAAATAATTCTGGAAGAATAATTCTTTAAACCTAGTCCACGTCACCTCTCCTTCTCCAGCTCTAGTTTGATTTGCCTCCCACCAAAAATTCGCCTCCCCTTTTATCATATAGGTAGCAAAAGCCGTTTTTTTCCCCTCCGCTACCCTAGCTGTGACGCCTCCAAAATAGGTCCACATAATCCATTCTGAGTCGCCAAATACATGGTACAGAAAATAACTACAAACTTCATTATTTCAATTATCGTGCAAAATACGACAACACATATGATGTGAGCGTTAATACAAATATTATCTTCTATACAATATCTAAACTCAAATAAAGTCCTCATTACAATTATTGATACACTATTTTATAAAATAGTGAGGACTGCTAGAACAACTATTTTAAACTATCACTCCACACCCCGACTAGTTCCCACTATATTCTCGCCTCCTAAGACGAAAAATGGAACAAAAAAGAAAAGGATGAGCTCAACTAGCCCAGTAAAGAATATTATGACTAAGATAATGAAAAACAAATTATCTTTAGCCTTCAATAAATTAGATAAACTATAATGGAAAATAAGTTTTAGATTAATATTCGCAGCAAACATAACAATTCATTAGAAGAATTAAGTAGAGAATTAAATCTCCTATCTTCTATAATTTAAAAATCCATCATCAATATTAGTCCTTATGACATCAATCAATAATTATCTCAAATCAAATATTCATCTTTGCACTACGGGCCTAAGATATTCATTTGTATCACCAGTTGGTCATGTTCATCTCAACACCTTTCCATCTTTGCACTACGGGCCAAAGATATTCATCAGGTAATCATTCATCTTTGCACTACAGGCCAAAGGTATTCATCAGGTAATCATTCATCTTTGCACTACATGCCAAAGATATTCATCAAGTACGCATTCATCTGTGAACTACAGACCAAAGATATTCAGTTACATCACTATTTAGGACTGAGGATGATAAAAATATTTTAACAAAAACGAATCCTGTGAGATAAAGAACAAGGATTTGGGATTCGTACTTTAGTTTATCCAAGTTAAAAAACATTTATCCAAGTTAAAAAAACATACTCCATAATAAACAGTTATGAAGCAAAATTCAAGAATGAAGATCAAAACATGGATTACAATCAATAATATCCATAATAGAAAACTTGGACAAAGAAAAAAAAATTTAATTTTTCTATGAATAGTGTCGTATTCGTGAATAGTACCGTATACGTGAATAGTAACCCCGACACGAAAAGGTAAAAATTTCATATCAATATTTTGGTATAATGATATTAAAAGAAATAACATCATTTATAACAAAAAATAACATCCCTTACCTCAAAAGGACAGTAATTCTGACTAAAATATCGGATATAATGTTGAAGAAAACTTGCACTAGTTATCAACTCTCAAAGTATCTAAATACTCAACAAAATACACTTGATATTATAGAGAGAGAAAACTTCTGATTCTGGTGTAATTTTCAATTTTAACCTAAGCACCCTATTTATAGGAAAATACTTAGAACACTAAAGCAGAAAATTTAATAAAATATTATTATTTATTAAAAAATTTCATGCCCACTTTGAAAATTAGATTTCTGCATTTACAACAAGCAACAGAACAAGTGTGGGGCCCACCTTCTAGAAATCTCCACAAAATATATTTTAAATCAGTTATTAATTCAGAAACTTCAATAATTCATAATAAATAGCCCTTATCAGAAAAATATGAATTTTATGTCCTTTTCATATGAAACTTAATCCTCTACAACTTTGTAAAAGAAAGTTTTTTCAAATTCCGAACGAAAAATGACCCGAAATTTACTTACGGATGAAATCTTATAGTATTCCATCCTTGAAAATTTATTTACGGATCAAACTCACCGCACACCAACTTTGGCAAACAAAAATTAGCATATTTCACACACAAGTGGGGCCCACTCAATTAGAAAAATCATCCACCAAATATTTTACACGTTTTAATCCTCAAAAATACCATTCATACCCAATTTGCAATCTTCCTCCTCATTTTATTCATATACCGTGAATTTAGTGTAAAAATAACATCATTAATATATTATTATATTATTACATTATACATTTATAATGTAATATAATAATATATTTGAATGAATTATTTTATCAGAAAAGATAAAATATCAATTTTCAATAATTATCACTTTTCTAAAAATTCCTCCATTTATATCCCAATTGAATAAATATTTTCTTTTCATTTTTTTTTATCAATAATTAATTATTCACAAATATTATTACAAAACCACAATATTGACAACCAGGTCGTTCCCAGGAAAGAGAGGGCGTTCCTCAACATCATGGTTTCTCCATAAAACTTTGAGTTGAGGTATAACCTTTGAGCAGAAAATATGTTCCTTCTTATCCAAGATTTTAACAGGTACCTCTTCACACGTTAAATCTTCTGCTATCTCGTCTGGTTCTAACTCAATAATGTGGTTCGGGTCTTTCACATATTTATGTAGCATAGATATATGGAAAACGCTATGATTATGAGACATAATTGGCGGTAAAGCGAGTCTATATGCCATAGTTTCTACTTGGTCGAGAATTTCAAATAGACCAATAATTCGAGGGTTGAGATTTCTTCTCTTCGTCGACTCTTTCTTCTGGAATAACACATTCTTGTACTTTCTTCTTCATATTCATCAGCTCCGGGCCTATAGCTTGAGCGGTTTTAACTTTATCGATTAATACTGATTCTACTCGTATATTTGACATCATCACGTAGGTCCTTGAAGTCTTTAACTCTATCTCCATCATTTGTAAATCATACAAAATGGGTCTTTGTGTTAACAACATCACACTCGTAACTGTATACGATCTTCTACTCAACTCGTCCGCTACTATGTTTGCTTTTCTAGGATGGTATTAAATGGTATTATTGTAATCTTTCAACAGCTCGAGCCAACGTCTTCGGCGCATGTTTCATTCATTTTGGGTGAAGAAATATTTGATGGTTTTGTGTCGGGTTCAAGGTCGATACAAAATTTGATTTCATGCTCTTGGGGTAGGCTAGGAAGTTCTTCGGGAAATACGTCAGGAAAGTCACTAACAATAGAAATATCATTCAAATCTGACGTATTTTTTTTAAATCCATGACCTGGGCTAAAAAAGCTTGACATCCATTTTTCAATAAACGAATGGCTTTATGGCTTGATATGACAGTGATTGACTTTAGCGGTTTGGTTGCTTGAATTTATATAACAGGCTGGTTAGGAATATGTGATGAGTAGGTTTTTAACCTATGATTTATCTTCATTTATCTTGTTATATTGTTAGTTTTTGAAATATTTCATGTTGCTTTTGATGGGTTTTTGTTCTTTATTGTAGGATAATAAGTGAGCTCATCAAGATGCTAGCATTGGAAGGAAATTCAAGCAATTTTAGACATTCTGCATGACCGACGCAGGGCGTGCCATGATGACAAGAAAAGTGGCGTGGGGCATGCACCGGTAGGTCGGGTCAAGAGCTGGGCTATTTTTAGTTGTTGGAATTTGAGTTGTGATGGGAGAGTTAACTTCCTTGTGTAATAAGTTTATAATAGGAGTGCGGCAAGGAGGTTATTCAATGTTAATTTGGAGTGTTATGTTTAAAAACTTGTTGGGTTTAATTAGGAGTTTGAAGTTTATTAGAACTCTTATGTGTTGAGTTTGAGATGGAGTAGAATTGAAGTGATGGAGATGAAGTGAATTTACTTACGTTAAGTGTTGGAGATTCAAGGAGAACATGCACACTTAGAGACATACAATTGAAGAGCAAGAATTTGGAGGAACAAGAAAAGAGGTGATTTCACGAAGATTGAATTTTTGAAGGGCGAGAAGGGTGGTGTACTACTATTCTTCTTTAATTTCAGTTTATGTAATTAGGATGATGATTTCTTTTATTTATTCATTAGTTATGAACTAAATTATTTTTTAGGCTTGCAATGGATCTTTAATGTTGAATGACAATTATTATGCCTTGATTTAAGTTTAATAAATTATTAATTCAGTTTATCTATTGTGATTTGTGATTAATATATGAATTGCTTGATCACCAATTATACGTGGAATTTTATGGATTCGAAAATGATGTATGATTCTAGACCTAGTCACAATAGCATGTGTTCTTGAATTCTGTGATTGAATAGATTCTTGATTTATGTTAGGGTAGAGATATGCCTAGCATCACATGTAATCTGGAAAGAACATGGAATTAAATCCTTCTTAATTGTAATTCACATCGAGATATAGTGAATTAGTTATTTAGGGTGTTTGGCTTAATTCTATCTAATTTATGGATTTAAGCTGATATGATTTTAGTGCATTTAGAAATGGCTAAATCTACATGAGTGTTCTTGATTAATAAATTGAGATAATAAATTAAATTAGAATAAGGTGTGATAATTTAAATGATACTTAAAGTGAAGTTGTAAAGCCTAATTCTCCATTAATTGTTTGAAATTAAGGTTTTTAAGTTGTGTTGATTAATTAATATTTTTAGTTTATGAGTTTTATTAGCTATCATTCTTAATTTGGATTATTTTAATAAAATTGGGTTAATATAAGATTGATAATTGTTAAGATTAATTTCTTGTTATTCTCTGTGGGAACGAGACTCTACTTACTATTATATTACTTGTTGACCACGTATACTTGTATGTTGTGCGTAACTAGATTTTACCCAACAAGTTTTTGGCACCGTTGCTGGGGAATAATATAGATTTTAATAATTTTTCAATATCAGTTTAATTAGTTCAGTTTTACTTAAACATTTTTTCTTTTTGTTTTGTTCGTTCTTATTTCAGGTTTTTGAAGTTAGTTTATGCAAATTCGATCCATAAATCCATACTTGCTTCCTTTTGAGGATGACATTGAGAGAAGGTTTCAAATGCTAAGTAAGTGGATTAAGGAGACAAGAGAAGACTTTGAGAATTCTGAAAAAGAAGAAGCAATGGCTGCCGAAGACTAGAAAGCGTTGAGAGATTTTGATACACCTAAGGTGACTGAGCTGCAGTCGGGTATTACTAGGCTTGCTATAGCTGCAAATACATTTGAGATTAAGCCTGGGACTATTCAGATGATCCAAAACATGGTTTAGTTTGGGGGACTGGCAAATGATGATCCGAATGAACATTTGGTCAACTTTTTGGAGATTTGTGACACCTTCAGGTATAATGGGGTGTCGGATGATTCAGTAAGGCTTTGCTTGTTCCCATTCACTTTGCGGGACAAGGCAAAGAGTTGGCAACACTCTCTACTGCCGGGATCAATAACTACATGGGAAGACCTCGCTCAAAAATTCTTAGCAAAATTTTTCCCACCAGCAAAGACGGCAAAAATGAGAAACAATATTACCATGTTTGAACAGAAGCATAGGGAATCGTTGTATGAAGCATGGGAGAGATATAAAGAGTTGCTCAGAAAGTGCCCACATCACAGATTACACAAATGGCTGCAGATGAACACATTCTACAATGGGTTGAACGAAAATCTCAGGACCAATATAGATGCGGCTTCGGGTGGAGTTTCTATGGCAAAGAGTTACGAGGAGGCTTATTAATTAATAGAAACAATGGCAGCTAACAACTACCAGTGGCCCATGGCAAGATTGACACAACCTAAGGTGGCTGGGGTGTTAGAGGTAGAAGGCTATTTTAGACATTCTGCATGATCGGTGCGGGGCGCGCTGTGATGACAAGCAAAGCGACGCGGGGCGTGCTACGGCGTGAGAAGTTACTACATGAGCGGCGCGGGCCGCGCAGTCCTAATACTAAACCTAGCGCGGGGCGCACCGATCGGTCGGGTCAAGAGCTGGGCTATTTTTAGTTGCTGGAATTTGAGTTGTGATGGGAGAGTTAACTTCCTTATGTAATAAGTTTATAATAGGAGTGTGGCAAGGAGGTTATTCTATGTTAATTGGGAGTGTTATGTTTAAAAACTTGTTGGGTTTAATTAGGAGTTTGATGTTTAGTAGAACTCTTATGTGATGAGTTTGAGATGGAGTAGAATTGAAGTGATGGAGCTGAAGTGAATTTACTTATGTTAAGTGCAGGAGATTCAAGGAGAACACGCACACTTAGAGACATACAATTGAAGAGCAAGAATTTGGAAGAACAAGAAATTAAGAGGTGATTTCACGAAGATTGCATTTTTGAAGGGTGAGAAAGGTGGTGTACTACTATTCTTCTTTAATTTCATTTTGTGTAATAAGGATGATGATTTCTTTTATTTATTCAGTATTTAATTCATTAGTTATTAACTAAATTATTTTTTAGGCTTTCAATGGATCTTTAATGTTGAACGATAATTATTATGCCTTGATTTAAGTTTAATAAATTATTATCTCGGTTTATCTATTGTGATTAATTTATGAATTGCTTGATCACCAATTTTATTTGGAATTTTATGGATTCGAGAGATGATGTATGATTGTAGACCTAGTCACAATAGCATGTGTTCTTGAATTCTGTGATTGAATAGATTCTTGATTTATGTTAGGGTAGAGATATGCCTAGCATCACATGTAATCTGGAAAGAACTTCGAATTAAATCCTTCTTAATTGTAATTCACATATAGATATAGTGAATTAGTTATTTAGGGTGTTTAGCTTAATTCTATCTAATTTTTGGATTTAAGTTGATATGGTTTTAGTGCATTGAGAAATGGCTAAATCTATATGAGTGTTCTTGATTAATAATCTGGGATAATAAATTAAATTAGAATAAGGTGTGATAATTGGAATGATACTTAAAGTGAAGTTGTAAAGCCTAATTCTCCATTAATTGTTTGAAATTAAGGTTTTTAAGTTGTGCTGATTAATTAATATTTTTAGTTTATGAGTTTTATTAGTTATCATTCTCAATTTGGATTAGTTTAATAAAATTGGGTTAATATAAGATTGATAATTGTTAAGATTAATTTCTTGTTATTCTCTGTGGGAACGATACTCTACTTACTATTATATTATTTGTTGACCACATATACTTGCGTATTTTCCGTAACTAGATTTTACACCAACAATATAAAAACTAACAACCTTAAAAAAACAATAAATTTTAGCGTGATGAGTGGTTAACCAATCAATCCCTAAAATCACATCAAATGCAAGTATTTTCAAAGAGATGAGATCAACAGGTAATGTGATGGTGCCAACTTGAATCAAGCAAGATTTATAAACAGTGGATGTAATGAAGGTTTCTCCTAATGGAGTTTCAACAAATAAGTCAAAGTCTAATTTCTCTTAATTTAAATTTAAACGTTAAGTGCAAGTAGAAGAAATAAAATAATTGGTAGAACCGGTATCAAATAAGGTATAGACTTTGCAAGAGTTTATATTTAGCTTACCCGTGACAACTTCGTTCGATTCCTCGCTTTTTGGGAAGTTACAAAAAGCGTTTTCACTTAAACTGTTGACTTTGACTTGTCTGGGATAGCCTTTGGTGTCATCGTCCCAACTGGACTTAACTTCGCTATAGAGTATATTCCACCCTCAATTGCCTCGTCGCATTCATGATCTATGATTTGAATCATTACTCTCCGATCCATATCGAATTGGGGTTGACCGCTCTGCACAAGGTAATTCTGACCTCGATATTAGATTCTCCCGATTATTGTCCAAAAAGTGAAGTCCATTTCATGTATTTTGGCCTTCTTGGATCATACGTCTTTTTCTACAATATCAACGCGTCGTGCGACTTTACCCATGCATCCTTCATTCTCACTTGGTCAATTAATTCTTCTTTCAGCTGCTCCTTGACATTTGAATTCTTAGATTCCTGCTTTAATATCTTATACTCTACCAAAGAGTGCTTTTGTTCAAGCATCGCACATCGGATAACATAATTTTGAATTATTGCATCCTTTTGCTCCACGATCACCTGCCGTCCTTCAGCATGCTCTTCTAACTCATGAATACGATTTTGCAATTCTACATTTCGATCATAAAGTTCTCCTAATAAATCCTCCCCAGGTTCCTCTTCTTCCTCACTCTCAGCTGCTACTTCTGCGACTAGCTCTGGTGCAACTATTAATTCTTCACTCACCACATGGATATATCTAATTTCTTCTTCTCCTGACATCACATTATCCTAGTTGGTGATTAGAGGTGTCTCAACTGTCTCATTCACTCCATTGTTAACATTTTCAACTGCCATTCTCAAATACTGACATAAAACAAGGGTTTATTTAATAAATTGACATGCCACATAATATCCTTATATTCTGACCGACCAAATAAATAAGTTTAGGTAGGACACACTAGCGAAGGATTTACTCGTCTCTCCCCTCCTAGTTCTAATCCCAGATCTCCACCAGAGATCATATCCCTAAGCTCTGATACAAACTGTGATGCCCCCAAAATAGGTCCACATAACCCATTCTGATTCGCCAAATACATGGTACAAAAAAAAACTACAAACTTCATTATTTCAATTATCATGCAAATTACGACAACATATATGCTGTGAGTTTTAATACAAATATTGTCTTCTAGAAAATATTCAAACTCAAATAAAGTCCTCATTATAATTATACTTTTAAAAGCGTGCTGGTCATTGAATCTTCAACATAATGTAATAATTCCAATTGTTGGGAGAGTACACCCTTTCTATGTAGATAGAAAAACTAGGGTTTAGCCAACCACCCTTCTTCTTTGAATTTTCTTCTTCCTGGTGGATCACCCTCTGAGGCCAAACACTTGGGTGGCAACGTTAGATTGATCAAAGGAAGGAACCAAACCCGATGGATTCAAGATTGAGCGAAAAGGATTGGAGGTGAACTTGTACACAGGAAGCTCGATCTTCAAGGGTATGATTCTCATTCGTTATCTTTTTCGCTTAATTAATAATTGTGCATAAAGGGTGATCCGAAATTATATGGTTTGTAAATTTTTAAACTCGATTTTTACTTACGCTTAGCTTAATTTTATGCAATATGATTCAAGTATAATATTACAAATCTAATGATTGGCATCGAAGAGCCAAATCTTTATGCGAATTATTAATTATTTTAATTTAATATGTAAATTGATATGTGTTTAGAACAATTTAATTGGGCATAATTTTATTGTATAAAATTTAAATAAAAAAAAAAAAAAAAAACCGAGAACACGCTTGTTTTTTAAATTTAGAATTTTTTGCATGTACGGAAAAATGCGTCACGCAACATTAAAAAAAAACCTAATGACAAAAAATCAAAGAATCGAGAAAAACTATTAAGTTCGTGAACATTTTTTTCGAAGGAAATACGAAACTAATTTCCTTAAATAAAGGAGTTTATTTAAATATGAAATAAGATTTCATATTATTCAAAATAAATGAGTTTATTTGTGAATAGGAAAGAATATCCGTGTTTCCTTTAAATAAAAGATTTTTTTTACACATGGAATTGATTCCATAATTAATTATAATAAAAGAGTTTATTTTAATTAAAGATTATTTTTTTTTTTTTAATGGAATTGGATTCCATAATTAATTAAAATAAAGGAGCTTTTATTTTGATTAAAATTTTGATTAAAATAAAATAGTTTATTTTATTCAAAATTGGATAAATTAAAATAAAATAGTTTTATTTTGATTTAAATTTGGATTAAAATAAAGGAGTTTATTTTGATTCAAAAATAGATTTTATACTAACTAAATTTGCCCATTAAATGATATCAATGTATATATTAAATGTTTATTATTCATGAGATGAATGTTATTTATTGATGTATATGGTGATGTGTGATGTATGATGATAAATGGGATTGATTATGGACTATTGACCAATGCGATTGGATTTTATTTTAGTTGGATGCATGAATGTATGGGTTTTATTAAATGGAGGTCCAACACTGCGTCTTCTAATTTTTCTTAATAAATCTCCTCCTATGTACTTCCCTTGATTAACGATCGAGGTTTCTATTTATTTTAAAATAGTTTTGTAATAGGAATAGTTAGAATTATTTTGAAAAATTGGAGATCAAAGGACAAGAAACGAAGACTTAGTTTGTAATGGAGCAGGGTTTAAATGTGAATTAATAGTTATATTTAAATATTATTTCTTGCACCCCCTGGGGAGTTTGACCTTTGCGTTCACTTGGTAGGTCTAGTGAACACTACTAGAATAAAAGTCCATAATCAATCCGTGTAGAATATAGTATTCTATATGTGCAGTGCTTATACTATATATATTATATAGGTCGGCTAAACATGCTGATTGAGATGTTCATTAATATGACGCCAGATTTTATATATATATATGTGCATGAGGTAATATAGTTTAATGAAGATGAGATAAATTTTAGTAATGCTTTTTCAATTTTATATTAGTTCTAAAGCGTTAGAATTCTGTGAATTTTTCATATAAACAAGCTAGATATCACCTTCACCGATTTGCTTAACATATTGAAAATGTTGAGAGTCACTTTCCAACCAAGAAAGACCCTCGACTAGTTCAAAGAAGGTAAATAGAAAGGCATATATTCTGGCAAAGGAGTTTGCTTCACATAAGCACGAGAAAGAAAAAATGGAAGCAAAAAGGAGGAAAGGATGAGTTATCATAAATATAGATTTATGAAAGGACCAAAAGAAAGTAGAAAGCTAAAAAAAATATAAGTAATCCTACGTGTGGGAAATGAAGCAAAGTATTAGCCATAGAAACTTATAGTTTAGCAATGCTCACTGGCAAATCTATTAAGTCAATAAGTTGTTATTGTATTCCAGTTCTTGTTAAAAAATATTATTTCCATTTTATTGTTGGACAATGAAATCCTTGGTATTATAATTAAGAACAATTGTTGTTCTATTTATAATAATAATAATGTTTTCAGATAGAATCGAATATTACTTAATAAATTTTGTATACTTGACTTACATGAAAATAATTTTGCATATTGAACAAATTAGTATAGAGAAAAGGAGATGATCATTCAAAGAGTTGAATGTATGTATTTGTTGAAATACAAGTGTGAATTATTTGAAAGGTTCAAAGAATTCGAGAAGTGAAACAAATTAGCAAAAGTATTAAGATTCTTTGATTAGATTAAGGAATGAAATACTTGTGTAATAAGTTTCAGATCATCTCAAATGGTTTTTCATAATGGACACATCTGTCGTGATAATTGATTGATGTATCTGAATGAAAATCGCACCTTGTTGGACATAAAGTGCGGTCCATAATGATTTTACCGAGCATTCCAAGATCCTTCAGGATCATGTCCTAGAAATGGTACGACATATCTACTGAAAAGGGTAATCTCTAAATCCGGGCCCCAAGACTCCGTAAAAGTTATGAATGACGAGGAGGATTCTAATCTTAAGTATGTTAAGATAAGGGGTTGAAAAGGACAGCTTGGGACCAGATTTGACAAGTGTACATTTGTGGGACATCTAAAGTAAGTTTAGGGCATATGTTACATAATTCTCTATAGCATATGAATTAAGAGTGTTTGTTTGTAAAACATTTTGCCATACAAGATAAAGGTAGGTGTTTATCATTGAAGGGCTAGTGGGAGATAATAGATCTTGAAGGGTTAAAGACCACAAAAACACTGCAAATCCAATAAGAGGAACGCAATATATAGAACTACAAGATCGTGAAGTCTTGGAATTCTGCGAGAAGATACCTAGGAGGTATGGATTCATCGTGGATGATGATGATGAAATCGCGGCTCGTAGAAGATGATGATCGGGTTACATCTGATAAGGTAGAGTTCTAGTGTGTACAAAAAGGTCACAAGAACATCATTGACATTTCTAGTATTATATGTTGATATATAGGATAAGGAATGACATACCTTAAATGAAGATAAAGTTGTACTAACATTCCTCCGTAGATGATTTGGGAAGAGTATCATTAAGGATATAAATCTATATAGATAGATTTAAGAGGATGTGACTTAACCTTGAGCGTATATTCATTTGATCCTCCCGAGATGTCTCATGTTGATGAGCCGTGGGTATATCTCTCTTAATAGTCCCCATAGACTCACGAGAAGAGATCGCGTGAGTGTGATCATGTAGCTAAGAAATATCTGAGACACTGATGTCGGTTTATCGTCATGGAGAGAAGATCAACGCTGTAGGCGATGAAAAACATCTTAAAGTTCTTAGAGCACTCAAGGATGTGATCTTGTATTACTTGGTGGAATTACTGAAAATTAAAACTAGAGGGCTTAACGACGGACTCGAAGTTTTCGGGCCCGAGACCAGCAACGACGAAAATCTACTTTAAGGTAAAAAATGGTCTCAATGTTGATGAGCTATGGAGTATAATGAATTCTCGAGAAGAGAGTTCCCGTAGACCTCGGCGTCGATACTCTGGCCATATTTCGAGAAGATCTCGAAGACAAAGGAAAACATCTTTCAAGGATCTGATCATATTCATGGTGGGTAAATTAAAACCAGAGGGCTTATTTCAAGCTTTTTCGCATGCACCAAGACGACATAAAAATCTACTTTTAAAAGTGTTTATTAGAATAGTAATAAAGACAAAGTATATAGCTATAAATGAAGCCGCAAGTTGATTGTTTGGATTAAAAGTTCATTACGTAATCAGGAATAGTTCCCAAGTCTCATCTTGATCTAAACATGTGCACTTTCATTTGATTATTAGAATCATTGAAGATGGGAAATCACTATAGAGATAGTGGACTCTCAAAGAACAACATTACATATCCATTAACTAAAAGCTTATCCAACGGCCAGGATAGTAAATCACTTAGAGAAGAAGAGTATAAGATACCATGACGATTGACTTTAGTGCAAGTGGGAGATTGAAAGTAGTATGCATACAAGCCAATCATGTTTGATGATAAAGCATATACTTTGTAACAATCTTATTCATTTATTAATAAAAAGTATTAATTTATTAAAGGCTTTTAATTATCTACATGGTGTCTTTTTTTTATAATATGTGATAAACCCATAGTTTTAAGCAATGCTTTTAGAATAATGATGATGATCATTCTAATGAGATCTAAATTCTTTGAAAGCTTAAAACTAAAATAGTTCCCAATCGTTGGATTACTAAATTGGGGATTAGTAAATCCGGATAGATTGGTACATACGTTGCTTGCTCATTGGATGAGGATGATTGATCTCATGATCATTTATGTGAGACACTAAAAGCAAGTATGTAGGTGCTTATTAGAGAATAAGTTCACCGAACGTGGCTCGCTAAGGAATACCTAATGGAGTTTTATTTGCTTTCGTCAATAGGAATTTCTGTAGTGATAGTAGTACAAGTAATCCTTGGACTTGAGATCATCATATAGTATCTTGTGTATGATGAGTTATACTTTGACTTATTCCTTAAGACCCTTAGGGTATATCAAAGGGTATGCTTGGGTATAATAAGTTGTACATGGAGATAATGTATGATCAATAAAGAATCTACCACTTCTAATAAAAGAAGAGAAATGTCCTATGATTCGATAAATGACAACTCAAGTAGTCCTTGGTTAAGCGAGAATGAAATTAGAAAGGAGTTTCTAATTTGCATTATTTGGAGTTGTGCATTTAAGAGTCGAAATATATATAATTAAATAAAATAAGACTTGTGAGTAATTCCATGTCTTATATTTAATTGGGACATTGTATGGCGGAAGGATTGAATTGTCTAAGTAACTATTTACTCAAAGGTTCTTTAATGATTAATGTTGAAATCTATATTATCCGGAAAGTCGTTGATCGTTAGGAGGCTTATCCTATTGTAGAATAAATATTATTTAAATAAATTAATTGTTTAATTTATTTATTTAAATAAGATTAGAATTGTTCTAATTGATTTATTCACTGTAGGTTTAATATGGAGAACCTAAAGGGTCACACCATAAAAGGAAGAATAATTATTTAAGAAGTTAATGGCATAATCGTAATAATATGTTATGTATATTTAATTTAATCTATGGTGATAGAATAAATTAAATAGCTTAATATTTATTATTTAATATTTTAGAAATATTAAATATAAATTAATAAGAGGAGTCTTATTAATATTATTACAATTATTATTATTTTAATTTCTAAAAGAGTTTAGGAATTAATTTAATATAAGTACTCTCATTTATTCCTAATTGGATTAGGAAGGAAAATTAGTTAAAGGAGTTTAATTAATTATCCCTAATAAGATTAGGGAGCTTAATTAATTAAAAGAATTTAATTAATTAAATAAAACCCAATTCCTTAATTGTTAAGGTGGGTTGCCCACATCTATAAATAAGAGGAGTCTTATTATGGGTGTGTATGGGTTGTTGACTTTTCAACATACGTAATAATTCCAATTGTTGGGAGAGTACACCCTTTCTATAGAGATAGAAAAACTAGGGTTTAGCCAACCACCCTTCTTCTTGAATTTTCTTCTTCCTTGGTGGATCACCTCTAGAGGCCAAACACTTGGGTGGCTAACGTTGATCAAAGGAAGGAACCAAACCCGGTGGATTCAAGATTGAGCGAAAAAGATTGGAGGTGAACTTGTACACGAGGAAGCTCGATCTTCAAGGGTATGATTCTCATTCGTTATCTTTTTCGTTTAATTAATAATTGTGCATAAAGGGTGATCCGGGTATATGGTTTGTAAATTTTTAAACTCTGATTTTTACCACGCTTCCGCTAATTTTATGCAATATGATTGCGTTATGAATATTACAAATCTAACACTTTAGTCATCAATAAATCAGATAAAATATAATGGACAACAAGTTTTAGATCAATATTCGCAGCGAAAATAACAATTCATCCGAAGAGTTAAGTAGAGAATGAAGTCTACTATCTTCTATGATTTAAAACTCCATCATCAATATTTGTCCCTGTGACATCAATCAATAATTATCTCAAATCAAATATTCATCTTTGCACTACGGGCCAAAGATATTCATTTCTATCACCAGTTGGTCATGTTCATCTCAACACCTACCCATCTTTGCACTACGGGCCAAAGATATTCATCAGGTAATCATTCATCTTTGCACTACAGGCCAAAGATATTCATCAGGTATTCATTCATCTTTGCACTACACTACAGGCCAAAGATATTCATCAAGTAATCATTCATCTTTGAACTACAGGCCAAAGATATTCAGTTATATCACCATTTAGGACTGAGGATGATAAAAATATTTTAAAGAAAACGAATTCGGTGAGATAAAATAACAAGGATATGGGATTCATACTTTAGTTTATCCAAGTTAAAAAAAATAATCCATAATAATCAATTGTGGAGCAAAATTCAAGAATGAAGATCAAAATATTGATACAATCAAAGATAGTAACCATAATAGACAACTTGGACAAAAAAAAATTTAATTTTTTTGTGAATAGTGCCATATTTGTGAATAGTGTTGTATATGTGAATAGCGTTGTATATGTGAAAAGTAACCCCGACACGAAAAGGTAAAAATTTCATATCAATATTTCGGTATAAAGATATTAAAAGAAATAACATCATTTATAAAAAAAATAACATCCATTACCTTAAAAGGACGGCACTTCTGACTGAAATATCTGATATAATGCTAGAAAAAACTTGCACTACTTATCAACTCTCAAAGTATTTAAATACTCACAAAAATACGCTCGATATTATATAGAGAGAAAACTTCTGATTATGGTGTAATTTTCAATTCTAACGTAAGCACCCTATTTATAGGAAAATGCTTAAAACATCAAAGCAGAAAATTTAATAAAATAATAATATTTATTAAAAAAATTTACGCCCACTTTGAAAATCAGATTTCAACATTTACAACAAGTAAAAGAATAAGTGTGGGGCCCACCTTCTAGAATTCTACACCAAAAATATTTTAATTCATTTATAAATTTAGAAACTTCAATAATTCATAATAAATAGCCCCTTTATCAAAAATATAAGAATTTTATGTCTTTTTCATATGAAATTTAATCTTCTACAACTTCGTAGAAGAAAGTTTTTCCAAATTCCGAACAAAAAATGACCCGAATTATATACGGATAAAATCTCATAGCATTCCGTCCTTGAAAATTTACTTATGGATCAAATTCATCGTACACCCACTTTGGCGAACGAAAATAAATGTATTTTACACACAAGTGGGGCCCACTCAATTAGAAAAATCATTCACCAAATATTTTACACATTTTAATCCTCAAAAATACCATTCAAACCCAATTTGCACTCTTCCTCCTCATTTTATTCATATACCATGAATTTAGTATAAAAATACCATGAATTTAGTATAATAATGTATTTGAATGAATTATTTTATCAGAAAAGATAAAATATCAATTTTCAACAATTGTCACTTTTGAAAAAATTCCTCCATTTATATCCCAATTGAATAAATATTTACTTATCATTTTTTACCAATAATTAATTATTCAAAAATAATATTACAGAACCACAATATTGACAACCAGGTCGTTCCCAAGAAAGAGGAGGCTTTTCGATAAGGATTTTTGTAAGACCCCAACTTTTATGAATAAAGATTAATTTTTTTCGAAATATATTTTTGAATATTATGGTGTGGATTTGATATAATGTTATAGTTGTGGATAATATTTACAAATTTTTCAAAGTAAGCAAGTTATTATAAAATATTCGATTGGTCGGAGAATATTCATTTTAATAGGGAATATTTGTACGACGGCACAATCATTGGTGGACCCCACAACGGAAGTATTGTCAGAGTTAGAAAACGATAGATTTACCGTTTTATAAAATTAACAGCGAAAAGTTTACCGTTAACTGTAGAAAAACCCGGTGGTAAAAGTATAGTAATATGCATGGTTACAAAGTAGCACACAGTATTGGACAGTATCTTTGATTATTGATGCTTACGTGAGAAGTCACTCAATTATACTTAATTATTTCTCATATTATTGATTCAATTATTATCACAGTATCATCTGCATAATATTTTATATTATTAAATTAATAATTGAGACGACAAAGTTATTCATATTATTATTTGCATTATTGACGATGTCTAGAAAATTATGTCGAGGAAAAATGGTTTGGTCACCTAATTGCGCATCAATAGAGAGAAATCCTTATCGGAAAGCCCCCTCTTTCCTAGGAATAATCTGGTTGTTAAATATTGTGAGTTATAATATTAATGATGAATAAGTTTGTGTTGATTAAAGATGAAATTGATATTTCCATTGTGTTGGGATTATTAGTGTTAGTGGAAATCGACATTTATTTCGATAATAATTGATTTCTGAAGGTTAAATTGACCAATCGGGTAATTAATCGGATAAATGAGTAATTAATTGCTATTAGTTCACATGCATATAAATATTTATTCACATGAATGGAACTATTGATTCACATGCATATACTATTAGGGGAGGTGATGCAAGTTTGATAATACTTGTAGGATTAAGTTAAAAATAGTGGAAAAGATGAAGGTATTATACTATAATAATTCGAGCCCCAAAACGTGCAATTATCGAAACTATGTTTTTCGATAAATAGAATCTCATTCTTCTTTCATTCTCACCAATTCACTAAGACTCACAAGAGCAATTATAGAGAGAAAAGCTATAGAGAGAAAGAAGAAGAGTATTCTGCTACTTCACTATTCTAGTATCCAGTTTTCTTCTAAGGTAAGGGGTATTATTTATTTCATATTCGCTTACGATATTATTTTTCGTATTCGTAAGGAATTTTATTTCGTTCAATATTTGTATGAAATAATATTTTCATCCATACTATGTAGTATATAAATAATATTATTTCGTTTATTATTCCTACTTCTACACTCATTTTGTTAAAGTATTGATTCTATACTCGGTGAAATTAATATAATATCTTTGAAATTTGTGCTTCATCTAGTATCATTTCACAAGGATATTTTTCTGAATATTCTTGATAACTTTTAATCTTTTCATGCTAGAGTACTGTTCGGGTACTATTCATAAAGTACTATTCACGGGGTACTATTGACAAATTACTATTTACGGGGTACTATTCATCAATTATTATTCCCGAAGTACTATGCACGAAGTACTATTCACTCAGGTACTATTCACTCAGGTACTATTCACTTGGGGTACTATTCATGATAAAAATTGATTTCTTCTCTGTCCAAATCATTTTTGATATAATATTATTCTTGAATTTTACTCCACAAATGTGACGCCCCCAAATTTAGGTACTTGAAACCCGAACTCGGTGCTTCACGATACTATTTCTATGAGCTAAATAATACTAATAATAATAACAATAATATAAATACCAAACTTAATTTACATATATCAGAGTTTAATCCCAGGTACGCGACCTTTATTATATTTCATTACATGATAGATAATAAATATCATTGTCTTAATACTGTCTAACTATTACAAAAGATACCATTAAACTTATTCTGTTTGCTTTCCTTTTTTCATGTTCTTGCCTGAACCTTCAAGTTGATCACGCTTAGTTGAAAATATTTAAATTTAAAGCAAGAATGAGCATTTGATTTCCCAGAAAGTAATAGCAACAATAAATATTAGCTGAAAGGATTAAATATTTTCTTTGAATGACACTTCTACAATGAATCAACAGTTGTGAAGTAAGCTGAACAAATAATAACAATATATCAATTCTATATCAAAATTTTGAAACTACATACTGACTATAAATGGAAAGCAGTCGACAGACTATAAACTTTGTTTTCAATTTTCGATAAGGTTTAGTAGAACTTCATCCTCAAACCGACATAACTTACGGGCGCGAGGGTGATCATCCCAATGTGGCCTATATTGATCAATCCTACATACAAGAATAATACTATCGTTCATCTTATCCGCCTTGGGCGCACAAAAATTTTCCCATGTTCGGGATGTTCATACTTAGTCAGGAATCCGAAATAAAACAATTCGGTTGGATACAATAAAGTTCTATCATGTTCAATGATATTTCTAAATCTGTGTCTAGTTAGGTCAAATAGCTTTGACGACTTTTAATTAATGTATACATACCAGAAATTAATAGGTATGTATCAACATGTGATTAAATATAATAATTATCCAAGTGAGGTCACTTGTATAATCATGCTTAGAAATTAACGAACAGAATAAATATCTGGATTATACAATAATACTGTATTGATAAACAATGATCGGATAATTTAAGAACTTATATGAATATAAAAGATTGGATACATAATCGATAACAATAGAGTGAATAATCTGGCACAACAATAATATAATTCTAAAACTTTCTTATTCATGTCTATTTCATAAATTAAATGCAAAGGTAGGATACTTTCCTGATCTGCTACTTACAGTTACGAAACTTTGTTTTATCTTTTATATCAAGACCTATCATTGATAAGATCATTCTATCGATTAGAAATACATGCTATAACACATAGTACTACTATTTGTAGTCAACACATAACCTAATCACATTGTCACATAAGTTTAGCAGTCATTGGATCATAAACAAACACGTATCTAGTCAAACTATCTAAGTCCAAATCAATTTCTAAAATATTTCGGTGTACCGACGGTTTTATCAAGTAATTATCGAGTTTAAAACTCTATTCTGTAGTTCCATATTAATTTAAATAATTTAATTATCAGTCATATTATTTTCCGTAGCCTTATAATAATTTTTAAATAATTATTATAATTTATCATGATTTTTCAAACACCAAAATCATTATTAAATGATTTAAATATTAAATAATACTATTATCATTAATATTAAATTATTAATGAAATCATTGCCCAAATATTAAAGTTATTTATAATAACTTAAAATATTTTTAAAGTATTAATATTACCCTTAAATGATTTTTAAAACATTTAAAATCATTTTAAATAATTACAATTAATATTTAAATATTAATGTACTATTCACCAAAATATTAAAAGTCATTTATTATAGCTTAAAATATTTTTAGACCCTTTATATCCTTTTGAAATGATTTTAAAATTAATAAAACAATTTTTAAACTATTTATTTAATATAATTAATAAATAAATCAAATATCATTTAATATTAAATGATTAATAAAATTTACCTTTAAATATTGAAAGTTATATTTTATAACTTAAAATATTTTAAAAATCTTTATTTTCATTTAAAATGATTTTTCTAATATTAAAATCATTTTAAACTAATTTATTTAATATAATTAGTAAATAAATTTAATATCATTAATATTAAATATTTAATAAAAATTCTCCAAAAATATTAAAAGTTACATTTTATAATTCAAAAATATTTTCTAACACTTTATTCTTATTTAAAATAATTTTTATAATATTAAAATTATTTTTCTTTAATTTATTTTATATACTAATTAAATAAATTTAATATCATTAATATTCAAATAATTATAAATATTAATGAAAAATATCCCAAATAGTCAAAAGGTAATTTTCATAATTTAAAATAATTTTAAAACTATTTTTTTAATTTTTAGAATTTATTTTCTATTTTTAATCATTTTTCAGAAATTAGGAAAATAAAAATAATAGAAACCGTCGCTATAGGCTATAGCGACACTTTCTGTCGCTGTTGGTGTTCTTGATCCTCAAGAAACAGCGACAACTAACGTAATAGTGGTCAACGTCAACCGCATATAATTCTCAGTCCAAAGTGTTTATGGGCTTTCTTATGCATCAATTTTGTAGTAGGTATGTATTACTACAATTTGTAATCATCATCTCGATCAAACAACATTACAACAAAGAAATCTGGGCTCTCAAAGTTCTTGTCAGGCAGCTCCTGGGTTTTCTGGGTAACCCAAAAACCCAGGCAGTGACATTGTCACACTTTCAAGCTCACTAAATCAGGTGTTTTAGTCATTAGTAAAGTGTTCTTATGGTCGAAGTATGTAGTACACATGACAAGGAACACATGGTTATCAACAGATCAACTAAACAATATCAAAATCACAAGTTATGATTCGGTCAAAGGTTGTCAGAAAACATGTTCATACAGTTTCTGGGTTTTTCAGAAACTCAATCCGTGACCGAGTGACCTAGTTTGACCGTCCACTACACTCGATCAGTTGATTGTTTCAAGGATCTAAAGCTATGGATCTAGAGTACATATTACATACTACAAACTGGATACAAACACATCATCAAATCACATAACACCTGACAGATAATAGCCTTGCAAAACATTGTCAGACACTAGAATATGATTTCTGGGTTATCCATAAATCATCCGGTTATGCTCGGTCAACGGGTTTTGACCGTGAATAACATGCAATCTAGACATGGAATGGCTATGATTTCACTTGTAAGACTCCAACTTTTATGAATAAAGTTGATTTTTCTATAAATATCATTTTTGAATATTATGGAATGAATTTGATATAATGTTATAGTTGTGGGTAATATTTATAAATTTTGCAAAGTACGCAAGTTGATATATAATATTCGATTGGTCGGGGAATATTCGTTTTAACAGGGAATATTCGTACAACGACAGAATCATTGGTGGACCCAACAACAGATTTATTGTTGGACTGAGAAAATGATAAAAATATCTTTTTATGAAAATAACGGCGGAAGTTTTACCGTTAACTGTTGAAACACCAGGTGTTAAAAGTACAGTAATGCGCGTGATTGCATAGTAGCACACGATATTGATTATTGATGCTTACATGAGAAGTCACTTAGTTTTGTTCAATTATTGCTATACTAATTGTTGCATAGTATCTCACGTTATTTGATTCAATTATTGTCGATATTTTATATATTATTAAATCAATAATTGAGATGACAGATTTATTAATATTATTGCAATATTAACGATGTCTAGAAGTTCCGCCAATGAGAGGTTTGGTCACCTAACTGTGAGCCAATAAGGAGAAATCCTTATTGGAAAGCCCCCTCTTTCTTGGGAACGAAATGGTCGATTAATATTGTGAATTATAGTAATAATGATAAATGTTGTTAAAAGTATTGAGGGGATTTTTTATGAAGTATTTGTTATAAATTTGCTTATTTTATGGACCCCTAATACTCATTTTTCAAAATAATTGGTAGAAAGTTATTTAATATTATAAAGGTGGGCCCACATGTGGGGGCCACATGTGGGGCCCATATGTGGAAAGTTGAATTGCTGGGAAGTTATTTTTCAAAAGTGGTTCACATGGAATTGTAATATATATATATATATATATATATATATATATATATATATATATATATTTAAGGTAGTCACTTGAGTGAGTTATATTATATATATAATATATATTATATTTTATTTAAAAGATTTTTTTTTGTTATAATAATTTATTAAATCAATATGGATCGTTCGATTAAAAGTAAATCAATCTGTACCGTTCATGAATTAGTTACTATTCAGTCCATTCTTCTATAAATAGAAGCTCATTCCTTCATTATTTCTTACGAATCCACTGAAACTTTAGAGAGAAACTATAGAGAGAAAGAAGAAAAGTGTTCTGCTACTTCACTACTACTATATCCAGTACTCTTCTTTCTAAGGTAAGGGGTATTATTTATTTCTTATTCATGAAGAGAACTTATGTTATTCCGTTCTTTATTATTCTGTTGGAATAACCTGTATACGCGGTCTACCCTATATTTGGTGAAATTCTTCTGTTATTCCATTCTTTATTATTATGTTGGAATAACCTGTCTATGCAAAGTACCACATACATGGTGACATTCTTCTGGTATTTCCATTCTTTATTATTCTGTTGGAACATCTTGTCTGTGCGTTACGCATGACCTAGTTCCATTATTTATTATTACATTGGAACATCCCGCTTTGGGTGTGCAATTTAAAATTTGACTGGTTAGATTATTTATTTTTACGTTGGAATATCCTATCCGTGCGTTCACGCGTGACACGGTTCCATTATTTATTATTACGTTGGAATAACACGCTTGTCTGCGATCTATCGCATGCACGGTGATTTCTTTTGTTATTCCATTCTTTATTATACTTCAGTTGGTTAAAGTTTTGACTTATATACTCTATGAAATTAGTGGAATATCCTTGATATTTGCGCTTCATCCAGTATCTTTTCATGAAAATATTTTTCTGAGCATTCTTAAATTTTACTCTACAAAGAAATATCATGTTGACAATTTGGACGTTATTAGTTCTTGGATAAATTAATTCTTGAACTTGTTTTATTGAATTCTTATATCATTGTCATCATCCTCATGTTTATATTATGTTGAAAGTCGTCTGTAGCCTATAGTGCATAGATGGACTTGGTATGATTATGACCAGGGATTAATCAGTATAATCATGAGCATAATGTTACAAATGATGTGGTAAAAGTCCTCATTGGCCCGTAGTGCATTGATGGACAGTTGTTGGCACGATCATGACCATTGATGAATACACGAATATCCTTGGCCCGTAGTGCATGGATAATTTGTGGTTGTGATACTAATGAATATCATTGGCCGTAGTGCAGGGATGATATGGATTATTTATTAAGCTGAGTCCCAGCGATAAAAGTAATGAAAAACCTTTTAAATTGTAAAAGATAGTAGATTTTATTCTCTACTTGACTCTTTTAATGGATTGCTTGTTCCGTTGTAGTTAAACTTGATGTCTATTGTATTTTATCAGTTTAACATTGTTGAAGAATATTGATAATTTATTTTGCATTATCTTAGTCATAATATTTCTTACTGGTCTAGTTGAGCTCACCCTTTCTTTCATTGTTCTCTTAGGAAATGAGAACGTAGCTGGGACTAGTTGGGGAACGGAGCGAGGATCCAGATGATAGTATTAGTATTCCTCACTATTCTGTTAAATAGTGTGACAATAAATGTAATGAGGACTTATTTTGAGAGTGGATATTGTCTAGAAGACAGTATTTGTATTAAAACTCACAGCTCTCTTGTTGTGTATTAAAGATTGAATTTGTATTCTGTACCATGAATTTGGCTACTTAGAATAGGTGATGTATACCTATTTTGGGTGCGTCACAGTTGGTATCAAAGCTTAGGGATATGATCCCTGGCTAAGATGTGAGACAAGAACTAGGAGGGGAGAGACGGGGAATTCCTTCACTAGTATGACCAACTAAGTTTATTTTATGTTAAATAACCCTTGTTTTGTGACAGTATTTGAAAATGACATTCGAGAATGTTGAGAACATCAATGGAGCACAGGAGACCGTTGAGTCTCCATAGATCAATAATCAGGATAATGTGCATCAGGAAGGCGACAATCCTCAACCAAACAACAACGCTGACCAGATGATGAACGATGGAATGTTCAGAGGCTTTATGCAATTCAAGCAACATCAGGAAAGAGCGGCTCCTGTACAAAATGCAGGTGGAAACACTGGAAACTCTCGGACAATCACCGCTAAGCAGTTCAAGGAACTGGGACCATCGGAGTTTTTTGGAGAGCCAAAACCACTTAAGGCGAAGACGTGGATAAAGTAGATCTGTAAGATATTTGATGTCCTGAGATGCTCTGAGGAGCAAAAGGTTCCCTTTGCCACCTTTATGTTGCGTGCAGAGGAAGATTACTGGTGGGAATCTATAAAATGTACTCAACCTGCCGCACTGAAGATGACTTGGGAGAAGTTACAAGAATTTTTCAACGACAAGTACTTTCCCGAAAGTATTCGTCACATGAAAGAGGTAGAGTTCATCAAGCTGGAGCAAAATAACATGACCGTGTCGCTGTATGAAGCCAAGTTTGCCGAGTTATCCCGGTTTACGTCCCATTTGGTTGATAAAGAGGAGAGAATGGCACGAATGTTTCTAAGAGGTTTAAAACCCGAGATATGTCAATATCTTATCTCTCATAAACTGTGTTTGTATCCAGATGTTGTTAATAAGGCTCAATTATTGGAGCGCGATAATGAGTCAACCCAACCAAAAGAGAGCGGTAAATGACAAAATGATAATATACGGTGAGAGCGGTCATCAAGCGGTGACAACAAACGTGGAGGAATCAACGGGCGAAATGTTAACCACCGGTGGTAATCGAACCAACAATAAGAATGGACATTTCAAGAAGAGGAGATTCAACAATGATGGAAAGACGTCAGCACCAACACCTGTTGTTAAGGAAGGAGAACGACCACCTATTATATTCTTCAAATGCGGAGGGGAGGGGCACATCTGTCCAAACTGCGCGATGCCGTCCAAAGCATGTTATAATTGTGGAAGAAAAGGTCACCTAGCCCAATTTTGTTGTTCACCGAAGACAAGTTCAGCTAGGATAGAGGCACCAAAGGCCGTCCCAGAAAAGTCAAAGCCGGTAGTTCAAGGGAGAGCATTTCTTGTGACCTCCCAAAAAGCAAGGAATCCGAATGAGGTCATCACGGGTAAGCTTATCATAAACTCTAGCGAAGTTTATACCTTATTTGATACCGGTTCTACCCATTCTTTTATTTCTCCTACTTGCGCTCAACGTTTAAATTTGACTCCGGAGAAATTGAACTTTGACTTATTTGTTGAAACTCCATTGGGAGAAACCTTCATTGCATCCATTGTTTATAAGTCTTGTTTGGTTCAAATCGATACCCTCACATTGCCTGTCGATCTTATTTCATTGAAAATACTTGCATTTGACGTAATTCTAAGGATTGATTGCTTAACTACTCATCATGCAAAAATTGATTATTTTCGTAAGGTTGTTAGCTTTCATATTCTTAACCATCCTACTATGCGAATTCAAGCAACCAAACCTGTAAAATCAATAACTGTCGTCTCAAGCCATAAGGTTATTCATTTATTGAAAAACGGATGTAAAGCTTTTTTAGCTCATGTCACGGATCTAAATGATGATTGGGTAATATACCCATGAATTAATTATGTTTAATCTTAATTTGTTGTGTGTTCAAAGCGTTTTTAGAATTATTTTACTTGTTTTAGTGTGTTGTGGCAGGATGGTGCGTTGTTGGAGCAATTGGGAGCAATTAAATTTGAAAAGGGCAAGATTCACTTTTACGCACTATAGCTTTTGGTATTATCCTAAGCTATAAAAACAAAGACCGGGCGCTAGTCTTGATTGATTTCGGGGAAGGCTTGGCGTGGATCAGGCGTGGAATTGCTTTGACTTCTAGTTTGACTTCGTATTTGAAGTGTATTGGAAGCCTATTTGGAGGAGGATTGTTGGAATTGGGTAAAAAAAATATAAATTGACTGTTTGCATTGAATTGAGAGAGACTAAATAATTGGAGATTGAAGCAAGGGAGAATAGCCGATCTGAAGGCTACAACTTGGAGTTTTTCTTTTCCTTTACTCTTTTAAATTGTGTAACTCTTTAAAGATGATTTATCAAGTATCTGTGGTTTTTATTTTCGTCATGAACTAATTCTTCTTATTAAGATTCCAATGGAACCTTTTATGTTTATGAATTGATTATTTAATTTATTCCAATTATTTGTGTTGAAGTGAATTGTTCATCATGCCTTGTATTTATTGATTAATTATCTGGCCAATAATTACTGTGTTACTCTAGAAGGAATTGAGAAAGGAATTCTAGGGTTAGAAGCTCAAGCGTGGTGACATGTGACTTAGTTATTTACATAGTGAGTAATTAGGTTTGTGAATAGAATGAGAATATCAATTTATCGCATGTAATACATAAGGAATTGGGATTATAGAGTTTAATTCAATTGTTTTGCATAGAGATATAGCAAAATTAATGCAGGTTAAATAGAAGGCAATTGATCACCGAGAGAGGGCTTTTGGCATTTGAGAATTCACATTAACAATTGAGTGAGACATAATAATTGGGATAGTTGAATAATTGATTTAATAATCATAATTGGGAAATTGGAGTCTTAATTATCATTCATACGCATTCAAATAATTCTTAATTTATTTTCGTTTTCTTTTGGCATAATTTCTTAATTTTATTTACAATTAGTTTTCTTAGTTTTAATAATCATAAGTTTTGGTTGTTTAAATAAAATTGAATTGATATAAATCTTAGTAGTTGGAATTTATTAATTAGAATTCTCGAGGGATCGACACTCTAATTTATCACTATATTACTTGTTGATCGTATATACTTTTTACGTTTGCCTTGATTGAGAAATCAACCAACAAGTTTTGGCGTAGATTCTTAGTGGAATTCATTGTTAAAATTAATTCCATATTAGTTATAATCAATTCGGTCTTAATTTAAGCGTTACTTAATTTTTTTCTTCTTGTTTTCGTGAGAATTCTTTGCAAGTGTATGCACACTAGATCAAGGACAAGAAGGAACTTTTTCCTTATATCGGCGAGATTGAAAGGAAACTCGGAAAGGACAATCGACTAGTGCGTTAACACCTGAGGAAGAAAAACTGGAGGAACAAGAAATTTCGGTGAACATGGCGAGGAACGATCGGAAATCACTTGGACTATGTCATGCCCAATGTCACGGATATCTGATCAAGCATTAGGAGACCCACTATCAATGCTAACAATTTTAAGATCAAAGCGGCAACCATTCAAATGATTCAGAATCAATGCCAATTTGGGGGTGGTCCATTAGATGATCCGAATGAGCATATCTGGAGTTTCTTGGAAGTTTGCGACACTTTTAAATTCAACAATGTGCCGGAAGATGCTACGAGATTGAGGCTGTTCCCATTTACTTTGAAAAAAAAAAAGCCTGTGATTGGTTATATGCTCGACCTCTTGATTGATCCACACTTGGGATGACTTGGCTCAAAATTTCTAGCTAAGTTTTCCCACCTGACCAAATCAAGTAAAACTACGGAATGACATTCATACCTTCATACACATTTGATTTGGAATCGTTGTATGAGGCATGGGAAAGGTTTAAGGATATGCTCATAAATGCCCACATCATGGAGTTCACGGTGGATGCAATTAGCGATATTTTGCGATGGTTTGAAAGCATCCACAAGGGCAAGTATTGACCTTGACGGCAGGAGGAGCGATTATGTCTAAAAACCTCGATGAAGCATTTCGGTTGTTAGAAGCGATGGCCACCAACAATTATCGGTGGCCCATGGCGAGGTCAAATCCTCGAAAGTAAGCGGGAAAGTATGATGTGGATGCGATAACATCTTTACAAGTGCAAATGTCGCAATAGTTAAGCGAGATAGAATTAATCGCCCCTGATCCACTCAAACAGTAGCTATGGTATGTGAAATTTGTCTTTGGGGTCATACTACGGATCGATGTGCCATCAATCTTTGCAAAGACAATATGTGGGGAATTATAGTAGGTCTACTCGGCCTTATATCAGAACCAAAATACATATAATTCGGGGTGGAGAAATCATCACAGGTTTTCATGGAGCAACAACAGTGCATGAGAACAAGCAAGAGACAATAAAACAATTAGGGTTTCAAAACCCGGACACAACAACCCGTCACGAAAAGCAAAGTGGGAAGAAGCTTTGGAAAGATTTGTTAGACAATGAGAGAAAGGTGCGATGAGAGTGATAAAAGATTGAATCAAGTGGAGTAGAGTATACAAAGTCGATTGCGAGTATACAAAGTCGGATCGCATCGATCAAAAACTTAGAAAATCAATTGGGACAATTGGCACATGCGTTGAATAAGCGACTACTTGGAACACTTAGAAGCGACACAAGAAAACCCCAGGCGAGATGAGCATTGTAAAGAAATAACTCTACGTAGTGGGAAAGAACTACAAGACACGATCACGGATAAGGAAAAGGAGGACAAGGCACAAATCGAAAATAGAAAATGGTGGATATCGAAAAGCATCATGAAGAGATTTCACAGATGAAAAATTCGGAACCAACCATTACAATGCCTCCCATACAGTATCCGTAGAGATTTGAAATCCAAGTTAGATAAGCGGTTCTCACAATTTTGGATATCTTCAAGAAATTGCACATCAACATCCCTTCGGCAGAAGCCTTGGAGCAGATCTTGAGTTATGCGAAGTTTATGAAGGAGATTTTGTCAAAGAAGAGAAATTAGGTGAATTAAACCGTAGTAGCATTGACGGAAGAATGCGGTCTTATCATTGAGAATAAATTCTGCCAAAGCTTAAGGACCCGGTAGCTTTATATATCTGAAATGCGAGATTGGAAATCGTTTTACGGGCCGAGCCTTATGTGATTTGGGGGGCGATATTAATCTAATGTCGTTATCGTCTACATTCGATTCGGACTTGGGCTCCACGCCCAACAAATATCGGTTCTGACTAGCGGATAGATCGGTTACTTATCCACGAGGTATAGTTGAAGATGTGCTAGTAAAAGTGGATAAATTTATCTTCCATGATTTCTTTATTCTAGATTGTGAAGTGGACAGTGAGATTCCAATCATTCTTGGCGACCATTTTGCAGCATGAGCGAGAACAACGATTGATGTTCAGAAAGGTGAATTGACAATGCGAGTTGAAGATCAACAGGTCACCTTTAATGTCTTCAAGTCAATGTCGAATCCTAAAGAAAAAAGTGAATGTATGCGGGTTGATATCTTGGAGGAATTGGTGAATCATAAATTCAGCACAACTTTTTCAGAGGACCCACTTAAATCTATTTTGCTCAGGACAGACGAATATGGTATTGAAGAAGATATCAAATACGTCAAATGGCTAGACACACCAGCAGCTTTTCGGAAAAGCACTCAATCCTTCGACACCATAGAGAGGTCCGAAGTTGAAGGTAAAAAGTTCGAACCATCAATAGAAGAGCCACCGGTGCTAGAATTAAAGCCACTGCCATCCCATTTGCAATATGCTTATTTGGGAAAAGACGAGACCCTACCAGTTATTATTTCCACAGAATTGACTGATACACAAAAGGAAAAGCTGCTACGGGTTTTGCGGGAATTCAAAACAGCAATTGGGTGGACAATAGCGGACATTCGTGGAATTAGCCCATCATTCTACATGCATAAAATCTTAATGGAAGAAGGGGCGAAACCAACCATCGAGATGCAAAGAAGGCTAAACCCCATCATGAAGGAGGTGGTGAAAAAGGAGATTATAAAGTGGTTGGACGCTGGCATTATTTACCCGATCTCAGATAGTTCGTGGGTAAGTCCTGTACAATGCGTACCAAAGAAAGGGGGTATGACAGTGGTGAAGAATGAAGCGAATGAGCTCATCCCTACTTGAGCAGTTACAAGATGGAGAGTGTGCATGGACTACCGTAAGCTAAATAAAGCCATACGTAAGGATCACTTTCCTTTACTATTCATTGATCAGATGTTGGATAGGCTAGCGGGACATCAGTTCTATTGTCTCTTGGATGGTTATTCTGGATATAATCAAATTGCTATAGCACCGGAGGATCAGGAGAAAATGACATTCACATGCCCATCTGATGCGTTTGCATTTGGTGAATGCCTTTTTGGTTTATGCAATGCACCAGCAACCTTTCAGCGGTGCATGATGGCAATTTTCTCCGACATGGTCGAGAAAAGTTTGGAGGTATTTATGACGATTTTTCGTGTTTGGTGATAGCTTTGATCGTGCTGAAAAATCTAATGTTAGTCTTTGAAGCGATGCGTGGAGACTAATCTGGTTCTTAATTGGGAAAAATGTCACTTTATGGTGAAAGAAGGATTGTTCTCGGGCATAAAGTTTTCTGGCGAGGACTAGAGGTGGATAAAGCAAAGATTGAGACTATTGAGAAATTACCACCTCCATCATACGTGAAAGGAATCAAGGAGCTTCTTGGGACATCACGGGTTTTATAGGCGTTTCATCAAAGATTTTCCAAAAATTTCAAAACCCTTGTGTTCCCTGTTAGAGAAAGACGTTCCTTTCAAAATTGATTAGTCACGTATCGAAGCATTCGAGATTCTAAAGAAGAAGTTGATATCTACTCCGATCATTGTGGCGCCCGATTGGTCTCTACCCTTTGAATTGATGTGCGGCGCTTGTGACTATGCGATGGGAGCTGTTTTTGGGTCAACGTCACAACAAAATTTTCCACACGATCTATTACTCAAGCAAGACATTGTGGATGCTCGGTTGAACTACACAACCACCGAAAAGAACTACTTGCGGTTGTGTTCGCATTCGACAAATTCAGAGCATACCTCATCGGAACCAAGGTCATTGTCTATACGGATCATTCGGCAATAAAATATTTGATCGAGAAGAAGGATGCCAAACTGAGGTTAATACGGTGGGTGCTACTGCTGCAAGAATTTGATTTGGAGATTCGGGATAGAAAGGGTACATAAAATCAAGTAGCGGATCATCTTTCCCGGTTGGAAAATGATGAGGTGCAGTGGAAGGACAATGCATTAATTAACGAGAAATTTCCAGACGAACAACTTCAACGATTGACCACAACATTGCCTTGGTATGCTGATTATGTGAATTATGTGGTTGCTAAGGTGTTACAACCGGATTTGAATTCGCAACAACGAAAGAAATTTCTCAATGACGTGAAGCAGTACTATTGGGATGAACCGTTCTTGTTTAAAACCTGCGCGGATCAAATGATTAGACGTTGTGTACCAAATGAAGAGATGGACAGTATCTTGGGTTATTGCCATTCATCCGATTATGGAGGTCATTATTCTGGTGACCGAACTGCGGCTAAGGTGTTACAATCATGATTTTATTGGCCTTCATTATTCAAGGATGCGTACCTATATGTGCTAAAGTGTGACAGATGCCAACGCGTTGGTAATATCTCCAAGCGAAATTAAATGCCACATAACTTTATTTTGGAGGTAGAATTGTTCGACGTTTGGGGAATCGACTTCATGGGACCGTTCCCCTCATCTTTCAACAACCAATATATTTTGCTGGCAGTGGATTATGTCTCCAAGTGGGTAGAAGCCACAGCTTTACCCACAAACGATGCTAACGTCATCCTGCGATTTTTAAAGAAAAATATTTTCACGCGATTTGGGACTCCGCGGGCAA
Organism: Panax quinquefolius; assembly: GCA_020205615.1. NCBI lineage: Eukaryota > Viridiplantae > Streptophyta > Magnoliopsida > Apiales > Araliaceae > Panax > Panax quinquefolius. Next base: position 273,324 of record JAINUW010000421.1, read on the forward strand.
TAATAAGCGATGAGGGAACACATTTTTGCAACAAACAGTTCACAAAGTTACTGGTGAAGTATGGGGTTCGACATAAAATCGCAGCTGCGTATCACCCCCAAACCAATGGCCAAGCTGAGGTCTCGAATAGGGAGGTCAAGAGAATTCTGGAAAAGGTGGTCACTCCATCACGAAAAGGTTGGTCTTTACGTCTTGACGATGCTCTATGGGCATATCGTACAGCATATAAGAATCTGATCGGTATGTCACCTTATCGAATGGTTAACAAAAAAGCCTGTCATCTCCCAGTTGAGCTAGAACATAGTGCACACTGGGCCATTCGCAAGCTCAATTTTGATGAACAAGCAGCGGGAGAAAAAAGGTTACTGCAGTTGAACGAGATGGAAAAATTCCGCTTTAACGCGTATGAGAATGCAAAACTCTACAAGGAGAAAGTCAAAGCTTGGCATGATAAGAAAATTCTCGATAAAACATTTGAACCGGGCCAACAAGTCTTACTCTTCAATTCGAGATTGCGTTTATTTCCAGGGAAACTGAAATCACGTTGGTCAGGACCTTTTACAGTCGTATCTGTTGCCCCACATGGCAACATTGAGATCGAGAAACCAAATTCCAATAGCCCATTCAGAGTTAACGGTCAACGACTCAAACATTACTGGAGTGGACCTATTGAAAGGCAAACGACGGTCGTAAATCTCTCCGACCCAGTGACCAATTGAGCAAACTAGAAAAGTCGGGTCGTCGACAGTAAACCAAGCGCTTATTGGGAGGCAACCCAATCAATTTTTCTTTATTTTCATTTATTTTATTTTACTTCTTTTCTTGACGTATTTTATTTTACCCCTCTTATCTATCGCATGAATTGTCTTTATTTTTGGTATTAGAGAGTAGAGTACTCATCATGATGAGGGGTTAATTAAATTCCATGTTGCGGTGTGTGAGGAGTGCACGAGAAATTTAGGAGCTCTCGCCTAATAAGCGCCCCCGTACACGCTAATTTACCCTTGACATAGCGCCCCGGCGCTAAGGAGTTTCTGATGTTTCTGACAAAGAGCGCCCCGGCGCTATTTACACGCACAAAAAGAGCACCCCGACGCTAGGGCGTTTCTATAGATACTGCTTAAGAGCGCCCCGGCGCAATATTCCCTCTCTTAATTAGTGCCCCGGCGCTAAAGGCCTCTTGAACTTATTGCTAAAGAGCGTCCCGGCGCTGTTTCCCCATACAAATATAGCGCCCCGGCGCTAATGGTCGGCCAAGAGTCCTAACTTGGTTATAACTGCTGAACGGTTACACTTCTTCCCTTTATTAGAGCACGTCTACTTCTCCTCCGTCTCCTACATGATCTCTCTTTCTCTCTCACCAAAAATTGTAAGGCTTCTTATCAATTTCTAGGGTTCAATCCTCCAGTAGTGACTCAATTCTCTTCTACAATCATCTACCAAGGTATGTTGAATGTTTTACTTCTATTTTCGTGCAACAAGCATGGGTATTGATTTGTTTGGTAAGTGTTCTATATGCGAATGTGTATTTCATCTATAGATTCAAGTTTTTGTTTGTTTTATTTTGAATAAGGGCCATAAATTGCTTACTTGAAAGCAGAGCTTGCATCAATAAGTTATTTATGATTACTAAGTGGTATTATTTGACAATAACTTAGTGCTAATCTAAGTAATTGATGAGTTGCCTCTTAGATGTTTGATGAATTGCCTGAACCATTGATCTTACCCACATGCACACTTATCACTATGTTCAAGCACTAGAACTCTAGACCCATGTGCTACCACACTGAGTTCAATCTACTGTAGCACGTGTTCATGGTTACCATCACACATAGTGAATTAGAGTGGGGAGAACTAGACTATATTGATCCATGCATGCCTCCTAAGGCAATCTATAATCAGTCTTTTGGGCGTCTCGTGTGTTGCATGAGCCTATTCTATAAATGGATGAGCCCATGACTCCAATTGGAGTACTTGTGCATATATATGTGTTCTTGTGTAAAGCACCACCACCCATAATGTGCTCAATATCCACATATTTTTCACAGTTTGGGGGTCGAGTCAAACATAAGTTGAAATTCAAAAATCTGTTCTTTCCTAATATATACATGCTTGTACTTATGATTCTTGATATGGCATCGAAACGTCAGCGTGGTGAAGGATCAGGAACCGCCTCGACTCCACCTCCGAAATTTGACAACCGCCGTTTTGTTAGTCTTGAGGCTCAGGAAAGATATAAACAAATGGCTACTCGATCATTGATTAGGGCGTGGGTTGAATCGGATCCGGCAAAAGATGGCGGCACATGGTAGTCATGATAGCCAATGTAAACTGGTTCACACTCGAAAGCGACCCGATCCAATGATAAGAATTAGTGTGTAAAGGAATTTTACGCCAACGTGCCCAAACATGATCATTATACAGTATTTATAAGGGGCAAAACAGTGGAAATTGGCGAAGAGGACTTCAATGAGTGTTACCAACTGCCAGTAGAGGGTTTTCATGATGAATATGCTAGTTTTGTGAGTGATGGGCCAGACTATGAGCAGATAATTCGTGAGCTTTGTCAGCCGGGCACCACATGGACAGTACATGAACGCGGAAATATGACGTTCCCACTCGCGAATCTCAGCTTATATGGGAAGGCTTGGTATGCGTTTATTTGCGCAAAACTCATGCCATGCACCCATGTGAGTCATGTTACTAGGGAACGTGCCGTGCTTTTATACTCAATCATCAAAGGCTTTAAAGTTGATGTGGGACATCTCATTTTGCAATCTGTCCTCCGAGCATCTCGGGGAAGTACCTTTGGAGGTTACCACATCCGTCTCTCATCTGCGTATTATGTGCAAGTTCGATTGTCAAATGGAAGTCAGGGCGAGATGATCCAAAAGCCTATGCCAAGGTTTGACCACAAGTTAATTAGCAGGTACAAAGTGTGGAGTGGTGGAGCAAACCACCCTAGAGGATTGGGTTTCATAATTCCCCATACTCAACAATCTCAAGCTTCACCACCCCAGGCTCCACCGAGCTTAGGTCCATCGTCTGCAGCGTATCGAGGTGTAGTTCTCGAAGAAGTTCAACGTGAGATTAATGGTTGGTTCTACAATATTGAAGCTCAAAATGTCACTTTGTCGGCGTCGTCAGTGTTATTTACAAGTATTTGGTTGACCGGTTTACGCACAAAAATTTCTTGACCGCCCAATTTGTTTTCGTGTGTTAGTCTCGGTCAGTTCCATCTGCCCCGATTCTTGATTTTTCCCCCTCCGATCTAGAGATGAGCGAGGATAGCGATGCTCCACCCGAGGATTAGGCTCTCGGGAAGTCCTCTGTTTTATTTTGTTTTATCTTTCGCATGAGGACATCGCTCTAGATAAGTTTGGGGGTGGTTGATTAGTTAATTTTTATTTGCATAAGTAAATTGTGTTCATTAATAGTAGTGTAAGCTTTTAGGATTGCATGTTAATTCCAGCTTTTGATAGTGAGTATATTTGAAGGCCAATGATGAACTTAAAATTGCATGAACAAGGCTCGTAAGGATTGTTGAGTCAGTAATATGATGTTCTTGACATGATTTGAATCCCTATCTGTTTGACACTGATGTTTTAAAGATAGCACTTTTGGAAAGATAACCATGTTAGCAGTGATAGTTTGAATGGATAGATAATAGAGTCTCAAGGTTGAATGCCAGTGAAATGAAGGAACAAGTTAAGTAGCTAGTGAAGACTGAATTTAGACTTGAACTTAAGTTAGGGAAAATATATGGAATATATAAGCTTTGAGCTATATATATTTATGTAATATATATATATATATATATATATATATATATATATATATATATATCGTGATTAGTCTTGTTTCGGGGCCTTTGTTACTTGAGCAAGTACGCCCGAAGGGGTATCTTAAAACCTAGCGCTCTAAGGTCTTATATGGTCTGGGAGTCGTTGGTCGAAAGCTCGCTAAGGGGTAGCACTGTTAGCCTAATGGAATGAGACATTGCATGAGTCGTGGGTAATAAAAAAAAAAAAATAATAATAATAAAACGGGAAAAGAGCAAAATGCCCCCGTTTAGCAAAAATAAGCATAAGTATTCTATGTTGAATCCTGAATTTTGGTGATTGTTTAATTTCAGTTGAATTTAGTTTATTTAATGCGTTCTTGAGTTGAACTGTATGACGCTTTTTAAGAACTTTATTATCTTTTAGATTTTTGCTTGTCATTGGTTAGCATGGTCGTTGAACACACACTCACAGTATCAGTAAGAACAGATTTTGATTGATTGATTGTTGGGATATTGTTGATCTATTTGAACATGAGGTATTAGCATGTTTCTGTGATTTTTCTGAGGCCTATGGATATTCGTTAACTACTGAATTGCTGGAATTAAGGTCCTTTAGTTAGTTTGCATTTGCATGATGTTTAGTTAATCGTGTTTTGTGTTGTGTTGCCTGAGGACATGCAATGATTTAAGTTTTGGGGTATTTGATGATTGGGTAATATACCCATGAATTAATTATGTTTAATCCTAATTTGTTGTGTGTTCAAAGCATTTTTAGAATTATTTTACTCGTTTTAGTGTGTTGTGGCAGGATGGTGCGTTGTTGGAGCAATTGGGAGCAATTAGGCTGAAGAAAAGGGGCAAAATTCACTTTACGCACTATATAACGGGCGCTTATCCCTAAGTTATAAAATGTCCACGGGCGCTTAGTCTTGATTGACTCAGAAGGACGCGCGGTGCGTGGAAAGTAGAATTGCTTTGACTTCTAGTTTGACTTCGTATTTGAAGTGTATTGGAAGCCTATTATGAATTCCTAGTCATGTCTTTTGGATTGACAAATGCTCCTGCTGCCTTCATGGATATGATGAATCGAGTATTCAAGGAATATTTGGATCACTTTGTGGTCGTCTTTATTTTTAACAACACTTGAGGCTGATACTCCAAAAGCTTCTTGAATATAAGCTTTATGTCAAGTTGAAGAAATGCGAGTTCTGGCTTAAGGAAGTAGCATTCCTTGGGCATGTGGTATCAAGTCATGGAATATCTGTTGACCCAGCAAAGATTGAAGCTATTCAAAGCTGGGAGCAACCTAAATCAGTGACTGAAGTACGTAGCTTTCTCATCTCAGCTGGTTATTATCGGAGATTCGTAGAAGGGTTTTCTCGAATCACTACTCCCTTAACTTAGCTGACTCGGAAAGATTCAAAATTTGGTTGGAACTAGGAATGTGAGAAGAGTTTTCAAGAACCCAAGAGAAGACTCATTTCAGCACCTGTTCTGACAATACCATCTGGCTCGGAGGGATTTGTCATCTATAGTGATGCTGCAGGCAAAGGGTTAGGTTGTGTTCTCATGCAACATGGGAAAGTCATAGCCTATGCCTCTCGAAAACTCAAAGAATATGAGAAAAATTATCCTACTCGTGATCTAGAGTTGGTAGTTGTTGTCTTCGCACTTAAAATATAGAGGCATTATTAGTATGGGGAGAAAGTTGAGATCTATATGGATCATAAAAGCCTCAAATATTTCTTCACTCAAATGGAACTCAACATGCGACAACGATGTTGGCTTGAACTGTTGAAAGATTATGATCATACCATCCTGGAAAAGCGAACGTGGTAGCTGACACATTGAGTAGAAGATCATATGCGGGTACGAGTGCAATATTGTCAACGCAAAGTCCCATTTTGTGTGACTTGCAAAGGGTGGAGATAGAGTTAAAGACTCTAGGGACCCATGTGATGATGGCAAATATACGAGTAGAACCGACTTTAATTGATAAAGTTAAAGCTGCTCAAGCTACAGACCTGGAGCTGATGCATATGAGGAAGAAAGTACAAGAAGGTGCTATGCCGGAAGCAAGAATTGATGAAGAGGGAATACTTCAAGTCAACTCTAGACTTTGTGTTCCTAACGACCCTGATTTAAAATATAAAATCATGATGGATCCACACAACACACCATTTGCAATCCATCTTGGGAGTACCAAAATGTATCGTGATCTTCGACATACATTTTGGTGGAGCAATATGAAAAGAGAGATAGCGCTGTTTGTCTCAAGGTGTCTAACTTGTCACCGAGTCAAGGTGGAACATCAAGTACCAAAAGGTCGATTGCAACCACTTGAAATTCTGGAATGGAAGTGGGAGCATATTACCATGGATTTCGTTACTGGTCTTCCCAAGGTTTCTCAAGGCATAGATGCAATTTGGGTCATTGTTGATAGATTGACCAAGTCTGCTCATTTCTTACCAATACGAGAAACTTATACACTTGAACGTCTTTCTCGTATGTACATAAAAGAGATTATAAGACTTCATGGTATGCCAATATCCATAGTTTCTGATCGAGACCCAAGATTCACTTCACAATTTTGGGTTAGTTTACAAAAAGCTATGGGCACAGATTAACGATTTAGTTCGGCATATCATCCTCAGACGAACGAACAATCAGAGCGGAGTATTCAAACTCTTGAAGATCTATTAAGACTCTGTTTCCTTGACTTCAAGGGAAATTGGGATAAGTTCTTACCATTGGTGGAGTTTTCCTACAACAATAGTTATCAAGCAAGTATTGGCATGGCTCCATTCGAGGCGTTGTATTGAAGAAAGTGTCGTTCTCAAGTATACTGGGATGAGGTGGGTGAAGCAACGTTGTTGGGACCGGAGTTAGTACGTATGACTACGAAAAATATTCAAACGATCTGACAACGTATAAAAACCTCACAAGACCGACAAAAGAGTTATGCTGATCTTCATCGAAAGGACGTGGAATTCGATATTGGAAATCATGTGTTGTTACGTGTTGCTCCATGGAAAGGAGTTATGAGATTTGGAAAGAGAGCAAAGCTCAATCCTAGATTTATTGGCCCATTTTTAATCCTCGATCGAGTAGGAACTATGGCCTATAGACTCGCTTTACCGCAAAGTATGTCTCGTGTTCATAACATTTTTCACATATCCATGTTATGTAAATATGTGGAAGACCCAAACCACATTATTGAGTTAGAATCGGACGAAATAGCGGAAGATTTAACGTATGAAGAGGTTCCTGTTCAAATCTTGGATAAGAAGGAACATATTCTACACTCCAAGGTTATACCTCAAGTCAAAGTTTTGTGGAGAAACCGCGATGTTGAGGAAATGACCTGAGATTTAGAATCTGAAATGAAATCAAGGTATCCTTACCTCTTCGACAAATTAGGTACGTACCCTAATTTCGTTGGCAAAATTTCTTAAGAATGGGAGGTTGTAAGACCCCAACTTTTATGAATAAAGATGATTTTTCTATAAATATCATTTTTGAATATTATGGAATGAATTTGATATAATGTTATAGTTGTGGGTAATATTTATAAATTTTGCAAAGTACGCAAGTTGATATATAATATTTGATCGGTCAGGAAATATTCGTTTTAATAGGGAATATTCGTACAACGGCAGAATCATTGGTGGACCCCACAATAGAATTATTGTCGGATTGAGAAAACGATAAAAATATCTTTTTATGAAAATAACGGCGGAAGTTTTACCGTTAACTATTGAAACACCCGGTGTTAAAAGTACGATGTCTGGCATGGTTGCATAGTAGTTTTACGATATTGATTATTGATGCTTACATGAGAAGTCACTCCGCTTTTGTTCAATTATTGCTATAGTAATTGTTGCGATAGTATCTCGCGTTATTTGATTTAATTATTATCGATATTTTATATATTATTAAATCAATAATTGAGATGATGAGTTATTAATATAATTATTTGCAATATTAACGATGTCTAGAAGTTCTACCAATGAGTGGTTTGGTCACCTAATTATGCGCCAATAGGGAGAAATCCTTATTGGAAAGCCCCCTCTTTCCTGGGAATGACCTGGTCGATTAATATTGTGAATTATAATAATAATGATAAATGTTGTTAAAAGTATTGAGGGGATTTTTTTATGAAGTATTTGTTGTAAATTGGCTTATTTTGTGGACCCCTACATACTCATTTTTCAAAATAATTGGTAGAAAGTTATTAAATATTATAAAGGTGGGCCCAGATGTGGGGGCCACATGTGGGGCCCATATGTGGAAAGTTGAATTGTTGGGAAGTTATTTTTCAAAAGTGGTTCACATGGAATTGTAATTTATATATATATATATATATTTATGTTAGTCACCCGTGGGTGGGGGAGGAAGTTTAGTTAGTATATATATATATATATATATATATATATATATATATATATATATATATATATATATATATATTAAAAGAAAGAACGAAAAGGATGTGCCGTGGATGGCACGGTAGAGAGTATATCATATATAATATATATATTCATGAGATTGTCCTGCTGGTTCACGGGGGTAATGACCCGTGAGTTACATATTATATATTATATATTATATATATAATATATATATTATATTTTATTTAAAAGATTTTGTTTTATTAGAATAATTTATTAAATCAATATGGACCGTCCGATTAAAAGTAAATCAATCTAGACCGTTTATGAATTAGTTACTATTCAGTCCATTCTTCTATAAATAGAAGCTCATTCCTTCATTATTTCTTACTTAATTCATTGAAACTACAGAGAGAAACTATAGAGAGAAAGAAGAAAAGTGTTCTGCTACTTCACTACTACTATATCCAAAGACTCTTCTTTCTAAGGTAAGGGGTATTATTTCTTTCTTATTCATGAAGAGAATTCTGTTATTCCGTTCTTTATTATTCATTGGAATAACTCAGTATATGTGATCACCCTATACTTGGTGAAATTCTTACGTTATTCCATTCTTTATTATTATGTTGGAATAACACATCTGTATAAGCACCGCATACATGGTGACATTCTTCTGTTATTTCCATTCATTATTATTCTGTTGGAACATCATGTCTGTGCGTTACGCATGACCTGGTTCCGTTATTTAATATTCTATTGGAATATACTGTCTGTTCGTTTACGCATGACCTGGTTCCATTATTTATTATTCTGTTGGAATAACCTGTTTGTGCGGTCTATCGCATGCCTGGTGATTTCTTTTGTTATTCCATTTTTTATTATACTCAGTTGGTTAAAGTTTTGACTTCTATACTACATGAAATTAGTGGAATATCCTTGATATTTGTGCTTCATCCTGTATCTTTTCATGAAAATATTCTTCTGAGCATTCTTGAATTTTACTCTACAAAGAAGTATAATGTGGACAATTTGGACGTTATTAGTTCTTGGATAAATTAATTCTTGAACTTGTTTTATTGAATTCTTATATCATTTTCATCATCCTCATGTTTATATTATGTTGAAAGTCATCGTGGCTGTGTAGTGCATAGATAGACTTGGTATGATTATGACTCAGGATTAATCCAGGTATAATCATGACCGTAATGTTACAAATGATGTGGTAAAAGTCTTCATTGGCCCGTAGTGCATTGATGGACATTTGTTGGCATGATCATGATCATTGATGAATACACGAATATCCTTGCCCGAAAGTGCATGGATAATTTGTGGTTGTGATACTAATGAATATCTTTGGGCGTAGAAAAGGGGGATGATGTGGATTATTTATTGTCGAGTCCCAAATGATAAAAGTAATGAACAACCTTTTAAATCGTAAAAGATAGTAGATTTTATTCTCTACTTTACTCTTTTAATGGATTATTTGTTTCCCTGCAGTTAAACTTGATGTCTATTGTATTTTATTAGTTTAACATTGTTGAAGACTGTTGATAATTTATTATGCATTATCTTAGTCATAATATTTCTTATTGGGCTAGTTGAGCTCACCCTTTCTTTCCTTTGTTCTCTTGAAATGAGAAGCGTGGCGGGACTAGTCGAGAAGCGGAGTGATGGTCCGAGATAATAGTATTAGTAGTCCTCACTATTACATTAAATAGTGTGACAATAATGTAATGAGGACTAATTCTGAGAGTGGATATTGTCTAGAAGATAGTATTTGTATTAAAACTCACAGTTCTCTTGTTGTGTATTAAAGATTGTATTTGTATTCTGTACCATGTATTTGGCGACTCAGAATAGGTGATGTATACCTATTTTGGGGGCGTCACGTCACTTCTAGATTATAGTCCTCATGTCAAACTACATATCCAAAGCATAAAGCAACAAAAATCATAAACAGGCAAAGATTTACAGGGTTTGACATTCGTATGTCAGACACAAATTTCCAGTTTTCCAGATTTTAGAAATCATCAAATCCAAGCCTATAGATGTTATGGATCTAACATCTATCAACCCAGATCATTAATAAACACTACATACAACATGTTTAAAACAAAAAAAACTAACATATAACATGGCAACCAAGATCAGATTCTAGATTAGGGTTTTATACCTCTCTTTATAAAATCTTGATTTTTAGTTTCTGATCAGATATAAGTGATAGTGGGGCTTGTTTTGTGACTGATCTAGCAAGGGAATTTCAGAGGTTTTAGAGAGTGATGGTCTTAGATGAGTGTTGTGAGAAAATGTGACTTGAATGTGACATTTTCTCTCTCTAATTCTTTATATATGAATGATGAAATGAATTGGCTGCTATAATGGAGCTGATTGCTAGAGTTTTAGTACAAGAGTAGGTCAAGAGTTAGTCACCAACTAAAGTTATGACCAAATCTACAAGTTATCTTCAATTATTCAAGATGGGTAATTTGGTCATTGGCCTTATGATTTTAATGGCAAATATGTAACTTGGCAAACCCTTAGGGTTTGACCCTTAGAGTTTAATCCTAAGGTTTGACATAAAAATTTGTAGGATTTTAATTTAGGGTTTAATATAAAAATTTTAGTTTCAAAAATTGTAATTAGAGTTTCTTAATTAGTTTAGGTTTTCTAATTACTTAGAAATTAAACATTAAGTTTAAGAATTTACTAATTATAATTAAGCTTGTTAATTTAGCAATTACGGTAAATAAATTGGTAATTAGGGTTACTAATTTTAGAATTTAGGGTTTTTAATTACTAGTTAGGGTTTTCAATAATTAGTTTTAAAACCTTTAGTACAAATCACATATCTCATAACACATTGATTTAACAAATTTTAAAGTCGTATTTGACTTTCATATTAGGGTTTAACAAAGCAATGCTAGGGTTTTCTATTGTCACACCATAATTGGCCAACCATTAACAGTCTATACATACATTACATATTTATAGCATTGAAATATAATTAATATAATATTATTATTCTCATTCATTGCCAAAAATCCAAAATTAGGGTTTGGATTCCATATCTGATTTACCTTTCATATTTAACATTATTAATTAAGTTAAAATAATTAACTTAATTAATCTGAAATAAATTCATATAATAAAATAGTTATTATAATAATTTTATTAATGATTTCATATATTATTTAAATAATATATAATCATATTTTCATGGAAAATAAATAATAAAAATATTTTACTACAAAATTAATTATAAAAATAGTATTTATAATGGTCAATAAATCTTTTAAAAATTTATTTGAAATTATTCATGTAATAAATAAATTTTATTTATCATATATACATATACTTTTACCCGACACATATTCCCACCTTTATAAATTAAAAAAAAAAACTATACGTAAAATTTCTTATTTATTTATATAGAAAATATCAAAGTTATTACAACAAAGCAAAGATCATGTTGACAATTTAGACATTATTAAATTCTAAATAAATTAAATTATAAATATTTATAATTTATCCTTACTTTCATTTAATTAAATTCTTATATCATTGTCATCATCCACATGCTTATATTGTGATGAAAGTCATCTTTGGTCGTAGTGCATAGATGGACTGTTGATTGGTATGATTATGACCAGGGATTATTCGGTATAATCATGACCGTAATGTTACAAATGATGTGGTAAAAGTCCTCATTGGCTCGTAGTGCGTTGATGGACAATGGCTGGCACGATCATGACCATTGGTGAAAACACGAATATCCTTGGCCTGTAGTACATAAATAATTCGTGGTTGTGATACTAATGAATATCCTTGGCCCGTAGTGCATGGATAATTCAATGATGTGGATTATTTATTAAGCTGCGTCTCAGCGATAAAATTGATGATAAACTTTTTAAATCATAGAAGATAATAGATATCATGCTCTACTTGACTCTTCTAATGGATTGCATGTTCCGCTACAGTTAAACTTGATGTTTATTGTATTTTATCAGTTTAACACTGTTGAATGCTAACGATAATTTATTATGCATTATCTTAGTCATAATATTTCTTACTAGGCTAGTTGAGGTCACCCTTTTGCTTTCATTGTTCTCTTCAGGAAATGAGAACGTAACCGAGACTAGTCGGGGAACGGAGTGATGGTCTAAGATGGTGTTATAGTAGTCCTCACTATTTTATGAAATAGTATGATAATAATTGTAATGAGGACTCTATTTGAGTTTGGATATTGTCTAGAAGACAATATTCGTGCAAAAAATCTTAGCTCATGTTGTATAATTAAGTTTGTATTTATATTTTATACCATGTATTTGGCGACTCAGAATGAGTGATGTATACCTATTTTGGGAGCGTCACAGTTGATATCAAAGCTTAGGGATATGATCCCTGGCTGAGATGTGAGACTAGAACTAGGAGGGGAGAGACGGGTTAATCCTTCACTAGTATGACCTAGCAAAGTTATTTGTTATTTAATTATACTACAAAAAAATGGGGCTTTAGCAACGATTTTTCGGGCAACGACTTTATAAGTCGTTTCTAAAAGTATATGTTTAGCAACGAAATTTTTCCTTCGTTGCAGATTGTGTCAGGCGTTCACTTTTTGCAACAAAATTCATAAGTCGTTGCAAAATTTCGTTGCTAATTCATTGGCGGGAAAAAATTTCGTTAGAAATTCGTTGCAAAATTTTTGGCCACTTGATTTCCCATCATCGTGGGCAACGAAAGTTTATTAGTTGCTAAAAATGGGGCTTTAGCAATGATTTTTCAGGCAACGACTTTATAAGTCGTTGCTAAAAGTGTATGTTCAGCAACGAAACTTGTCCTTCAGTGTAGATTGTGTCAGGCTTTCACTTTTTGCAACGAAATTCATAAGTCATTGCAAAATTTGGAAGCAAGATTCGTTGCAAAATTTCTAACCACTTGATTTCTCCTTATCGTGGGCAACGAAAGTTTTTTCTTGCTATATTTCGTTGCCTAATATGGACCACATTCATTGGCAATAATTTTTATTTTCATTGCATATTTTATACAACTTTTTGCAACGACTATTAAAATGTTGCCTTAAATTAAGATAATCCCAATAAGCATGTTTTTGTAAGACCATATTCGGTATTCGGAGAATTGTCAAAAAATATCCGTATTTAGTATTTAAAAATCATGTCCAAATGCGGAACATATTCGTTTCTATTTTTTATTCGAATAAACAAAGTATTAAAATATCTGAATTCAAATGTCAATCACCTAATAAACAATTTATTCAATTTATTTATAAAAAGTTAAAATAAAAAAATATTGACCAATTACTAACAAATCAAAACCATTTAAAGTTATAAAAATACATATCATAAATGGGAGACAATGATATAAGAATTCAACAAAATAAGTTCAAGAATTAAATTATCCAGGAACTAATAACGTCCAAATTGTCAACATGATACTTCTTTGTAGATTAAAATTCAAGAATGCTCAGAAGAATATTTCCATGAAAAGATACTAGATGAAGCGCATATATCAAGGATATTCCACTAATTTCCTGGAGTATAGAAGTCAAAACTTTAACCAACTGAGTATAATAAAGAATGGAATAACAAAAGAAATCACCATGTACTATTATTATCGTGTTGTTGGTTGTTACCTTTTGGTTGTGCTGACTCATTATCGCGCTCCAATAACTTAGCCCTATTCACAACATCTGAATATAATCAATGTTTTTGAGAAATGAGGTATTGACGTATATTGGGTTTCAAACCTCTTAGAAACATTCGCGTCATTCGCTCCTCATTATCGACCAAATGGGATGCAAACCGAGGCAACTCAGCAAACTTAGCCTCGTACTGAGACACGGTCATATTGTTTTGCTCCAGCTTGATGAACTCCACCTCCTTCAAGTGATGAATACTTTCAGGAAAGTACTTATTGTTGAACAACTCTTGGAACTTCTCCGAAGACATCTTGAGTGCGTTAGGCTGGGTACGTTTTACAGATTCCCACCAATGATCTGCTTCTTCACGCAACATAAAGGTGGCGAATGGAACTTTTTTCTCCTCTGAGCATTCCAAGACATCAAATATCTTGGTGATCTGCTTAATCCACGTCTCTACCTTAAGTGGGTCTGGCTTTCCCAAAAACTTCGGTGGTCCCAGCTCCTTGAACTGCTTAGCGGTGACTAACCGTGGGTTGCCATTGTTTCCACCTGCATTACGAACAGGAGTCTCTCTCGTTTGGTGTTGCATGTATTCTAAAAAGCTCCTAAACATACCATCGTTCGTCATTTGATTAGTGTTGTTGTTTACAGGAGGATTATCGCCTTCACAGACATTATCCACGATTATTGATTCAGTGGAGACTCAGCGGTCTCCTGTGCTCCATTACTATTCTCCACATTTTTGGATGCCATTTTCAAATACTGCAACAAAACAAGGGTTAAATAACATATCACATATTATCCCTATACTCTGACAGACCAATTAAATACCAAATAAACTTAAGTAGGTCATACTAGCGAAGTAATTCCCCGTCTCTCCCCTCCTAGTTCTTGTCTCACATCTCAGCCAGGGATCATATCTCTAAGCTTTGATACCAACTGTGACGCCCTCAAAACAGGAATACATCACCCATCTTGAGTCGCCAAATACATGATACAAAATTTAAATACAACTTAATAATACAGCTGTCGTGTAAACAATACGATAAAACATAAACTGAGAGTTTTAATAATAATATTATCATCTAGACAATATCCACACTTAAAGGAGTCCTCTTTACATTTATTGTCACACTATTTAACAGAATAGTGAGGACTACTAATGCTATCATCTGGACCGTCACTCCATTCTCTGACTCATCCCAGCTATATTCTCATTTTCTTAAGAGAACAGTGAAAGAAAGGGTGAGCTCAACTAGCCCAGTAAGAAATATTATGACTAAGATAATGCAGAATAAATTATCATTAGTCTTCAACAATGTTAAACTGATAAAATATAACAAACATCAAGTTTAACTGCAGCAGAACAAGAAATCCATTTGAAGAGTCAAGTAGAGAATAAAATCTACTATCTTCTATGATTTAAAAAGTTTTTCATCACTTTTATCGTTGGGAATCAACTTAATAAATAATCCACATTATCCATTCATCCCTGTGTTAGGTTTGTAATATTCATGAACGCAATCAAATTGCAAAAATAAGCGGAAACGTGTAAAAATCAGAGTTTTAAAATTTTACAAACCATATACCCGGATCATCCTTTATGCACAATTATTAATTAAACGAAAAGATAAAGAATAAAATTATACCCTTGAAGATTCGAGCTTCCTCAGGTACAAGTTCACCTCCAATCCTTTTCGCGTTCAACTTGAATCCACCGGGTTTGGTTCCTTCCTTTGATCAACATTAGCCACCCAAATGTTTGGCCTCTAGAGGTGATCCACCAAGGAAGAAGAAAGATCCAAGAAGATGGGTGGTTGGCTAAACCCTAGTTTTTCTATCTCTATAGAAAAGAACGTACTCTCCAACAAATTGGAATTATGTCGTATGTTGTAAAAGTCAACAATCACCTCACCCATAATAAGACTCCTCTTATTTATAGATGTGGGCAACCCACCTTAACAATGAAGGAATTGGGATTTATTTAATTAATTAAATTCTTTTAATTAATTAAGCTCCCTAATCTTATTAGGGATAATTAATTAAACTCCTTTAACTAATTTTTCTTCCTAATCCAATTAGGAATAAATGAGAGTACTTATATTAAATTAATTCCTAAACTCTTTTAGAAATTAAAATAATAATAATTGTAATAATATTAATAAGACTCTCTTATTAATTTATATTTAATATTTCTAAAATATTAAATAATAAATATTAAGCTATTTAATTTATTCTATCACCATAGATTAAATTAAATATACATAATATATTATTACGATTATGCCATTAACTTCTTAAATAATTATTCTTCCTTTTATGGTGTGACCCTTTAGGTTCTCCATATTAAACCTAGGTTGTGAATAAATCAATTAGAACAATTTTAATCTTATTTAAATAAATAAATTAAATAATTAATTTATTTAAATAAATAATATTTATTCTACAATAGGATAAGCCTCCCTAGCGATCAACGACTTTCCAGATAATATAGATTTCAACATTAATCATAAAAGAACCTTTGAGTAAATAGTTACCGTACAATTCAATCCTTCCACCATACAATGTCCCAATTAAATATAAGACATGGAATTACTGTCAAGTCTTATTTTATTTAATTATATGTATTTCGATCCTTAAATGCACAACTCAAATAATGCAAATTAGAAACTCCTTTCTAATTTCATTCTCGCTTGCCAAGGACTCATTGGGTTGTCATTTATCGAATCACATAGGATATTTCTCTTCTTTTAATAGAAGTGGTAGATTCTTTATTGATCATACATTATCTCCATGTACAACTTATTATACCCAAGCATACCCTTTGATATACCCTAAGGGTTTTAAGGAATAAGTCAAAGTATAACTCATCATACACAAGATACTATGATGATCTCAAGTCCAAGGATTACTTCACTTATTATCACTTTGTGAATTCCTATTGATAGGCAATTAAAACTCCATTAGGTATTCCTTAGCGAGCCAATTCAAAGTGAACTTATTCTCTAATAAGAACCTACATACTTGCTTTAGTGTCTCCACACAAATGATCATGAGATCAATCATCCTCATCCAATGAGCAAGCAACGTATGTACCAATCTATCCGTATTTACTAATCCCCAATTTAGTAATCCAACGATTGGGAACTATTTTAGTTTTAAGCTTTCTAAGAATTTAGATCTCATTAGAATGATCATCATCATTATTCTAAAAGCATTGCTTAAAACTATGGGTTTATCACATATTATAAAACAACATCATGTAGATAATTAAAAGCCTTTAATAAATTAATACTTTTTATTAATAAATGAATAAGATTGTTACAAAGTATATACTTTATCATCAAACATGATTGGCTTGTGTGCATACTACTTTTACCCTGCACTACAGACCAAGAATATTATTTAGTATCACGACCACGAATTATCCATGCACTACGGGCCAAAGATAATTGTGTTTTCATCAACGGTCCTGATCATGTCATAAAACAATTAATCTTTGCTCTCTTGGCCGAAGAGAATCCATAGCCATAATCATACCAAAAACTATCCATCAATACACTACGGGCCAATGAGGACTTTTTCCACATCATTTGTAACATTACGGTCATGATTATACTGAATAATTCCGGGTCATAATCATATATACCAAGTCCATCTATGCAATACAGGCCACAGATGACTTTCAACAAAATATAAACATGAGGATAATGACAATGATATAAGAATTCAATAAAACAAGTTCAAGAATTAAATTATCCAGGAACTAATAACGTCCAAATTATCAACATGATACTTCTTTGTAGAGTAAAATTCAAGAATGCTCAGAAGAATATTTCCATGAAAAGATACTGGATGAAGCGCATATATCAAGGATATTCCAATAATTTCATGGAGTATAGAAGTCAAAACTTTAACCATTTGACTATAATAAAGAATGGAATAACAAAAGAAATCACCATGCATACGATTGCTGATAGACAAGTTATTCCAACGTAATAATAAATAACGGAACCAAGTCAAAGCGTAAAGCGCGCAGACGTGATATTCTAGCAAAATAATAAAGAATAGAATAACAATGTAAATCACCATGCATTCGGTACTTCACATGTAGATGTGTTCTTCCTATGTAATAATAAATAACGGAATCAGTCCCGCCGTAAAACGCATGCATGTGATATATTAACATAATAATAAAAATGTAATAACAACAGAATCATCACTTACGCGCTACTTCAAGATAGACATGTTATTCAATGAATAATAAATAACGGAACTGTGTCCACAGATAACGCACATAAATGATATTCCAACAGAATAATAAAGAATGAAATAACAGAAGAATTTCACCAAGTATAGGGTAGCCCGCGTATATAGGTTATTTCAACAGAATAATAAATAATGGAAAAACAGAAGAATTTCACCAAGTATAGGGTAGCCCGCGTATATAGGTTATTCCAACAGAATAATAAATAATGGAATAATAAAAGAATTTCACCAAGTATAGGGTAGACCGCGTATACAGGTTATTCCAACAAAATAATAAAGAATGGAATAACAAAAGTTCTCTTCATGGATACAAAAGAAATAATACCCTTATGAGTACAACAAATAATATCCCTTACCTTAGAAGAAACTGAATATATGAGTAGTGAAGTAGCAGAATACTTTTCTTCTTTCTCTTTCTCTATAATTTATCTCTCTAGAGTTTCAGTGAATTCGTAAGAAATAATGAAGGAATGAACTTTTATTTATAGGAGAATGGACTAAATAATAACTAATTCATAAACGGTCCAGATTGATTTACTTTTGAACGGACGGTCCATATTGATTTACTATGCAGTATAAATAAAATATTCTAATAAAACAAAATCTTTTAAATAAAATATAATATATTATATTTATAATCTAATAAAACGAATAACTTTATAAAAGTATTCTATTTTATATAAAAATATTTTACTATGTAAACACTATATCTGATACTTATGTAAACACTATGCATAAAAAATATAATATATTCTAATTATTGTCTAATAAAACAAATAACTTTATAAGAGTATACTCTTTTATATAAAAAGATTTTACTATGCAAAACACTATTCGTATAACTATGTAAACACTATGCATAATAAAATATAATATATTCTAATAATTGTCTAATAAAACAAATAACTTTATAAAAGTATCTTTGCTTTTATATAAAAAGATTTTACTATGCAAAATACTATGCATAATAAAATATATTATATTCTAATTATTGTCTAATAAAACAAATAACTTTATAAAAGTATTTGCATTTTTTATAAAAATCTTTTCATTTTATTACATTAATAATACTAATAAAACAAAATTTGTATATAATACTACAGTATATACATACATATATATATATATATATATATATATATAAACTTCCGTGACTTCATAAAAAGACACCTCAATATATTTAACAACATTTATCATCATTATTATAATTCACAATATTAATCGACTGTGTCGTTCTCTAGGAATGAGGGGCTTTCCAATAAGGATTTTCTCCTGTTGTCATGCCGCTAATTAGGTGACCAAACCTCCTGGCGTAACTTCTAGACATCGTTAATATTACAAATAATAATATTAATAATTTCGTCGCCTCAATTATTAATTTAATAATATATAAAATATTGACAATAATTGAATCCAATAACATGAGATACTATGCAAAGAACTCATCGTGAGCAATAATTGAACAAATCGAGTGACTTCTCACGTAAGAATCAATAATCAATACTGCAGTACTACTATGCAACCACGCCAGACATCGTACTTTTACTATAGGGTAGTTCAACAGTTTTAACGGTAAAACTTCTTCCATTATTTTCATAAATATATTTTTGTCATTTTTTCATTTCGACAATAATTTCTTTGTGGGGTCCACCAATGATTGTGCCATTGTACGAATATTCTCTGTTAAAATGAATATTCCCCGACAAATTGAATATAATACATCAACTTGCCTACTTTGCAAAATTTATAAATACTAACCACAACTATAACATTATCTCAAATCCATACCATAATATTAAAAAAATATTTAGAGAAAATTAAATCTTTATTCATAAAATTTGGGATTTTACACTTCTGCTTGTTCACACTTAGCTGAAAACATTTAAATTAAGCAAGGATGAGCATTTGAGTGCCCAGCAAGTATTAACAATTATATATATAAGCTGAAAGAATTTAAATGTTTTCTTTATACTACCCTTCTACAACAAATCAATAGTTGTGAAGTAATCTGAACCGATAATAATAACATAACAACCCTCTTTCAAAATTTTGAAACTACGTACTGACTATACATATGTTTAAGGTGATATACTATGAACATTGTTTTCATTTTCGAAAAGGTTAAATAGAACTTCATCTGTAAATCGTCATAACTTACGGGCATGGGGGTGATCAGCCCGTTATACCCTGTATTGATCAATACTATATGCAAGAACGATGTTATCGTTCACTCTGTCTACCTTGGGTGCATAAAAAGTTTTCCCGTGTAAGGGATGTTCATACTTGTCGGGGCTCCAAACCAAAGCAATTCGGTTGGATAATAATAAAGTTTTATCTTGTTCAACAATAATCTATAATTCAACATATATATATATATATATATACGGGTAATTAATAAAGGTGTATCAATATGTGATTAAATACAATGATTATCCAAGTGGGGACACTTCAGATAACCATTTATAGAAATTAACGAACATAATATATATCTCCGAATTACATATATACTATCATGTTGATAATCAATGAGCGTATATAATATAGGGTTAATAATTTATACAGTAATAATATAATTCTGAAACATTCTTACTCATGTCCATTGCATAAATAAAATGCAAAGGTAGGATACTTGCCTGGTACGCTGCTTACAATTCGTAACTTAGTTTTATCTTTTATGTAATCACCTATCATTAAGCAGACCATTCGTTCGATTAGAACAATATACTAAAACACATAGTACTGCATTTCGCAGTTAGCCAATAACTTATTCACATTATCACACATGTTCAACAGTCATTGAATCACAAATAAACATTAACACAATCAAAATATCTAAGTCCGTGTCAATTTTCAAATACGCGAAAATCAAACAACCTTATTTGTAATTATCGAGTCTAAAACTCTATTCTCTAACTTAATATATGTAAGAATCAGTCATATTATTTTTAAATGACTTATAATAATTTTTAAACAATTATTATAATTTATCATGAATTTTCAAACATTGGAATCATTATTAAATAATTTAAATATCCAACAATTCTATTATCATTAATATTTAATTAATATTAAACTATTAATGATTTTGAAAATATTTAAAATCATTTTTAAATAATTACCATTAATATTAATATATTAATTTATTATTTATCCAAATATTACAAGTCATTAATTATAACTTAAAATATTTTTAATTCATTTATATCCTTTTAAATGATTTTAAATCAATAAAACCATTTTAAACTATTTATTTAATATAATTATTAAATAAATTTAATATCATTAATGTTAAATAAATATCATTAATATTAAATTATTAATGAAATTATCCTTTAAATAATAAAAGTTATATTTTATAACTTAAAATATCTTTAAACACTTTATTTTCATTTAAAATAATTTTTATAATAATGAAATCATTTTTAAACTAAATTATTTAATATAATTATTAAATAACTTTAATATCATTAATAATAATTAATTAATGAAATTTACCTTTAAATATTGAAATTTATATTTTATAACTTAAAATATTTTTAAATACCTTATTATTATTTAAAATGATTTTTAATATAATAAAATTATTTTTACTTAATTTATTTAATTCATTTATTAAATAACTAAATTATCATTAATATTAATTTATTAATGAATTTCATCACAAAATATTAAAAGTCATTAAAATAACTTAAAATATTTTCTTATATCATAATATAATTTTAAATGATTTTTAAGTATTAAAATCATTTTTAAATAATTTATTTCATGTAATAATTAAATAAATTAAATACCTTTAATATTTCAAAAATATTAAATATTTATGAAATATACTTAAAATAATTAAAAACTATTTTTCAGAATTTAAAATAATTTTTAATAATTTATTTTGTATTTTTAATAATTAAAAACTAATTTTCTATAATTATTTAATAAAAACAAAATTTTTATAATTAATTTGTCGCTAAAGACCACCTATAGCGACCGAACCGTCGTTATAGGTGTTCTTCATGTTCTTCATGTGAACCCAGATCTTAATGCACAGTTTCGAGGGACCATGTTTGACCATCAATCATTCTTCACACAAAGTGTTTATGGACTTGTTGTTTATCAGATCATGTAGTACAAATGCACCACTACAAGGCCCAACAATAAACATGATAAAAACATACACCAATTGAAAGATCTAAGAGCCTAAAGTAGCTGTCAGAAATGTTCTTCATTTCTGGGTTTGCCCAAAAATGAAGAATAGTATGACATGCCTACTTTGGGCTCCCACTACATTCTGATCGTTTAATGTTTTTGTGATATAATGCTGTCATGTTGTAGACAACATGTAACTTAAGAGATCTATCACCACACATCATCAAAACATTAACACAAACATGAGATCTAGTATGGTCAAACTATGTCAGTCGTCATGTTCTTATGTTTTTTGGGTTACACAGAAAACAGAAAACATGTTCGACTTGACTAGTTTGACCGGCTACAAATTTCAACCTGTTTATTATTTATGTGATCTTAAGGCATGAGGATGTAGTCCAAGCAACATAGTATAACTTAGATGCAATAACAAACATAAATCAACAATAAACTGAAAGATCTAGCCAGTTTAAAACATTGTCATACCGGTTCTGAGCAGTTTCTGGGTTACCTAGAAACGCCTAGTCATGGCCGGTCAACGGCTTTTGACCTCGATTATCTTGAAATCTTTTTATGATATGAACTTAATTCAAGTTCCAGCTTAAAGATCTCATACCAAACTACATAACAAAAACATAAAACGACCAAAAACATAAACCAAGAAAGATCTACAGCCTCTGACATTCATTGTCAGAACATAAAATAAAATTTTTCCAGATTTTGAAAAATGCAAGATCTGAGACCATAGATGTTATGGATCCAACATCTACTAACCTAGATCATCATTATACACTACTTATAACATATTTTAACACTTAAACACAACATTAAACATAGGATCAAAGGTCAGATTTAGTTCTAGGGTTTATACCTCTTATGAACAATTCTTTGATCAAGGCTTTCTGATTTGTTATAGGTGATGGTGGGGCATGTTTTGTGACTAATCTTAGCAAAGGATTTCGTGGGTTTTGAGTTGAGAGAGTCTAGTTGGGTGTTGGAGAACAAAATGTCTAACAAATGTAATTTTCTCCCTCTCAATCTATATATAGAAGTGTTAGATGCATGAATTGGCTGAGGTTGCTTGGTTTGCTAGAGATATAAGGTCACATGGGGTTGTTGGATTTGGTCACCAACTTCACCTAATGTCAAAACCTATACATTAGCTTTAATAATGCACAAAAGGGCAAAATAGTCATTAACCTTGAGATTTTAATGGCACATTGGTCAATTAACAAACCCTTAGGGTTTGACTCTTAGGGTTTGACTCTTAGGGTTTAACACAAAAATGAATTTCTAGACTTTCATTTAGGGTTTAAAATAAAATAAAATTAGTTTCTAAAATTTGTAATTAGGTTTTCCTAATTAAGTTAGGTTACCTAACCACTTAGGTCTTGCACATTAGGATTTAACATTTACTAATTATTATTAAGCGTACAAATTTAGCAATTGAGGTGCCGAATTTATCAATTACGATTTCTAATTACTAAATTAGGGTTAACAAATTTTAATTTGGGTTTCAAATCACATTATGCATGAACATTAGGGTTTATAGTCCACTAATTAGCATTAAACATTCTAAATTAGCAATTAGGGTTTCCTAATTTGACAATTAGGGTTCCCAAATTATAATTAGGGTTTATAGAAATTAATATATCTAAATATTATTTAGGGTTGACCTAATTAATCATAAAATCATATAACACAGTTATATAATAGTCTTAAACTCACAATTGAGTTTCAAATTAGGGTTTTCCACAGTAAAACTAGGGATTTCAACTATTGCACCATAATTAACCAATCATTACCAATACGTACATATAGTACATATTTATAGCACTGAAAAATCAAAAAATAATTAATATTATATTTTTATTCTCATGCCTTGATCAAAATCTAAAATTAGGGTTTGGATTATATATCTGATTTATCTGCCATATTTATCATTATTAATTAAGTTAAAAAATTAACTTAATAATTTGTACTACAATTCATATAATAAAATAATTATTATAATTATTCTAAAATCATTTCATATATTATTTAAATAATATATGATTATATTTTCATGAAAAATAATTAATAAAAATATTTCTACTAAAAATTAATTATTATAATAATATAGTTTATAATAATCAATAGTTCTAAAATAAAATTATTTGTAAATATTCATGTAATAAATATATTTTTATTTATCACATAAATACATATACAAATTATCTTGGCACATATTCCCCATATTTATTTTAATAAATAAATAAATAATTTATACGCAAAATTTCTAATTTATTTTTATCGAAAATATCGGGTTGTTACAGTGATTGACTTAGTCTCTATGTTCCATGGAGGGCTATTCTTGGATCATGGTGGGCTCTTTTGGGTGTTTATGCTATCCTTGGACCATGGTGAGATCTTGTTTGATAACTATAAATATTCCATTATAGTCTATATTAAATTCATTTTCGAAAAAGGATTAATAGACATGTAAGGATTACAATCCAATTCCCAATTAGTCCTCTCCAAACAAAAATAGCCAGCCAATGTCGACCCTTTCTTGTTTTAAGATGATGGGTAGGTAACTTTTTCACTTTGTGTTGTCTACATGACTATGTATAATGTATTGCTAAAACCTGAAGATTTTGTTCTTCTTCCCAAACATTTATCATACCAGGCTTGATTTATTGTTAGTGGTGAATTTTCAACTGGGTTCTGTCAATATAATTTAATTGATTGACTGTAAGGTTAGAACTTTGTGGGTTAATAGTTAATTTTCAATTGGGTTATCTCCAATGAAAATTAATTGATTGACAAAAGGTTCAAACTTTATGGATTAGTAATGAATTTTCAACTGGGTTCTCCCAAAAGAACTGTTTTTGATTGATTAAAGGTTAAAACTTTATGGGTTTGTAATGAATTATGAACCAGGTCCTTTTGACAGAATTTTGATTGATTGATTAATGGTATAATAAAGTCAAAATTTTGTAAGTTATCTGTTATGATTCTTTCTTTTTAGTTAAAGGGAAAATAATACCCTTGGTTGCTGGCTTTATTGGTCAGTTTTAAGCAACAAAAACATCTTGCCTTGTAGTTAATATGATACACCAAAAGATGTCTTGATGGGCTACTTTACTTATTTTTGTAATATTAAGTAGCACTGTTGTCAACCACTAGCACAACTAAAAAATTTATTTGATTACAAACATTAAATTACTTCTACTTGAATATGCTCAACCAAGAAAGTGATGCCTAACTTGTGTATATATATGCATCTGTTAGTGCCACAGGGAAATTACATATTTCTATGAGTTATAACTATCATGTCTGTTTTCGAGTTTCCAGTGCTTCTGTTTTAGATTATCAACTATTAATCTGCCGAATTTATTTCTTGTTTGATTTAAACATGATGGTTAATCTGAAATGTGCCTTATAATGTTTAGAGTATTGAATCTTCCCAATACTTGTTCTTGTCAAATCATTATTTTTAGATCTTTAATGTGTAATTTTCTCATAAGTTTCAATTTTACATATATGATGTATTTTAGTTTAATTTGATAAATTTTCATGCTTTAGTCTAGTTTATTAGCTCATCTACTGTTTATATGTACTCCTTTAGTTAGTCCTGTGTCAATTGGATTTTTTCTTAAAAATTTAAATAGTTTACAATGTGTTTCATATATCCCTAAACCAAATTAATAAACATTATTTTTAAATTTTATGATTTTGGTGAATTGACTTAAAAAGTTTAAAATGGAACTCTTTCTTCAGAAAATCGAAATGGGAATATTTTTGTTGAATGGAGGTAGTAACATTTTTTTTTGTGCAGCTGAAATAGGGCATGCGACTTCTTTGCCAAATGGCGTCAGTGAGGCAATAAGAGAAGTCCCACAGAAAAAAGCTTCTTCAAGTGGTGTTAGTTTCTCCTCAGGTACTGATTTCATTCATAATCTTGATGTTGTACATAATTTGTTAGTAATGTTTCCATTCGTTATAAGCAGTAAATCCAATATTCATTAAAATTCCCAACTATTGAAATTTTTATATACCTTAATATACATCTAAATCATTGATGAGTTCTAATTTTTATGCTACTTTACGTGGACAACATTCATACATACAATTTCAATATACATATTTGTCCCAAAATGATAGACCCCGTTCTTTAACATAATTTGTGACCACTATCAATTTGCTTAGATACAATGACATTTGGCACATAGACTTTGAGAATGTGGACTCCTATTCTGGAAAAATCTCACAATATGGAAAAACCTTTTCTGGAAGTGAAAATGAAAGTTGGACTCTTAGTTTGGAGTTTTTATCTTGATGACTAAATGGATCTTGTGTTGTTTAAGCATGCACCTGACAAGCAAGCTTTTGTCTTTTTGGACTCTTAGTTCGAACTAGACTGATTGACTGCAAAGGAAACTCTTTTTCGATTAAGATGCAACTTATGTCTTAAACGTCCATCCTGCCCATAAACCAGACTGCCTACAAGGAAACTCATTATTCAAGTATTTATGACTGTAAAGGAAACTCTTTTTGGATTAAGAAACACATTTGGTTCCAATATCATGTTCCAAGCACTTTTCACTCGCAGATTACCCAACTCGATCATTTATCAATTTTATCGCTTCTTGATTTTGTCAGTAAATCAAAACATTCAAAAATACCATTTATCAATCATAGTGGCTTTCTTCATTCTTTTAATCAACCAAATTAGACCAAGTTCATATCATTACCAATTAATAACTATAGGTGCCAAAAACATTGTCACATAAGCAACTAACTTATTTGACCCCCATGTTTTTGAATGTCACATGGTAGAGGTGAACTTTGTTCTTTCCTTACCATAAAATATAACATATTTAATGTAACAAGTTTTACATATTACATATGGAGTATACCCCCACAATCTGAGCTGTTATACAGATATAAAATCGTACACCAAACAGTCGTATTCACGACTGTTTTGGTGGAAGGCATAACCATGTGAAATGTAAAGATTTGTCTTCTGTTTGAAATTGATGGCATCAGAGAGATGTTTAAAAGTATATTAACAGAGGTAATTATCACTATTCATTGGTCTTTGAATTGAAGTTGACATTGTTGATGGATCAGTAGCACTATGAGTTGCATATCTATTTGTATGTTAGAAGTTGCTGTCAAATGTTTTAATATGAGCACCATGCATAACTGTGATTCTGTTCAGTTTTACAGTTGGAAGTTATTAATCTGATGGTTAACAATTTTGATGCAGCAAATGTCTACCACCGAGATTTGAAACCAAAAAATATTTTGGCAAATGCAAATTGTAAAGTTAAAATTTGTGATTTTGGCTTGGCGAGAGTTGCATTCAATGATACACCTACTACTATATTTTGGACGTTATGTGATCTAGAACCATGATACATGAATTTTCAACTTTCACTCGTTCACTTTTATTCATATGTTTTTGAATTATACTGTATGGACTATATGATTCATTATTAACTTTTATACTGATATTTTATAGGATTATGTTGCTACAAGATGGTATAGAGCTCCAGAATTATGTGGTTCTTTTTTCTCTAAGATGGTATAGAGCTCCAGAATTATGTGGTTCTAGTAGAATCTCTTCCTTCTTTACTATTCTTATATTATTACATACTATGCCACATGCAAGTTGTTCTTATGCTTTACAAATTTCATTTCTATATTAAGTGTGGACCTATTCATGGTTCAAACAATGAATACCTCATGTTCTTATGTTATTAAATAGCTCTAATTATTTTCTTTTTATTCTCCAATTAAAGTAAAAGGAGAGACAGAGTTGTTGCTTTCTACTTTTTCATCCTAATAACATTCATGGCAAGAACAACCTAACACATAATTATATTTTGTAGAATGGATGCCCCATTCAAGGCTAGAATGCATTCCCGTTATGATTATTGGGATGCTTTTTCAATAGCAGTAGCTTTTCTTTTAACGTTTCGTTCTGAATTAGTTTCCTACAAAATGAGAGCATGGCAGCAATTACTCTAGGTATGACCACCAATGCTATTTACATAGAACCACCTCAAGAAGTTCCCAAATGGCATGGTACATCCCCTGAATCTGGAGAAATGGTCAGTAATTTGATAATAGTATTAATTCCTAGTTATTTCATACAAGAAATAAGATCTAATTACTAATGATTAACAACTGTTTTAACTTTCAAGTTATTAGCTTAGAATGGAGAATTTCAAATCTCAGCAATCACAACAAAAAGGCATAGGGCAAGGTTACAACCTATAAATACTAAGTGCATATGGTGACCTATTTGCTTCATTTTCCCGACTTACTATTATTTTTAATTATGTGCAGGAAGACTGCTTCTACGACCTGCCCTACAATACTTGGTATCAAATTTCCGTGCTACGTTTACGGAAGACAAGGGACAAAATTATGAAGTGTACTCTCTCTCTATATGTAGATATATACCTTTGATTGAAGAACTATGGTAGCTTTAGATGGTTAATTGTAAAGATAATGAATGATTATGTAGTGGATGATTTTATTAAGTTAATAATATTTTAGTTCTTTGTATTTTTGACATTATTTGCTATGGGGACATTGAGCTAGCCAGGTACACAAAAAGAATGTCAAATTTTGATTTAGCAACAATATAATTCGTTACCAAAGCAGTGGACAAGTGTTAATATAGCAACAATTTTTTATACATTTAGCAACAAATTTTCATTGCTAATGGCATTAAAAATATAATATTTGGCAACGAAAAATTAACCTAATAATAACAGAGAGGATATTTTTGCTAATACTAACATAAAAGGCAACATTTTTTATCGTTGCAAATCTTATCAACTTTCGTTGCACATATAAAGAAATAACAACATATAATGTCGTTGCTAATCGACAACTTTCGTTGCTATTGATAAAAAAACCAGCAACAAACATTTTTGTTGCTGATTTAGCATAATGTTATTGCCAAATAATAAAATCAGCAACGAAAATCGTTGCTAAAAAGTTTATATTCCGCAACGAAAGCAAGCTTAGGCAACAATTTTTATAATTTTCTGCAACAAAAAATGTCGTTGCAAAATGGTGTCAATTGCAACGAAAACGTATGGTCATTGCAAAAAAAAAAGAGAGTATATTTTGTTGCCAATTAGTAGACTTTTGCAACGAAATGGGGTTTTTAGCAACAAAATTTTAATTATTCTGCGACAATACATTTTGTTGCTAAAGGATCGATGTCTCTGTACGAATGCAAAATTTCGTTGTAAAATGTATTACTTTTGGCAACAACAAAAAATGTTCATTGCGGAACAATTAGTAACGCTCATTACGCAACGAAAGACGCAACGACAGTAAAGTAGTTGCCAAAACCCTTTTGCAACAAAATTTGGCTCCTATAGCAACGAAAATCGGTTGTTGCTGAAGCCCCATTTTTTTGTAGTGTTAGTCGATCAGAATATAGGGATAATATGTGGCATGTCAATTAACCCTTGTTTTGTGGCAGTGTTTGAAGATGGCATCTGAAAATGTTGAGATAAGCAATGGAGCACAGGAGACCGTTGAGTCAACACAGATCAATAACCAGGAAAATATGCATAAGGAAGGCAACAATTCTCATGTACACAAGAACACTAACCAAATGATGAATGACGAAATGTTTAGAGGCTTTCTACAATTTATGCAACATTAGGCGAGAGAGACTCCTATCCAAAATGTAGGTGGAAACACTAGAAACTCTCGGACGGTCACCACTAAGAAGTTCAAGGAGCTGAGACCACCAGAGTTTTTGGGAAAGCCAGAACCACTTAAGGCGGAGACGTGGATAAAGTAGATCACCAAGATATTGGATGTCTTGGGATGCTCCGAAGAGCAAAAGGTTTCTTTTTCCACCTTCATGTTGCGTGGAGAGGCAGATTACTAGTGAGAATCCGTAAAGCGTACCCAACCTGCCGCACTAAAGATGTCTTGGGTGAAGTTCTAAGAACAGTTCAACGACAAGTACTTTCCCAAAAGTATTCGTCACATGAAAGAGGTGGAGTTTATCAAGCTGGAACAATACAATATGACCGTGTCGTAGTACGAGGCTAAGTTTGCCGAGTTTTCCCGGTTTGCATCCCATTTGGTTGATAATGAGGAGAGAATGACGTGAATGTTTCTGTGAGGTTTGAAACCCGAAATACGTCAATACCTCATTTCTCACAAACTGTGTTTGTATTCAGATGTTGTAAATATGGCTCAGTTATTGGAGCGCGATAATGAGTCAACCCCACCAAGAGAGAGCAGCCGAAAAAATGAAAATACCAGTGGTAGTAGTCATCGAAGCGGTGAAAAAAAACGTGGAGGGAATCAACAAGCCAAAAATGGTAACCACTTCGGTGGTAATCATGGCCAAGATAATAGAAGTGGAAATTTCAAGAAGAGGAGTTTCAACAATGATGGAAAGACGTCAGCACCAACACCCATTGTTAAAGAAGGACAATGACCACCGATCGTATGCTTCAAATGCGGAGGGGAGGGACACATCAGTCCAAACTGTATGCAACATTCCAAAACGTGTTACAATTACGGAAGAGAAGGTCACCTAACTCGATTTTGTCCTGTAGTAAAGCTAAGTCTAGTTGGGATGGTGACACCAAATGTCGTCCTAGAGCCAGTAGTTCAAGGGAGAGCATTTTTCGTAACCTTCCAAAAAGCAAGGAACCCGAACGAGGTCATCACGAGTAAGCTAATCATAAACTCTTACGAAGTCTATACCTTATTTGATTCCCATTCCTTTATTTCTCCTACTTGCGCTCAATGTTTAAATTTTCACTCCAGAGAAATTATAATTTGACTTGTCTGTTGAAACTCCGTTGGGAGAAACCTTCATTACATCCACTATTTATAAGTCTTGTTTGATTTAAATCGGCAACCGCACGTTACCTGTCGATCTTAACTCTTTGAAAATACTTGCATTTGATATGATTTTAGGGATTGATTGGTTAACCACTCATCATGCAAAAATTAATTTTTTTCATAAGGTTGTTAGCTTTCATATTCCTAACCAACCTATTATGCGAATTCAAGCAACCAAACCACTAAAGTCAATCACTATCATATCAAGCCATAAAGCTATTCGTTTATTGAAAAACGGATGTCAAGTTTTCTTAGCCCATGTTACAGATTTAAACAAAAATATGTTAGATTTGAATGATATTTCTATTGTTAATAAATTTCCTGATGTATTCCCTAAAGAACTTCCTGGCCTACATGTAACGACCCAAAAATTCAGATTTTCCAGAATTTAAGTTTAAAGAATTAGTAATTAATAAAATGAATTTTTATTAAGAATATTATGTGCTATGTGTTTATTAATCGTTCTAGAACCTAGGATGATTATAAACCGGGAGGATTCTGGATACGAGCTGGATTGAACGAGTAAGAGTTTTTAAGATGAAAATAAAATTTTTTCGGGAACAAAATAATTCTGGGAAAAAGACGAAATAGGCATTATTCACCCAATGAAACCCTAAGGGTTAGGGTTTGAATATCCTAAGCCGTTTCGAGAGTTCGGTATGTCGAAATGACATTCCGTCAAAATATTTGACGATAATATATCTTGAAAAGTTAAGTAGGCTGATAAAAGTTTTTCTTGAAAAACGTGCAAAAATCGGACGAAATAAAAATGATGAAAAGTACTGTTATGTACTTTTCATTCGTTTGCTACGTTAGGGGAAAATGTGAAGGAAAACACTTGACACCAAAAAGTGTTTTTCAGTTTTTCAGAAATCCGAAGAATACATAAAAGTTAATTGGTAAAGGAAAGACGAAATATCCAAAAATATTTGGATTCCGAGAATCGTAGTTTTTAAAACTGTCGGACGAAACCCGAAAGACGGAAGCACGAAACTTACAGGCTAAGTTTCGTGAATAGTAGGGAGGTTAATTAAGGAGGTGGAAATAGTAAGGAGGTTTGGAGGGCGAAAGGACTAAAATACCCCTAGCCTTGCTTTTCTATAAATAGGAAGCTTAAATCAAAAGTTTAGGATTTTGAAAATCCTACACTTTGAGAGAGAGAGAGAGAGAGAGATGGGAGAAAGAAGAGGAAAAGGAAGAAGAAAAGATTGCCCGAGTGCACGCTTTATCCAACAGAGGAAGATTAAAGAAGAGAGGTAATCCGAAAACCTAGCTTCTAATAAACTTTTTTTATGTTTTATATGTTTAAAACATAACTTAATGAGAATAAGAAGTAGATGAGGTTAGGGATGATTTCATATGTTTGAAATTGTAAGAAAATGAAGAAATAAGAATTTGAAGTTTAGTAAATAAATTTCTTAAGGAAGTGTAAGATTTGTAATGAATTAGAACGATCTGGGTGGATTATATGAATGATTAGGTGAATAAGTATGGAATGGTGTTCTATAACATCAAATTCCAAGAAAAAGTAAAATCATAATCAAAATATTGATTAAAAATGAAGAACGAACGAAGAACGCGAAGAACACGAAGAACGTTGTTGATGGACAAATTAAAAACCATCATAGGATAATTGTTGTTGATGGACAAGTTTAAAACCATCGGAAGATAACTTAGTTTCTTATTCGAAGTTATAGAATGTTTAGAGTAAACGTTCTTCAAGACTTAGAAACGGATTAAAACCGAAGTTATAACGGTTATGGCATAAAAATTTCGTAAAAGACTCGAACGAGAATTAGAAAGTTAGCAAGTGAACCGAATATACTTTCAGAATAATGATAAAGCATATACTTTCAGAATAATCTTATTCATTTATTAATAAAAAGTATTAATTTATTAAAGGCTTTTAATTATCTACACGATGCTTTTATAATATGTGATAAACCCATAGTTTTAAGCAATGCTTTTAGAATAATGATGATGATCATTCTAATGAGATCTAAATTTTAGAAAGCTTAAAACTAAAATAGTTCCCAATCATCGATTACTAAATCGGGGATTAGTGAATCCGGATAGATCGGGTACATACGCCGTTTCATTTCATCGATGAGGATGATTGATCTCACGATCATTTGTGTGGAGACACTAAAGCAAGTATGTAGGTGCTTATTAGAGAATAAGTTCAATCGAACGTGGCTCGCTAAGGAATACCTAATGGAGTTTTATTCATTCGTCACAATAGAATTCTCAGAGTGATAGTAAGACAAGTAATCCTTGACTCGAGATCATCATAAGATCTTCGTGTATGATGAGTTATACTTGACTTATTCCTTAAGACCCTTAGGTATATCAAAGGGTATGCTGGGTATAATAAGTCAGTATATGGAGATAATGTACGATCAATAAAGAATCTACCACTTCTAATAAAAGAAGAGAAATGTCCTATGTGATTCGATAAATGACAACCCAAAGAGTCCTGGTTAAGGCGTAATGAAATTAGAAAGGAGTTTCTAATTTGCATTATTTGGAGTCATGCATTTAAGGATCGAAATACATATAATTAAATAAAATAAGATTTCGACAAGAATTCCATGCCTTATATTTAATCGGGACATCAGATGGTGGAAGGATTGAATCAGACGCAAGAAACTATTTACTCAAAGGTTCTTTAATGATTAATGTTGAAATCTATATTATCCGGAAAGTCGCTGATCGCTAGGAGGCTTATCCCTATCAGAGAATAAATATTATTTATTTAAATAAATTAATTGTTTAATTTATTTATTTAAATAAGATTAGAATTGTTCTAATTGATTTATTCACAACCGGCTTAATATGGAGAACCTAAAGGGTCACACCATAAAAGGAAGAATAATTATTTAAGAAGTTAATGGCATAATCGTAATAATATAGTTAGTATATTTAATTTAATCTATGGTGATAGAATAAATTAAATAGTTTAATATTTATTATTTAATATTTTAGAAATATTAAATATAAATTAATAAGAGGAGTCTTATTAATATTATTACAATTATTATTATTTTAATTTCTAAAAGAGTTTAGGAATTAATTTAATATAAGTATTCTCATTTATTCCTAATCGATTTAGAAGGAAAATTAGTTAAAGGAGTTTAATTAATTATCCCTAATAAGATTAGGGAGCTTAATTAATTAAAAGAATTTAATTAATTAAATAAAACCCAATTCCTTAATTGTTAAGGTGGGTTGCCCACATCTATAAATAAGAGGAGTCTTATTATGGGTGTATGGGGTGTTGATTTTTACAACATACGTAATAATTCCAATTTTTGGAGAGAGTACACCTTTTTCTATATAGATAGAAAAACTAGGTTTAGCCAAACACCCATCTTCTCAAATTTTATTCTTTTCCTCGTGGATCACCCCAGAGGCCAAACACTGGGTGGCTAACGCCGATCAAAGGAAGGAACCAAACCCGTGGA
The DNA here is from genome assembly GCA_020205615.1 of Panax quinquefolius. Lineage (NCBI taxonomy): Eukaryota > Viridiplantae > Streptophyta > Magnoliopsida > Apiales > Araliaceae > Panax > Panax quinquefolius. Next base: position 307,917 of record JAINUW010000421.1, read on the forward strand.
TTCAAGTCGAACGCGAAAAGGATTCGAGGTGAACTTGCACCGAGGAAGCTCGATCTTCAAGGGTATGATTTTATTCTTTATCTTTTTTCGCTTAATTAATAATTATGCATAAAGGGTGATCCGTATATGGTTTGTAAAATTTTTAAACTCGATTTTACACGCTCTCGCTTATTTTTTGCAATTTGATCATGCATATGAATATTACAAACCTAATAAAGGGCATCGAGCCAAACCTTTATGCTAATTATTAATTGTTTTAATTTGATATGTATATCGATATGTGTTTTGTAATAATTTAATTGGGCATAATTTTATCAGATAAAATTTTAAAAAAAAAAAAAAAAAAAAAAAAAAAAAAAAAAAAAATTTTTTTTTTTTTTTTTAAAATTTTTAATTTAAATTTTTTTAATTTTTTATATATTAACAAAAAAAAAAAAAATTCAAGGAATCAATATAAATAATAATTATAAAATATAAAAAAATATAGGATATATATATATAATATATATATATATCATATTTATATAATATAATAAACATTTATATGGAAATAATGTGTAAAATAAATAAAATATATATATATATTTAATTTTATATATACGCAATATAAAAAAAATAATATAAAATATATATATATATATATATATATATATATATATATATATATATATATATATATATATATATATATATATATATATATATATATATATATATATATATATATATATATATATATATATATATATATATATATATATATATATATATATATATATATATATATATATATATATATATATATATTATATATATATATATAAAATATATAAATTTTTTTTAATTTTAATAAAGTTTATTTTAATTTTAAAATAAAAGTTTATTTTAATATTAAAATAAAAAAAGTTTATTTTAATTTTAAAATTAATTTTTGCTAACTAATTAATTTAATTTTTAAAATGGAATCGATTTCATGATAACTAATTAAGAGTTGAAATTGGATTTTCATCTTTCCTTAAATAAAGGAGTTTATTTAGATATGAAATAAGATTTCATATTATTCAAAATAAAAGAGTTTATTTTGAAATTAGAATCCATCTTTCCTTAAATAAAGGAGTTTATTTAGATATGAAATAAGATTTCATATTATTCAAAATAAAAGAGTTTATTTGTGAATAGAAAGAGAATCTAATTTCCTTAAATAAAGGAGTTTATTTAAATATGAAATAAGATTTCATATTATTCAAAATAAAGGAGTTTATTTTGAATGAATAGAAAGATAATCCGTGTTTCCTTTTAATAATTTTTTTTTGAATGGAAATAATTAATTCATAATTAATTAAAATAAAAGAGTTTATTTTAATTAAATTTTTTTTTTTATATGGAATCGATTCCATAATTAATTAAAATAAAGGAGTTTATTTTGATTAAAGATTTTGATTAAAATAAAATAGTTTATTTTATTCAAAATGGATAAATTAAAATAAAATAGTTTTATTTTGATTTAAATTTGGATTAAAATAAAGGAGTTTATTTTGATTCAAAATAGATTTTATACTAACTAAATTTGCCCATTAAATGATATCAATATATATATTAAATGTTTATTATTCATAAGATGAATGTTATTTATCGATGCATATATGATGATGATGTATGATAATAAATGGGATTGATTATGGACTATCGACCAATGTGATCGATTTTATTTTAGTGGATGTACGAATGTACGGGTTTTATTAAATGGGGTCTCACAGACTCGCCTTCTCTAATTTTTCTTAATGTAAATTCTATCTCCTCCTATGCATTTCCCTCGATCACGATCAAGGTTTCTATTTATTTTAAATAGTTTTGTAATAGAATATTTAGAATTATTTTGAAGAATTAGAGATCAAGGAGCAAGGAGCGCCAAGACCCGCTTTGTAATGGAGCCCCAAGTTTAAATGTAATAGTTATATTTAAATATTATTTTCGCACCCCTAGGGTTCAATTTTTTGGTTCACTTGGTGGCTCTAGTGAACCAAACTAGAATAAAAGTCCATAATCAATCCGTAGAATATAAGATTCTATATGTGCATGCTTATACTATATATATATATATATATATATTATGCAAACACGCTTCGTGATGTTCATTAATACGACGCGATTTTATATATATATGTGCATGCTACGCTAAACAAGATGAGACAAATTAATAACAAACCCCTCAATTTTTTATATTAAGTCCTAAGCGCTCAAAGATATTTGAATATCGAACGTCGCTTTCAAGCACGATAAAATTAATAGAGTATTAAATATTTAATACGAGTTTGTTGTGTCACCACAAGGCAAGTATTAAGTATTTAAGATGTTAATTTATCACATTGATGCTTATAAAGAAAATTGAACAATATTGTTTTGTCAGGTCACCACAAGGATGATATTTTTTTTTTGAATATATGGAGTGCTAGGTCTGGATTTAACTCGATAATTTTGATTCTGATGTGCCACCACTCGATCAAAATAATCTAAGAGGCAAAATAAAAGGAGTCAGATAGTTGATGTAATCGACAAAAGTTGTCTACCTATTTATTTATATATAGTTTGTCAGGTCACCACAAGGCTATATACATTTGAAATGGGATCCTTATTCTCACTAGCAAATCTTTAATTAGATTTTTCATTAACTATATAAGTGAGGGTAATATAGTTTGAAGAAAATAGTGGGAGATACCAATTTAAAACAAGACCTAAATTTATTTTGGTAATTAATAAAAGAATGTATGTTAAAATGTTGTTAATTACAAATTCATTTACGTAATTTTACAATGTCTAAAATTACTATCATCATGAAGCATATATTAGATGCTAAATTAACCGTAATCAATTAAACGGATTGGTTAAGGAATTTGAGAATAGTTCTCATAGTCAAAAGCTATCTTATGTCCTTAATACGCCTATCCTCGCAATGGTTGCGCATAATGCCTCCGAGGAAGAGATTGCTACTTTTAGAAAGTGGCAAGATGATGCACAGCTGCTCAACGCATCATGCTCAGATCCACGAAAGTAACGAGCTTCAAAGCCACAAGATGAAACTATGGATGCTCCTACTATATTCCCGCACATCAAGTAGTCGATGGTGAGGAAAGTAGGACCGATAGATATCGACATTCAAGGAGCTCTTCCGATCTAGAACGGCCAATGGCACTATAAGATGCATAAAAAGTTCTTAACATAATCAATTGATGATTGATCAATTAGACAACGAAGTTTTGTCATGGATGGAGAGTTGAGCCAAGATTTGATCTTCGCACTCACTCCCTAATTCTTTCACAATTGTTGTGAATTTTTCATATGAACAAGCTAGATATCACTTCACTGATTTGCTTAACATGTTGAAAAATGTTGAGAGTCACTTTCCAACCAAGAAAGATCAAGTCTTACCGGTAGGGCCAAAGGATCTTCCAAAAAAGAAGAACGATTCAAAGAAGGTAAATAAAGGCATAAACAAAGGATAATAAGAACAAAATCGACATGGATAAAGAAAAGGAGTTTGCTTCCACCGCAATAAGCCTCGACATCGGAAAGAAAATCATGAGAAGCATTCGCAGAGGCTAACCAAAGAAGCTTTAGTGAAGTTTCTTATAAATATAATTTTTTGTTCATGATTTAAAATAAATTTTTCTTTAAGTCAAGGTTCTACTGGGTATTGGATACCGACTTCGTTATCATAAATATAGATTTATGAAGGACCAAGGTAAGTAGAAAGCTAAACAAATATAAGTAATCCTACGTGTGGGAAAATGAAGCAAAGGTCACATATTAGCTATAGAAACTTATAGTTTAGCAATGCCTACTAGCAAATCTATTAAGTCAATAAGTTGTTATCAGATTCCAGCCTTGTTAAAATATTATTTCCATTTTATTGTTGGACAATGAAATTTTGGTATTATAATTAAGAACAATTGTTGTTCTATTTATAATAATAATGTTTTCAGATAGAATCGAATATTACTTAATAAATTTTGTATACTGATTTATATGAAAAATAATTTTGCATATCGAACAAATTAGTATAAGAAAAGGAGATGATCATTCAAAGAGTCGAATGTGTGTATTTGTCGAATAAGTGTGAATTATTCAAAGGTTCAAAGAATTCAAAAATGAAACAAATTGGCAAAGTATTAAGATTCTTCGATTAGATCAAGGAATAAATACTTGTGCAATAAGTTTCTAGATCATCTCAAATGGTTTTTCATAATGGACACATCCCGATACGTAATAATCGATTGATGTATCCGAAAGGAAAAAAATACTATCATTGGATACATGGTGCGGTCCATAATGATTTTACCGACATTCCAAAGATCCTTCTGGGATCATGTCCTAGAAATGGTCAGACATTCATTTAAAAGGTAACCTCAAAATCCTACCCCAAGACTCCATAAAAGTTATGGATGTGGAGGATTCCTAATCTTAAGTATGTTAAGATAAGGGTTGTCCAACTTATGTGAAAAGGTTTCAAAGGATAAGCTTGGGACAAGATTCGACAAGTGTCGATTTGTGGGACATCCTAAAGTAAGTTTAGGTATATGTTCTATAATCCTACTTTAGCAAAAGGTGTTTGTTTATAAACACGCCGCTTCTAAGATAAAGGTGTTTATCATAAAAGGGCTAGTGGGAGGATAATAGATCTCAAGAGTTCAAGAACCACAAAACACTATAAGTCAAATAAGAGGAACTCAGTAGATGTAATTCTATTGTATTCACAAACCGAATCGTAAATCGAATAGTATCAAGATACCTAGAGGTATGGATCATCATCATGATGATGATGATGATGAGGTACACATCATAGAAGATGATGATCCGTAGTTACATTCGATGAGGTAAGAGTTCTAGTGTGTACAAAAGGGTCAAAGGGGAGCGCCGTGAAATTTCTAGTATTATATGTTGATATACTACTGATGAGGAATAACATACCAATGCTACAATCAAGAAAGATAAAGTTGTTCAAACATTCCTCCATGAATGATTTGGGAAGAGTATCTTAATCGGGGATATAAATCTATATAGATAGATTTAAGAGGATGCTCGACTTAACCCAAGGAACGATATTCATTTGATGCTAAAGTCGCTTAGCATGGCAAACTCCAAGAGATGTCTCCACGTCGATGAGCTATGGAGTGTATCTCTCTTAATAGTCCCCATAGACTCCAAAAAAGAGAGATCGCATGAGTGACAATCATGTATGCAATGAAATATACGAGACCCGATGTCGATCACCATATATTGGAGAAGATCACTAAAGTCGTTGAAAACATCTTAAAGTTCTTAACCCAAGACTAAGGATGTGATCATATTCATGGTGGGTCTAAATTAAAACTAGAGGGCTTTAATGCACTCAAGTTTTTTAGATGCATCAAGACGATGTAAAAAATCCACTTTAAGGTAAAGTGTTATCTCAACAAAGGTGCAGTTGAATCGAAAGGTTCCAAACAAAGAAAGAGTTGTCGGTTTAGTGATAAAGACAAAGTATATAGCTATAAATGAAGTCGCAAGTTGATTGCTTGGATTAAAAGTTCATTACGTAACCAGAATAGTTCCTAAGTCTCATCTTCGATCTAAACATGTGTTGTGGCACTTTCATTTGATTATTAGAATCATGAAAGATGGGAAATCACTATAGTAGATAGTGGACTCTCAAGAACAACATTACATATCCATTAACTAAAGCTTATCCAACAAACAGGATAATCGCCACTTAGAGAAGAAGAGTATAAGATACCACGACGATCGGGCTTTAGTGCAAGTGGGAGATTGAAAGTAGTATGCATACAAGCCAATCATGTTTGATGATAAAGCATATACTTTCAGAATAATCTTATTCATTTATTAATAAAAAGTATTAATTTATTAAAGGCTTTTAATTATCTACATGATGTCGCTTTTTATAATATGTGATAAACCCATAGTTTTAAGCAATGCTTTTAGAATAATGATGATGATCATTCTAATGAGATCTAAATTTTAGAAAGCTTAAAACTAAAATAGTTCCCAATCATTGATTACTAAATTGGGGATTAGTGAATCCTGATAGATTGGGTACATACGCTGTTTGCTTCATCGATGAGGATGATTGATCTCACGATCATTTGTGTGGAGACACTAAAGCAAGTATGTAGGTGCTTATTAGAGAATAAGTTCATCGAACGTGGCTCGCTAAGGAATACCTAATGGAGTTTTATTCACTCGTCAATATAGAATTCTCAGAGAGTGATAGTAAGACAAGTAATCCTGGACTTGAGATCATCATAAGATCTCGTGTATGATGAGTTATTATACTTGACTTATTCCTTAAGACCCCTTAGGTATATCAAAGGGTATGCTTGGGTATAATAAGTTGTATATGGAGATAATGTATGATCAATAAAGAATCTACCACTTTAATAAAAGAAGAAGAAATGTCCTATGTGATTCGATAAATGACAACCCAAAGAGTCCTGGTTAAGGCGTAATGAAATTAGAAAGGAGTTTCTAATTTGCATTATTCGAGTCGCAGGCATTTAAGGATCGAAATACATATAATTAAATAAAATAAGACTCGACAAAGAATTCCATGTCTTATATTTAATTGGGACATCAGATGGTGGAAGGATTGAATTGTATTAAGAACTATTTACTCAAAGGTTCTTTAATGATTAATGTTGAAATCTATATTATCCGAAAGTCGCTGATCGCTAGGAGGCTTATCCCTATCAGAATAAATATTATTTATTTAAATAAATTAATTGTTTAATTTATTTATTTAAATAAGATTAGAATTGTTCTAATTGATTTATTCACAACCCGCTTAATATGGAGAACCTAAAGGGTCACACCATAAAAGGAAGAATAATTATTTAAGAAGTTAATGGCATAATCGTAATAATATAGTTAGTATATTTAATTTAATCTATGGTGATAGAATAAATTAAATAGCTTAATATTTATTATTTAATATTTTAGAAATATTAAATATAAATTAATAAGAGGAGTCTTATTAATATTATTACAATTATTATTATTTTAATTTCTAAAAGAGTTTAGGAATTAATTTAATATAAGTACTTTCATTTATTCCTAATCGATTAGAAGGAAAATTAGTTAAAGGAGTTTAATTAATTATCCCTAATAAGATTAGGAGCTTAATTAATTAAAAGAATTTAATTAATTAAATAAAACCCAATTCCTTAATTGTTAAGGTGGGTTGCCCACATCTATAAATAAGAGGAGTCTTATTACGGGTGTGTATGGGTTGTCGATTTTTTAACAAATACGTAATAATTCCAATTTGTCGAGAGTACACCTTTTTCTATAGTAGATAGAAAAACTAGGTTTAGCCAAACACCCATCTTTTGAATTTTTATTCTTCCTCGTGGATCACCCCAGAGGCCAAACATTTGGGTGGCTAACGCTGATCAAAGGAAGGAACCAAACCCTATGGATTCAAGTCGAACGCTAAAAGGATTTGGAGGTGAACTTAAAACCGAGGAAGCTCGATCTTCAAGGGTATGATTTATTCTTTATCTTTTCGCTTAATTAATAATTATGTATAAAGGGTGATCCGTATATGGTTTGTAAAATTTTAAACTCGATTTTACACGCTCGCTTAATTTTTGCAATTTGATCATGATTATGAATATTACAAATTAAAACCTTGAGTAAAGGTTGAATGAGAGATTAAGAGACGAGTAACATGAACTTTGAATACGTAAACAATCCTCGTGAATCATATTCGCGTCGAATGAATTTTCTAAATATACCGTGGTTGTATGACGTAGACGTTGACAAAGTTAGTAAGTAATATATAAATCATCGAGAAAGCCATAACGAACGGTAATAAGATTAATGAAAGTTAAATGTGAGTCGGATAAGAACGAATCCTGAGGTATGACATTTAGTTGTCAGAAAGCCAAAAATGAATAAGAAATTTACTTAACGAATATTATAGTTTAATGGTTCGGATAAGTTAAGATAAGTTAGGTTGTGTTACAATCGTAACCTTTGATTGTTGACATGTAGGAGCTGGGCTAAACAATTCCTTCAGAAAGCGAAGGTATATACCAAACTGGCAACCGATCTAACTCATTGTGATGGCAGTGTAGATGAGACAGGAACTTATTTGTTGGTTGTTTGTGGGAAACCACTCAGAGTACCATATGGACTACTAGCAGAGAAGCGATGTGTGCTGAGTCTTAGAGAAGTTATAAGAAGAAGATAAGAATGTAAAACATCAAAGATGATGAACGTATAAGTAAGACATCTCCGTATGTCATGAAGCCGTAGAACGATAATAAAAGTGGTTGCGTAAACTTAGGATGCAAGAATGCGAACCCTAAAAAGTAAAGTTAAGTAAACTAATGAGTAAGTCAAGTATATGACTAATTGGTGTTTATGTTTTCTTCTTATGTGTTATATAGGAATTGGAATGAACAGTTCAGCATAGGCTGTAGCAATGCGTAAGGCAAGTTTCCTAACTTCATTCATATTCTAAATGAATGCTTGTTTCTTAAACTTCTCAGATGTTGAACTTGAGAAGTTCTTTCTATGTGCGAATGTGCGATATTTGTACAAGGTGGTAGAACGTATGAGGCCTTGTGCCACAATGTGAACACTTTGGTGTTTCTATGAGATGAATTGTTCGGTGATTTAACTGTTTAATAAGAGAATGATTTGTTTATAAATGTTCCGTTATTGTTAAGTCTGTGCTAGTGATTCTAGCCAGACAGAATATGTATGAAAAAGGTAGAAGAATGAAAGTATTTTTAAATGAAAGTGAATATTGTTTTAAAATGATAGGAATCAAGATTATTCCTATTATTAAAGCTGCTTCATAACCTTTGTTCGGTTATTGAAGTTCTAAAGGAATTTTTAAACTCTTGAAGTTGTTTGTTCAACTGCTATGACTTGCTGAGAAATTGAATGCTCACACTTGCTTTAAATAAAAAACATTTTCAGTGAACGATATTCGAAGAACTTAAGGATCCCGTAAAGATCAAGCTGACCGGTATCCAGATGCAGTGACATTCAGTATGTGAATGAGCAAGAAGATCGAGCGAAGACTTGTAAAATAAAATAAGTTAAATGAACTTTAGAATAGTTTAATGAACTATTATGTATCTTTAGTGACTATCAGGAGTTGAATCATGTCACACATTGATGACCTGTTTGACTAGTTGCAAGGCGCCAAATTCTTTTCAAAGATCGATCTTAGTTCCAGATATCATCAGTTAAAGATTAAAACTGATGACATTCCAAAGACTGCTTTCAGAACACACTACGAGCATTACGAATTCCTAGTCATGTCTGTAAGACCCCAACTTTTATGAATAAAAATGAATTTTCTATAAATATCATTTTTGAATATTATGGAATAAATTTGATATAATGTTATAGTTGTGGGTAATATTTATAAATTTTGCAAAAGCATGCAAGTTGTTATATAATATTCGATTGGTCGGGGAATATTAGAATGCAAGACAATCATTGGTGGACCCCACAATGTAATTATTGTCGATTGAGAAAACGACAAAAATATTTTTATGAAAATAACGACGAAAGTTTAACCTGTTGATAATCGTTGAACTACTTCGGTAGTAAAATACTGAATCTGCGTGGTTGCATAGTAGCAATACCAGTATTGATTATTAATGCTTATGTGAGAAGTCACTCGGTTTGATTAAATTATTATTTATATTTTATATGTTATTAAATCAATAATTGAGATGACGAAGTTGTTAATATTATTATTTGCATTATTAACGATGTCTCAGAAGTTTTTCCAATGAGAGGTTTGGTCACCTAATCGCTGGCTACTAATAGGGAGAAATCCTTATTGGAAAGCCCCATCTTTCTCGGGGAACGACACTGGTCGATTAATAGTGTGAATAATAATAATGATGATGACGTTTTGTTTTATTTGTATTATTAACATAATAAAATGTAAAAACTTTTTTATATAAAAATGTAATACTTTTATAAAGTTATTCATTTTATTAGGCTAATAGTAAAATCTTTTATATAAAAATGTAATACTTTTATAAAATTATCTATTTTATTTAAAAATAATTAGAATATATTATATTTTATTATGCATAGTTTTTCAGAAGTGCTTGCATAGTGTTTGCATAGTAAAATCTTTTTAAAAGTTATTCATTTTATTAGATTATAAATAGAATATATTATATTTTATTTAAAAGATTTTGCTTTAAATATGGACCGTCCGGTTAAAGTAAATCAATCTGGACCGTTTATGGATTGGTTACTATTCATTCCATTCTTCTATAAATAGAAGCTCATTCCTTCATTATTTCTTACGAATTCACTGAAACTCTAGAGAGAGAAACTATAGAGAGAGAAACTATTGAGAGAAAGAAGAAAAGTATTCTGCTACTTCACTACTCCGATATCAAGTTTCTTTTATGGTAAGGGCTATTATTTTTTTTATATTCACGAGGAGAACTTTTATTATTCCATCTTTATTATTCTGTTGGAATAACCTGTATACGCGAGCTACCCTATACTTGGTGAAATTCTTCTGTATTCCATTCTTTATTATTCTGTTGGAATATCCTGTCTGCAGGCTTTACACCGACACTGGTTACATCTTTATTATCTCATTGGAACATCCTGTTGGTGTGAATTTCACCTGACCTGGTTCTGTCATTTAGTATTCTATTGGAATAACTTGTCTATGCGAAGTACCGCATGCATGGTGATTTCTGTTGTATTCCATTCTTTATTATTCTGTTAAAATATCTTGTCGATGTGTATTACGCCTGACCTGGTTCCGTTATTTATTATTCTGAGGGAATAACCTGTCTATGTGAAGTACGGCATGCATGGTGATTTCTTTTATTATTCCATTCTTTATTATATTCAGTTGGTTAAAGTTTTAACTTCTATACTTCATGAAATTAGTGGAATATTTTTGATATTTGCGCTTCATCCAATATCTTTTCATGAAAATATTCTTCGGAGCATTCTTGAATTTTACTTTACAAAGAAGTATCATGTTGACACTTTGGACATTATTAGTTCCTGAATAAATTAATTCTTGAACTTGTTTTATTGAATTCTTATATCATTGTCATCATCCTCATGTTTATATTATTTTTGAAAGTCATCTGTGGCTCAGAGTAGTGCAGAGATGGACTAGGTATGATTATGGCGATTTGGGGATTATTGATTGTAATCATGACCGTAATGTTACAAATGATGTGGTAAAAGTCCTGATTGGCCCAAAGTGCATTGATGGACAGTTGTTGGCAAGATCTTGAGCATTGATGAATACACAAATATCCTTGGCCCGTAGTGCATGGATAATTTTTGGTCGTGATCCTAATGAATATCCTTGGTCGTAAAAATGGATGATGGATTATTATTTATTGTCGAGTCTCAAATGATAAAAGTGATGGAAAACCTTTTTTAAATCATTAAAGATAGTAGATTTTATTCTCTACTTGACTCTTTTAGTGGATTGCATGTTCCGCTACAGTTAAACTTGATGTCTATTGTATTTTATCGGTTTAATGATTGCTGAGGACTAATGATAATTTATTCTCGCATTATCTTAGTCATAATATTTCTTCATTGGGCTAGTTGAGCTCACCTTTCTTTCATTGTTCTCTTGTGAAATGAGAACGTATCGGGACTAGTCGGGAAGCGGAGTGATGGTCCGAGATGGTGTCTTAGTAGTCCTCACTATTCTGTTAAATAGTGTGATAATAAATGTAATGAGGACTAAATTGAGTGTGGATATTGTCTAGATGATAATATTTGTATTAAAACTCACTGCATGTATTTTGTTGTATTTTACACGACTGTTGTATAATCAAGTTAGATTTGAATTTAGTACCATGTATTTGGCGACTCAAGATGGGTGATGTATACCTATTTTGGGGGTATCACAATGTCTTTTGGATTGACTAATGCTCCTACTGCCTTCGTGGATATGATGAACCAAGTATTTAAGGAATATTTGGATCATTTTGTGGTCGTCTTTATTGATGACATCCTCATTTACTCCAGAAGCCATGAAGATCATGGGCAACACATGAGGCTGGTACTCAAAAAGCTTCATGAAAATAAGTTATATGCCAAGTTGAAGAAATACGAGTTCTGGCTTAAGAAAGTAACATTCCTTGGGCACGTGATATTAAATCATGGAATATCTATTGACCCAGCAAAGATTAAAGCAATTCAAAGCTGGGAGCAACCTAAGTTAGTGATCGAAGTACGTAGCTTTCTCGGCTTAGCTGGTTATTATCGGAGATTCGTAGAAGGGTTTTCTCAAATCGCTACTCCATTAACTCAAAAAGATACAAAATTAGATTGGAGCGAGGAATTGAGAAGAGTTTTCAAGAACTCAGGAGGAGACTCATTTCAGCACCTGTTCTGATAATACCATTTGGTTCGGAGGGATTTGTCATCAACAGCGATGCTTCAAGCAGTGGGTTAGGATGTGTTCTCATGCAACATGGGAAAGTCATAGCCTATGCCTCACGATAACTCAAAGAATATGAGAGGAATTATCCTACTCATGATCTAGAGTTGGCAGCAGTCATTTTCGCACTAAAGGTCTGAAGACATTACTTGTATGGGGAGAAGGTGGAGATCTATACCGATCATAAAAGGCTCAAATATTTCTTCACCAAAAAGGAACTCAACATGCGACAATGACGTTGGCTCGAGCTGTTGAAAGATTACGATCATACTATTAAATACCATCCTAGAAAAGCGAACGTGGAAGCTGACGCGTTGAGTAGAAGATCATATGCGGGTATGAGTGCGATATTGCCAACATAGAGGCCCATTTGGTATGACTTACAAAGGATGGAGATAGAGTTAAATACTCCAGGGACCCGTGTGATGATGTCAAATATACGAGTAGAATCGACTTTAATCGATAAAGTTAAAGCTACTCAAGCTACAGACCTGGAGCTGATGTGTATGAAGAAGAAAGTGCAAGAAGGTGCTATTCCGGAAGCAAGAATCGATGAAGAAGAAATACTTCGAGTCAACTCCAGACTTATTGTTCCTAACGACCCTGATTTAAAGTATAAAATCATGATAGAGGTGCACAACACAATCGCTTGTAATCCATCACGGGAGTACCAAAAAGTATCGTGATCTTCAACATACATTTTGGTGGAGCAATATGAAAAGAGAGATCACAAAGTTTATCTCAAGGTGTCTAACTTTTCAATGAGTCAAGGCAGAGCATCAAGTGCCAAAAGGCCCATTGCAACCACTTGAAATTCCAGAATGGAAGTGGGATCACATTACCATGGATTTTGTTACTGGTCTTCCCAAGGTTTCTCAAGGCATAGATGCTATTTGGGTCATTGTTGATAGATTGACCAAGTCTGCTCATTTCTTACCTATAAGAGAAACTTATTGACTTGAACATCTTGGTCACAATATTTCTTACCTATAATTTATTCTGCATTATCTTAGTCATAATATTTCTTACTGGGCTAGTTGAGCTCACCCTTTATTTCATTGTTCTCTTCAGGAAATGAGAACGTAGCCGGGACTAGTCGAGGAACAGAGTGATAGTCCGAGATGGTGTCTTAGTAGTCCTCACTATTCTGTTAATTAGTGTGATAATAAATGTAATGAGGACTAAATTGAGTTCGGATAATGTCTAGATGACAATATTTGTATTAAAACTCACAGCATGTATTTTGTCGTATTTTACACGACTATTGTATAATCAAGTTGTATTTGAATTTAGTACCACATATTTGGCGACTCAAGATGGGTGATGTATACCTATTTTGGGGGTGTCACAGTTGGTATCAAAGCTTAGGGATATGATCCATAGCTGAGATGTGAGATAAGAACTAGAAGGGGAGAGACGGGGAATTCCTTCGCTAGTATGACCTACCTAAGTTTATTTGGTATTTAATTGGTCGGTCAGAGTATAGGGATAATATGTGATATGTTAATTAACCCTTATTTTGTGGCAGTATTTGAAAATGGCATTCGAGAATGTTGAGAACATCAATGGAGGACAGGAGACCGTTGAGTCTCCAGAGATCAATAATCAGGATAATGTGCATCGGGAAGGCGACAATCCTAATTGAAACAACAACATTGACCCAATGATGAACGATGGAATGTTCCGAGGCTTTATGCAATTCATGCAACATTAGGCGAGAGCGGCTCCTGTCCAAAATGCAGGTGGAAACACTGGCAACTCTCGGACGGTCACCGTAAAACAGTTCAAGGTGCTGGGACCACCGGAGTTTTTTGGAGAGCCAAAACCACTTAAGGCGAAGACGTGGATAAAGCAGATCAATAAGATATTTGATGTCTTGGGTTGCTCCGAGGAGCAAAAGGTTCCCTTTGCCACTTTCATGTTATCGCGAGGCGATTCTTGGTGGGAATCAGAAAGTGTACTCAACCCGCCTTGATCGAAGATGTCTTGGGAGAAGTTCCATGAACTGTTCAACGACAAGTACTTTCCCGAAAGTATTCGTCACATGAAAGAGGTAGAGTTCATTAAACTAGAACAAAACAACATGACCATGTCACAGTACGAAGCCAAGTTTGTCGAGCTGTCCCGGTTTGCGTCCCATTTGGTTGATAATGAGGAGAGAATGACGCGAATGTTTCTAAGAGGTTTGAAACAAGAGATACGACAATATCTTATCTCTCATAAACTGTGTTTGTATTCAGATGTTGTTAATAGGGCTCAGTTATGGAGCGTGATAATGAGTCAACCCAATCAAAAGAGAGCAGCCGGCAAATTGATAATACCAGTGATAGCAGTCATCGAAGTGGTGACAATAAGCGTGGAGGGAATCAACATGCCAGAAATGGTAACCACTTCGGTGGTAATCATGGCCAAAACAATAAGAATGGACATTTCATGAAAAGAAGATTTAACAATGATGGAAAGACGTCAGCATCAGCACCTGTCATTAAGGAAGGAGAACGACCACCTATCATATGCTTCAAATGTGGAGGGGAGGGACACATCAGTCCAAACTATGCAATGCCCTCCAAAGCATGTTATAATTGTGGAAGAGAAGGACACCTGGCTCGATTTTATCGTGCACCGAAGACAAGTCCAGCTGGGATGGAGGTATCAAAGGCCATCCCAGACAAGACAAAACTGGTTGCTTAAGGGAGAGCATTTGTTATGACCTCCCAGAAAGTAAAGAACCCGAACTAGGTCATCACGGGTAAGCTTATCATAAATTCTAGTGAAGTATATACCTTATTTGATATCGGTTCTACCCAGTCTTTTATTTCTCCTACTTGCGCTCAACGTTTAATTTGACTCCGGAGAAATTAGACTTTGACTTATCTGTTAAAACTCCGTTGGGAGAAACCTACATTACATCCAATCGCTTATAAGTCTTGTTTGGTTCAAATCGGTACCCTCACATTACCCGTCAACCTTATTTCATTGAAAATACTTGCATTTGGACGTAATTCTGTGGATTGATTGGTTAACTACTCATCATGCAAAAATTGATTATTTTTGTAAGGTTGTTAGCTTTCATATTCCTAATCAACCTATTATGCGAATTCAAGCAACCAAACCATTAAAATAAATCACTGTCATCTCAAGCCATAAAGCTATTCGTTTATTGAAAAACGAATGGCAAGCTTTCTTAGCTCATGTCACGGATCTAAACAAAAATACGTCAGTTTTGAATGATATTTCTATTGTTAATGAATTTCCTGACATATTCCCTGAAGAACTTCCTGGCCTACCCCTAGAGAGTGAAATTGAATTTTGTATCGACCTTGAACCTGGTACAAAACCTATTTCCAAAGCCCCATATCGAATGGCTCCTATTGAACTTCAAGAGTTAAAGACCCAACTGCAGGAATTGTTAGACATTGGCTTTATTCGTCCTAGTACTTCTCCTTGGGGTGCTCATGTTCTATTCGTGAAGAAGAAAGATGGGAGTATGCGACTTTGTATTGATTATCGGGAGTTGAATCATATCACCATCAAAAATAGGTACTCATTGCCACGTATTGATGACCTGTTTGACCAATTACAAGGCGTCAAATTCTTTTCAAAGATTGATCTTCGTTCTGGATATCACCAATTGAAGATTAGAACCAATGACATTCCAAAGATGGCTTTTAGAACTCGGGATGGGCATTATGAATTCCTAGTTATGTCTTTTAGATTGACTAATGCTCCTGCTGCCTTCATGGATATGATGAACCGAGTATTCAAGGAATATTTGGATTACTTTGTGGTCGTCTTTATTGAAGGCATCCATATTTATTCCAAAAGCCATGAAGATCATGAGCAACACTTGAGGCTGATACTCCAAAAGCTTCGTGAGTATAAGCTTTATGCCAAGTTGAAGAAATGCGAGTTCTGGCATGGGGAAGTAGCATTCCTTTGGCACGTGGGATCAAGTCATGGAATATCTATTGACCCGGCAAAGATTGAAGCCATTCAAAGCTTGGAGCAACCTAAATCAGTGAGCGAAGTACGTAGCTTTCTCGGCTTAGCTGGTTATTATCGGAGATTCGTAGAAGGGTTTTCTCGAATCGCTACTCCCTTAACTCAGCTTACTCAGAAAGATACAAAATTCGGTTTGAACGAGGAATGTGAGAAGAGTTTTCAAGAATTCAAAAGAAGACTCATTTCAGCACCTGTTCTGACAATACCATCTGGCTCGGAGAGATTTTTCATATACAGTGATGCTTCAGGCAAGGGGTTAGGATGTGTTCTCATGCAACATGGGAAAGTCATAGCCTATGCCTCTCGACAATTCAAAGAATATGAGAGGAATTATCCTACTCATGATCTAGAGTTGGCAAATTTGTTGTCTTCGACTTAAAATTTGGAGGCATTACTTGTATAGGGAGAAAGTGGAGATCTTTACGGATCATAAAAGCCTCAAATATTTCTTCACTCAAAAGGAACTCGACATGCGACAACGACGTTGGCTTGAACTGTTGAAAGATTATGATCATTCCATCCAATACCATCCTGGAAAAGCAAACGTGGTAGCTGACGCATTGAGTAGAAGATCATATGCGGGTACAAGTGCGATATTGTCAACGCAAAGGCCCATCTTGTATGACTTGCAAAGGATGGATATAGAATTAAAGACTCCAGGGACCCATGTGATGATGGTGAATATACGAGTAGAACTGACTTTAATCGATAAAGTTAAAACTGCTCAAGCTACAGACCTGGAGCTGATGCATATGAGGAAGAAAGTACAAGAAGGTGCTATGCCGGAGGCAAGAATCGATGAAGAAGGAATACTTTGTGTCAACTCCAGACTTTGTATTCCTAACGACCCTGATTTAAAGTATAAAATCATGATGGAGGCGCACAACACACCATTTGCAATCCATCCTGGGAGTACCAAAATGTATCGTGATCTTCGTCATACATTTTGGTGGAGCAATATGAAGAGAGAGATAGGGCTGTTTATCTCAAGGTGTCTAACTTGTCAATGAGTCAAAGCGAAGCATCAAGTACCAAAAGGTCCATTGCAACCACTTGAAATTCCAGAATGGAAGTGGGAGCACATTACTATGGATTTCGTTACTGGTCTTCCCAAGGTTTCTCAAGGCATATATGCAATTTGGGTCATTCTTGATAGATTGACCAAGTCTGCTCATTTCTTACCAATACAAGAAACTTATACACTTGAACGTCTTGCTCGTATGTACATAAACGATATTGTAAAACTTCATGATATGCCAGTATCCATAGTTTCTGATCGAGACCCAAGATTCACTTCACGATTTTGGGTTAGTTTGCAAAAAGCTATGGGCACAGATTTACGATTTAGTTTGGCTTATCATCCTCAGACGAACGGACAATCAGAGAGGACTATTCAAACTCTTGAAGATTTATTAAGACTCTATGTCCTTGACTTCAAGGGATGTTGGGACAAGTTCTTACCATTGGTGAAGTTTTCCTATAACAACAGTTATCAAGCAAGTATTGGCATGGCTCCATTTGAGGCGTTGTATGGAAGAAAGTGTCGTTCTCCAGTATGCTGGGATGAGGTGGGTGAAGCAACGTTGTTGGGACCGGAGTTGGTATGTATGACTACGGAAAAGATTTAAACGATCCGACAACGTATAAAAACCTCACAAGACCGACAAAAGAGTTATGCTGATCTTCATAGAAAGGACGTGGAATTCGATATTGGAGATCATGTGTTGTTATGTGTTGCTCCATGGAAAGGAGTTACGAGATTTAGAAAGAGAGGAAAGCTCAATCCTAGATTCATTGGCCCATTTTTAATCCTCGATCGAGTAGGGATTATAGCCTATAGACTTGCTTTACTGCCAAGTATGTCTCGTGTTCATAACGTTTTTCATATATCCATGTTATGTAAATATGTGAAATACCCGAACCATATTATTGAGTTAGAACCGGATGAAATAGCAGAAGATTTAACGTATGAAGAGGTTCCTGTTCAAATCTTGGATAAGAAGGAACATATTCTACGCTCCAAGGTTATACCTCAAGTCAAAGTGTTATGGAGGAACCACGATGTTGAGGAAATGACCTGGGAGTTAGAATCTGAAATGAAATCAAGGTATCCTTACCTCTTCGATATACCAGGTATGTAGCCTAATTTCGAGGGCGAAATTTCATAAGAAAGGGAGATTGTAAGACCCAACTTTTATGAATAAAAATTAATTTTCTATAAATATCATTTTTGAATATTATGGAACAAATTTGATATAATGTTATAGTTGTGGGTAATATTTATAAATTTTGCAAAGTACGCAAGTTGTTATATAATATTCGATTGGTCAGGGAATATTCGTACGATGACACAATCATTGGTGGACCCCACAACAGAATTATTGTTGGATTGAGAAAACGACAAAAATATTTTTATGAAAATAAAGGCGGAAGTTTTACCATTGATACTATTGACCTACTCGGTAGTAAAAGTACAATAATACGCGTGGTTGCATAGTAGCACACGGTATTGATTATTAATGCTTATGTAAAAAGTCACTCAGTTTTATTCAATTATTGTCGATATTTTATATGTTATTAAATCAATAATTAAGATGACGAAGTTGTTAATATTATTATTTTCATTATTAACGATGTTTAGAAGTTCTGCCAATGAGAGGTTTGGTCACCTAATCAATTGGCACCAATAGGAGAAATCCTTATTGAAAGCCCTCTTTCACGAGAACAACACCGGTCGATTAATAGTGTGAATAATAATAATAATAATGACGTTTTATTTTATTTGTATTATTAACGTAATAAAACAGAAAAACTTTTTATATAAAATAGAATACTTTTATAAAGTTATTCGTTTTATTAAAGCTAATAGTAAAATCTTTTATATAAAATGTAATACTTTTTTAAAGTTATTTGTTTTATTAGACAATAATTAGAATATATGATATTTTATTATGCATAGTGTGTTTGCATAGTGCTTGCATAGTGTATGCATAGTAAAATCTTTTAAAAGTTATTCGTTTTATTAGATTATAAATAGAATATATTATATTTTATTTAAAAGATTTTGCTTTAAATATGGGATAAAGTCGATTAAAGTAAATCAATCTAGACCGTTCATAGATTGGTTACTATTCATTCCATTCTTCTATAAATAGAAACTCATTCCTTCATTATTTCTTTTAATTCAATTTGAAACTCAGAGAGAGAAACTATAGAGAGAAAGAAGAAAAGTATCTCGCTACTTCACTCATCTCGATATCATGTTTTTTTTTACGGTAAGGGTATTATATTTTTTTATATTTATGAGGAGAATTTTCGTTATTCCATCTTTATTATTCGTTGGAATAACTTTGATATACCTGCTACCTTATACTTGGTAAAATTCTTACGTATTCCATTCTTTATTATTACATTGGAATATCATGTATACGTGTTTTTACGACCGGACCGGGTTTCGTCTTTATTATTCATTGGAACATCTGTTGGTGTGAATTTCACCCGATCTTGCCCGTCATTTAGTATTCTATTGGAATAACTCCATCATGTGAAGTACCGCATGCATGGTGATTTTGTTGTATTCCATTCTTTATTATTTGTTGAATATCCCGGCTTGCGGCATATTACACACGACCGGTTTCGTTATTTATTATTTCGATGGAATAACCTGCCTATGCGAAGTACCGCATGCACGGTGATTTCTTTTGTTATTCCATTCTTTATTATACTAGTTGGTTAAAGTTTTGACTTCTACACTTCATGAAATTAGTGGAATATTCTTGATATTTGCGCTTCATCCAGTATCTTTTCATGGAAATATTCTTTTGAGCATTCTTGAATTTTACTTTACAAAGAAGTATCATGTTGACAATTTGGATGTTATTAGTTCCTGAATAAATTAATTCTTGAACTTGTTTTATTGAATTCTTATATCATTGTTATCATCCTCTTGTTTATATTATTTTTGAAAGTCATCTGTGGCTCAGTAGTGCATAGATGGACTTGGTATGATTATAACTGAGGATTATTGATTGTAATCATGACCGTAATGTTACAAATGATGTGGTAAAAGTCCTCATTGGCCCGAAGTGCATTGATGGATAGTTGTTGGCATGATCATGACCATTGATGAATACACAAATATCCTTGGCCCGTAGAGCATTGATAATTTATGGTCGTGACCCTAATGAATATCCTTGGCCGTAGTGCAGGGATGATGTGGATTATTTACTAAGTTGAGTCTCAGCGATAAAAGTGATGAAAAACCTTTTTTAAATCATAAAAGATAGTAGATTTTATTCTCTACTTGACTCTTTTAATAGATTGCATGTTCCACTGCAGTTAAACTTGATGTCTATTATATTTTATCAGTTTGACACTGTTGAGGACTAATGTTAATTTATTCTGCATTATCTTAGTCATAATATTTCTTACTAGGTGCTCTTCAGGAAATGAGAACGTAGCCGGGACTAGTCGGGAAACTGAGTGATGGTCCGAGATGGTGTCTTAGTAGTCCTCACTATTCTGTTATATAGTGTGATAATAAATGTAATGAGGACTAAATTGAGTGTGGATATTGTCTAGATGACAATATTTGTATTAAAAATCACAGCATGTATTTTGTCGTATTTTACACGACTGTTGTATAATCAAGTTGTATTTGAATTTAGTACCATGTATTTGGCGACTCAAGATGAGTGATGTATACCTATTTTGGGGGCGTCACAATGTCTTTTGGATTGACTAATGATCTTGCTGCCTTCGTGGATATGATGAACCAAGTATTCAAGGAATATTTGGATCATTTTATGGTCGTCTTTATTGATGACATCCTCATTTACTCCAGAAACCATGAAGATCATGAGAAACACATAAGGCTGATACTCTAAAAGCTTTGTGAAAATAAGTTATATGCCAAGTTGAAGAAATATGAGTTCTGGCTTGAGGAAGTAGCATTCCTTGGGCACGTGATATTAAATCATGGAATATCTATTGACCCAGCAAAGATTAAAGCAATTCAAAGATGGGAGCAACCTAAGTCAGTGATTGAAGTACTTAGCTTTCTTGGCTTAGCTGGTTATTATCGGAGATTCGTAGAAGGGTTTTCTCAAATTGTTACTCCATTAACTCAGCTAACTCGAAAAGATACAAAATTCAATTGGAGCGAGGAATGTGTGAAGAGTTTTCAAGAACTCAGGAGGAGACTCATTTCAGCACCTGTTCTGACAATTCCATTTGGTTCGAAGGGATTTGTCATCAACAGCGATGCTTCAGGTAGAGGGTTGGGATGTGTTCTCATGCAACATGGGAAAGTCACAGCTTATGCCTCACGATAACTCAAAGAATATGAGAAGAATTATCCTACTCATGATCTAGAGTTGGCAGCAGTCGTTTTCGCACAAAAGATCTAGAGTTACCTGTATGGGGAGAAGGTGGAGATCTATACCGATCATAAAAGCCTCAAATATTTCTTCACCCAAAAGGAACTCAACATGCGACAATGACGTTGGCTCGAGCTGTTGACAGATTACGATCATACTATTAAATACCATCCTATAAAAGCGAACGTGGAAGCTGACGCGTTGAGTAGAAGATCATATGTGGGTACGAGTGCGATATTACCAACATAGAGGCTCATTTGGTATGACTTACAAAGGATGGAGATAGAGTTAAATACTCCAGGAACCCATGTGACGATGTCAAATATACGAGTAGAATAGACTTTAATCGATAAAGTTAAAGTTGCTCAAGCTATAGACCTGGAGCTGATGCGTATGAATAAGAAAGTGCAAGAAGGTGCTATTCCGGAAGCAAGAATCGATGAAGAAGAAATACTTTGAGTCAACTCCAGACTTATTGTTCCTAACGACCCTGATTTAAAGTATAAAATCATGATAGAGGCGCACAACACACTGTTTGCAATCCATCCTGGGAGTACCAAAAAGTATCGTGATCTTCGACATACATTTTGGTGGAGCAATATGAAAAGAGAGATCACAGAGTTTATCTCAAGGTGTCTAACTTGTGAACGAGTCAAGGTGGAGCATCAAGTGGTAAAAGGTCCATTGCAACCACTTGAAATTCCAGAATGGAAGTGGGATCACATTACCATGTATTCCGTTACTTGTCTTTCCAAGGTTTCTCAAGGCATAGATGTTATTTGGGTCATTGTTGATAGATTGACCAAGTTTGCTAATTTCTTACCTATACGAGAAACTTATTGACTTGAACATCTTGCTCGTATATACATAAATGAGATTGTAAGACTGCATGGTATGCCAGTTGTCGACGTCGGGATTTTTGAGTGTCCCTTTTTGTTACTTGTTCTTTGGTGTTCACAAGTTAATGTGAGTTTTGTTTGAAAAAAATTGTGAAAAAGGTCCGACATGTATAATGTCGACGATTTGACTTTAAGAGTCGCCAGTTGGTGTATTTAACTGGTTGCACCAACGTAACCGAAAAGGTTTGTACATTGACCCAGTGATTTAACACTGCTAGACGGGTCTATGAAAAAGAGATTCATTTTGGGTCAAGGGGCTTGATTATACTGAGAGGGAAGGTGTTAGGCACTTTCGACATCCAAGTGTTACCACGGTGACCCCCACTTTTCAAAGAAACTGTTATATGAATGTGTGTGCGTGTGTGTGTGTGGATCAATGTGCAATTATTTGGAAGTAGTGTTGTACCTCGTTCGCACCTATATACATAGGGTTTGAAATTTATAGAAAAATTTAGTTTTAAACAAGATATAGAAATGACGTTTTATAAAAGAGGTTTTTCAAACCCTGTGCACAATAGTAACTGAGGCCTTTGATACTTCCATTTTATAATTAAATATTCGGCTTGTTTGCATTTATTTTTGAGATGCGAAGCATTCTCTAGAAAATAATATACAGCAGTGCCGAACTTCTCATAGGCATGACAGTCATCCAAGGAAATTCAAACACAGTAAAATAATGTACAATCTGCTTACAGCTGAAAAATGTCCATCAAGGAACCGAATCTAGATTCTAGATTCAATCAGATGAATCTGTAGGATCACATGATTCCTAGGCTCACATGATAAAAAACGTAAATAAATATAGGTGATGTATGGAAAGCGATGGGGAAGCGGTTATATATATATAATATATATAATATAATATATATATATACATGATCAACCACCAAAGCAACTCCATATATGGGGATCGAAAATGTAAATATATAAGCGGTAATATATATATATATATATATATATATATATATATATATATATATGGACATGATCAACCACCACGTAAGTAAACTCTGTGTCGGACAAAATGTAAATAAAGTCAGTAAAAGCAATCAATCGCCACGTAAGTAAACTCAAGGTGCATGATAAAGTCAGTAAAAGCGATCAAAGCGCCACATAAGTAAACTCCGTGTAGGACAAAATATAAATAAAGTTGTACAAGGCCACGAAGTAAACTCTGTGCTGACACAAATGTAAATGTAAATATATATATATATATATATGTATAAATATATATAAAAGTAGTAAACACAATTAGGATGTGAATCTGGGCTCACCTGGATATGTCAAAACAACAATTATGTATATATATATATATATATATATATATATATATATATATATATATAAAAGCGTAGTAAATGCAACTTAGGATGTAAAATCCAAGGCTCATGAGATATATAATATAACAACAATATATATATATATATATATATATATATATATATATATATATATATATATATATATATATATATATATATATATATATATATATATATATATATATTAACTAGTAAATGCACAGATGTAAAATCCAGGGCTCATGAGATATGTCTAAAAACAATTATTATATATATATATATATATAGTATATATATATATATATATATAAAAGTGATTTTAACAACCCGATATTTTCTATACAAATAAATTAGAAATTTTGGGTATAAATTTTTTATTATTATTTTAAATATGGGGAATATGTGCCAAGATAATGTGTGTATGTGTTTATGTGATATATTTATTACATGGATGATTTTAAATAATTTTATTTTAGAATTATTGGTTATTATAAATTATATTCTTATAATAATTAATTTTATAGTAGAAATGTTTTATTACTTATTTTCCATGAAAATATAATCATATAATATTTATATAATATATGAAATGATTTTTAGAATTATTATAATAATTATTTTATTATATGAATTTTGTTGATTATAAAATTAATTATTTTAACTTAATTAATAATGTTAAGTATGACAGATAAATCAGATATGGAATCCAAACGCTAATTTTGGATTTTGATCAAGGAATGAGAACCATAATATTTTGATTTTTCACTAATATAATTATATACTTTATGTATGTGGACTGACAATGATTGGTCAGTTATGGTGTATTATGTCAAACCCTAGTTTTACTGTGGGAAACACTAATTTGAAACTTAGTTGGGAGTTCAAGACTATTATATAACTGTGTTATATGATTTTGCGATTAAAGCCTAATTAGCATTTATATATATTAATTTCTTGAAATCTTAATTATTAAGTATAAACCCTAATTGTGATTTGGTAACCCTAATTAGCAAAAATTATAAACCCTAATTGCTAAATTAGCAAGGATAATTAGAATTATTATATAATAAACCTAATGTCCACGTATGATTAGAACCCTAATGTCCATGTATGATTAGAACCCTAATCAAATTAAGAAAACCCTAATTATAAATTTTGCAAACTAATTATATTTTATTTTAAACCCTAAATAAATAATTTGGGTAACATATATTAAAATTGTTAGACTATGATTATTATATGGCCCAAAACAATTATGGGAGAAGCCCAAAAAGAAATCAAATTCAAGCCCAAACTTAGTCCACATAATTAAGGGCATTTTAGACCTTTGATTTATCCAATTTATGCATTAAAATAATAGCTAAATAAAGGAATTAGTGGCTGGCCACAATAGGCCTTTTAAGGCAACAAATAAAGCTAATCAAGTTCCTTAAAATGGTAACTCTTACATCAAGTACATGTGTGTCAATTTCCCATTGGTTGAAAATTTACTTAGCACCCTTAATCATGTGATTAGGCTTAATTGGAAGAGATAAGGAGTTTTGTCTAATGGAAAACAAGAGTAGGGAGGATAATAGCCAAAACCCACATTTGCTAGACTACAATATATAGTTTGGGAGAGAGAAAAAGTGCTCATTTTATCACATTTGTCCAACCTTCACTCCATTAAGACCCTCTCTCTCTAGCTCATGAAATTTCTAAGTATACCAGTCCCAAATCAAAGCCCCATGTTTACCATTAACAAATCACAAGATCAGATTCACGAAATCAAAGCTTAAAGGTATAAAACCCTAGCCATGAAATCTGTCCAATAATCTGTTGTTAGATGTTGTTGTTTTTGTGTTAAACATGTTAGATATAGTCTATTATGATGATCTGGGTTGGTATTATATAGATCCATATCATCTAAGTCTTCAAATTTGAGTTTTAAGAAAATCTGGAAAAGTTCAATTTGTGGTCTGACAACGAATGTCAGTGGCAACAGATTCTTGTTCGTTTATGATTTTTGTTGTTTTTAAGTTGTTATGTGTAACTTGTAATGTTGTCTTTAATCTGCAAAAAGAATCAGAGTCATTTGATGTATAGATTGGTAGTTATTAACGGTCAAAATTCGTTGATCGGCATTGACTGGGCCTTTTCCGGGCAGCCCAGAATCTATGAACAAGAGTTTGACAAGATATTTAAGGCTCTAGATCTGTCAGGTTTTTGATGTTTTGAGTTTGTTGTTGAATCCATGTTGTAGTATATTATGTAAGCTGTTGATCTATGCTTTTATTACATCTCGATATCAAGTATGTTGGAATTCGTGGCCGGTCAAAGTAGGCCATCCGACCATATTCTCTATTTCTGGGAATTTCCAGAAACCGGTTTCACCTTATTTCCATATGGGTCAATGGAATTGAGGATCTCAAGTTAATGTTTTGTTGTTATGGTTATGTGTTGTATTAGATCTACAATATTACATGCTGGCTACAATCTAGACGTCTTAAATCACTTAAACATTAACAGGTTAGCAAGTTGTGGAAGCCCAAATGGGACAGGTCGAATTGTTTTTCATTTCTGGGTAACCTAGAAAATGAAGAACAGTCCTGACAACATCTTTAGAGGCTTAGATCTCTCTTGTGTTATGTGTTATGATTATTTTTGTTGTTGGGTCATGTAGACGTGAAATAATACTACATGATCTAGTTCATAGTTTGTCCAGAAACACTTTGTGTTAAGATTGGATCTTGGTCAAAGTAGCATACTCGAAGCTGTGTATGAGTTTTTTGGGTTTAAGTAAGAACACGAAGAACACCTTCAGCGATAGTTCTGTCGCTATAGGTGCTTTTTAGCGACAGTTTATTTATAAAAATTATATTTTCATTAAATAATTATAGAAAATTAGTTTTTAATTATTAAAATACATAATAAATTATTAAAAATTATTTTAGAATTTGAAAAATAGTTTTTAATTATTTTTAATATATTTCATAAATATTTAATATTTTTAAAATATCAAAGGTATTTAATTTATTTAATTATATATTAAATAAATTATTTAAAAATTGATTTTACTCTTTAAAAATCATTTAAAACTATATTATGGAATGAGAAAATATTTTAAGTTATTTTTATGACTTTTAATATTTTGTGATGAAATTTATTAATTAATTAATATTAATGATAATTTAGTTATCTAATAAATAGATTAAAAAAATGATTTTATTATATTAAAAATCATTTTAAATAATAATAAGGTATTTAAGAATATTTTAAGTTATAAAATATAACTTTCAATATTTAATGGTGAATTTCATTAATTGATTATTATTAATGATATTAATGTTATTTAATAATTATATTAAATACATTAGTTTAAAAATGATTTTAAAATTATAAAAGTCATTTTAAATGAAAATAAAGTGTTAAAAGATATTTTAAGTTATAAAATATAACTTTCAATTTTTAAAGGATAATTTCATTAATAATTTAATATTAATTATATTTATTTGATATTAATGATATAAATTTATTTAATAATTATATTAAATAAATAGTTTAAAATGGTTTATTGATTTAAAAATCATTTAAAAGGATATAAATGAATTAAAAATATTTGAAGTTATACTTAACGACTTTTAATATTTTGATAAATGGTACGTTAATATTTAAATATTAATGGTAAATATTTATAAATGATTTTAAAATGTTTTAAAAATCATTTAAGGGTAATATTAATAATTTAAAAATATTCTAAGTTATTATAAATAACTTTAATATTTTGGCAATGATTTTATTAATAGTTAAATATTAATGATAATAGAATTGTTTGATATTTAAATCATTTGATAATTATTCTGGTATTTGAAAATTTATGATAAATTATAATAAATGTTTATTGAGTCATTTAGAATAATATGAATGTTATTTATAGATATTGAGTTATAGAATAGAGTCTTAGACTCGATAATTACCCGATAAAGTTGTCGGTACACCGCCATATTTTAGGAATTGATCTGGACTTAGATATTTTGACTGTATTAATGTTTGTTTGTGATGCAATTGTTGAACATGTGTGATAATGTGATTAGGTTATGTGCTGACTGCGAAATGCAGTACTATATGTTATAGTATATTGTTCTAATCGAACGAATGATCTGATTAATGATAGGTCGTGATATAAAAGATAAAACTAAGTTACGTATTGTAAGGAGTGCATCAGGCAAGTATCCTACCTTTGCATTTCCTTTATGCAATGGACATGAGTAAGAATGTTTCAGAATTATATTATTATTGTACAGATTAATAACCCTATATTATATATGCTCATTGATTATCAACATGTTAGTATATGGTAATTTAGATATATATTATGTTCGCTAATTTCTATAAATGGTTACTCAAGTGTCCCCACTTGGATAATCATTGCATTTAACCACATGTTAATACACCTTTGTTAATTGCCCGTATATATATATATATATATATATATATATATATATATATATATATATATATGTTGAATTATAGATTATTGTTGATCAAGATAAAACCTTTGGTTTGGAACCCAGACAAGTATGAACATCCCATTCACGAGAAAATTTTTATGTGCCCAAGGTAGCCAGAGTGAACGATGATATCGTTCTTGTTATGTAGTATTGATCAATACAGGGTCCATGGGGTGTACACCCTCGTGCCCGTAAGTTATAACGGTTTACAGATGAAGTTCTGTTTAACCTTTTGAAAATGAAAACAATGTTCATAGTATGTCCCCTTAACCCTATTTATAGTCCGTACGTAGTTTCAAAAGTTGAGAGATGGTTGTTATGATATTATTATTGGTTCAGAATTACTTCACCACTATTGATTTGTTGTAGAAGGGTGGTATAAAGAAAATATTTAAATTCTTTCAGCTTATATATATGATTACTATTACTTGCTGGGCACTCAAATGCTCATCCTTGCTTAATTTAAATATTTTCAGCTAAGTGTGGTTAAGCAGAAGGTTCAGCTAAGAATAAAGGAAAAGAGAAGGTTGATGATTGAGTGTTTATGATATGTTATGTAATAGTTTGCTTTATTATGATAAGGATGATATATATTATTATTATCATATAATGAATGTATTAGAGGTTGCGTACTTGGGAATAGACTCTGATAATTATGTAAATTAAGTTTAATATTTATATTATTTTTATTATTATTAGTATTATTCCGCTCATAGAAATGGTATCGTGAAGCACCGAGTTCGGGTTTCAAGTACCCGAGTTTGGGGGCTTTACAGGTTGGTATCAGAGCTTTAGGGTTAGAAACCTTAGGTGGGATAGACCTTAGGTTATAACCTTAGAACAGAGGGAAACGTTGAGGATATAAATAACTCATATAGAGTTTAAAAATAGATGAATTGAATAAGTTCATCGTCAAACAAAATAAAAGATAACTTATATAAAACTATTATTTGTTGTGTGTATATACTATATTCTAATTAGGATAATTTATGTGTGTAGATGTCTGATGGAAAATGCTTGTTATATGCTTATAGCATGAAGAAGGATCAAATCCATACCCCCGAGCTAATATCGAAGTCCATAGCTGAAATAGAGGCTCACAATGAAAACAACTCAGACGAGGTGCTTATTTTAGAAATCGTAGTACCAGATCTAGAGATGGTGGAGCTGACAGATAGTGATTCAGACACTAAAGTTGAAGCTGAACAAGCATCAACAGAGGTGCAGGATCTGAGGAACAAGGTTTCTTCTCTGGAAAAGCTATGGGAAATAGAAAAGCTATTAAATAGTCAATTGCGTCAGGCATTAATAGAAACAATTGAAGAACAAGATAAGCTTAAAATCCAAATTGATCAGATGAGAGCCTCAAGCAACACATCATGTGCAGCTCCGAGCAAGAAGGGGAAAAGAAAGATAGAAGACCATGACTTAGGAAAATCCGATAAGAAGAAATGGAAAAGAATATGTTACCTTTGTGGCTGTGAGGGACATACCACTCTGTATTGTCCCAACTATAAATTAGGAGCATGTTTTATCTGTGGAATACAAGGTCATCAGGCGAAAGGTTGTCCAAGAGAAGGCATAGTGAATAGGTAGTATAGGTTCTGTTGTGTAGGTATATTATATGATAAGTATGTCTGTGTAATGTAATGATCCCAACTTTTGGTATTAGTCAAGGCTGTAAATCCCGACTTTTAAGTCACAAAGGGATATCGGATGTTTAAAGTAGTATGTGTTATAGAATGTCAAGTGTTATGAATATGAATCCACGATGGATTAATGAAATAAGCTAGTAATCAATTATCTGAGCACTGGTTAATACAGTAAACCAAAGTTTTTGAAATCTAATGTTTTGAATACATGATTATTCGAGTAGAACATTTCGCGTTATGTAAATACCCTAAGATATATTAGGTAAGTTGATGAAAGATAAGTTATGACTAATCAAATAATGCCGCCAAGACGAAAGCAAAATCAACAGACATAAGAACTTGTCGATAAAGCTGGAAGACAACCAGACCCGATACAGAATTTTGCGAATATGGTCGCTCAAGATATGCAGAATGGAATACTAGCCATGGGAAAGCAGTTAGAAAATTGATTAGCGAACTTCAAAGACTTCAAGGCAGTCGAAACGCCAGGATTTAGAGGATCAACTGACCCTGTGGAGGCATTTGTGATAGCTGGGGTAACAGAAGGACAAAAGACAACTTTTGCCACCTATACAATGAAAGGGGGGGGAAACGAATTTTTGGTGGGAGGCAATTCAAACTAGAGCCGAAAAAGGGAGTAGTGGTAGTAGGACTAGAAAGAGGAAGAGAGATAATTTCAAGAATACCGAAATTAGGCTAGGAGGTGGAAAGGAACAGGCTATGTAGTGTAGAAATTTCAAAAAGAATCACTCGGGAGATTATCTTAAAGGTAAGTTTACGTGTTATAAGTGTGGGCAGAAGGGACATATCTCTCCCAACTTCCCCAGTCCGAGAATGTATAGTGGATGTTTTATTTGTGAAGCAATGGAGCATAAGGTGAAAGACTGTCCAAGAAGGATAAGGGAGGCAAGAAATTTGAATAAGGAAAAAAAAGGCAGCAAGACATTGGCAACAACGGGACCAACTTCAACAAATGAAACAATAGAACCAACCACAGGAGTCTTCAGTATGACAGTTCAAGATACGGTGGCAGCGAAGGATGCAACTCCAGGTAGTATTCTAATCAAATTTTATTTTCTTATATATGATTTTCTTATATATATAATAAATTATTTTATAAAGAAATTTTGAAGAAGGGATTTGAGTTCTTTTAGAAATCAAATTTCCATTTAATCAGATAGACAAGCTTTACGTGAATAGGTTAAAGATCAGTACGATCATTTATGATCAAGATCTACTTGCAATGATTGTATATGCTACGTACACTTGTATGTGTAGGTTTTAAAACAATGATTCTGGGGACAGAATCTTTATAAGGGAGGGTGAATTTAACAACCCGATATTTTCTATACAAATAAATTAGAAATTTTGCGTATAAATTTTTTTTATTTTATTTTAAATATGGGGAATATGTGCCAAGATAATGTGTGTATGTGTTTATGTGATATATTTATTACATGAATGATTTTACATAATTTTATTTTAGAATTATTGGTCATTATAAATTATATTCTTATAATAATTAATTTTATAGTATAAATGTTTTATTACTTATTTTCCATGAAAATATAATTATATATTATTTATATAATATATGAAATGATTTTTAGAATTATTATAATAATTATTTTATTATATGAATTTTGTTCAGATTATTAAGTTATTTATTTTAACTTAATTAATAATGTTAAGTATGACAGATAAATCAGATATGGAATCCAAACCCTAATTTTGGATTTTGATCAAGGAATGAGAACCATAATATTTTGATTTTTCACTGATATAATTATATATTGCATGTATGTGGACTGACAATGATTAGTCAGTTTTGGTGTATTATTTCAAATACTAGTTTTACTGTGGGAAACCCTAATTTGAAAGTCAATTGTGAGTTCAAGACTATTATATAACTGTGTTGTATTATTTTGCGATTAACTAGGTCAACCCTAATTAGCATTTATATATATATTAATTTCTTGAAATCATAATTATTAAGTATAAACCCTAATTATGATTTGGTAAGCCTAATTAGCAAAAATTATAAACCTTAATTACTAAATTAGCAAGGATAATTAGAATTATTATATAATAAACCTAATGTTCACACATGATTAGAACCCTAATGTCCATGTATGATTAGAACCCTAATCAAATTAAGAAAACCATAATTATAAATTTTGCAAACTAATTATATTTTATTTTAAACCCTAAATAAATAATTTGGGTAACATATATTAAAATTGTTAGACTATGATTATTACATGGCCCAAAACAATTATGGGAGAAGCCCAAAAAGAAATCAAATTCAAGCCCAAACTTAGTCCACATAATTAAGGGTATTTTAGACCATTGATTTATCCAATTTATGCATTAAAATAATAGCTAAATAAAGGAATTAGTGGCTGGCCACAATAGACCTTTTAAGGAAACAAATAAAGCTAATCAAGTTCCTTAAAATGGTAACTCTTACATCAAGTACATGTGTGTTAATTTCCCATTGGTTGAAAATCTACTTAGCACCCTTAATCACATGATTAGGCTTAATTGGAACAGATAAGGAGTTTTGTCTAATGGACAACAAGAGTATAGAGGATAATAGCCAAAACCAACATTTGCTAGACTACTATATATAGATTGGGAGAGAGAAAAAGTGCTCATTTTATCACATTTGTCCAACCTTCACTCCATTAAGACCCTCTTTCTATCTCTAGCTCACCAAATTTCTAAGTATACCAAGTCCCAAATCAAAGCCCCACGTTTACCATTAACAAATCACAAGATCAGATTCATGAAATCAAAGCTTAATGGTATAAAACCCTAGCCATGAAATTTGTCCAATAATCTGTTGTTAGATGTTGTTGTTTTTGTGTTAAACATGTTAGATATAGTCTATTATGATGATCTGGGTTGGTATTATATAGATCCATATCATCTAAGTCTTCAAATTTGAGTTTTAAGAAAATCTGGAAAAGTTCAATCTGTGGTCTGACAATGAATGTCACTGGCCACAGATTCTTGTTCGTTTATGATTTTTGTTGTTTTTAAGTTATTATGTGTAGCTTGTAATGTGGTCTTTAATCTACAAAAAGAATCAGAGTCATTTGTGAAATAGATTGGTAGTTATTAACGGTCAAAATCCGTTGATCGGCATCGACGCCTTTTCTCGGGCAAAATTTGAATCTATGAAATGTCGTCCGACAAGATATTTAAGGCTCAGATCATCTGTGTTTTTGATGTTTTGAGTTTGTTGGTGAATCCATGTTGTAGTATATTATGTAAGCTGTTGATCTATGCTTTTATTACATCTTGATATCAAGTATGTTGGAATCCGTGGTCGGTCAAAGTAGGCCATCTGGCCATATTCTCTGTTTCTGGGAATTTCCAGAAACCGGTTTCACCTTATTTCTGACATGGGTTGTTGGTCGGGATCTCGGTTAATGTTTTGTTGTTATGGTTATGTGTTGTATTAGATCTATAATATTACATGCTGGCTACAATCTAGACGTCTTAAATCACTTAAACATTAACAGGTTAGCAAGTTGTGGAAGCCCAAATGGGACAGGTCGAACTGTTTTTCATTTCTGGGTAACCTAGAAAATGAAGAACAGTCCTGACAATATCTTTAGAGGCTCAGATCTCTCTTGTGTTATGTGTTATGATCATTTTTGTTGTTGGGTCGTGTAGACGTGCACTAATACTACATGATCTAGTTCATAGTTGTATCCGAAACACTTTTGTGTTAAGATTGGTTCTTGGTCAAAAGTAGCTTACTTACTCAAGTCGTGTATGAAGTTTTACGGGTTTAAGTAAGAACACGAAGAACACCTACTAACGCGTTCTGCTCTATCGCTATAGGTGGTCTTTAGCGCTTAGTTTATTTATAAAAATTATATTTTCATTAAATAATTATAAAAATTAGTTTTTAATTATTAAAATACATAATAAATTATTAAAAATTATTTTTAGTGTCTAAAATAGTTTTAATTATTTTAATATATTTCATAAATATTTAATATTTTTGAAATATCAAAGGTATTTAATGTATTTAATTATATATTAAATAAATTATTTAAAAATGGTTTTAATACTTTAAAAATCATTTAAAATTATATTATGGAATGAGAAAATATTTTAAGTTATTTTTATGACTTTTAATATTTTGTGATGAAATTTATTAATTAATTAATATTAATGATAATTTAGTTATCTAATAAATGAATTAAATAAATAGAGTAAAAATGATTTTATTATATTAAAAATCATTTTAAATAATAATAAGATATTTAAGAATATTTTAAGTTATAAAATATAACTTTCAATATTTAAAGGTGAATTTCATTAATTAATTATTATTAATGATACAAAGGTTATTTAATAATTATATTAAATACATTAGTTCAAAAATAATTTTAATATTATAAAAATCATTTAAAATGAAAATAAAGTGTTAAAAGATATTTTAAGTTATAAAATAAAACTTTCAATTTTTAAAGGATAATTTCATTAATAATTTAATATTAATGATATTTATTTGATATTAATGATATTAAATTTATTTAATAATTATATTAAATAAATAGTTTAAAATGGTTTTATTGATTTAAAAATCATTTAAAAAGGATATAAATGAATTAAAAATATTTGAAGTTATACTTAATGACTTTTAATATTTTGATAAATGGTACATTAATATTTAAATATTAATGGTAAATATTTATAAATGATTTTAAATGTTTTAAAATCATTTAAGGGTAATATTAATACTTAATATAAATAAATAAATTTTTTTTGCAATGGTTTTACTAATAGTTAAATATTAATGATAATAGAATTGTTTGATATTCAAATCATTTGATAATGATTCTGGTTTTTGAAAATTTATGATAAATTATAATAAATGTTTATTGAGTCATTTAGAATAATATGACTGATATTTACAAATATTGAGTTACAAAGTAGAGTCTTAGATTCGATAATTACCCGATAAAGCTGTCGGTACACCGACATATTTTAGGAATTGATCTGGACTTAGATATTTTGACTGTATAAATGTTTGTTTGTGATGCAATGATTGTTGAACATGTGTGATAATGTGATTAGGTTATGTGCTGACTGCAAAAGGCAGTACTATATGTTATAGTATATTGTTCTAATCGAACGAATGATCTGATTAATGATAGGTCGTGATATAAAAGATAAAACTAAGTTGCGTATTGTAAGCAGCGCATCAGGCAAGTATCCTACCTTTGCATTTCCTTTATGCAATGAACATGAGTAAGAATGTTTCAGAATTATATTATTATTGTACAGATTAATAACCCTATATTATATATGCTCATTGATTATCAACATGCTAGTATATGGTAATTCAGATATATATTCTGTTCCTTAATTTCTATAAATGGTTACTCAAGTGTCCCCACTTGGATAATCATTGCATTTAACCACATGTTGGTACACCTTTGTTAATTTCCGATATATATATATATATATATATATATATATGTTGAATTATAGATTATTGTTGAACAAGATAAAACCTTTGGTTTGGAACCCCGACAAGTATGAACATCCCGTTCACGGGAAAATTTTTATGTGCCCAAGGCAGCCAGAGTGAACGATGATATCGTTCTTGGTATGTAGTATTGATCAATACAGGGTCCATGGGGTGTACACCCTCGTGCCCGTAAGTTATAACGGTTTACAGATGAAGTTCTGTTTAACCTTTTCGAAAATGAAAACAATGTTCAGAGAGTAGTTTTAAAAGTTGAGAGAGGGTTGTTCTGATATTATTATTGGTTTAGAATTACTTCACCACTATTGATTTGTTGTAGAAGGGTAGTATAAAGAAAACATTTAAATTCTTTCGGCTTATATATATGATTTCTATTACTTGCTAGGCACTCAAATGCTCATCCTTGATTAATTTAAATGTTTTCAGCTAAGTGTGGTCAAGCAGAAGGTTCAGCTAAGAATAAAGGAAAAGAGAAGGTTGCTGATTGAGTTTTTATGATATGTTATGTAATAGTTTGCTTTATTATGATAAGGATGATATATATTATTATTATCATGTAATGAATGTATTAAAGGTCGCGTACTTGGGAATAGACTCTGATAATTATGTAAATTAAGTTTAATATTTATATTCTTGTTATTATTATTAGTATTATTCCACTCATAGAAATGGTATCGTCAAGCACCGAGTTTGGGTTTCAAGTACCCGAGGTTTGGAGGCTTTACACAGATAAACACTCCAAACCAAAGTCTAGGCTTAATCGAGGCATAACTCGATAATGTTAGACCATATATGAAATATATACATATATATAAGTATATATATACAGACAAAAATGAAAATCATGGACCGAAGTTCGGGCAAATGCACACAACACGACTCTCAATTTGTATAACAATGTGTGCTAATATGAGAAGAAGGATTTATAAAATGTGAGAAGGCTTACAGTGGGCTGCCAAAGTAGACTTCTATGACTTTAAATGGATAAACACTCAGCTCTCATTGGACAAAAGATAGCTATATGTGAGCTAACAAATGTTTAAAGATGAGGAAACACTCAAAAGATGTGTATACAGAGTAAAATGGATAGGGCTTCCTCGCCTTTTCCTCTCTTTCTCTCCTTCAAATGGCTGACCCCAAGGCTCATATTTATAGATGGATGGTCATAGCGGTACACTCGCGATACCATGTAGGTTGTACATGCGGCTAGTCGTGGTGCATCCGAGCCTCGCGGGTTTTGTTATCTCGAAGTACGTGCACTCATGCATTGTAATGTTCGTTCGAATTTGCAGAACATCAATCTGAGCATCCGAATGAGGTATATCTGACCTTCTTCGGACTGCTTGTGTCGAGAGTTATGCAATGACATGGATTAGAGGTTGTACGTAGTCAGGAAGAGGGGTGTATGCCCATGGTCTTCAAGCTTCAAATTATATCCAAAGTACTGTCATGCGTAATAGTCACTCGGGATTGTTACTCCTTGGTTCTTGTGGGACATTATTGGATGTATGTATGTATGTATGAAGTGTTGAGACGACGCGCAGGTGTTGAAGAGACAAGATGACATTTGACTATTTGCCGCGGTTATCACCGGTTTGAGTTGAAAGTAGACGTTGCTCAGGGTTACATCTGAGATTGGACTACTTGTTGGTATGCTGCAATATCATCTTGTGAGAGAAAATGTTGAGGCAGTAAGATGACAGTTTGACTCCTCACCGGGGTTATCGCCGGTTTAAGCAGAAAGCAGACGTTGCTCAGGGTAACATCTGAGATTGGACAACTGCAAGTGTTTGAATGCCGCAAGGTAATCTGTGGGTGTGCTTGTCTGCCCGTTGTTAGCTCCGGGTCTGAGGTATGAGTGCTTCGGCAGGAGGTCTGAGCTTGAAGCTGATCGCATGTATTTGATATAAGCATTTCCAGAGTTATCACCGGAACTACAATGGCATCCCTTGGGGCTATCACCAAGGATGGAGTCGCTATTCCCAGTGTTATTTATGGGCTGGAACTGAGCGTCGCGGTGTTATCGCCGAGACAAAATTGTCCTCTCTAGTGTTGTTGCCGGTCTTTTATCTGCATACCTCGGGGTTATCTCCATGATTGGAAATTACATTCCTGGTCTGTGTTCCGATTTGGAACCGATGTTCCCGATTTGTGTTCCGAGTTGGAACTAAACTTCCGGTAGTATTCGGAATGGATGTTAGCTGTCTTCCAGGGTTATCTCTGAAAGATAAATCTGCCCTCCTGCAATGTCAGTAATAGGCGTGCAGAAAATTTTGAGTGTCTACAGATGCCCCTCTTTATCATATTCATGCAATGCAAGGCATGGATATGATAAAGAATCCTAAACATTTGAAATGCAAGCAAGATAAACATGATGCTATATGCAGCAACATGATTCAAATTTATGATGCATGATTCTTAAGTAATCTTGTTGGGATGACAATTAGTGATGGTTTGGACATGCGATCCAAGTCTCCAAGGATGTTGACATTGGGGCTATCACCAAAGTCATGAATCCTAGACACTGGCTTATATTCCATAGAGGTACCTCTTGTGTGTAAGAGATCTGTAGGGATAAAGCTTCATCTATTTGAGGATGTGTATAACATATTTCCTCATTCTATCGGAGTTATTGCCAATAGTTTGTCTTAGTCAGGGTTGCCCGACCTTCGTTGATGTGTGTATCACTGGAGAGATCCCTGCTGGGTGCATTATCAAGGTTGTTTGACCTTTATTGATGTATGTTTCAATGGTAGCATTGCGTTGTAACCCCCGCTGGGGATACGCAGATGAGTTGCTTCAATGGGTTTACTTTCCATCAGCTGATATGACGTCAAGGTTGCTTGACCTTCATTGATGTGTGTATCAATGGTTTCATTGCGGTGTAACCCTCGCTGGGGATACGTAGATGCTTGAAAGATGTGCGTTGTGACCCCCGCCGGGGATACTTTATCAGTTGATAACTTCAGCGCTATAACCCTTGCCGGGGAGGTTTGGTATTTCGTGGTTTTGTGTTGTAACCCCCGCCAGGGAAGTTTAGGGTTGTGACCCTACAAATGATGGCATCGGACCTTTGTGGGGTATTGCTGAGCATGATCTATGAAAGCTGAGCTTATTGGTATAGTATACCCTACATTCATGCGAATACCATTGAGACGATGGGAGGTTTACTCTAACCGACAAGAAACCAGGATTTTAGGCTATTCGGCTCAATCGCGTAGCATTTTTATTCCTGATTTGGCCTTTTTAGCTTGTGAGACCTCCTTTGCAACTCTAATTAGAGTGAGCCAGAGGTGTGGAACCCATGTAGAAGTGTCGCAGGTACATGGATGAGCTGGAAATCAACATCATTATGGCAGTGAGAGCTCTCAGGGAGGATCATACCATTGTCTGAGATGATCATTCGCAGAGACTCGAGGTCTACACATCTTCTTTGCACCTATCCTAGCATGAGTGTTTACAGGTAGCTAGGTCATGCTATATGTATGGTTTATGTAACACTTGAGACCGATTGGCATATTTAGATGGCAGGGGTTTTGTTTCACCCATGATATAGCCATGTCGTACTCCTTCCAACCCGCGGAGTGTACAGATGATGCATCGTGGTCAGCTTTTCTGGCAGGGATTAGAGATCCATTTGCTATATTGTTATGTTTAGGGCTTAGCTCACCCTACAGCTTCATTACTCATGCTCTAGGCATGGATTATCTCCCTCTAGCTGGTTTGAAGGGCATGATCACTTACCACCCATTGGCCATTATGTGTCAATTTGACAAGTTTCAGGATTTTCATCCTTATGAGGGGGTAGTGAGTCAGCACTTTGCCTCACATCGTTTATCAGCAGAGGATAAATCCAGGTTGTATGCCTGCTGGGATCATCGAGGGTTGGCTGAGTTTTCTGTCAGTCATCCAGGTTGTTCTGCAGAATATTCCGCATGGATGGAGACAAAGAGGCGATCACATTTGCGGCAAGATCCACAGTCGCGAGGATTAATTTCGGACGATGAATAGCCTATAGAGGAGGCTATTATTCCCATCGATGAGTTGACTGCTGGGCTGCCAACATTTGTGATGGATTCTCCCACTCCGAGTGCCACTGTTACTCAGTATTCGGCACAACATTTGGCGTAGAGCTTACATATGATGACCAATGATAGAGATCAGGCTAGGGCCACGATGTTGATAGCTCTTGATGAGAGAGACGCCGCTCTATTAGAGAGGGATGAGGCTATATCAGCCAGGGATGCATTGATTGGGGAGTGGGATGCAGCCTTATCTGTTAAGGATGTGGCCATTGCAGATAGTACTTCCGTTAGATCCCAGATAACTGTTAGTTTTGCCGACATGAGTGCTTACATTGATGAGCATTATGCCACCATGCAGTTAGCCTCTGATCTGCTAGCTCATGTAGATACCCTTGGGTAGGAGCTTGCAGTGCTACCTCCGTCTTCAGAGAGGGATGCTATGTTAGATCGGATAGTCCGCATACATACAAATCTGTAAATAGCTTTTTATTTTCCTGCACAGACTAGATTAGCCATTTTATCATGTACAACACATATGTATATATCAAACTGTATTATGTATGGCAAGGAAATATATTTTGATTCACTTCCCTTTTAGTTATGCCTTGATACTTGCTTGATATTTGCCTGTTTCTTCAAGGCCTTGTGATCTTGATGCATTCTGAACTTATCCTTGATAGATGGACATTGAGATGTCGCAAGATCTCTCAGAACGGATCATTGATTTCTATAAATCCCTACCATCTTTGGTGTCTTGGGACTGGTATCTATATGGAAAAGTGGAGAGGAGGGTAGTTTCTTCCTCTCTGAGATTGACCGCACCACAGATGGTCGTCAGTACTTTTATTTGTGAGAAGCCTAGTTAATTCCATCTCTTATGGGTTGGTATTGCTCTTCGAGGCACGATCGCAGCTTAGATGGTCACCGAATCTTCTATTTGTGAGAAGAGGTTGGGTAATTCCATCCCTTTGATCTGAAACTGATGAAATGTGGCAAATTGAAGGCTGATCCCAGTACCGTGTGACTAGTAATTTTGTTCTGGTAGGGGTTAAACTGAACCATGAATGGCTGCCTACATACTTCTATTGAAGAGGAGATCAAGTCTGCGTAGTTCGAACCTGGTGTAAGAGGTTCAACGCTGAATGTGAAAGGTAGATGGGTGTAGAGATGTTTTTGTTGTTTTTGTATAGAAAGGGAAGAAATGTTTTTGTTGTTTTTATTTATTGCAACCGGGCCATATAAAATATGGTTGCCTACATACCCCCAGGTATCAAGGAGATCAGGTTGACGTAGTTCGCCCCTCGGGACAAATCGCAGCTGAAGAGAAAGCGTGAATCCCATGTGCAGGCTATACTGCGGGGATAAGAAAGTTTTATCCCATAATAGGGATAAACTGCAAGTGTAAAAAAAGTTTGATCGCGTCCTCAGGACAAACTACAAGCATAGAAAAGTTTAATCTCGTCTTCAGGATAAACTGCGGGCGTAAAAAAGTTTAATCTCGTCTTCAGGATAAACTGCAAGTGTGAAAGGTTAAATCCCGTCTTCAAGATAACCAAAATTATGAAAGGTTAAATCCCGTCTTTAGGATAACCGAAATTGTATGGAAGGTTTGAAATGAAGTGATACCAGGCTGCTGGTTTGAAGTGTATGTTTCCCCGAGGGGCAGAAGAGTATGAAAAAAAGAGAGGGTTCAAAACCGGAATGACTAGTGATTTGATGATCAAAACTAGGATGTTTGTTTGATGGTAACTTCAGACAT
The DNA here is from genome assembly GCA_020205615.1 of Panax quinquefolius. Classification (NCBI taxonomy): domain Eukaryota; kingdom Viridiplantae; phylum Streptophyta; class Magnoliopsida; order Apiales; family Araliaceae; genus Panax; species Panax quinquefolius. The sequence goes on from JAINUW010000421.1 coordinate 349,407, forward strand.
AGTACCGTTTCACGGTGTCCGAGTTGATAAGCTGTGGAAATTCATCACCATCCATTTCCTGCAATCTGAGAGCGCCTCCTGTCAATACCTCCTTGACAACAAATGGGCCTTCCCAGTTAGGAGCGAATTTTCCCGTAGATTGATCTTGGTTGTCAATGATCTTCTTTAAAACAAAGTCATGTTGTTTGAACTAACATAATCGGACTTTTTTGTTATAGGATCGTGCAATCCTTTGCTGATATAACTGACCATGGAAGATAGCCGCAGATCACCTTTTGTCTATTAGAGACAATTGGTGATACCTGTCTTATACCCATTGGTCTTCACCCAACTGAGCATCCATTAATACTCTGAGGGATTCCATTTCCACCTCTATGGGGAGCACTACTTCCATCCCATAGACTAATGAGTAGGGGTTTGCCCCAGTGGAAGCACGCATGGAAGTTCTGTAGGCTAATAAAGTCAGAGGCAAGAGGTTAAGCCATTCTTTGTGATTAGCGGACATTTTCTGCATGATCTTTTTAATGTTTTTATTAGCCGCTTCAACAGCACCATTCATCTTTGACGGTAGATGATGGAGTTGAGGTGTTTGATGTGGAATTTTTTGCATAACTCCTCCATCATTTTGTTGTTGAGGTTCTTAGCATTGTTTGACATAATGACCTCTGGTTGTCCATATCGACAAACAACATTGTTTCTGATGAAAGCAATGATGACATCTTTAGTAACCCTGGGGAAGGAGGCTTCTTCTACCCATTTGGTGAAGTAGTCGATCATGGTGAATATAAATCGATGTCCATTACTGGCTTTGGGCTAGATAGGCCCGATTATGTTCATTCCCCACATTGAGAAGGGTCATTGCGAACTCATATTGTGGAGTTCCCTTAGAGGGGCGTGGATAGCATTCCCATGAATCTGGCATTGATAACACCTCTTGACGTGATCATCACAGTCATCCTTGAGTGTAAGCCAATAATGCCCCGTTCTGAGGATCTTCTTGATAAGTAGGGGTCCGCTCATGTGAGGGCCACATACTCCACCATGGATCTCATCCATGAGTCTCTAAGCTTAGTCTTTATCTAGACATCTGAGGAGACCTAATCCAGCATCTCTTTTGTAGAGTGCATCTCTGCTCAGGTAGAATTTCATAGCAAGTCGATGAATCCACCTCTTCTCAGTTAGGCTCACCTCAGCAGTTGTAGATCCATCTTGTAGATACTCCTTAATGTACAGATATCAAGGGTTGTGGATGGGAGGTAGCTCATCCTATACTTCCCCAATGTAATTCCCATAGACTGGGGCTTTTTGCAGAGTAAATGTGATGCTTGGCATGTTTTCCTTGTCAGGTATGTAAACAAAGGAGGCCAACATTGCTAATACATCTGCAAAATCATTCCTATTACGAGGAATGTGTAGAAAGGAGATTTCTTCAAACTCCAAAGCCATCTGTAAAACTTGCCAATGGTAAGGCAGCAAATGTAATTCTTTGGTTTGATATATTCCTGTGGATTGTCTGATTACCAATTCGGAATCCCCAAAGACAGTTAACCTCCTGATGCCCATTGAAAGGGCAAGTTTTAGCCCCATGATATAGCCTTCATACTCAGCTATGTTGTTGGTGCTGACAAACTACAATTTGACAGTGATGGGATACTGCTCCCCGTACTGGATATTAGAACTGCTCTAGCTCCAGAGCATTCTGTGTTAATAGCTCCATCAAAATACATTCTCCACGTACGACATGTATCGTACTAATTTTGTAGATGAATGGTCATTACCCCCTCATCAGGGAAGTATGTTTCCAAGAGTTTGTAGTCCCACTGTAGGTGCGGCGGCCAGTTGATCCGCATTTCCTTGACCTTTAATAGACTTTTGCATCACGTAGACGATGTCAAATTGCTGTAGGATCAACTGCCATCTGGACAGTCGATAATTCAGTATGGGCTTACTGAACACATACTTGAGAGGATCCATTCGGGATATGAGATGGGTTGTGTGACCATGGAGGTCATGATGTAACCTCATGGAAGCCCATGTTAAAGCACAACAAGTCTTCTCAAACAGAGTGTACTTATGTTCACTGATGTTGAATCTTTTGGTGAGGTAATAGATAGCTCGTTCTCGGCCTCTATTATCTTTTTACCCCAGCATACAGCCAATGGCATTGTCATTTATGGACAGGTACATGAACAGGGGAACATCATCCCTGGGAGGTACCAAAACAGGAGCGTTAATCAGTTGATCTTTAATGGTAAGGAAGGCTTTCTGACACTCATCGTTCCATTTCATGGAGGAGTTCTTCCTTAACAGCTTGAAGATAGGCTCATAGGTTGCTGTGAGTTGAGAAATGAATCTGCTAATAAAGTTTATTCTTCCCAAAAATCCTCGTATTTCCTTCTCTGTCTGAGGAATGGGCATTTCCTTGATGGTCTAGATTTTGGTAGGATCCAGTTCAATCCCTTTGTGGCTGACTAGGAAACCTAGCAACTTGCTTGACTTAATACAAAAACACGACTCAAGTGGGATTCAACTTCAAGTCAGACTTTACGCAACCTGTTGAAAAGTTTTCTGAGATGGTCTAAGTGGTCATCCTCCTTTTGGGATTTGACAATGATGTCATCCACGTAGATCTCTATCTCTTTATGCATTAAATAGTGGAAAAGAGCCATCATAGCTCGCTGATAGGTTTTCCCGGCATTGATGAGGCCGAATGACAACCGTCTGTAGAAAAAGGTTCCCCAAGGCATGATGATAGGAGTTTTCTCACGATCTTCCTGAACGACCATAATTTGATGGTACCCCGCAAAGCAATTAGTAAAGGAGTACACGCCATATTAAGCAGTATTATCAATAAGAATGTGGATAAAGGGATGGGAAAGCTATCTTTAAGGCAAGCTTTGTTCAAATCCCGATAATCCACGCAAACTTACACCTTCCCCCCTGGTTTAGGCACGAGAACAATGTTGGATATCCAATCCGGATATGTTGACACCATGATAATGCCAGCTTGAAATTGTTTCACAATTTCTTCTTTAACCTTTAAACTCAACTCAAGTTTTAATCGCCTAAGCTTTTGCCTAACTAGATTGAATCCATCTTTAATGGGAAGGCGATTAAGAACAATGTCAGTGGACAAACCCACCATGTCTTCATGAGACCATGCAAACATATCCTAGAATTGGGTTAATAGTGCAACCATGTCATTCCGTTGATTTATGGTAAGGTCTGAACCAATTTGTAGTAGCTTAGGGTTGTCTAAGGTTCCAATATTGAAAGAAGTGGTTTGATCAACATTGGGTTTGGGTTTGTCTGTGACCCATTCCTTAATCTCTTGAGGTGTCTCAATGTCCTCTTGGACGTCAATTAAGTATGAGTCCAACTTTGCATCAAAGTTACAGCCCTTGTGGAGAGAAGGCACCTCATCAGCAAGTACATGCACATCTAAATTCAGAGTCCTAAAACAAAAGATGCTTTCACTTAATATATGCAACTATTCGATCATAGAAAAGTGTTAGCATGTACTTGATAAAATAACTGCTAGTACTATAAAGGAAAGCAAGCAATTAAAGTTATCTACATGGCTGAGGGATTTTCTGCCCATTTTACCCTCGTCGACCAATGCATGGAGTGCTGCTCCAATTGTCGAGGGCAAAGTCCTGAAGGACTGCAGTGATGGAAGGATCGTCATTGTCCTCCTTTTCCCGAATGATAACCATGATATCTAGGCAATCATCATCTGGGGTGTATTTGTTTGTATGTTCATCATGAACAATGACGTGTATGCCTGCCATCATCAAGGCAAGGTCATGTTTACGTTTTCGTTCCTTTTCTTCCGCCTCAGGATTAGGAATCAGCACCTCTTTTGCTTTGATTGGCACTGGTTTTGGAAACAACATAGCCACAACATGGGCTGGAACCTTTACTGGAGATTTCATCAACTCATGAGGTAAAGGTATAAAAAATCACCGTGCGGCGGAAGCTTGAGGAACCTGCTTGTGCTTATGAGGATTCCTATGTCTGGAACTGGCAGAATATCCTAGCCCGGCTGTTCCAATTTAACTAGACATTTGGATAACGTGATTAATACCTTGCTTATCTTTACCAAGCCCTTGTCCAGGTTGATGACCCAATAACATTTTTTCTTGAGTGGTCGACATAACCTCGTCAGAAATCTTGGGTATGGGAAGTGGCGCTCCAATAGAATGGTATTGCGTATTACTCACTTTCAGAGTATGGAAACTGGCCGATTCAACTTCTGAATTGAAGTTGATAATTGGTAGAGTTCCTTGTTCAGGACATTCCGGCTCAGCGTTGACAGTGACTAGACTGTTGTTGATAATGTTTTTAAGTTGTTGATGTAAGGTGGAGGGAACAGCTCCAGCCATATGTATCCATGGTCTCTCCATTAACAGGTTGTATCCTGAGTGTTTCTTGAGGACGTGGAAAGATATATTTAATGTATTTGGACCAATCTCAATTGGTAATTCAATCTTTCCAACGGAATTTCGTCAGGATCCATCAAAAGCTCTGATGATCGTAAGGCTTCTTTGGATCCGCTTGAGATTGATATTCATTTTCACCAAAGTGGCATAAGGACATATATTTAGAGATGAGCCTCCATCTATCAAAACTCCAGCTAGCATGTACCCGGAAGACAAAACTGCAATATGTAGAGGCTTGCAATGACCGGTCCCTTCGGGAGGTATGTCGTCATCAGTGTAGGATATCACATTGTTGTTGAAAATGTGATCAACCAAATGTTGAAAATTTTCCACATCCACTGATTTGGGCAAGTAGGCTTCTTCCAAAACCTTCAGTAAGATCATCCGATGATCCTCGGAAGAGAAAAGCAATTCCAATATTGAAATCTGGTGTGGAGCTTCTCGCAAGCTTAAAACCACTTTGGTTTTATTGTGGCCCATAGTGCAGAGGAATTTTTCAATCTTCTCCATGGGAAACTTCCCCTTTGCTTTACAAGTAGGTTTAATAACCCATTGAGGAAGATACAATGGATTTTCCTTCGACACTGTAACATTAGTATGAGACGTGGATCCTTCAGCTTCTCCATAATTCCATGGAACTTTGTGTAAGCTGACAACAGGATATTGTGGTCTGAAAGATAAAGAAATTGGCTCTGGTGTGGCCACTTTCAAAGGATTGTCAGCACCTTTGAGTTGAATTGGTTGTATGGGAAATACTTTGACAGTCTCATCATCTACTTTGGATATAACTGCTATCGATCCCTTCCATTTGGTAGGACATGCATTCCCACCCTTGAGTTGCACAGTGTAATCATCTGCTATTTGCAGGACACCGCTATTAATAAGATTCTGAATGAGATGGCAGAGTGCCCATCATTCTTCTGTGCTGTGATCGTGAGAATGTGAATGATATTGACACACTTCATCAGAATGAAACTGTCTTGAACGGGGATTGATTGGAGGGAGAAGGAAGGTAATTCTTCCTTCGTTGATCAACATCTGCAGTATCTCCTCCATAGATTGGCCCAAATAGGTAAATTCCCTCTGATTTGCAAAATCCCGATGGGCTTTAGCATTTTCTCTCTTCGCAACCTTATCATCCATAGCTTCGCTTTCTGAAGGTGGTGAGGAAGCATTCACAACAAAAGGAAGCAGATAGGCATGCTCCTGCCTGATTAATTGACGTGTGACTTGATGCTGGTGGGTCTCCAGTTCTGCCAATTGCTCAATTTGTTTGTAAAGAGCTTTCATCTTTCCTTCCATGGTAAACTGGAACTTTGCATAATCCCATCGGTCAACACCGTCTTTGAGGGGTTGGGATGATTCGCCATTAGAATTGGAACCTTGTCCAGTGTTCCAACTGATCATGTTGACCTCTTCTTCTTTGTGTTGAGGAAGAGGGTTGTCTTGCACATGAGGTTGATCTGGTTTGCTGACCATGATCTCACCGTTATCTATTAGATATTGAATCTTGTGTTTCAAGGCCCAAAAATCTTGAGTATCATGTCCAGGAGCTCTGGCATGATAAGCACACTTCCGAGTAGCATTAAAACCCCTCCCATTATGGTTAGCTAGTGGAAGAAGATGTGTAATTTTCTTCTGAGCAGTCAGAAGAGCAAGAATATTCTTGAGCGAGTCCCCTAAGGGTGTGAACATTCGAGGTCGCTTTACTTTTCAACTTTTAGGAAATTGAGGGTTTGAAGATTGTGCTGGGAAAGGGGAGTAGTTTTTCCTCTGCATAGGCATGCTTTGATGGCCTTTTTGTCCTTGTAGTATCAAGGAAACATCCTCCTCTTTCTTTTTATGGACCCTCCGGGGGTTGTTTCCATAAGATCAGGACTGGATGTGCTCAAGAATGACTTTTAAGAGCGGCTAGGTCTTGAATTTTACCGAACTTCAATCCCATCTCAGCCATCTCTCCGTGCTTGATCATTTCAGAGAATGGTTTGCCAATACCAGCTAGAACTCTTTCATATAAAGGAGCTTCCTGTACATCTATGAAAGTCATAACCATTTCTGATTCTGTCATGGAAGGAATAACTTTAGCAGCAAGGCGCCTCCACCTTTGAGTGTACTCTCTAAATGACTCATTAGACTATTTCTTAACCTTGCTGATTTGATACCAGTCAGGAGCCATCTGAGATTGAAAACTGTATTGACTAAGGAAGGCGTGAGCCAGCTCTTCCTAGCTATGGATCTTTGAGTTGTCTAATCTTGTATACCATGAACAGGCTTCTCCAGTCAGACTTTTCTGAAATAGCTGCATTCTGAACTTTTCATTTTCCGCATAAGATCCGAGTTCTCCAATGAACACCTTTAAATGTGTAGAAGGATCCCCTAATCCGTCATATTTCTCAAAATCAGGGGTCTTGAATTTCTCTGGATAATGAACACCAGGAAATATGCAAAGGTCTGCATATGAAACACTGCCATGTGTTCCAATCCCTTTGAGAACATGAATAGTTTCCTCCATTTGAAGGACCTTCTCCCTGATATCACCGGTGTCTAGATCTCTTTTGAGATGAGTGTTTTCAGGGTCTTTGTTGGTCGTATCCAACTGAGGTTCTGGAATTATCTTTTCCAGACCTTGAACTCTTCCTTGTGTAGAGGATTCTGTATGTGTAGGTATCTTCATACCCTGAGTGGACTGGTGCAATTCTTTCAGTAGAACATCCAAGTCTGTAATTTGTTTACTCAATCCGTCAAATTCTTCTCAGGAAATAACATTAGATTGGTCAGAAGAAGACATGAGTGGCTGTTGGCCTGTGGCCTTTTTGGATTTTAAGCGGGTAACAGGCCCAATTGCTTCCCTACAAAAGACTTATATAGTTTAGTCTTAGGGTAATGTAAATGTTATCATAACATATCCGTTTTAGGAATTTTTGTCCTGCAAAACCGGTTGTTAATTGATAACATGCATGCATGCATAGATATTCTTCATATTTTCCATTACATATGATGAACATGGAATAAAATTACAAGTAAATGCATTTACTAGTAATTGAAAATGGATAGTATGAAGAGACTTTCCTTCGCATTTGGTTTATCAGAGGTTGACCTATCTTAGGGTTACTCTCTTTGGTTTTTGGCATGAAGGTTCCCAGATCATCGCAATTTACTTCACAGGAAGTTAATCTGGTCTTTCAACTGCAGCTAATCTGGGTTATGCCTTTCCTGAGCCTCGCTGGAATTATTCTTCCTGTAAGTCTAGTAATCAAACACAGACAGGATAGCCTCTTGATGGAGGAACCACACAACATACATTCACATATAACGTGTCTCACCGTTTATGCAAAATGATGACATGTGTAAAGCACTAATATCACAGATAGATATTTAGCAGTGCAATAAAAAAAATGCATTCGTACACATTCATCAGAAATTTAAATGCAACATTCACACACAAGCATATCAAAATTTTGAAAAGCTTGTAATATCGGCTTTGTAACGCCCTGAAATCTGGTCTATTTTCATATCCGGATTCCGTACGTCACGATCCCATCTTCTTCCAAACATACATCATTATATAGCTAAATATAACAACATAAATCCTCAAATCCCATGTTCTAAAACCTTAAAACCTCTTTCATTCCAAATAATGATAATTACATTATTCTTTATATCTTGTACAAGTGACTTTTATCCACCACCAAGGATGCATAATCATTCATTAAACTATTCTATAGTTTAATTCTATCATTCTATATTACAAGTCTTCGCTTGATCATCACGCTCATTCATCTAATGAATGACACTTCTTCTGGATACCGATCAGCTTGATCTTTACGGGATCCTTAAGTTCTTTCTAACATCGTTCGCTGAAAATATTTTTATTTAAAGCAAGTGTGAGCATTCAATTGCTCAACAAGTCATAGCAGTTGAATAAACAACTTCAAGAATTTAAACATTCCTTTAAGACATCAATAACCGAACAAAGGTTATGAAGCAGCTTGAATAATAGGAATAATCTCGATTCCTATCATTTTAAAACATTAGTTACATTCCTTTTGAAATACTTTCATTCTCTACTCTCTTTCATACACATTATGTCTGGCTAGAATCAATAGCACAGACTTAACAACAATGGTTCATGTATAAACAGAACATGCTCATATTGAACAATTCAATCACAGAACAGTTCATATAATAAAAACACCGAAGTGTTCACATTGTGGCACAAGGCCTCATATATTCTAACACCTTGTACAAATATCACACATTTTCACATAGGCAGAACTTTTCAAGTTCAACATCTAAGAAGTTTAGAAACTAGCATTCATTTAAAATATGAATGAAGATAGGAAACTTGCCTTACGCATAGCTACAACTTATAGTTTACACTGAACTGCTCATTCCAATTCCTATGTAGCACATAAGGAAATAACAAATATACCAATTAGTCATATACTTGACTTACACATTGGTTTACTATACTTTACTTCTTAGGGTTCACATTCTTACAACTAAGTTTACACGACCAACTTCCTTTACTGGTTAACGGCTTCATGACATACGGAGATGTCTTACTTAATACGTTCATCATCTTTGATGATTTACATTCATATCTTCTTCTTGTAACTTTCCTAGGACTCGGCACACATCGTGTCTCTGCTAGTAGTCCATATGGTACTCTGAGTGGTTTCCCACAAACAACCAACAAACATGTTCCCGTCTCATCTCAACTGCCCGTAACAGTGAGTTAGATCGGTTGCCAGTTTTGTATATACCTTCGCTCTCTGAAGGAATTGTTTAGCCCAACTCCCATATGTTAACCATCAAAGGTTACAATTGTACTAGAACCTAAATTCATCTTTACTTACTTGAACTATTAAACATTAATGTTCGTTAAGTCAATTTCTTATTCCTTATGGCTTTCTGACAATTAAATGTCATACATCAGGATTCATTTATCATTGTCTAAATCATACAGTCTATTGTATGCTTAGAACAATCATTCAATACTCAATCTACGCATTTAAAGCATTAAGCATTTCACATTACGCTATTCTTATCGTACAACGTCCGGTTCATTCGACTCGGAACATCATCCAATTTATAAATATTAACTCGGCTTCTTTTACGTTATACGAACTTGTCCTTACTTCAGCTTCTTCATCGATCACAGGTTTAATCACTGATCTTCATTACTATACGGTCAAACCATACATGGAGTGTAGGTCTTACCCGTTTAATATTTGCTTACACTCATCCTTCACATCGGTTAAAGTGTTCAACGCTCAATTCATTCCAACATTCTCATCCGACTTACATTCGGCTTTCATTGATCTTATTACCGTTCACTACGGCTTTCTTAATAATTCACATCTTACTTACTACATTCGTCAATGTCTAAGTTATACAACTAATGTATACTTAGAACATTCGCTCGACGTGAATACGATTCACTAGGTTCGTTTACGTATTCAACATTTGCATTACTTACCTCTCAATTCTATTCATCCTTCATCCAAGATTTTAATTACTTTTAATCGTTATTCATCCCATGAACCCTATGTTCATTATTCTTACTTAATGTCAAAGCCATACAATTTGTTGTATGCTAAGACCGATCGTTCATCGCAACAACATTGCGTTCACAGCGTCTAAACGCTTTATGTTCATCTCTTATGACCATGACATTACATCGAAATGTTATTCATTATCCTAGTTAATTAACGTTTAAGGAATCACAATTATAGCAATCCCTCACGTTCGTTTCATTGTCACTACGGTTCCCAGACATTGGTTCCGTAACCCACGTCAACATTCTGTATCTTTTAATCTCATTTAATCTTTTCATTCAACCATCATCAAAGGTTTAATACACTTGATTAAGTGTTACATTAGTTGAATTACATGTTCATATTTCTTTCTTGCACATCCCCCAGTAATTGAGCAATAAAAATCTCAGTTATGGACATTGCACTGCACCGGCGCCGCGACGCCACACTCTTCTCTTTCTTTCGTGTCATGCACCACTTAGCAAGATAGCTAATGGCTCGAGCTTCATCACTGCCAAGACCGCCCCTCAAGGCATGACTTCAGTAACATGGCGGCTGCCAAGCATGAAACCTAGAAAAATATTTTTTAAGTCTTACACTGATTTGAGACGCTTACTTTACGATCTCATATCTTAGTCGTTATAACTCAGAACGAGAATGTTCCAAAGCAATTCTCTCCCTTATCTTACGTACTTCTATTAACCTCAGACAGAACTTCATTCTGAATCCGTTAACATGCCATTCAATTGGCTTAATCTTCGCTCTTCGTTCGTTTTACGTTATTAATGTTCTTTGTTCGTTCGTCCGTAATTCGGTCATCCGAACTCGGAACTCATTCGTTCTTGAGTCCACGACTCACGTTTTAAACATTCTCTTACATTCTTAAGAAACCCTATACGTTCGGGTTCATTTACTAACTGTCTAATTCTTTTTCTTCTTTTACAAAAATTTCGCCATAACTTCGTTATAGCTCAATTTTAACCCGTTCTTCTTGAACGTTTCTAACATTCCTAACCAAGAAATAAGCAACTAACTTATACGCGATGGTTTAAAACTCGTCCATCAATAACAATTATCCTACGATGGTTTTAAATTTGTCCATCAATAACATTCTTCGCGTTCTTCGCGTGTTCTTTGTTTTTAATCGATATTTTGGATTACAATTTTACTTTTCTTGGAATTTGATGTTATACAACATCATTCCTTACTTAATTCACCTACGCATTCATAAGATTCATTCGGATCGCTCAAAATCCTTACGAATCTTACAATTCCTTAAGAAATTTATATACTAAATTTCTAATTCTTATTTCTTCACTTTCTCATGATTTCAACCATATGAATTCACTCTTAACTTCATTTACTACTGATCTTCATTAAGTTATGTTTTTGAACATATTAAACTTAAAGAAAAATTTCAAGAAACTAGGGTTTGGATTACCGTTCTTCTTTAATCTCGTTTCGTCGGACAAAGCTTGCACTCGGGCAAGCTTTTCCTCTTCCTTTTTCCTCTGTTCCCCCATCTCTCTCTCTCTCTCTCTCTCTCTCTCTCTCTCTCTCTCTCATGGTTGTAGTATTTTTCAAAATCCCAAAATAATGAAATGAGCTTCCTATTTATAGAAAATTAAGGCTAGGGGCATTTTGGTCTTTTCACCCCCTAACCTCCTTACTATTCTAAACTTAGCCACCAAGTTTACTTGGCGGCCAAATGGCAGCCCCACCTCCTTAGGTAGCTTCCCTTGGAAGCTTCGTGCTTTTGTCTTGTGGAATTCGTCCGACAGTTTTAAAAACTGCGATTCTCGAAATTCAAATATTTTTGGATATTTCGTCTTTCCTTTACCGATTAACAATTATGTATTCTTCGGATTTTGAAAAACTAAAAAAAACTTTTCAACATTAAGCGTTTTCCTTCACGTTTTACCCTAACGTAGCTAAATGAGTGAAAAGTACATAATAGTACTTTTCATCATTTTTATTTTATCCGATTTCTGCACGTTTTTCGAAAAACTTTTATCGACTTACTTAACATTTCACGATATATTATCTTCAAATCTTTCGACGGAATGTCATTTCGACATACCGAACTCTCTGAAAGGCTTAGGTTATTCAAACCCTAACCCTTAGGGTTTCGTCGGGTGAATAGTGCCTTTTTCATTTATTTTTCCCTGAAAATATTTTGTTCCCAGAAAATTTTTATTTTCATCTTGAAAATTCTTACTCGTTCAGTCTAGCTCGTAGCCAAAATCCTCCCGATTAATAATCATTTTAGGTTATAGAACGATTAATAAACACATAGCACATAATAGTATTAATAAATTTTTTTTTTAATAACTAATTCTTTAACTCTTAAATTCTGGACAATCTGATTTTCCGGGTTGTCACATTCTTCCTCCCTTACAAAAATTCTGTCCTCGAAATTTCTTAAAACTAAACCCTTACCCGGGTTCTCACATTCTCCCATTCTTCACAGAATTTCGTCCTCGAAATTTTATTTTACTCATCTTCTCAACTTCTCTTCAAAGAAGTTCTTATCTTTCATTCATTCCTTACCCTTCATAACTTATCAAGAATCATGAAGTGAAAGGAATAACTAGGAATATAAGGATTCCTTTAAAACATTTCATACTTTTGCTAAGGGGTCAAATCGACCATGAACTCATACTAGGTTAAACAACCTTTCACCATATACCTTTATTACACGGTAAGTTTACAATAACAAAGGAGGTAAACTACTTCTTCCATACGTAGGTGATCAACCTATCGTATCACCCCATTTTAGGGTATGTTCACCTCAGACTTAATCATTAGATTCCGCACTAAAGCAATTTGGTTAGGCATAGCTCATCAAAGAAAGCTCGATTTTCTTTAATCATGACATACCATTCGTCTTAGCCAAATCAAGTAGCTTAGACCATACCAATAAATTGGACATCAACTTGAATCATTAAATCTAGTCAAACTCGCCGACATCGACTACTTCTTTAAATTCTTTCACAATACATCAAAACATTTCATGACGTCATGATACCGCACTTTTCACAGTACGTTGAGGATTTTGTCAGTTTATGACTTTGTCATTATACATCATACCATAGCGGGTTGTTGATCCTAAGATCAAATCCAACACCTAGTTCAATTGAATTAATAACCCCATTGTTTTACCATCCTTGCATCAAATGCACTGATGATATAAAATTCATTTTGATATTTCAAATCAATTTCTGTCTAGCCGATTCAATTAGCATAGACATACCAAGAATAGTTCTTTTAAAATTCGTTGGTTCCAAAAATTGAACCAATTCTTTCATTTTCAAAACGCGCACATTAGCACAATTTCAAGAAACTTCGAAATCTAGCATAGCTAGCTGACTTGGAATATCCTATTCTCCATCTTCCTTTATTGTCTTACTTGTGACAATACTTAATCTTCTCTAGTACCTTCAATGCTAAGTGTGAGATCCCAAATTTTACGAATAAAGATTTATTTTTCTCGAAATATTTTTTTGAATATTATGGTATGGATTTGATATAATGTTATAGTTGTGGGTAGTATTAATAAATTTTTCAAAGTATGCAAGTTGTTATAAAATATTCGTTTGGTTGGGGAATATTCTTTTTGTTGGGAATATCCGTACGACGGCACAATCATCGGTGAACCCACAACGGAAGTATTGTCGTAGTAATAAAACGATGGAATTATTTTTATGAAAATAACGACGGAAGTTTTACCGTTAAAACTGTTGAACTACTCGGTAGTAAAAGTACAATAATACATATGGTTGCATAGTGGCACACGGTATTAGTTATTGATGCTTACGTGATAAGTCACTCGGTTATACTCAATTATTGCTACAGTAATTGTTGCATCATATCTCTCATATTATTGATTCGATTATTGTCACAGTATCATCTGCATTATATGATATATTATTAAATCAATAATTGAGATGACAAAGTTATTCATATTATTAAATTATAATATTTACAATGTCTAGAAGTTTTGCCAAGGAGAGGTTTGGTCACCTAATTGTGCACCAATAGGAGAAATCCTTATTGAAAAGCCCCCTCTTTCCTAGGACCAACCTGGTTGTTAAATATTATGGTTATAATATTAATGATGAATAAGTTCATGTTGATTAAAGATGAATTTGATAGTTCTATTGTGTTGGGATTATTGGTGTTAGTTGAAATCGATATCTATTCTGATGATAATTGATGTCTGGAGGTTATATTGATAAATTGGGTAATTTATCGGATAAATGAGAAATTAATTTCTACTTATTCACATGCTTATATAACTATTTGTTCACATGTGTGTATTATTGAGTCACATTCATTTACTGTTAGGGGAGTTGGTGCAAGATTGATAATACTTGCATGACTAAGTTAAAGATGGATGTATAGATGGAGGTACTATTTTGTAATTAATTTTTTCACATGTTTAGAACTATTGAGTCACATGATTTACTATTGAGTCACATGATTTTACTATTGATTCAGACGATTTACTATTAGGGGAGTTGGTGCAAGATTGATAATACTTACAAGACTAAATTAAAAATGAAAGAAAAGTTGGAGGTATTGTACTGTAATTTTTAAAAATCAAAATGTGTAATTATCAAAACTATATTTTTATATAAATAGAATCTCATTCTTCCTTCATTTCTCACCAATTCACTAATGCTTTAGAGCCATTATTATAGAGAGAAAGAAGAAGAGAAGTCTGTTCCCTCACTATTGCAGTATCCAGTCTTTTTTTGAGGTAAGGGTTTTTTTTTTTCATATTCATGAAGAGAACTTCTGTTATTTTATTCTTTATTATTCTGTTGGAATAACCTGTATACGTGGATTACCCTTTACTTGGTGAAATTCTTTTGTTATTCCTTTATTTATTATTCTGGTGGAATAACCTGTATACACGGGCTACCCTATACTTGGTGAAATTCTTCTGTTATTCCATTCTTTATTATGTTGTTGGAATATCTCGTCTAAAATGCGTTTACACCAGGACCGGTTCCGTCTTTATTATTCTGTTGGAATATCCTGTCTGTACGTTTTATGCCAGACGTGGTTCCATCTTTATAATTCTGTTGGAATATCCTATCTGTGTGTTTTATGCCAGACCTGGTTCCGTTATTTATTATTCTGTTGGAATAACCTGTCTATGAAAAGTACCGCATGCATGGTAATTTCTGTTGTTATTCCATTCTTTATTATTCTGTTGGAATAATCTGTCTATGTGAAGTACCGCATGTATGGTGATTTCTGTTGTTATTTCATTCTTTATTATTCTATTGGAATATCCTGTCGCTGTGTATTACGCCTGACCTAGTTCCGTTATTTATTATTCTATTGGGATAACCTGTCTATGCGAAGTACCGCATGCTTGGTGATTTCTTTTGTTATTTCATTCTTTATTTTACTCAGTTGGTTAAAGTTTTGACTTTTATACTCGTCATGAAATATCATTTTATTTGGTATTTTCTGTTACGAGTTACTATTCATGGGTTACTATTCACTTAGTTACTATTCACTTTAGTATTATTCATTCGGGTATTCGGGGCACTTTTCATGCCGGAACATTAGCTATTCACCAAAATTACTATTCACCAGAATATTAGTCACTCGGGTATTTGGAGTACTTTTCATGTCGGGGTACTATTCACGAGGTAATATTCCCGAAGTACTATACACGACAAAAAATTGATTCTTTTCTGCCCAAATTATTTTTGGTGCATGAATATTATTCTTGAATTTTACTCTACAAAGAAGTATCATGTTGACAATTTGGACGTTATTAGTTCATGGATAATTTAATTCTTGAACTTGTTTTTATTGAATTCTTATATCACTGTCACATCCTCATGTTTATATTTTGTTGAAAGTCATCTCATTCTCACATGGTGCATAGATGGACTTGGTATGATTATGACCAGGGATTATTCGATATAATCATGACTGTAATGTTACAAATGATGTAGAAAAAGTCCTCATTGGCCCGTAATGCATTGATGGACAGTTTTTGGTATGATTATGGCTATGGATTCTCTTCGGCCAAGGGAACAAAGATGAATTGTTTTATGGCATGATCAGGACCGTTGATGAAAACACTATTATCTTTGGCCCGTAGTGCATGGATAATTCGTGGTCGTGGTACTAAATAATATCCACGGCCAGAAAGTGGATGATTTGATGATGTGGATTATTTATTAAGCTGAGTCTCAGCAATAAAAGTGATGAAAAACTTTTTAAATAAAAAAAGATAGTAGATTTTATTCTCTACTTGACTCTTTTAATGGATTGTTTGTTCCGCTACAGTTAAACTTGATGTCTATTATATTTTATAAGTTTAACATTATTGAAGACTAATGATAATTTATTCTGCATTATCTTAGTCATAATATTTCTTACTGGGCTAGTTGAGCTCACCCTTTCCTTCACTGTTCACTTCAGGAAATGAGAATATAGATGGGACGAGTCGGGGAACGGAGTGACAGTCCAGATGATAGCTTTAGTAGTCCTCACTATTCTATTAAATAGTGTGACAATAAATGTAATGAGGACTGAATTTGAGTTTGTATACTGTCTATGAGGACTCCATTGAGAGTGGATATTGTCTAGAAGGCAATATTCTTGTTTAAACTCTCAGCTTATATTTTGTCGTATGGTACACGATAGTTGTATATTTAAGTTTGTATTTGAATTTTGTACCATGTAAGTGGCGACCCAAGATGGGTGATGTATACCTATTTTGGGGGCGTCACACTAAGTCTACTGAAAATAACCCGTTTTCATTCTAAACATTTATATACCTTAGTACAGTCCATCAACTTACCACACATTATGAGTTCAGGAACTTTCCACAATAATATGAGTTCAAAAACTATCCCAGACAGACCATAGGCGTCCATTCACTGAGAAGTTCAAAAACATACCATATAATTATGAGTCACGAACTTACCATAAATATGAGTTTCAAGAACTCGCACCTACCCTATCGTTTTCTATTTATCAAGTATATACATGAGAAAAGATTCATCTTCTCATCATATACATCTTGATAGCGCGACCAATTTCAATGATTATCACTGTAATAAACTGAGCAGTTGTTACACCAAGCACAAACCTCTGCCAATACAAATGTTCATACAAATCAGCTATCACATGAGTCCTCAATTGAAATTTTATAACTTCTAACTTTCTCTTTACTTAATACAAATTGTCTTTAATTCGTATAATATCCTTTACAACTTAATCTGAGTTCTTCTTCTCGTACTACTTTGTAGTACCATTCATTCATAACATTAGCTATAAATCATTCATCGTTTAACAGCTCATCTGTTATTACGATTTACTATGATTACGTGGTGATCTCCTTATCCTTCTCTCTACGATTATAGTTTTAGGTACTCATACCTAAGATTTATAACATATCAGCTTTGATACCAACCTGTAACGCCCAAATCCGGTCTATTTTCACATCCGAATTCCGTAGTCACGATCCCATCTTCTTCCATACATACATCATTATATAGCTAAATATAACAACATACATCCTCTAATCCCAGGTTCTAAAACCTTAAAACCTCTTTCATTCCAAATAATGATAATTACATTATTCTTTACATGTTGTACAAGTGACTTTTATTCGCCAACAAGGATACATAATCGTTCATTAAACTATTCTATAGTTTAATTATATCATTCTATATTACAAGTCTTCGCTTTATCTTCACACTCATTCATCTAATGAATGACACTTCTTCTAGATACCGATCACCTTGATCTTTACGGGATCCTTAAGTTCTTTCTAACATCGTTCGCTGAAAATGTTTTTATTTAAAGCAAGTGTGAGCATTCAATTGCTCAGCAAGTCATAGCAGTTGAACAAACAACTTCAAGAATTTAAACATTCCTTTAAGACTTCAATAACCGAACAAAGGTTATGAAGCAGCTTGAATAATAGGAATAATCTCGATTCCTATCATTTTAAAACATTAGTTACATTCCTTTTGAAATACTTTCATTCTCTACTCCCTTTCATACACATTTTGTCTGGCTAGAATCAATAGCACAGACTTAACAATAACGGTTCATGTATAAATGAGAACATGCTTCATATTGAACAGTTCAATCACGAGGCGATTCATATCATAGAAACACCGAAGTGTTCAAATTGTGGCACAAGGCCTCATATATTCTAACACCTTGTACAAATATCACACATTTGCACATAGACAGAACTTCTCAAGTTCAAAATCTAAGAAGTTTAAGAAATATGAATGAAGTTAGGAAACTTGCCTTACGCACAGCTACAGCTTATAGTTTACGCTGAACTGCTCATTCCAATTCCTATGTAGCACTTAAGGAAATAGCACATATACCAATTAGTCATATACTTGACTTACATATTGGTTTACTTTACTTTACTTCTTAGGGTTAACGTTCTTACAACTAAGTTTACGCGACCAACTTCCTTTACCGGTTAACGGCTTCATGACATACGGAGATGTCTTACTTAATACGTTCATCATCTTTAATGATTTATATTCATATCTTCTTCTTATAACTTTCCTAGGACTCAACACACATCGTGTCTTTGCTAGTAGTCCATATGGTACTCTGAGTGGTTTCCCACAAACAACCAACAAACATGTTCCCGTCTCATCTCAACTGCCCATAACAGTGAGTTAGATCGGTTGTCAGTTTTGTATATACCTTCTCTCTCTGAAGGAATTGTTTAGCCCAGCTCCTATATGTCAACCATCAAAGGTTACGATTATACTAGAACCTAAATTCATCTTAACTTACCTGAACTATTAAACAATAATGTTCGTTAAGTCAATTTTTTATTCCTTATAGCTTTCTGACAAATAAATGTCATACCTCAGGATTCATTTATCATTGTCTAAATCATAAAGTCTTTTGTATGCTTAGAACAATCATTTAATACTCAATCTACGTATTTAAAGCGTTAAGCATTTCACGTTATGCTATTCTTATCATACAACGTCCGGTTCATTCGACTCGGAACGTCATCCAAGTTATAAACATTAACTCGGCTTCTTTTACGTTATACGAACTTGTCCTTAAGTCAGTTTCTTCATCGATCATAGGTTTAATCACTGATCTTCATTACTCTACGGTCAAACCATACACGGAGTGTAGGTCCTACCCATTTAATATTTGCGTACACTCATCCTTCACGTCGGTTAAAGTGTTCAATGCTCAATTCATTCTAACATTCTCATCGGACTTACATTCGGCTTTCATTAATCTTATTATCGTTCACTATGGCTATCTTGATAATTCATATCTTACTTACTACATTCGTCAACGTCTAAGTTATACAACCAATGTATACTTAGAACTTTCGCTCGATGTGAATACGATTCACGAGGATCGTTTACGTATTCAACATTTACATTACTTGCCTCATAATTTTATTCAACCTTCATCCAAGGTTTTAATTACTTTCAATCGTTATTCATCCCATAAACCCTATGTTCATTATTTTTTCTTAATGTCAAAGCCATACGGTTCGTTGTATGCTAAGACCGATCGTTCATCGTAACAGCATTGCGTTCACAGCGTCTAAATGCTTTACGTTCATCTCTCATGGCCATGACATTACATCGAAATGTTATTCATTATCCTAGTCAACCAACGTTCAAGGAATCACAATTATAGCAATCCCTCACATTCGTTTCATTGTAATTACGGTTCCCGGACATTGGTTCCGTAACCCGCGTCAACATTTTGTATCTTTTTATCTCATTTAATCTTTTTGTTCAACCTTCATCAAAGTTTTAATACACTTGATTAAGTGTTACATTAGTTGAACTACATGTTCATATTTCTTTCTTGCACATCCCCCAGTAATTGAGCAGTAAAAATCTTATTTCTCGACATTACACTGCACCGGCGCTGCGGCGCCACTCTCTTCTCTTTGTTTCGCGATGCAGCACCACTTAGCAGTAGATAATGGCCCAAGCTCGAACTGCAGTGCTGGCCCCCAAGGCACGACTCGCGCTGCGGCGCCAAGCATGAAACCTAGAAAAATATTTTCTAAGTCTTACACTGATTTGAGATGCTTACTTTACGATCTCATATCTTAGTCGTTATAACTCGAAACGAGAATGTTCCAAAGCCATTCTCTCCCTTATCTTACGTACTTCGATTACCCTCAGATAGAACTTCATTCTGAATCCGTTAACATGCCATTCAATTAGCTCAATCTTCGCTCTTCGTTCGTTTTATGTTATTAACGTTCTTCGTTCGTTCGTCCGTAATTCGGTCATCCGAACTCGAAACTCATTTGTTCTTGAGTCCACGACTCACGTTTTATACATTCTCTTACATTCTTATGAAACCCTATACGTTCGGGTTTATTTACTAAATTTCTAATTCTCGTTCTTCTTTTATAAAAATTTCGCCATAACTTCGTTATAGCTCAATTTTAATCCGTTCTTCATGAACGTTTCTAACATTCCTAACCAAGAAATAAGCAACTAACTTATACGTGATGGTTTTAAACTTGTCCATCAATAACAATTATCCTACGATGGTTTTAAATTTATTCATCAACAACATTCTTCGCGTTCTTCTCGTGTTTTTCATTTTTAATCGATATTTTGGATTACAAATTTACTTTTCTTGCAATTTGATGTTATACAACATCATTCCTTACTTAATTCACCTACTCATTCATAAGATTCATTCGGATCGCTCAAAATCCTTACGAATCTTACACTTCCTTAAGAAATTTATAAACTAAATTTCTAATTCTTATTTATTCGTTTTCTCATGATTTCAACCATATGAATTCACTCTTAACTTCATTTACTACTGATCTTCATTGAGTTATGTTTTTGAACATATTAAACTTAAAGAAAAATTGGAAGAAACTAGGGTTCGGATTACCGTTCTTCTTTAATCTCATTCCGTCAGACAAAGCGTGCACTCGGGCAAGCTTTTCCTCTTCCTTTTTCCTCTCTTCCCCCATCCAAACTCTCTCTCTCAAGGTTATAAGATTTTTCAAAATCCCAAAACAATGAAATGAGCTTCCTATTTATAGAAAATCAAGGCAAGGGGCATTTTGGTCTTTTCATCCCCTACCCTACTTACTATTCAAAACTTAGCCACCAAGTTTACTTGGTGGCCAAGTGGCCGCCCCACCTCCTGAGGTAGCTTCCCTTGGAAGCTTCGTGCTTCCGTCTTGTGGAATTCGTCCGATAGTTTTAAAAATTGCGATCCTCGGAATCCAAATATTTTTGGATATTTCGTCTTTCCTTTACCGATTAACTATTACGTATTCTTTGGATTTTCGAAAAACTGAAAAACACTTTTAGACATTAAGCGTTTTCCTTCACGTTTTACCCTAACGTAGCTAAACGAGTGAAAAGAACATAACAGTACTTTTCGTCGTTTTTATTTTATCCGATTTCTGCACGTTTATCGAGAAAAAATTTTATCGGCTTACTTAATATTTCACGATATACTATCGTCAAATCTTTCGACGGAATGTCATTTTGACATACCGAACTCTCTGAAAGGCTTAGGTTATTCAAACCCTAACCTTTAGGGTTTCGTAGGATGAATAGTGCCTATTTCGTTTTTTCTCCCCAGAAATATTTTGTTCCCGGAAATATTTTATTTTCGTCTTGAAAATTCTTACTCGTTCAGTCTAGCTCGTAGCCAGAATCCTCCCGATTAATAATCATTCTAGGTTATAGAACGATTAATAAACACATAGCATATAATAGTATTAATAAAAATTCATTTTATTAATAACTAATTCTTTAACTCTTAAATTCTGGACAATCCGATTTTCCGAGTTGTCACGGGCTTAAGCCCTCTTACTGGAATCCCCAGCAGAGTCTCCACATGTCGACGTCGGGATTTTTGAGTGTCCCTTTTCGTTACTTGTTCTTTGGTGTTCTCATGTTAATGTGAGATTTGTTTGAAAAAACAAGTGAAAAAGGTACGACATGTATAATGTCGACGATTTAACTTTAAGAGTTTCCAGTTGGTGTATTTAACTGGTTACACCAACGCAACCGAAAAGGTTTGCACATTGACCCCGTGATTTGACAATGCTAGACATGTCTATGAAACCGAGATTCATTTTGGGTCCGAGGGCTTGATTATGCAGAGGGAAGGAGTTAGGCACCCCCCGACATCCGTGTTATCACGGTGACCGCCACTTTTCAAAGAAACTATTATATGAATGTGTGTGTGTTTGTGTGGATCAATGTGCAATTATTTGGAAGTAGTGTTGTACCTCATTCGCACCTATATACATAGGGTTTGAATTTATAGAAAAATTCAGCTTTAAACAAGATGTAGAAATGACATTTTGTAAAAGAGGTTTTTCAAACCCTGTGCTCAATAGTAATTGAGGCATTTGATACTTCCATTTTATTATTAAATGTTCGGCTTGTTTGCTTTTATTTTTGAGATGCGAAGCATTCTCGAGAAAATAATATCTGCAGAGGTTGAACTCCTCATGTGCATGATGACCATCCAAGGAAATTGAGATAATTGTAAAAATAATGTACAAGTTGAGTTACAAATTTGAAAATTGTCCATCAAGGGAACCGAATCTAGATTTAGTAGACTGAATCTATGATCACATGATTCCTAGGCTCACATGATACTGTAGTTTGTATAGAAAGCGTAAGTAGTTATATATATAAAACTCAGTAAAATATATATATACAGACATGATCACCACCACGAAGAAACTCCATGGGGATCGGAAATGTAAATATATAAAAGTGGTAAATATATATATATATATATATATATATATATATATATATATATATATATATATATATATATGGACATGATCAACCACCATTTAAGTAAACTCCTGTGGGACGAAATGTAAATAAAGATGTAAAAGCAATCAAGCGCCACGAAGTAAACTCAAAGGTGTGACGAAATGTAAATAAATCTATAAAAGCGATCAACTACCACGAAGTAAACTCTAGGCAGGACGAAATGTAAATAAAGTTGTAAAAGCGATTAACTGCCACGAAGTAAACTCTAGGCAGGACGAAATGTAAATAAAGCTGTAAAAGGCCACGAAGTAAACTCCAGGCCTGACATAAATGTAAATATATATATATATATATATATATATGTACAAATATATATATAAAAGTAGTGTCTCCCTTTTGTAAGTCTCTTGGGTGAGTAGTGTCGGGTAAAGAACATAGGTATGAGTCTGTCTAAGGTAAGAGGGTATGAATGGAAGAATAATGAATAAAAATTTATTTTGAGAATCTGTAAATGATGACTAGATTATTCAGGTCTAACTCCTCAACTAGTAATCGGTCGACTTTGCCTCCTGTTCCTGACATAGTTAACCAAGAAACACACAGTTATGAAAACATCAGTCAAGCTTTACACAATTAGAACATACCTAGGGTTTCCCCAAAGGAAATTTACCTGTCAACATTTTTTGATAACTTCAAAACTGATTATAATGTTAAAACTGTAGAAAATGTTAATGCAATTAACAAAGAGTATGAAAATTGTAGTCTTTTATCTCCGGATGTCATTAAAAACATAGGAAGAAAGGTTACAATTTAATCCACATCGGTCTAGTACAAGTTGCAGTTAAACCATTGAACATTAAGGGAATTAATTCAAGCATCTACCTCTGCCTCAGAGATGCTAGATTCCTGAATTACTATCCCAGTATGATTGGTGCTATGGAATCAAGTCTGCACAATGGACCTATCCATTTTAATTGCTTTCCTGATTTCACATTAAGCCTACGTGATCAACATTTATTAAAAGCATTAACATTAAACATTAAAATGTCTGGTGAGATCACTCATATGATCGAGGATTCTCAACCTATAGCTTTGATTTACAAGATTTATTATAAGACCATGAAAACAAATTTTAACGTTCATGCTCTCAATAAAAGTCCTAAAGATCAAACCGTTTTAATTCAAAGTTCAACTACTGATGCTAATATTCAAATCCCGAGAACCATCCTCTAGAAAGATATTACATTACTTAGTCAATGGACTTTACCCAATGAAATACCACAACAGCTTGTAGTTAACAATCTGTTAAATATTGAAAATGTTAAACAATTTTCTGATGGAACGGTCAAAATAAGCTTTGAACGTACCAAAAGGCCAGTTATTATAGAAGATTTTACTAGTTCTTCAGCACCTTCAGTTCATACTCGAAGAGACACTGAAGTACTTAGTAACCCTTCCGTTAGGGATATCAAGTTAAAGGGTATCCTTAATCATGGCCAAGCTAGTCACCCTTGCTATGCACATAATCATAGAAGAAGAATCCTCTTCTCCTACTTCTTCTGAATTTCCGACTCAGTCAGATTTTGAAATTCCTATTAATAATCAATTAAGAGTCATTAAAAAGGAATTCATATTAGATTGGGACAATCTTGTAAAAGATTTTAATTCCAAATCTAATAAAGAAAAAAGACATTTGTTTCGTTCCAATCACTCATCTGAAAAAGAATGAGATAAAATAGTTAATAGATGGAAGCGTTTTATTAATAGTGAAAAGATAAACATTACTTTTTATGATTGGTATGATCAATATCAAGGTAAATTTAATGTTATTACTAAAACTCAATGGATTAAAGAAGATAGATCTAAGGTCTCTTCTAGTCATCCCCCACTAGAAACAGTCCTACTTCCAGTTAAAAATACATCTGTTGTTGCCAGTCCCTTTAAGATTTCTGATGGCAGTAAAGATGATAAAAAAATTATTGAACAATTAAATCTTAGTAATCAATATCTAGCAACTGTCGGAAGACAGCTAGATAGGATTGAAGAAAAGTTTGAAGAAACCATTATCAAAAAACCCGATTAAAAAATTGAACATCCTTTAATAAAATTACTAGAAAATAGAAGTAAATTAGGTCTGCCTAATGATGATAGTGAACTTGTTCGTTTAATTGATAAGTTATTAAAAAAATTAAAAACTGAACCCAGTTCGAGTGGCACTATTGCTACTATTGATCAAGTTGAAACTGATATTAAAAGTAGTAGTCAGTCAGATCGTTTTGATACTGATTCATTTCCAGACTTTAATGATCAGTTAAATAAATTAATGATAAGAACACTAGTATAACCGTAGAAGCCCGGTATTCTAGACCTACTCCTCCGGATCTACAGATCGAAGAGAGAAATCTAGATAAACAGTTTTCTGTGTCATCCAACAAGATTTATGAATGGAATATTGATGGATATAGTGAGCAAGAGATATTAAACAAGTTAAATCACATGTCTATGGTAGCAAATAGCTATATAATTAAATTCAACAACCTATCTCAGCCAAATTTGTTGAGTTATTAGCTAGTGAATTCACTGGTACTCTCAGATCTTGGTGGGAAAAACATCTCACTGATGATACTAGATTATCAATAATTCATGTTGTCCAGTTAGACGATGACGGCAATCCCATCTTTGATGAAGATGTTGGTATTGGTCCGCCAGATGGTGTTAATACTTTAATTTTTACCATTATTAAACATTTTGTTGGTACTCCCAGTAATATTACTGAGAGAATTCACGACCAGTTAAGTAACCTCACTTGTCCCACCCTAAGTGATTTTAGGTGGTATAAAGATGTGTTTACCTCCCGAGTTATGATGCGAACTGATAGTAACAAACCATTCTGAAAAGAAAAATTCGTCAATGGTTTACCTTCATTATTCGCACATAAAGTTCGTGAAGAGTTAAGCAAAAATTTAGGATATATCGATTATGATAACCTAACTTATGGTAACATAATCAGTTATATCCAAAAAATTTGAATAAAAATGTGTATTGATTTTAATTTAGCCAAACAAGCTAGTAAAGATAAGAAAAAAGCTAAATACGAGTTAGGCACGTTCTGTGAACAATATAGTTTACCACCCGTTGCTCCCTCCAGAAGGAAGCACTTGCATAAACATATTGATCATCATAGAAGTAACAAACGTCGTAAACAAAGACGTAGTCATAGAAAAGATAAAAATCAAGAAGAATATTATAATAAACCCAATCCCACAAATAAAAAATACAATAACAAATCATCAAAGAAATTTGATAAAAGTAAAATTGTTTGCCACAATTACGGACAGAAAGGGCACTACAAAAATGAGTGCAAAATAAAAAAGAAATTATCTCAATTAAATATCTCTAGCGAAGATACTGAACAATTATTAGAACTAATGAGAATAGAGAACAACGTCAGTAATGATGAAGGTTCTGATATTCCTTATTCTTCTAATAGCAGTTCTAGTAATCATAAAACAGATAGTGACAATAACGAAGTCACCATTTGTACTAACAAATGCAATGAAAAATGTTGCAATAAACAAGTTAATGTAATTAATAAAGAAGATGAAGAAAGTTCTTTGTTAATTGATTTTATTAGTAAAATTACTGATCCCGAGTTAAAATCTCAGTATACTAAACAGTTAAAAGATTTATTGACTAAAGATAATAGGGTTAAATATAAAATTATTAAAGCTAAGGATAAACCAGTATTCAGCCTTAATAAAACTCTAGAAAGATTTAAAACTCCGATAAAGGAAGTTACCCTTCCAAAACTAAATCAAGAAGTCAATAAACTGAAAAGGGAAATTTCTAACCTAAAATTAGAAGTCTCTAATTTAAGAAAAGATTTTGATGACAAAAAATCTGATCTTCATGTCCAAGATTCCTCCTCTAGTAATGAAGATCACGATGAGCCTGAATCATCTGGTACTAAAGAAGAACCTGATCTTTTTGTTCAAGATCTTTCACTTAAAAGAATTAAGGATATTACCATTCAGAAATGGTATATCTCAATCAACTTGGTTATCGATAAAACCTTTTCAATACAGCTTCCTGCCCTAGTTGACACTGGCGTAGATTTAAACTGTATCCAAGAAGGCTTAATCCCAACCAAATACTATAAGAAAACTATTGAAAAATTAAACTCAGCCAATGGTAGTCAAATAGAAATAAAATATAAATTGCCTAAAGTTCATATCTGTCAAGATAATATGTGTTTTAAAACATCATTTGTTTTAATCCGCAATCTTACTGATAAGATCATCTTAGGGTTACCATTTATATATTTACTTTACCCTTTTACTACCAGTAATGAAGGATTAAGTTGTAATCATTTAGGAAAGAAAATAACATTTAAATTTCATATTAAACCTAAAGAAAGAGATTAAAAATTTATTCAAGAAGAGTCTATTTCCAATTCATTAAATCTATTAATTTGTAAATCCGCCCATTTGAATTTCTTAAAAGAAGAAATCAAGTACAAACGAGTCAAAGAACATCTACAGAATAAAGAAGTTCAAGGAAAAATTAAAGAATTAAAAATCTATTTAAAGGACAACCTTTGTTCTGATTCTCCTAATGCCTTTTGGCATCGGAAGAAACATGTTGTGAGGCTCCCTTATGCTAAGGAATTCAAAGAACACCTAATTCCAACTAAGGCCAGGCTAATACAAATGAATCATGAACAAATGGAGTTATGTAAAAAGGAGATTAATGATCTGCTTAGTAAAGGGTTAATCAAACATAGAAAATCCCCCTGGTCATGTCTCGCCTTTTATGTTAATAATGAAGCAGAAAAGGAGAGAGGTGTTCCCCGTCTAGTAATCAACTACAAGCCATTAAACAAGGTCTTAGAATGGATTAGGTACCCTTTACCTACCAAAGACGATCACATTAACTGTTTAAGTAACTCCACTATCTTCAGTAAATTCCACCTTAAATCTGGTTTCTGGCAAGTTGCAATCCACCCAGATGATAGGTACAAAACCGCATTCACTACCCCATTTCAGTCATTTTATTGTCGTCTACATCGATGATATTCTCATTTTTTCTAATTCCGTTGAAGAACACATTAAACACTTGAAATCGTTCTTTAAAATAATTAAGGATAATGGACTTGTTCTTTCACCTTCCAAATGAAGCTTATTTCAAGCTAAAGTTCAGTTTCTTAGTTTAATTATTTATCACGGACTCATGCAGCCTATTGATCGAGCTATTCAATTTGCTGACAGAGTCCCAGGTAAAATTACCAATAAAACCCAACTGCAAAGATTTCTGGGCTCGCTCAATTATATTGGCAAGTTCTATAAAAACCTCAAGAAGATTTGCAAACCTCTCTTTCAGCGTTTACAGGACAATCCTCCTCCATGGACTGACATTCATAATTCTGTCGTCCAACAAGTTAAAAGATATGTCAAGACTTTGCCTTGCCTTAACATCTCCAACGATTCTGCTTTCAAAATCGTTGAGACTGATGCCTCTGACATCGGTTTTAGAGGTATTCTAAAGCAAAAGTTAACTCTCAACTCCCCAGAACAAATTATTCATTTTCATTCCGGTGCATGGAATAGTACACAATTGAATTACAGTACTATTAAAAAAGAAATACTTTCTTTAATATTATGTATTAATAAATTTCAAAGTGATCTATTAAATCAGAAATTTTTAGTCCGTATTGATTGAAAGTCAGCAAAATATATCTTAGAAAAGGATGTTGAAAATTTAGCCTTTAAGCATTCTTTTGCTAGATGGCAAGCCATATTAAACATTATTGAATTTGATATTGAATACATCAAAGGTAGTAACAATTCAATTCCTGATTTTCTCACTCGAGAATTTATCAATACAGGTACTATTCAGACATGAGCATTAGAGGATCATATTCCTTAAGGGGTCCGGGTCGCCCTATTGGCCCAAGTAATCAACCCAGAGGAACTTTGATTCCTCACCCAGTCACCCCAGTTTATCAGTCAAATAAATTCACAGTCCTTGGAACACTTCCCAAGTGCCCTATCCCTTATTGGTTTGTTCTTTGGTGGTATAGGTTAGGTTCTACTTATGACCTGCTTCCCGACCTCCTTAAAGTTCAACTAAATCATTTTAGCAATCACAGTAAAACAGATCCAAAGAATGCCGGAGTTCCCCTCACTCTTTAATTTGTTAGTAAATATAATATCCCCTAGATTCTTAAATGGCAGTATAGAATTCCACCTCCCTCTACTCCAGCCAATGGTATTCAGTCAGATCCACTCCCTCGAGTGTCTCGCCTCTTTTCTGTTAAGTGGTGGGATAAATTCGATATTAATAGAATATTTGGTCAGGTTAAGCAGGAATTTCTTGTTGCTCCAGTTTCCCGTCTTCTAGTCACAGCCATTCCTCAGGCTAGTAAAGAAAAGGAGTCAAAATCCAAGTCAAAAGAGTCTAAAGTCAGTCCCACTGGTTTAGCATGTTCTAGTAAAATTTCTGATTTTAAAAATTGTTCCAGTAAAGAATTAATAAAAATTGCCCATGCACTCAACAAAGGGATTGACGAAGCCATACATGAAGAAGCCTCAGTATGTTCTTCATCCTCCAGTCATGGTTCTCCCAGTAACCTCAATGATGATGATGACCCATACGGCACCATCAACCTACAGGACGCTCAGGATCCATTTGCCTAATGTCCTCAGTTATTTGCACCTGCTCCCGCAGCCAGCTCACCAATCAATCAGAAGAATCACCTGCTTTCCACCAAAAGCAGCCCCAGTCACATGTGTCTACTCCAAAAGTTAAAGATGCTCTCTTTTCCACCGAAAGCATCAATGAGTCAAAAGTTGTCGGCCATTTGTCTAAAAGCGTCTGTATTTAGTCAAAAGTAATTACTGTTCATCAACAGTAAAGTGTCTATATTTTACTTTTACTTTTCATGTTTCTTACTTTACCCTAGTTAATGTAATAGTTCCCTTTCCTTGATCTATAAAAGGAAACTTAACTCATTTGGCAAGGCACGCAGAAACTTAATAAGACTCTTAGTTCCTTCTCAGACGAATCTTAGGTTTCTACCAGTATTTAACCTACTTAACCCCTCTTCTTTTCTTCTTTAAATGTTTCTATAGTAAATAAGTCAGTTTATTTTCAGTTCTGTTTGTAAATATTTCAGTTATCAATAAATTTGTTTGTGATCCATCAATATGCACTACTCTTCATTGAATATATATATATATATATATACACATATATATAAGCGAGTAAATGCACCGGATGTAAAATCCAGGCTCATCAGATATGTCCGACAACAATTATATATATAAGTGTGTATATATATATATATATATATATATATATATATATAAGCGATAAATGCACCGGATGTAAAATCCAGGCTCATCAGATATGTCTGAGAACAATTATATATATATATATATACATATATATATATATATATTTATATATAAAAGCAGATAAACGCTCCAGACTGAAGTCTAGGCTCAATCGAGGCATAAATCGATAATGTTAGTCCATATATGAAATATATACATATATATAAGTATATATATACAGACAGAAATGAAAACCACGGACCGAAGTCCTGGCAAGCGCACACAACACGACTCTTAATGTGTATAACAGTGTGTGCTAATATGAGAAGAAGGCTTTATAAAATGTGAGAAGGCTTACAGTGGGCTGCCAAAGTAGACTTCTATGACTTTAAATGGATAAACACTTCGCCTCATTTGGATAAAAGATAGCTATATGTGAGCTAACAAGTGTTTAAAGATGAGGAAACACTCAAAAGATGTGTATACAGAGTAAAATGGACAGGGCTTCCTCGCTTTTTCCTCTCCTTCTTTCCTTCAAATGGCTGACCCCAAGGCTCATATTTATAGACTGATGGCTGCAGGTACACCTGTAGCAGCCGCGGTTGTACCTGCGGCTGGTCGTGGTGCATCTGAGCCTCGCGGGTCCCATCGTCTCGAAGTACGTGCACTTATGCACTGTAATGTCCGCTCGAACTTGTTGAACTTCAATTCGAGCATCCGAACGAGGTATATCTGACCTTCTTCGGACAGCTTGTGTCGAGAGTTACGCAATGACATGGATTAGAGGTTGTACGAAGTTAGGAAGAGGGGTCTATGCCCATGGTCTTCAAGCTTCAAATTCTATCCAAAGTACTGTCATGCGTAATAGTCACTCGGGATTGTTACTCCTCAGTTCTTATGGGACATTATTGGATGAATGTATGTATGAAGTGTTGAGATGACGCGCAGGTGTTGAAGAGACAAAATGACGTTTGACTCTTCGCCGGGGTTATCGCCGGTTTGAGTTGAAAGTAGACGTTGCTCAAGGTTACATCTGAGATTGGACTACTTGTTAGTATGCTGCGATATCATCTTGTGAGAGAAAACGTTGAGGTGGTAAGATGACGTTTTGACTCCTCACCGGGGTTATCACCGGTGTGAGTGAAAAGCAGACGTTGCTCAGGGTTACATCTGAGATTGGACTACTGCAAGTGTTTGAATGCCGCAAGGTCATCTGTGGGTGTGCCTGTCTGCTCGTTGTTATCTCCGGGTCTGAGCTATGAGTCCATCGGCAAGATGTCTGAGCTTGAAGCTGATCGCATGTATTTGAAACAAGCATTGCCGGAGTTATCGCCGGAACTGCAATGGCATCCCTTGGGGCTATCACCAAGGATGGAGTTGCTATTCCCAGTGTTGTTTCTGGGACGGGAACTGAGCGTCGCGGTGTTATCACCGAGATAGAACCGTCTTCTCCTGTGTTGTTGCCGGCCTTTTGATCTGCATACCTCGGGGTTATCTCCGAGATTGGAAATCACATTCCTAATTTGTGTTCTGGGTTGGAACTGAACTTCCGGTAGTATCCGGAATGGATGTCAGCTGTCTTCCAAGGTTATCTTTGAAAGACGAATCTGCCCTCCTGCAATGTCAGTAACAAGCGTGCATAAAATTTTGAGTGTCTACACCAGTATCCATAGTTTCTAATCGAGACCCAAGATTCACTTCATGATTTTGGGTTAATTTATAAAAAGCTATGGGCACGAATTTACGATTTAGTTCAGGATATCATCCTCAAATGGATGGGCAGATGGTGAGGACTATTCAAACTCTTGAAAATTAATTAAGACTCTATGTTCTTGAATTCAAAGGAAGTTAGGACAAGTTCTTGCCATTAGTGGAGTTTTCCTACAACAACAGTTATCAAGCAAGTATTAGCATGGCTCCATTGGAGGCGTTATATGGACGTAAGTGTCATTCTCCAGTATGCTGGGATGATGTGGGTGAAGCAACGTTGTTGGGTCTAGAATTGGAACGCATGACAACGAATTATTTCAAATGACTCGGTAACGTATAAAAACCTCACAAGATCGACAAAAGAGTTATGCTGATCTTCATCGAAGGGACATAGAATTCAATGTTGGTGATCATGTGTTGTTACGTGTTGCTTCATGGAAGGGAGTTACGAGATTTGGAAAGAGAGGAAAGCTCAATCCTCGATTCATTGGCCCGTTCGAAATCCTCGATCGAGTAGGAATGGTGGCATATAGACTCGCCTTACCGCCAAGTATGTCTCGTGTTTATAAGGTTTTTCACATATCTATGTTATGTAAATATGTAAAAGACTCAAACCACATTATTGAATTAGAGCCGAACGAGATAGCGGAAGATTTAATGTATGAAGAGGTACCTGTTAAAATCTTGGATAAGAAGGATCATATTCTATGCTCCAAGGTTATACCTCAAGTCAAAGTTTTGTGGAGAAACCACGATGTGGAGGAAATGACCTGTGAGTTAGAATCTGAAATGAAATCAAGGTATCCTCAACTCTTCGACATACCAGGTACGTACCCCAATTTTGAGGACGAAATTTCATAAGAAGGGGAGGTTGTACGACCCCAACTTTTATGAATAAAGATTAATTTTTCTCGAAATATATTTTTGAATATTATGGTGTGGATTTGATATAATGTTATAGTTGTGGGCAATATTTACAAATTTTGCAAAGTAAGAAAGTTGTTATAAAATATTCGATTGGTCGGGGAGTATTCGTTTTAACGGGAAATATTCGATGACAAGACAATCATCAGTGGATCATTAACGGAAGTATCATTTGAGTTAGAAAAGTATGAAATATCTTTTATAAAATTAGAAACCATTAACTGGTGAAATACCCAAAGTGGTAAAGTATAATAATCTGGCGTGGTTGCATAGTAGCACACGGTATTGTATAACATCTTTTATTATTGATGCTTACGTGAGAAGTCACTTAGTTATACTTAATTATTGCTATAGTAATTGCTACATAATATCTCTCATATTATTGATTCAATTATTGTCACAGTATCATCTACATAATATTTTATATTATTAAATCAATAATTGAGACGACAAAGTTATTCATATTATTATTTGCAATATTAACAATGTCTAGAAGTTCTGTCAAGGAGAGGTTTGGTCACCTAATTGCGCGCCAATAAGAAGAAATCCTTATCGGAAAGCCCCCTCTTTCTTGGGAATGATTTGGTTATTAAATATTATGAGTTATAATATTAATGATGAATACGTTCGTGTTGATTAAAGATGAAATTGATATTTTCATTATGTTGGGAATATTAGTGTTAGCTGAAATCGACATTTATTTCGATAATAATTGATTTCTGGAGGTTAAATTGACCAATCAGATAATTAATCGGATAAATGAGCAATTAATTGCTATTAGTTCACATGCATATAACTATTTGATCACATGAATGGAACTATTGATTCACATGGATGTACTATTGATTCACATGCATGTACTATTAGGGGAGGTGGTGCAAGTTTGATAATACTTGTAGGACTAAATTAAAAATGGAGGAAAAGATGAAGGTACTATACTATAATAATTCGAGCCCCAACACGTGCAATTATCGAAACTATGTTTTCCTATAAATAAAAGCTCATTCTTCTTTCACTCTCACCAATTCACTAAGACTCACAAGAGCAATTATAGAGAGAGAAGCTATAGGGAGAAATAAGAAGAGTATCCTGCTACTTCACTATTCCAGTATCCAGTCTTCTTCAAAGGTAAGGGATATTATTTTTTTCAGTATTCGTAAGAAATAATATTTTTTGTATTCGTAAGGAAATTTATTTCGTTCAATATTCATATGAAATAATATTTTCTTCCATACTCTATAGTATATAAGTAATATTATTTCATTTCGTATTCCTACTTCTACACTCATTTTGTTAAAGTATTGATTCTATACTCCGTGAAATTAGTAGAATATCCTTTTAATTTGCGCTTCATCTAGTATCGTTTCACAAGGATATTTTTCTGAACATTCTTGATAATTGTTAATCTTTTCATGCCGGAGTACTGTTCATGGGGTACTATTCATAAAGTACTATTCATAAAGTACTATGCCTAAAGTATTATTCACATAGTACTATTCACTCTGGTACTATTTATCCGGGGTACTATTCATGAAAAAAATTAATTTCTTCTCTATCCAAATCATTTTTTATATATTATTATTCTTAAATTTTACTCCACAAAGCAATATCATGTTGAAAATTTGGACATTATTGAATTATGGATAAATTAAATTATAAATCTTTAAAATTTATCCTTGCCTTCATTTAATTGAATTCATATATCATTGTCATCAGCCTCATGTTTATATTGTGATGAAAGTCGTCTTTGGCCGTAGTGCATAGATGGACTGTTGATTTGTATAATTATGACCAAGGATTATTCCGTATAATCATGATCGTAATGTTACAATGTGGTAAAAGTCCTCATTAGCCCGTAGTGCATTGATGGACAGTGGTTGGCGTGATCATGACCATTGGTGAAAACACGAATATCCTTGGCCCGTAGTGAATGGATAATTCGTGGTTGTGATACTAATTAATATCCTTGGCCCGTAGTGCATGGATAATTCAGCGATATGGATTATTTATTAAGCTGAGTCTTAACGATAAAATTGATGATAAACTTTTTAAATCATAGAAGATAGTAGATATCATGCTCTACTTGACTCTTCTAATGGATTGCTTATTTTGCTGCAGTTAAACTTGATGTTTATTGTATTTTATCAGTTTAACACTGTTGAAGGCTAACGATAATTTATTCTGCATTATCTTAGTTATAATATTTCTTACTGGGCTAGTTGAGCACACCCTTTTGCTTTCATTGTTCTATTCGGGAAATGAGAACGTACCCGGGACTAGTCGGGGAACGGAGTGATGGTTTGAGATGGTGTTATAGTAGTCCTCACTATTCTATGAAATAGTGTGATAATAATTGTAATGAGGACTCCATTTGAGTTTAGATATTGTCTAGAAGATAATATTCGTATAAAATCTCTCAGCTCATGATGTATAATTAAGTTTATATTTGTATTTTGTACCATGTATTTGGCGACTCAGAATGGGTGATGTATACCTATTTTGGAGGCGTCACAATTTCTCCTTACTAGCGCGCAATTAGGTGACCAAAGCCCTTTCCTAGACAGAACTTCCTTAGACATTGCCAATAAGGCTATCAAATAATATTATTCAAATTATATGAATTATTGATCTGATAATGGGAAATATTGTGCAGTGACAATTATTGAATTAACAATAATATAAAAATATTGTGTAATACTGTGTGCTACTGTACAGTAATGTGTATTACTTTATTTTACCCACCGGGTATTCCAACAGTTTTAACGGTAACCGTTACGCCGTTATTATTAAAAAAACTCGGTCGTGTTTCTTCATCCAACAATTTTCTGTTATGGGACCCACAAATAGTTGCACCGTTATACAAATATTCCCCGACATCAAGAATATTCCACGACCAAACGAATATTCCCCAATAACAATGAATATTTTATAACCATTTTCTTATTTTGAAAATTTTACATATATCACCCTTAACTTTAAACTTTTATCAATTTAACTATTTAATAAATAGAAAAATTGAATACTTTTATTTCATAAAATTCGGGGTCTTACACTAGCAATCACAAAAGCCTTTTCTATCTCCTATACCCAAGTTGGGGCTTATATAGGGTCAGTTGTCCCTCTAAACTCTGGCGATCCTACTGCCTTGAAGTCTTTAAAGTTCACCAATCGATTGTCTAGCTGATTTTCGGCGGCTGGTAGTCCATTCTGCATAGCTTGATCTAACATATTCTCAAAAATCTGCATTGGGTCTGGTTGTCCTCCAGCATTGTTAACAGATTCTTCTGCTCTTTGGTTCCGGTTTTGTCATTTTGGCGGCATTATCCGATTAAATAAAACCATAAATTATTCTTTATTGACTTACATTTTATGCCTTATCGTATAAGTTTAACATATAACGCTAATTAATTTAAAACTCAAATAATCATGTTCTCAAAATATCCAACTATCAGATAGATACATACTATCTTAATATAAAACTTATTTCTTTCATCAAACATATATTCATATTCATGCAACTAATTCATAGTACTTTACACAATATAACACATATCGCTATAAACATTTGTTATCCCTTTGCGACCACAAAAGTCAGGATTCGCTGCTATAACTTATACAAAAGTTGAGAGTATTACATTACACACACACACACATATTGTAAAGACTGGGAATTTTCAAACAATTATATCTGTATTTTTACAAATAATTTTTTTTAATTAATTATTGTTAATATCGGTATCATGAATAATATTTTGAAATTTATGCGATATAAATTTAGTAGGATAGTCAATTTAAAATTTTAAGTTGACTAAAAATGAAAGTAAAGTCGGTTATGGTTCAAAACCTTAATTTTGGATTTTGAATAAGGAATGAGAATATTAATATAATATTAATTATATTTCAGTGTTATAAGTATCTACTTTATGTGTGTAATGTTAATTGTTGAAAGGTTATGGTGCAGTATTAGAAAACCCTAGTATCAAATTGGTAAACCCTAATTTGAAATCCAAATAGGACTTAAGACTAATAAGAGATGGTGTTAATATGATTAATGACAAGTATTATAGATTTTAATGTTAATTAGGGAAACCCTAATTATTAGAAACCCTAATTGCTAAGTTAGAAACTCTAATCGCTAATTTAGAAAACTTAATGTTAAATAAGAAACCTTAATCTTAATTTGTGAGTTTTAAGTAATTAGGAAACCAAAATTTAAAAAAAATTAGAAAGTTTAATTTCCATTTTAAACCCTAATTAAAAATCCTAGAAATTTAATTTTTTTGCAAACCCTAAAGGTTGAGACAAGATGCCTAGAAAGCCATTAAAATTACAAGTATAATGACTAAAGTGCCCTTTTTACAATCTTTAATAAGTTGGAGTGTAGATCTTGTCAAAATTGGAGTTGGTGACCAACACTAGATTGCCATGTGACTAAAAACATCTCTAATCAGCCATATCTTGACACATACATCAACCCAATTCATTGTATCAATTGATATAAGGATTAAGAGAGAGAAAAGTTCATAAACTAGCTCATTTGTTCACCAAGCACTCAACCAAACTCTCTCAACCTCAAACCAATGAATTCCTTTAGTGGACCAGTCCCAAATCAAGTTCCAAGAACATCAAAAACAGATTAGGAAGCCAAGATTCAATTTTGATCAAAGTAAGGTATAAACCCTAACCAAGAATCTGATCTTTAATGCTATGTTAAAAGTTATGTTATTGTGTTTAATCTAGTGTTATTATATGTTATTTAGTTATCTATAATGTTACATCATAGATCCATAACATCAAAATGCTCAAAAATCAAGTTTTCCAAAACTGTCAAGAACCCTAGATTTATGGCCTGACACTCGAATGTCAGGGGCCATAGATCTAAATCTGTTTATGGTGTTTCTTGTTTTATGTATTAGACTTGTAGTATGCTATGAGGACTATGATCTGGACTTGAAATCATGCTTATATCATGTATAAATTTCAAGTGGATGGTCAAACTGCATTGACCGGCCATGAGTTAACAATTCTAGGTCACCCAGATTTTACCCAGAAAGCTCTGACAACGAGTTAATAGGCTCTGATTTGTTAGGTGTTATGTGATTTGTTTTTGTTGTTGTATCTATGTTATAGTATGTTATATGAACTACAATGTCATGCCTTTAGATCACCTATATGACAAACATGATGAAATTAGTGGACAGTCAAAGTAGCATGAATGATCACGAAAACTTTTTTTGAGTAACCTAGAAAACTTAAGAACAAGAGTTCTGACAGGGTTTGACCATCTTGGATCTGATGATTGTGTTGTTGTTAGACTATACTAGTGTAATAGATCTGTTCTTTGTTATGTGGACTACAATCTGGAACCCTTAAAACACCAAAACAATACATGTAAAGCAAGTTGTGGAAGCCCAAAATAGGCTACTCGAACTGTTCTTAATTTCCGGGTAACCCAGAAAATGAAGAACAACTCTGACAGCTACCTTGCAAGCTTAGATCTCATTTGTGTGATAATGTATAACCCTGATGAGTGTTGGATCATGTAGTATTACATCAATACTACTAGATCTAACCATTAGCATGCCCAACAACAACATAAACATTGAATTAAGATTGGTCAAAGTAGGTACCTTGAACACTGATTATTAATGTTCCTGAGGCTCAAGAACACCTAAAGCGACAGTTTCTGTCGTTAAAGGCTTTAGCAACAGATTTATTAATTTTAATTAAATTAAATTCCAAAAATCATTTAAAAATAGAAATTAATTTCTAAAAATTCTAAAATTAGTTTTAAAAATTATTTTAAGTTATAAAAATTAACTTTTAATAATTTGACATATTTTTCATTAATATTATTATTTATTTGAATTATAATGATATTTAATTTATTTAATAATTAAATTAAATAAATTAGTTAAAATGATTTTAATATTATAAAAATTATTTTAAATGAGAATAGAGAGTTTAAAAAATTTTAAGTTATAATAAATGACTTTTAATATTTTGATGAATAATACTTTAATATTTAAATATTAATAGTAATTATTTAAAATGATTTAAAATGTTTTAAAAATCATTTAAGGGTAATAATAATGTTTTAAAAATATTTTGAGTTATTATAAATAACTTTAATATTTTGGCAATGGTTTCATTAATATTTTAATATTATTTAAATATTAATGATAATAGAATTATTTAGTATTTAAATCATTTAAATTGATTCCAGTGTTTGAAAAATCATGATATATGATAATAATAATTTAAAAATTATTATAAGTCATTGAAAATTAATATGACCGATATTTGAATTATCTAAAATAATATTGAAGCTACAGAATAGAGTTTAATTGAAAATAAACTCAATAATTATCCTATAAAGCCATCAATACACTGAATTGATTCCGAAATTGACCCGAACCAATATAAGATGACTTGATAAGTGTCTATTTATGTCCTAATGACTGTTACACATATGTTATAATGTATTTAAGCTATGTAATGACTGCAAATAACAGTACTATGTGTTACGATGTACTATTCTAATCAAAAGAATAATCTTATGAATGATAGGTCTCTGCATAAAAGATAGAACTAAGTAGCAGTAATCAGCTATCAAGGCAAGTATCTAAACCTTACGCACTACTTTTATTTTGTGAAAACAAATATAAGTTTATGCAAGTTCTATAATCTTTTATTATTCAAGTATCTTAACCTTTGTATTTACTTATGCAATGATCCTATTTAAGTAAGTTATTGAATTATATTCCTGTTGTACAAACTGCTTAACTCTATTGTTATTGATCAAGATATATCTTATTTATAGATAGTTAAGTTTGGTTATGCAAGTGTCCTCACTTAGATAATGGTTGTATTTAATCATATGTTGATATATACCTATTGGTTTCCAGTATGTATACAATAATTAAAAGTCTTCTAAGCTATTTGATTCGGCTAGACATAGATTTAAAAATATCGTTGGACATGATAGAACATTATTGGTATCCAACTGAATTGTTTTGGTTCGGATTCCAGACTAAGTATGAACATCTCGAATCTGAGAAACTTTTGTGCACCAATGGTGGATATGATGAACGAAAATATCGTTCTGATATGTAGTATTGATCAATACATGGCATAACGGGCTGATCACCCTCTGTGCCCATAAGACATGATGGTTTACGAATGAAGTTTTGTATAACCTTTTCAAAAATTGAAAATAAAGTTCATAGTCTGTCAACTGCTCTCCATTTATAGTCAGTACATAGTTTCAAAATTGAAATAGAATTTATATGTTGTTCAGTATTGCTTCAGTTTACTTCACAACTGTTGTCTCATTATTGAAGTGCAGTTTAAAGAAAACATTTACTTCTTTCAGCTTAAAGTTTATTATCTGCTATTACTTGTAGGGCAATCAAATGCTCATCCTTGCTTTAAATTTAAATATTTTCAGCTAAGCGTGAACGACTTGAAGGTTCTAACAAGGACAAAGGAAAGGGAAAGCTGGCAGAATAAGTTTTATGGTATCTTACGTAATAGTTAGACTTTATTAAAATGATAATATTTATTATCTATCATGTAATGAAATGTTTTAAAGGTCGCGTACCTGGGATTAGACAACTCTAATATATATATTAAGTTTGTTATTTATATTATTAATATTATTCTGCTCAAAGAAATGGTATCATGTTGCACCAAGTTTGGGTTTTAAGTACCTGAATTTGGGGGCTTCACATGTTGGTATCAGAGCTTTATGTTAGAAACCTTAGATGGGGTATACCTTAGGCTATAACCTTAGGATAGAGGAAAGCGTTGAAAATATAAATAACTCAAATAGAGTTTAAAAGGAGATGAATTAAATAAATTCATCGTAAAAAAATAAAAGTAACCTATATAAAACTATTATTTGATGTGTGTATATATTATATATTAATCAAGATAGTTTATGTGTAGACGTCAGGTGGAAAAGGATTAGGATACTCTTAGATTGTAAAGAAGGAGAAAATCTCCATAACCGATGTGAGATCCCAAATTTTATGAAATGAAAGTATTCAATTTTCTTATAATTATTATTTTATTTAGTAAATGGTTAAATTGAGAAAGGGTTAAAGTTAAGGGTGATATGTGAAAATTTTGCAAAGTAAGCAAGTTGATATAAAATATTCGTTGTGTCGGGGAATATTCGATTTGGTGGGGGAATATTCATTTAAATAGGGAATATTCGTACGACGGCATAATCATTAGTGGACCCCATAATAGAGGTACTGTCGTAGTTAGAAAATGACTAAAATATTTTTAAAAATAATGGCAAAAGTTTTACCGTTAAACTGTTGAACTACCCGGTAGTAAAAGTACAGTAATACGCATGGTTGCATAGTAGCACACGGTATTGATTATTGATGCTTACGTGAGAAGTCACTCAGTTATACTCAATTATTGCTACAGTAATTACTACATAATATCTCTCATATTATTGATTCAATTATTGTCACAGTATCATCTGCATAATATTTAATATTATTAAAAAATAATTGAGACAACAAAGTTATTCATAATATTATTTGCAATATTAACGATGTCTAGAAAGTTCTATTGAGGAGAGGTTTGGTCACCTAATTGCACGTCAATAGGGAGAAATCCTTATCGGAAAGCCCCTTTTTTCCTGGGAATGATCTGGTTGTTAAATATTATGAGTTATAATATTAATGATGAATAATTTCGTGTTGATTAAAGAGGAAATTGATATTTCCATTGTGTTGGAATTATTAGTGTTAGTGGAAATCGATATCTATTCTGATAATAATTGATGTATGGAGGTTATATTGACCACTCTGGTAATTAATCGGATAAATGAGCAATTAATTACTATTAATTCACATGCTTATAACTATTTGTTCACATGTGTGTACTATTGATTCATATGCATGTACTATTAGGGGAGGTGGTGCAAGATTGATAATACTTGAATGACTAAATTAAAAATGGAGGTATAAATGAAGGTACTATACTGTAATTATTTTTTTCACATGTATAGAACTATTGATTCACATGATTGTACTATTGATTCACATGAAGTACTATTAGGGGAGGTTGTGCAAGTTTGATAATACTTACAGGACTAAATTAAAAATGAAGGAATAGATATAGGTATTATACTGTAATATTTTGAGCCCCAAAACATGCAATTATCGAAACTATATTTTCCTATAAATAGAAGCTCATTCTTCCTTCAATCTCACCAATTCACTAAGACTCATAAGAGCAATTATAGAGAGTGAAGCTATAGAGAGAAAGAAGAATAGAAGTCTGCTACTTCACTATTGCAGTATCCAGCCTTCTACTAAGGTAAGGGATAATATTTTTGTTCATTATTCATAAGAAATAATATTTTCTTCCATACTCTATAGTATATGAGTAATATTATTTTGTCTCATATTCATGATTATACCTTCATTCTGTTAAAGTATTCCTTATATACTCCGTGAAATTAGTAGAATATCCTTGATATTTGCGCTTCATCCAGTATCTTTTTATGGAAATATTATTATGAGCTTTCTTGAAAATTATTGATCTTTTCATGCCAGAATACTATTCATAAGTTACTATTTACGTGTTACTATTCACCCAGTTACTATTCACTGGAATATTATTCACTCGAGTATTCGGGACACTTTTCATGCCAGTGTACTATTCATGAGTTACAATTCACCCGGTTACTATTCACACAGGTATTTGGGGCACTTTTTATGTTGTAGTACTATTCACGAGGTGGTATTCCTGAAGTACTGTAACGCCCCAGAAAATTGAACCTTTGTAAATACTTTTAATAATGAATAAAATAATATTATTTATTATTATTACGTGTTGATAAGATGAATGTCATTCTATAACTTAGAAACGTCAGAATGTCGTAGTATTTTAACTACGTGAATGAATTAAAGTGTTTGAATTTCTAAGACAAAAATAAAAGCTTTCCAAGAAATTTTTTGAAAAACACAATTCATCGATTTTTGCTCGGGAATTATTTTTGAACTTTCGAGAAATGCGTAACGTTATAATATCGAGGTGAGATTGATTATGTAATAATAATCTAAGTATGGAAAATGAAATATTTTGCATGCAGACC
Source organism: Panax quinquefolius (assembly GCA_020205615.1). NCBI lineage: Eukaryota > Viridiplantae > Streptophyta > Magnoliopsida > Apiales > Araliaceae > Panax > Panax quinquefolius. The sequence continues at coordinate 392,268 of JAINUW010000421.1, forward strand.
TAATTTGGGAACGTTAGGTTTATTAAGCGTTAAGGAAATAAAGTTGTAATTGTATGATGCGTATGCATTGTACGAGGTAATGAACGTAAGTATAATATGACGTATTATACTATTAAGAATGGAGAATGAAATAACATATATTATGAATAAATATACGAGCTAGCATACGAGAATTATACGTGGTGTATATATGTTAAGTTGTTAATTAAATGTAATGAACTTGTAGGATTATTAGCTTAAGGATAGAAGTCAAATATAATGTGATACTCAAGCCCAAGTGTTTGATAAATCATAAGTCCAATCTATTGTAGTATAAGCCCAATAAGAATTAGCTAGATAAATTAGCAAGCCCAATGAATTAGACATGATCCATGGGGCAAACCAAGTGAGAAATGGGTAGACTTGATGGGCAAACATGTTGTGTGGTGACCAAGTGTTGTGCTAGATAAGAAAGGAATAGTAAGGAGGTGGATTAAGGAGGTTTAACTAAGGAGGTGGGATGTGTTAAAGTCTATAATGCCCTCGCTTTGAGTTGCCTATAAATAAAAGGATTCTTAATTCTATTGTTGGTTGTTAAATTCCTCTCAACTCCTCTCAAGATAAGCAACTTAATTGTTAAAGAGAATAACTAACATAAGCACTTATAAGTCATTTCAACCTTTGCTAGATTTTCCAAAGGGAAGTGAATTAATAGTCTTCAAGGGTAAGACTCATGTCTATTATCTTTATCTCTTCTATGATAAGATTGATAAAGAAGTGTGATTATATGCTAAGAAGTCATTAATGAATGAACTTAAGCCGAATAAGTTGAATAAGCAACTTGAACCTAAATAAGTTGATAAACTTGCGAAGAACTTGTCATATGTTTGTCATGTGATGTTAGTATGTTCAATATAGTATGAGAGCATTGATTGATGGACTTAAGTTCATATTAAGTCATAAGCATGAAAAATTATAGTTAATAAGTTAAATAAGTCATTGACTTATAAGAATAAGTCAAAACCTACTTTGATAATAAGTTGGTGTAATAAGTAACTTGAAATGTTCATGTGAAGATTAAAATCCATTTAGAATGATTAGTAATATGGTATTGCCGGAATTCACACGATTGGACGGTAATCGTCGAATTCGTAAAATTCTCGGAATGGAAGTCGTATTTTGTGTTTGAAGTCAGAAACATTGGTTTTCGATGGAGACACGTCATATTTGGCATTATAGAGTTGCGGACTCAAAAATGACCGAATTCCGAATTAGAACAAAGAAACGAGCGTTGAACATTCACGAACGTTTCTCGTAATCGTTAAAAATGAACTAATAGGTGAAATTTTAGCGAACGAAGTCAAATAGATAAAATTCTTACATGAACGCATAGAGTATGTAATTTTTGAACCATAGGCTTTTGAACGAGCCAATTCTGACTTATAACGAAGAAGTTATGTGTCCGGGAGTTTGCCAAATTTCTAAAAGCTGTAAATTTTCTAAGGCACAGAGTTGGCGCCGCGACGCCAACCCATAGCCAAATGGTGGCGCTGCAGTGCCGGGCATAGTGTCATTACCTACTGCAGAGTCGTCATAGTCACGAAGGAGAGTTATGTGATGACTGGCGCATGATCCTAGGGTTTTGACAGACAAGAATGTTTACAAGTATAGAATGAAAGATAACTCATTAGCAATGAACTAAGGTATAAATATAACATTGTTAAGGCATTGTTAGACACTTAATGTATGATGATTGAAGGTTAATAATCAATTGAAGATGAACGTAATGAGAATGACATAATGAAAAGCCAGAACCAATAATTAGAAATCTAACCCTTGTTTCAGTTCAGTCTGGACAAGCTTTGAAATTCATGTATTCTTTCACATGAAGTCTTGTATGATGAAGTCAAAACCAATTCTTTCTGCTAGACTTATGTTATGTTTCTATCAAGCATGATTAATGTTTACCGAGGTATATTGGTGTGGTTTTCAAATGAAGACTGAGTATGCTAAAATGTTTTCATCATTTAACGACAAGCATGTGAGGTTGCCACAACTTAAACGCATACACGTTTAATGAATATAGTGTTGATCAACATAGAGTACTATAGGCTGATCACCTAGACGTGCTCGTAAGTAATGTCAGACTTACGAACTTAATGTCGGGATATCCTTTTCAAAAGAACTTATGAAATGCTCAAGGTCTTGGACCGGAACTGATGTTTTACTGAATATTGTTGTTGTAAAACGTTTTAAATGAAAAGAAGTGGTATTTTGAATTATCGATAGTAGTTCGTAACTATTGTTCAGTTATTGAAGATATACGAGTTCTATGTTTCAAGCATATTGTATATTAGAATTATAGTACTTGCTGAGCTAGTCATGCTCACTCTTGCTTGAACCATATGAACATAGCAAGGATAAAGGCAAGGCGAAGACGAACACTTAGAGTTCTTATGTAATAGTATAGGTGAACGAATGCAATATATTTGATATTATGACAAGAACAAATGTATGGGTTATAAAGAACCTGGGGGAATGTAATATTATTTCTAATATATAGAAGACATATTTTTTTCTTTTGAGACTTTTCAATTGAATGTATGTGTGAATGGTAGTACCGTGTAGCACCATCTGTCGGGTTGGAAGATACCCAAATTTGGGGGTGTCACAGGTTGGTATCAAAGCATTAGGTTATAAAACTTAAGGGGGGATTAAAAACCTTAAGTCATAACCTTAAGAGAAATCAAAGAAGTACAAGAAGAAAATAACCTTATAAAAATGCATTATGATTATGTTATGTGTTTTTATTATTCTACTGACATGTAATAATCAACTTAATTGTTTTATGTATATGTCAGGAGTTAATGAAATGTATGTAGATGGTCAAGCCATTAGTGAAGAATCAGTGAACCAAGTAGAGGTTTTACCGAACCCCATAGCAGCAGATCTGGATGTAGTGATTATCGAGTCTGGAGACTCAGATGATGCTGACTATATGTTAGTATTCGATGGGATGATATAGGAGGAAGTGGAGACCGTGTCTTTTAATCCAGTAGCTATAGCATTGGAGATAGCTCCTGGGTGTTGATAATGTCTTTGTTCATGTCAATATTGGATAAAAATATCCATTACTATCAGGAGGTCAAGGAGCTAAAGGTAGAGCTCCAGATGGTTATAGAGGACAAGACTGATGTCGAGTCCATGTGGGAGCAGGAACATGATGAGAGGATTTTGGCTAAGGACAAAGTCCACGAGTTAAAGCATCGGGTCTTTGAGCTCAAGGAGGAGCTAAAGACCAAACTGCAGAAGATAGGGAGGATGTCCTATATTCATAGGAGTTCTCACATGATTTCCAAAGCAGAGTAGTCGGGTTATCCTCAGAGGAGGGGGGAGACGCGACATACTATCAGCCGTGATATTATTGTTGGTCTTGCCAAGGCAGATTTTAATAATGCCTTAAGGTAGATGTAGACTAGTAGTAGCTAGAGTAGTTTCAGTATATAAATATTTTGTAAGTAGTAGTGACGTAAAGCCCTCTTTGTATAGTGAAGGGTAGTCTTTTGGAAAGCAACATCGGGAAAGTAATGTAATCAACTTAGGCTGTTTATGTAAGCGATGTAGTATTATACTACGAAGAATGAATAGAAGTCCTTTTTATGGAAAGCAATGAGTAATGGATGTTGGAGTTATTGTTTAAAATTAAATGATAACTAATAAAGAAAGGAATAATAACGAAATGTGTTTATTGTATCAGAAAAATGCCGCAGAGAAGAGTGCAACATAATCAAGGTGCTAAAATGAATCAGCAGGAGGGAGGTCCGGTTAACCCGATGCAGGAGTTTGTTAACCTGTTAACAGCTTCCTTTAATAAAACAGGGGCTAATATCCCCGTAAATCCTGGAGTAGCACGAGCTACTACCTTTAAGGATTTTAAGAGTGTGGGTTCGTCGGAGTTCAGAGGAACTACGGACCCTATTGAAGCCCAAATGTGGGTTAAGGAGATAGAGAAGGCATTTGTGATAGAAAATATCGACGAGGCCCAAAAGGTTGCCTTTGCAACCTATATGATGAAGGGAGAGGCCAACTTTTGGTGGGAACCTAATCAGGCTAGGGTCGGGATAGCGAATCTGACATGACAGAGGTTCAAGGAGATATTCCTTGAGAACTATTTTCCCATGAGCATGCAAGGGAGGATGGAGATGTTATTTCTCGAGTTGAAACAAGTGGATATGACGGTTCCCCAATACACCGCTAAGTTTAATGAACTGGCGAGGTTCGCTCCACACCAAGTGGATACTGAGATTAGGAAGGCGCAACGATTTGAGCAAGGCTTGAAACCCTGGCTCTATAACCGTATTTCGGTGTTCCAAAGTATTTCTTTTGGAACCATTTTAGAGAAGGCGATAATCGCCGAAGGTGGTAGCCAGTACCACAAAGATAAGAAAAATAAGTGGAAAGTGGATGGGGGAGTGGAGATCGAAGGAGCCAGCGGTAGTGGCGAGGGACAGAAGATGAAGGTGTTTAGCTCTGGGAATACTGGAGTGAAGCAAGGAGACCCGAAGAGGAGGATGGAGGCCTGCAAGACCAATGGGAAGACTCATTTAGGAGTCTATCTCAAGGGGAAGGTCATCTGTTATAACTATGGACAAGAGATGCACATTGCGCCTAACTGTCCGAGTTCAAAGAAGAACCATGGGTGCTTTATGTGTGGGTCAACCGACCACATGGCAAAGAACTGCCCGAATAAGGGGACGGATGGGAACCGGGGCACTAATATCAGTAAGTTAGCTATTAGTGGACCAGCGCAGCCGGGTAAGCCGATGGGTCGTACCTTTAACATGACAGTCCAAATGAAGTTGCATCAAGGGACATCGTCGCAGGTATTATTCCGATCAATGACATAAATGCTTACGTGCTATTTGATTCGGGTGCTACTTGTTCGTTTATAGCATGCAATTTTGCTAGACGATTAGGATTACATCCCAAAAAGTTGCCTATACCTTTAAATATGAAGGTAGCAAACGAAGAAATAATTCGTGTGGAAGATGTTCATAGGAGTTGTTGCATTGATATACGGATTGTAAATTATCGGTAGATTTGTTACCGATAAAGTTAGGAGAATTCAACGTAATTCTCGGAATGGATTGGTTAGTTAACCATGGGGAAATTATAGATTGTCAAAAGAAATGTGTGAACATTAAATCGTTAAAATAACCTCGGGTAGTATTTTATGGGAATAGATCTCCAGGACGTTCGTGTTGTCTAACCATGACACAAACTAGGAAATTATTGAGGAAGGGATGTGTAGGTTACCTGTGCCATGTTGTTGATACCCAAAGAGTGGTAGCAACCATGGAACAAATACCGATAGTGAGAGAATTCGCCGATGTATTTTCGAGTGAATTGCCTGGTCTTCCGCCGGATAGGGGGACAGAGTTTGTGATAGACATCATGCCAGGAGCGACACCAGTTTCTAGGGCACCGTATCGCATGACGCTAGTGGAGATGAAGGAGTTGATGGTGCAGTTGCAAGAACTATTGGACAGAAAGTACATTCAACCTAGTGTTTTGCCGTGGGGAGTACCGGTACTGATTGTTAAAAAGAAGGACGGATCATTAAGACTTTGTATCGACAACCGAGAGTTGAACAAGTTAACGATAAAGAATAAATACCCATTGCCCAGGATCGGTGATTTCTTTGATCAATTGAAAGGGGCTAAGTATTTTTCTAAAATAGATTTAAGAACGAGGTATCACCAGTTGAAGGTTAGGAAGGACGATGTACAAAATATAGCATTCAGGAATCGTTATGGTTATTACGAGTTTCTGGTGATGTCATTTGGGTTGACAAATGCACCAGCTGCATTTATGGATATGATGAACAGAGTGTTCAAACAATATTTGGGCAAGTTCGTCGTGGTGTTTATAGATATTCTAGCCTATGCTAAGACGCCAGAAGATCATGCTGAACACCTAAGGTTAGTGTTAGAGACAATAAGAAAGGAGAAGTTATATGCAAAATTCACTAAGTGTGAATTTTGGTTGGAGAAGGTACAATTTGTAGGTCATGTCATTGACTATGAGGGGATTTCAGTAGATCTAGCGAAGGTGGAAGCCGTGATGAATTGGGAATAACCGAAAATGCCGACTAAGGTGCGGAGTTTCCTAGGGTTAGCAGGTTACTATCGGAGATTCATCCAGGATTTTTCAAAGATAGATACCCCGTTGACTAACTTGACAAGGAAGACGGTGAAATACGCTTGGAATGATAAGTGTGAGGACAACTTTCAAGAACTAAAGAAGAGGTTGAGTGAAGCGCCTGTTTTGTCATTGCCCGATGACACAGGAAATTTTGTAGTTTATAGCGATTCTTCGCATAGAAGACTTAGTTGTGTGCTCATGCAGCATGGAAAGGTCATTGCGTATGCATCTAGGCAGTTGAAGGATTATGAAAAAGCTTACCCTACTCATGATCTGGAACTGGCCGCAATAGTTTTTGCTCTAAAGATATGGAGACATTATCTTTATAGAGAAAAATGTGAGATATACATGGACCACAAGAGTCTAAAATATATCTTCACACTGAAGGAGTTGAATATGAGGCAGAGGAGATGGCTGGAGTTGATAAAGGATTACGACTGTGAAATCCTGTATCACCCTGAAAAAGCCAATGTAGTTGCCGACGCCTTAAGTAGGGAGGGTCGGGAAAAGTTGTCTTTGTTAACGGCTCAAATTGAGTTAATAATAGAGATGGCTAGGACGGAGTTGGAAGTGAAGTTGCCAAGTGAAGTAGGACAAATGTTGTTTACAACGGAGATGCAATCTACCATCATAGAGAGAGTTAAGGAGGTGCAACTCAAAACTGATGAGTATGACTGGATGAAGGAGCGGATGGCCAATGAAAAAGATATTAAGTACAGTCTTGATAATGAGGGATTATTAAGATTTGAAGGAAAAATTTGGGTTTTGAATGAGACGGAATTAAAGGAGCAGGTGTTACAAGATGCTCATAGTTTGAGGTTTTCGATTCATCCTGGTAGTGCTAAGATGTATCAAGACCTTCGACAGAGTTTTTGGTGGCCGAACATGAAGAGGGAGATAGCAGAGTACGTGAGTAGGTGCTTAACTTGCCAGAAAGTTAAGGTCGAACATCAACGACCAAGTGGCTTGTTACAGTCATTGGAAATTCCAGAGTGGAAGTGGGAAAATATCACGATGGATTTTGTGGTGGGACTTTCGACTACAACGAAAGGGTATGATGCGATTTGGGTAATAGTGGATTGATTGATGAAGTCGGCTCACTTTTTGCCAATTAGGGTCAAGTATAACTTAGACCAATTAGATAGACTTTATATTAAGGAAATAATTTCTAGACATGGAGCACCAATATCGATTGTGTCAGATCGTGATCCACGATTGACATTGAATTTTTGGAGGAGTCTACAAGAGCAGTTAGGAATGCAGTTGAAGCTGAGTACGACGTATCATCCATAAACGGATGGACAGAGTGAGAGAATAATTCAGACGTTAGAAGATATGCTAAGATCTTGCATCATGGATTTCAAGGGTAGTTGGGATGATCATCTACCATTAGTAGAATTAGTATATAACAATAGTTATCATGCAAGCATAGGTATGCCGCCTTACGAAGCTTTGTACGGAAGAAAATGCAGAACGCCACTGTATTGGGATGAGGTAGGAGAACGCCGAATGCTGGGACCAAAATTGGTGCAGCAAACAGTGGACATTGTTAAACTGATACAGATGCGTTTGGTAGCAGCTCAAGACAGACAGAAGAAGTTTACGGATCCGCATAGAGTGAATAGAGAATTTGAAGTAGGTTCGTACATATTTCTAAAAGTATCTCCCTGAAAAGGAAAGATACATTTTGGACAGAAGGGAAAGTTAAGTTCGAGGTTCATAGGACCTTTTGAGGTATTGAAACGAGTGGGTGAGGTAGCATATATGATAGCATTACCTCCAGACCTAGAATGAATACATAATGTATTTCATGTATCCGTGTTACATCCCTATAAGCCAGATTATAAGCACATGATAGAATATGAACCTATTCATTTCGAGAAGGACTTAACGTATGAGGAAATGCCGATTCAAATTGTCGATCGAAAAGAACAAGTTCTGCGGAATAAAGTCATACCTTTCGTGAAGGCGATATCGAAGAACCACGATGCAGAAGAAGCAACGTGGGAGTTAGAAGAAATGATGAAAAAGAATTATCCTCATTTATTTGTGTAATTTTTTTTTATATAGAGAGATTCTGGGGACAGAATCCTTATAAGAGGGAGAGAGTGTAACGCCCCAAAAAATTGAACCTTTGTAAATACTTTTAATAATGAATAAAATAATATTATTTATTATTATTACGTGTTGATAAGATGAATGTCGTTCTATAACCTAGTAACGCCAGAATGTCATAGTATTTTAACTACGTGAATGAATTAAAGTGTTTGAATTTCTAAGACGAAAATAAAAGCTTTCCGATAATTTTTTCAAAAAACACTATTCATCGATTTCTGCTCGGGAATTATTTTTGAACTTCCGAGAAATGCGTAACATTATAATATCGAGGTGAGATTGATTATGTAATAATAATCTAAGTATGGAAAACTTAATATTTCGCATGCGGACCTAATTTGGGAACGTTAGGTTTATTAAGCATTAAGGAAAGAAAGTTGTAATTGTATGATGCGTATGCATTGTAAGAGGTAATGAACGTAAGTATAATACGACGTATTATACTATTAAGAATGGAGAATGAAATAACGTATATTATGAATAAATATACGAGCTAGCATACGTGAATTATATGTGGTGTATATATGTTAAGTTGTTAATTAAATGTAATGGACTTGTAGGATTATTAGCTTAAGGATAGAAGTCAAATATAATGTGATACTCAAGACCAAGTGTTTGATAAATCATAAGTCCAATCAATTGTTGCATAAGCCCAATAAGAATTAGCTAGATAAATTAGCAAGCCCAATGAATTGAACATGATCCATGGGGCAAACCAAGTGAGAAATGGGTAGACTTGATGGGCAAACATGTTGTGTGGTGACCAAGTGTTGTGCTAGACAAGAAAGGAATAATAAGGAGGTGGAAGTTAAGGAGGTGGATTAAGGAGGTTTAACTAAGGGGGTGGGATATGTTAAACTCCATAATGCCCTCACTTTGAGTTGCATATAAATAGAAGGCTTCATAATTCTTTTGTTGGTTGTTAAATTCCTCTCAACTCCTCTCAAGATAAGCTACTTAATTGTTAGAGAGAATAAGCCACATAAGCACTTATAAGTCATTTCAACCTTTGCTAGATTTTCCAAAGTGAAGTGAAGTAATAGTCTTCAAGGGTAAGACTCATGTCTATTATTTTTATCTCTTCTATGATAAGATTGATAGAGAAGTGTGATTATATGCTAAGAAGTCATTAATAAATAAACTTAAGCCGAATAAGTTGAATAAGCAACTTGAACCTAAATAAGTTAATAAACTTGTGAAGAACTTGTCATATATTTGTCATATGATGTTAGTATATTCAATATAGTATGAGAGCATTGATTGATGGACGTAAGTTTATATTAAGTCATAAACATGAGAAATTGTAGTTAATAAGTTAAATAAGTCATTGACTTATGAGAATAAGACAAACCCTACTTTGATAATAAGTTGGTGTAATAAGTAACTTGAAATGTTCATGTGAAGATTAAAATCCATTTAGAATGATTAGTAATGAGGTATTGCCTGAATTCACACGATTGGATAGTAATCGTCGAATTCGTGAAATTCTCGAAAAGGAAGTCGTATTTTGTGTTTGAATTCAGAAACGTTGGTTTTTGATGGAGACACGTCATATTTGGCATTATAGAGTTGCAGACTCAAAAATGACCGAATTCTGATTTAGAACGAAGAAACGAACGTTGAACGTTCACGAACGTTTATCGTTTTAGTTAAAAATGAACTAATAGGTGAAATTTTAGCAAAAGAAGTAAAATAGATAAAATTCTTGCATGAACGCATAGAGTATGTAATTTGTGAACCGTAGGCTTTTGAAGGAGCCAATTCGGACTTATAACGAAGAAGTTATGCGTTTGGGAGTTTCGCCAAATTTGCAAAAGCTGTAAATTTTCTAAGGCATAGAGTTGGCGCCACGGTGCCAACCCAAGGCCAAATGGTGAGTCTTCTTGCACGGGCAGATCTGATGTCATTACCTCACAGCAGATGTCGTATTTGTGGTGTGAGAAGGAGAGTTATGTGTGGCGCCGCGGCTCCAGTCCTAGGGTTTCGACAGACAGGAATGTTTACAAGTATAGAATGAAAGATAACTCATTAGCAATGAACTAAGGTATAAATATAATATTGTTATGGCATTGTTAGACACTTAGTGTATGATGATTAAAGTTTAATAATCAATTGAAGATGAACGTAATGAGAACGACATAATGAAAAGTCGTAACCAATAATAATAAATCTAAATTATAATTTGATTGAGAAGAAGGGTAAGATATATTAGGGTCTATGTATGTTCATTGATGACCTAATGTGTTATGTGATATTATCATTACTGTAGAGACTTAGAGAATTAAAGTGTACATGTTATAAACAGTAGCAGACACTAAAGGCAAGTATTTTAACCCTTGTTTTAGTTCAGTCTGGACAAGCATTGAAATTCATGTATTCTTTCACATGAAGTCTTGTATGATGAGGTCAAAGCCAATTCTTTCGGCTGGACTTATGTTATGATTCTATCTAGCATGATTAATGTTTACTGAGCTATATTGGTGTGGTTTTCAAACGAAGACTTAGAATGCTAAAATGTTTTCGTCGTTTAACGACAGGCACGTGAGGTTGCCACAGCTTAAACGTATACACGTTTAATGAATGTAGTGTTGATCAACATAGAGTACTATAGGCTGATCACCTAGACGTGCTCGTAAGTAATGTCGGACTTACGGACTTAGTGCCGGGATATCCTTTTCAAAAGAACTTATGAAATGCTCAAGGTCATGGACCAGAACTGATGTTTTACTGAATATTGTTGTTGTAAAATGTTTTGAATAAAAAGAAGTGCAATTTTGAATTATCGATAGTACTTCGTAACTATTGTTCAGTTATTGAAGATATACGTGTTCTATGTTTCAAGCATGTTGTTTATTAGAATTATAGTACTTACTGAGCTAGTCATGCTCACTCTTGCTTGAACCATATGAACACAACTAAGATCAAACGGACCGAAGGCTCTGGCAAGGATAAAGACAAGGCGAAGATGAACCCTTAGAGTTCTTATGTAATAGTATAGGTGAACGATTGTAATATATTTGATATTATGACAAGAACAAATGTATGTGTTATAAAGAACCTGGGGGAATGTAATATTATTTCTAATATATAGAAGACATATTCGTTCTTTTGAGACTTTTCAATTGAATGTATGTGTGAATGGTAGTACCGTGTAGCACCATCTGTCGAGTTGGAAGGTACCCAGATTTGGGGACGTCACAAGTACTATTCATAGGGTACTATTCATGAGATACTATTCACAAGGTACTATTCACCTGAAAAATATATTTCTTTTCTATCCAAATTATTTTTGATATATGAATATTATTCTTGAATTTTACTCTATAAAGCAGTATCATGTTGACAATTTGGATATTTTTAAACTCTGGATAAATTAAAAGTCTTTAATATTTATCCTTGATTTCATTTGATTAATGTTTATATCATCGTCATCATCCTCATGCTTATATTATGATGAAAGTCATCTTTGGCTTATATGAATAGATGGACTGTTAATTGGTACGATTATGACCAAGGATTATTCGGTATAATCGTGACCGTAATGTTACAAATGATGTGGTAAAAGTCCTCATTGGCCCATAGTGCATTGATGAACATATGTTGGTATGATTATAACCATGTGTTCTCTTCGGCTAAGGGTGCAAAGATGAATTGTTGTTTGGCATGATCATGACCATTGGTGAAAACACGAATATCCTTGGCCCATAGTGCATGGATAATTCGTGGTCGTGATACTAATGAATATCCTTGGCCGTAGTGCAGGGATGATTCGGTGATGTGGATTATTTATTAAGCTGAGTCTCAGCAATAAAATATTAATAATAAACTTTTAATTCGTAAAAGATAGTAGATATCATGCTCTACTTGACTCTTCTAAAATACAGTTGTATGTCATTGGCCTATAGTGCAAAGATGAACTCTTAATTAATATCTTTGGCCTGTAGTGCAAAGATGAACTTATTAGTATGATTATGAACAGGAACTATGGTATAACCATGATCTTTGATGTTTCAGGTAGAGACAGGTGATGAAAATTATCTTCGTCCTGGGTGCAAAAAGGATTTTATAATATGAATTTTGATTATGAGTTATTCACATGATTGTGGACAGAAACTTTTGATTGATGTTACAGGGATAAAACATTGTTGGTGAACTTTTAACGTGGATAGACTTTATGGTCTATTTGACTCTTCTAATGGATTGCTCATTCCGCTGCCACTATGGTTGAAAAGTTTTATCCTCTACCATATGTTCTAAATCTCTGATTTATTACTGATGAAGGTTATTGATAAATTAATTATCTTTAATCAGGATATTCTTTACTGGGCTAGTTGTGCTCACCCTTTTGCTTCACAATTCCTTTCAAGTAATAAGAGTGTAGATGGGTCGAGCGGGGGTAACAGGGGGATATATTGATGGTCTATAGCTGTTGAGGTTTCCTCTAAAACAGTATGGAAATAATTTTATTAAGAATTTTAGATAAGTGTGTAATATTTTATACGTCATTTTAACCGTTGATTTTTGTGAACCGAATAGGGTGAGGTGAACCCAACTTTGGAAGGGTGTTTTGCCACTATCATACAAGATGTCTAATGACAGATGATATCATGTTATCATAAGAGAGAGTTGTTCACATGCACTTACTGATTATATCTATGAGCACTACCTATATAATCTTGGAGTTTGGTTGAAATATAATTCTCAATTGGAGACAATGGAGATAATTATATGTCAAGAGAAGAGTCACCATTGGAAAGAACGTGACAGTAATCTTCTCATTTTTCTTTGGGGTCTACTGGGTCAACCAAGGATAATTCTCGAGTCATATGATATCTATCATAACTTAGATGCATGGGCTCCCATGTGGGAAATAGAAAAACTATTAAATAGTCAATTGCAGAAGGAGTTAATCGAAATAATGGAAGAACAATATAAGCTTAAAATCTAAATTGATCACATGGGAGCCAAAAGCAACATATCATGTACAACTCCGAGCAAGAAGGGGAAAAGAAAGATGAAAGACCACGATTTAGGGAATTCTGAATATAACCAAGGGAACTTTAACAAAATAGAAAAATGTACAAACTGTAAAAAGAAACATGAAGGAGTATGCGGGAAAGGGGAAAGTGATTCTTACAATTGTGGACATGAGGGACATATCTCTCCTCATTGTACCAATCTGAAGCAAGGTGTATGTTTTATTTGTGGGTTGGAAGGTCATCAGGCAAAACGTTGTCCAAGATCATGAAAAAGGCGTAGTGAATAAGTAGTATAAGTACTGTTTGAATATGTGTGTTCGATGTTGTATATATGATAAGTATGTGTGTGTAATGTAATATTCTAAAATCGTGTATAAGTTGTAGCAGCAAATCCCGACTTTTGTGGTCACAAAGGGATAACGAATTTTTATAGCGATATACGCTATATGATGTAAAGTACTATGAATTAGTTGAATGAATATGAATATATGTTTGATTAAGGAAATAAGTTTTTATGTATCTATCCGATAGTTCGTTAATAAAGTAAACCAAGTTTTCAAAATCCAATATTTTGAGTACAAGATTATTAGAGTATGAAATTTCGCGTTATATGTTAAACTTATTGTGACTCCCCCAAAATATGTATACATCACCCATCTTGAGTCGCCGAATACAAGGTACAAAATTTAAATACAACTTAATTATACAACAGTCGTGTAAAATACGACAAAACATAATCTAAGAGTTTTAATAAGAATATTGTCATCTAGACAATATCCACACTCAATGGAGTCCGCATTACATTTATTGTCACTCAATTTAACAGAATAGTGAGGACTACTAATGCTATCATCTGGACCATCACTCTGTTCCCCGACTAGTCCCGGCTACATTCTCATTTCCTAAAGGGAACAGTGAAAGAAAGGGTGGGCTCAACTAGCCCAGTAAGAAATATTATAACTAAGATAATGCAGAATAAATTATCATTAGTCTTCAATATTGTTAAACTGATAAAATATAATAGACATCAAGTTTAACTGCAGCGAAATAAGCAATCCATTAGAATAGTCAAGTAGAGCATGATATCTACTATCTTCTATGATTTAAAATGTTTTCATCAATTTTTATCATTTGAGACTCAAACAATAAATAAACCACATCATCGAGTCATCCCTGCACTACGGGCCAAGGATATTCATTAAATCATCAACGGTTATGACTATACCGAATAATCCTTGGTCATAATCATACCAAAAACTATCCATTAATGCACTACAGGCTACTGAGGACTTTTACCACATTATTTATAACATTACAGGTCATGATTATACTGAATAATCCCTAGTCATAATCATACCAAGTCCATCTATGCACGTAAGCCAAAGATAACTTTCATCACAATATAAGCATGAGGATGATGACAATGACATAATAATTAAATAAAACAAGTTTAAGAATTAATTTTAAAGATTTATAAGTTAATTTATCTTAAAATCAATTACATCCAAATTGTCAACATGATACTTCTTTGTGGAGTAAAATTTAAGAATACTTAGAAGAATATTTCCATGAAAAGATACCGGATGAAGCGCAAATATCTAGGATATTCTACTAATTTCTTGGAGTATAGAAGCCAAAACTTTAACGAAATGAGTATCATAGAATATATGGAACTGCAAATGGATTTTCACCCACCATGTGGTAATCCACGTAGACAGATCATTTCCACAATTTAATAAGGAATGAATACGAAGGATCATTCACCATGCATGTGATAATCCACATAGATAGGTTATTCCAACAGAATAATAAAGAATGGAACCAGGTCATGTGTAATCCGCACAGACGGGATATTCCAACATAAATAATAAAGAATGGAATAACAGAAGAATTCACCATGCATACGATAGACCGCACAGACAGGTTATTCCAATAGAATAATAAAGAATGGAATAACTAAGAATTCACTATGCATGCGATAGACCGCACATACAGGTTATTCCAACAGAATAATAAAGAATGCAACCAGGTCTAGCGTAATCGCATGCATGAGGATATTTCAAATGTAATAATAAAAATAGAATAATGAAGAATTTCACCATGTATGCGATACTGCCAGCATGTATAAAGTTATTCAACATAATAATAACGAATGGAATAACAGAAGAATTTCACCATGTATGCGGTACTTCGCATAGACAGGTAATTCCAACATAAAAATAAAGAATGGAATTACAGAAGCTCTCTTCATGAATACGAAAGAAATAATACCCCTTACCTTAGAAAGAAACTAGATACTAGAGTAGAGAGGTAGCAGACTTCTCTTCTTCTTTCTCTCTATGATTTCTCTCTATAATAATTGCTCTATAGCTTTAGTGAATTGGTGAGAAATGAAGAAAGAATGAGCTTCTATTTATAGGAAAATATAGTTTCGATAATTGCACGCGTTTTGGGGCTCGAAATATTTTAGTACAATACCTCAAACTTTTCTTTCATTTTTAATTTAGTCTTGCAAGTATTATCAAACTTGCACCACCTCCCCTAATAGTAAATAATGTGAATCAATAGTTCAATCATGTGAATCAATAGTTATAATCTTATGAAAATACGAATTATAGTATAGTACCTCCATCTATACCTCCAGTTTTAACTTAGTCATGCAAGTATTATCATTCTTGAACCAACTCCCCTAATAGTACAAGAATGAGAATCAATAGTACACACATGTGAACAAATAGTTATAATCATGTGAATTAATAGCAATTAATTACTCATTTATCCGATCAATTACCCGACTGGTCAGTAAAACTTCCAAACATCAATTAATATAAGAATAAATGTCAATTTCCACTAACATTAATAATTTCAGCACAATGGAACTATCAATTTCATCTTTAATCAACACAAACTTTTTCATCATTAATATTATAACTCACAATATTTAACAACGTGTCGCTCCCAAGAAAGAGGGGCTTTTTCAGGATAAGGATTTCTCCTTATTAGCATGCAATTAGATGACCAAACCACTCCTTGACAGAACTTCTAGACATTGTAAATATTGCAATTTAATAATATAAATAACTTTGTCGTCTTAATTATTGATTTAATAATATAACATATTATGCAGATGATTCTGTGACAATAATCGAATCAATAATATGAGAGATATGATGCAGCAATTACTGTAGCAATAATTGAGTATAACTGAGTGACTTCTCACGTAAGCATCAATAACCAATACCGTGTGAAACTATGCAACCACGCCAGTATTCTTGTATTTCTTTTACTATGGGTTGTTCAACGGTTTTAACGGTAACACTTTCGTAGTTATTTTTATAAAAGATAATTATGTCATTTTCTAACTACGATAATACTTACATTCTTTGGGTCCACTAATGATTGTGTCGTCAAATCGAATATTCACTATTAAAATGAATATTCCCCGACCAATCGAATATTATATAACCACTTGCTTACTTTAAAAAATTTTTAAATATTACCCACAACTATAACATTTTATCAAATCCACACCATAATATTCAAAAATATATTTTGAGAAAATTATTCTTTATTCATAAAAGTTGGGGTCTTACAACCTCCCTTCTTATGAAATTTAGCCCCTCGAAATTCGGGGTGCATACCTACAGTATGTCGAAGAGGTGAGGATACCTTGATTTCATTTCAGATTCGAACTCCCAGGTCATTTCCTCAACATCGTGGTTTCTCCACAAAACTTTGACTTGAG
This sequence comes from Panax quinquefolius, assembly GCA_020205615.1. NCBI lineage: Eukaryota > Viridiplantae > Streptophyta > Magnoliopsida > Apiales > Araliaceae > Panax > Panax quinquefolius. The sequence goes on from JAINUW010000421.1 coordinate 409,290, forward strand.
GTATAACTTTAGAGTGTAGAATATGATCCTTCTTATCCAAGATTTTAACAGGTACCTCTTCATACGTTAAATCTTCCTCTATCTCGTCTGTTTCTAATTCAATAATGTAGTTCAGGTCTTTCACATATTTACGTAACATAGATATGTGGAAAACGTTATGAACACGAGACATACTTGGCGGTAAGGCGAGTTTATAGGCCACAGTTCCTACTCGATCAAGGATTAAAAATGGGCCAATGAATCGAGGATTGAGCTTTCCTCTCTTTCCAAATCTTGTAACTCCTTTCCATGGAGGAACACGTAACAACACATGATCTCTAATATCGAATTCCACGTCCTTTCGATGAAGATCAGCATAACTCTTTTGTTGATCTTGTGAGGTTTTTATACATTGTCGGATCGTTTGAATCTTTTCCGTATTCATACGTACCAAATCCGGTCCCAACAACGTTGCTTCACCCACCTCATCCCAACATACTAGAGAACAATACTTTCTTCCATACAACGCCTCAAATTGAGCCATACCAATACTTGCTTGATAACTATTGTTGTAGGAAAACTCCACCAATGGTAAGAACTTTTCCCAACTTCCTTTGAAGTCAAGGACAAAGAGTCTTAATAAATCCTCAAGAGTTTGAATAGTCCTCTCTGATTGTCCGTCCGTTTGAGGATGATACGCAGAACTAAATCGTAAATCCGTGCCCATAGCTTTTTCCAAATTAACCCAAAATCTTGAAGTGAATCTTGGGTCTCGATCAGAAACTATGGATATTAGCATACCATGAAATCTTACAATCTCGTTTATGTACATGCTAGCAAGGTGTTCTAGTGTAGCTGACTTGGTCAATCTATCAACAATGACCCAAATCGCATCTATGCCTTGAGAAACCTTGGGAAGACCAGTAACGAAATCCATGGTAATGTGCTCCCACTTCCATTCTAGAATTTTAAGTGGTTGCAATGGACCTTTTGACACTTGATGCTCCGCCTTGACTCGTTGACAAGTTAGACACCTTGAGATAAACCCCGCTATCTCTCTCTTCATATTGCTCCACCAAAATGTATGTCAAAGATCACGATACATTTTGGTACTCCCAAGATGGATTACAAACGGTGTGTTGTGCGCCTCCATCATGATTTGATACTTCAAGTCAGAATCGTTAGGAACACAAAGCCTAGAGTTGACTCGAAGTATTCCTTCTTCATCAATTCTTGCTTCTGAAATAGCACCTTCTTGTACTTTCTTCCTCATACGTATCAGCTCCAGGTCTGTAGCTTGAGCAGCTTTAACTTTATCGATTAAAGTCGATTCCACTCGTATATTTGCCATCATCACATGGGTCCCTGGAGTCTTTAACTCTATTTCCATCTTTTCCAAGTCATACATAATGGGCCTTTGGATTGATAATAATGCACTCGTGCCCGCATATGATATTCTACTCAATGTGTCAGCTACTACATTCGCTTTTCCAAGATGGTATTGGATGGTATGATCATAATCCTTCAACAGCTCAAGCCAACGTCGTTGCCACATGTTAATTTCAACTATTTTCAAAGAAATAAGATCAACAGGTAACGTGAGGTTGCCGATTTGAACTAAACAAGACTTATAAACAGTGGATGTAATGAAGGTTTCTCCCAACAAAGTTCTAACAGATAAGTCAAAGTCCGATTTCTCCATAGTCAAATTTAAATGTTAAGCGCAAGTAGGAGAAATAAAAGAATGGGTAGAACCGGTATCAAATAAGGTATAGACTTCGCTAGAGTTTATGATAAGCTTACCCGTGATGACCTCGTTCGGGTTCCTTGCTTTCTGGGAGGTCACAACAAACGCTCTCCCTTGAACTATCAATTTTGACTTTTCTGTGACGGCCTTTGGTGCCTCCATCCCAGCTGAACTTGCCTTCCCTGAACGACAAAATCGAGCTAGGTGACCTTCTCTTCCACAATTGTAATAGGTTTTGAACTGCTGCGTACAGTTTGGACTGATATATCCCTCCCCTCCGCATTTGAAGCAAATGATAGGTGGTCGTTCTCTTTCCTTAACAACGGGTGATGATGCTGACGTCTTTCCATCATTGTTGAATCTCCTCTTCTTGAAATGTCCATTCTTATTGTTTTGGCCATGATTACCACCGAAATGGTTACCATTTCGGGCATGTTGATTCCCTCCATGCTTATTGTCACCGCTTTGATGACTGTTATCACTAGTATTATCATTTTGTCGGCTGCTCTCTTTTGGTTTGGTTGACTCATTATCGCGTTCCAATAACTGAGCCTTATTAACAACATCTGAATACAAACACAGTTTATGAGAGATAAGATATTTATGTATCTCGGGTTTCAAACCTCTTAGAAACATTCGTGTCATTCTCTCCTTATTATCAACCAAATGGGACGCAAACCGGGACAACTCGGCAAACTTAGCTTTCTACTGTGACACGGTCATGTTGTTTAGCTCCAGTTTAATGAACTCTACCTCTTTCATGTGACGAATACTTTCAGGAAAGTACTTATCATTGAACAGTTCTTAGAACTTCTCCCAAGACATCTTCAGTGCGGCAGGTTGAGTACGCTTTACAGATTCCCAACAGTAATCTACCTCTGCTCGCAACATGAAGGTGGCGAAGGGAACCTTTTGCTCCTCGGAGCATCCCAAGACATCAAATATCTTGTTGATCTGCTTTATCCACGTCTCCGCCTTAAGTGGTTTTGGCTCTCCAAAAATCTTTGGTGGTCCCAGCTCCTTGAACTATTTAGCAGTGACCGTCCGAGAGTTGCCAGAGTTTCCACCTGCATTTTGGATAGGAGCCACTCTCACCTGATGTTGCATGAATTGCATAAAGCCTATGAATATTCCATCGTTCATCATTTGGTCAGTGTTATCGTTTGCATGAGGATTGTCGCCTTCTTGATGCACATTATCCTGATTATTGATTTGTGGAGATTCAACGGTCTCCTGTGCTCCATTGCTATTTTGAACATTCTCGGATGTCATTTTCAAATAATGCCACAAAACAAGGGTTAATTAACATATCACATATTATCCCCGTCTCTCCCCTCCTAGTTCTTGTCTCACATCTCAGCTAGGGATCATATCCCTAAGCTTTGATACCAACTATGACGCCCCCAAAATAGGTATACATCACCCATCTCGAGTCGCCAAATACATGGTACAAAATTCAAATACAACTTAATTATACAACAGTCGTGTAAAATACGACAAAACATAATCTAAGAGTTTTAATAAGAATATTGTCATCTAAACAATATCCAAACTCAATGGAGTCCTCATTACATTTATTGTCACACTATTTAACATAATAGTGAGGACTACTAATGCTATCATCTGGACCGTCACTCTGTTCCCCGACTAGTCCCAACTACGTTCTCATTTCCTGAAGAAAACAGTGAAAGAAAGGGTGAGCTCAACTAGCCCAGTAAGAAATATTATGACTAAGATATTGCAGAATAAATTATCATTAGTCTTCAACAATGTTAAACTGATAAAATACAATAGACATCAATTTTAACTGCAACGGAATAAGCAATCCATTAGAAGAGTCAAGAAGAGCATGATATCTACTATTTACTATGATTTAAAATGTTTTCATCAATTTTTATCGCTGAGACTCAGCTTAATAAATAAACCACATCATCGAGTCATCCCTGCACTATGGGCCAAGGATATTCATTAAATCATCAATGCTCATGACTATACTGAATAATCCCTAGTCATAATCATACCAAAAACTGTCCATCAATGCCCTACAGGATACTGAGGACTTTTACCACATTATTTATAACATTACAGGTCATGATTATACCGAATAGTCTCTGGTCATAATCATACCAAGTCCATCTATGCACGTAAGCCAAAGATGACTTTTATCACAATATAAGCATGAGGATGATGACAATGACATAATAATTCAATAAAACAAGTTCAAGAATAAATTTTAAAGATCTATAAGTTAATTTATCTTGAAATCAATTACGTCAAAATTGTCAACATGATACTGCTTTGTGGAGTAAAATTTAAGAATGCTCAGAAGAATATTTCCATGAAAAGATATCGGATGAAGCACAAATATCCAGGATATTCTACTAATTTCATGGAGTATAAAAGTCAAAAATTTAACCAAATGAGTATCATAGAATATATGAAATTGCAAATGGATTTTCATCCGCCATGCGGTAATCCACGTAGACAGATCATTTTCACAATTTTATAAGGAATGAATACGAAGGATCATTCACCATGCATGTGATAATCCACATAAACAGGTTATTCTAACAGAATAATAAAGAATGGAACCAGGTCATGCATAATCTGCACAGACAGGATATTCTAACAAAATAATAAAGAATGGAATAACAAAAGAATTCACCATGCATGCGATGTAATACGCAGGACATATGTTATTCAACGAGAATAATAAAGAATGGAACCAGGTCTAGCGTAATCCGCACAGACAGGATATTCCAATAAAATAATAAGGAATGGAATAACAAAGAATTCACCATGCATGCGATAGACCACCCAGGCAGGTTATTCCAATAGAATAATAAAGAATGGAACCAGGTTTAACATAATCCGCACAGACAGGATATTCCAACAGAATAATAAAGAACGAAATAATAGAAGATTTTAACCATGTATGTGGTACTTTGCATAGACAGGTTATTCGAACATAATAATAAAGAATGGAATAACAAAATAATTTCACCATGTATGCGGTACTTCGCATAGAAAGGTTATTCCAACATAATAATAAAGAATGGAATAACAGAAGCTCTCTTTATGAATACGAATGAAATAATACCCCTTACCTTAGAAAAAAACTGGATACTGGAGTAGAGAGGTAGCAGACTTCTCTTCTTCTTTCTCTTCATAATTTCTCTCTATAATAATTACTCAATAGCTTTAGTGAATTGGTGAGAAATGAAGGAAGAATGAGATTCTATTTATAGGAAAATATAGTTTCGATAATTGCACGTTTTGGGGATCGAAATATTACAGTACAATACCTCCAACTTTTCTTTCATTTTTAATTTAGTCCTGCAAGTATTATCAAACTTGCACCACCTCCCCTAATAGTAAATAATGTGAATCAATAGTTCAATCATGTGAATCAATAGTTATACTCATGTGAAAATACGAATTATAGTATAGTACCTCCATATATACCTCCATTTCAACTTAGTCATGTAAGTATTATCAATCTTGCACCAACTCCCCTAATAGTACAAGAATGTGAATCAATAGTACACACATGTGAACAAATAGTTATAATCATGTGAATTAATAGCAATTAATTGCTCATTTATCCGATTAATTACCCGACTGGTCAGTAAAACTTCCATACATCAATTAATATTAAAATAAATGTCGATTTCCACTAACACTAATAATTCCAACACAATGGAACTATCAATTTCATCTTTAATCAACACGAACTTATTCATCATTAATATTATAACTCACAATATTTAACAACCAGGTCGTTCCTAGGAAAGAGGGGGCTTTCCGATAAGGATTTCTCCTTATTGACGCGCAATTAGATGACCAAACATATCCTTGATAGAACTTCTAGACATTATAAATATTGCAATTTAATAATATAAATAACTTTTTCGTCTCAATTATTGATTTAATAATATAACATATTATGCAGATGATACTGTGACAATAATCAAATCAATAATATGAGAGATATGATGCAGCAATTACTGTAGCAATAATTAAGTATAACTGAGTGACTTCTCACGTAAGCATCAATAACCAATATCGTGTGCTACTATGCAACCACGCGTAGACATCGTACTTTTACTAGGGTAGTTCAACAGTTTTAATGGTAACACTTTCGCCGTTATTTTTATAAAAAGATAATTATGTCATTTTCTAACTACGACAATACTCCCGTTGTGGGGTCCACCAAGGATTGTGCCATAGTACAAATATTCCCTATTAAAACGAATATTCCCTGACCAATCGAATATTATATAACCACTTGCTTACTTTGCAAAATTTTTAAATATTACCCACAACTATAACATTATATCAAATCCACACCATAATATTCAAAAATATATTTCGAGAAAATTATTCTTTATTCATAAAAGTTGGGGTCATACACTTATACTATAAGGCATAGAATGTAAGGCAATAAAAGAATAATTTATGATTTTTTTTAATCAAATAATGTCGCCAAGAAGACAAGACCGAAACCAAAGAGCTGAAGAATCTGTTAACAATGCTGGAGGACAACAAGACCCAATTCAAATTTTTGCGAACATGGTAGCTCAAGCTATGCAGAATAGAATGCCAACTATGGAAAATCAACCAGATAATCGATTTACGAATTTTAAAGACTTCAAGGCAATCAGACCACCAGAATTTAGAGGGACAACTGACCCTATAAAATCCCAAATATGGGTAAAGGAGATAGAAATAGCGTTTGTGATTGATAGGGTACCAGAGGGGAAAAAGTCGGCTTTTGCCACTTATATGATGAAAGGGGAGGCAAATTATTGGTGGGAGGCAAATCAAGGTAGGGCCGGAGAAGGAGTGGTAACATAGACTAGGTTTAAGACACTGGTCTTCGAGAACTATTTCTCGTCTAGTATGCAGGCTAGGATGGAGGTGAAATTTTTAGAGTTAAAGCAGTTTCAGAGTATGACGCAAGGTTTAATTAATTAGCTAGATTCGCTCCGCACCAAGTCGATACGGAGGCAAGGAAGGCAAGGAGGTTTGAGCTGGGCTTAAAAGGCTTAAAACCCTGGCTCTACAATAAGGTGATGGTGTTGCAGATCAATACATTTGCAGTACTCTTGAAAATTGTTTAATAGCCGAAGAGGGAAATGAGGCCATGAGCCTCTACAATAAGGAGAAAAAGAACAAGGGTAAGGTTGAGGGAGCTGTAAAGGTGGAAGCAAGCAGTGGAAGTGGGAATGGAAAAAGGAAGGGGAACAATTTTGGAAATATCAAAATTATGCAAGAAGGTATAAAGACGCAGGTGCTGCAGTGTGGGAATTGCGGGAAAATAATTCGGGGGAGTGTTTGAAGGGAAAAATTTTGTGCTATAAGTGTAGGCACGAGGGACATATCTCCCCTAACTGCCCTAATCCAAGGATTAATAGTTAGTGTTTCATGTGTGGATCGACGGAGCATAAGGTGAGGGATTATCCGAAAAGGAAAGTGGATGGGGGAAGCGTGAATACGGGGAAAAGCAACGGAACATTAGCGATAAATGGACCAACTTCAACAAATAAACCAACAAAATCAACCGTAAGAGTCTTCAATATGACCATTCAGGATACCGTAGTAGCCGGTGATGGAGTTCCAGGTATGAACCCGATCAATGATCTTAATAAATATGCCTGATTTGAAATTAACCTATTTTCTTACCGGAAGTTAGTTGTAATAAGTACGTTTATGTTAGGAACCCTTGAATATAGGCATAGAAAAGACAATTTTTGGAAATAGATACATATATAATACTTCATTAATAAAAAGATTTTTGAAGGAGGAACTTGAGTTCTGGATTCGTAACATGAAAGCTTATAAGGAGGGGAGAATATAGTATTCAACTTTTCATAAATAAAAATCTAAGGATAAAAGATTAATATTAAGGGTAAGGTAATGGTGATTTTGGGAACGAAATCTTTATAAGGATGGGAGAATGTAAAAACCAGGAATTTTCAAACAATTATATCTGTATTTTTACGAATAATTTATTATTATTATTAATTATTATTAATATTGGTATCATGAATAATATTTTTGAAATTTATGCGATATAGATTTAGTAGGATAGTCAATTTAAAATTTTAAGTTGACTAAGAATGAAAGTAAAGTCGGTTATGGTTCACAACCCTAATTTTGAATTTTGAATAAGGAATGAGAATATTAATATAATATTAATTATATTTAAGTGTTATAAGTATGTATTGTATGTGTGTAATGTTAATTATTGAGCAGTTATGGTGTAGTATTAGAAAACCATAGTATCAAATTGGTAAACCCTAATTTGAAATCCAAATAGGACTTTAAGACTAATAAGAGATGGTGTTAATATGATTAATGACAAGTATTATAGATTTTAATGTTAATTAAGGAAACACTAATTATTAATTAGAAACCCTAATTGCTAAGTTAGAAATCCTAATCGTTAATTTAGAAAGCATAATGTTAATTAAGAAACCTTAATCTTAATTAGCACATTTTAAGTAAATAGGAAACCCAAATTTAAAAAAAAATAGAAAGCTTAATTTCCATTTTAAACCCTAATTAGAAATCCTAGAAATATATTTTTTTTGGCAAAACCTAAGGGTGAAACCCTAAGGGTTAGGATAAAATGTCTAGAAAGCCATTAAAATTACAAGCATAATGACCAAAGTGCCCTTTTTGCATTCTTTATTGAGTTGGAGTGTAGATCTTTTCAAAATTGGAGTTGGTGACTAACTCTAGATTGTCATGTGACTAAAAACATCTTCAATCAGCCATATCTTGACACATACATCAGCCCAATTCATTGTATCAATAGATATAAGGATTAAGATAGAGAAAAGTTCGCAAACTAGCTCATTTGTTCACCAAGCACTCAACCAAACTCTCTCAACCTCAAAACCACGAAATCCTTTAGTGGACCAATCCCAAATCAAGTTCCTAGAACATTAAAAATAGATTAGGAAGCCAAGATTCAAATTAGATCAAAGTGATTTATAAACCCTACCCAAGAATCTGATCTTTAATGCTATGTTAAAAGTTATGTTTTTGTGTTTAATCTAGTGTTATTAGATGTTATTTAGTGATCTATGATGTTACATCATACATACATAACATCAAAATGCTCAAAAATCAAGTTTTCCAAAATTTTAAGAACCCTAGATTTATGGCCTGACAACCGAATGTGAGGGGCCATAGATCTAGATCTGTTTGTGGTGTTTCTTGTTTTATGTATTGGACTTGTAGTATGCTATGAGGACTATGATCTGGACTTGAAATCATGCTTATATCATGTATAGATTTCTAGTTATGGATGGTCAAACTGCATTGACCGGCCATAACTTAACAATTCTGGGTAACCCAGATTTTACCAAGAAAGCTCTGACAACTAGTTCATAGGCTCTGATTTGTCAGGTGTTATGTGATTTATTTTTGTTATTATATCCATGTTATAGTATGTTATATGAACTACAAAGTCATGCCTTTAGATCACCTATATGAAAAACAGGATGAAATTAGTGGACGGTCAAAGTAGCATGAATGATCACAAAAACTATTTTCTGAGTAACCCAGAAAACTTAAGAACATGAGTTCTGACAGGGTTTGACCAGCTTGGATCTGATGATTGTGTTGTTGTTAGAGTAAACTAGTGTAATAGATCTGTTCTTTGTCATTTTGACTACAATCTGGAACCCTTAAAACACCAAAACAATACTTGTAAATCAAGTTGTGGAATCCCAAAATAGGCTACTCGAACTGTACTTATTTTCTAGGTAACCCAAAAATGAAGAACAACTCTGACAGCTACCTTACAAGCGTAGATCTCATTTGTGTGATAATGTATGACCCTGATGAGTGTTGGATCGTGTAGCATTACATCAATGCTACAAGATCTGACCATTAGCATGCCCAAAAATAACATAGACAATGAATTAGGATTGGTCAAAGTAGGTACCTTGAACACTGATTATGAATGTTCTTGAGGCTCAAGAACACCTAAGGCGATAGTTTATGTAGCTAAAGGCTTTAGCTATAGATTTATTAATTGTAATTAAATTAAATTCCAAAAATCATTTAAAAATTCCAAAATTAGTTTTAAAAATTATTTTAAATTATAAAAATTAAATCATTTAAAATAGAATTGATATGTTGTTCAGTATTGTTTCAGTTTACTTCACAACAGTTGTCCCGTTGTTGAAGTGCAGTTCAAAGAAAACATTTACTTCTTTCAGCTAAAGTGTATTATCTGTTATTACTTGTTGGGCAATTAAATGCTCATTCTTTCTTTAAATTTAAAGGTTTTCAGTTAAGCGTGAACGACTTGAAGGTTCTAACAAGGACAAAGGAAAGGGAAAGCTGACAGAATAAATTTTATGGTATCTTACGTAATAGTTAGACTTTATTAAAATGATAATATTTATTATCTATCAAGTAATGAAATGTTTTAAAGGTTGCGTACCTAGGATTAGACAACTCTGATATGTATATTAAGTTTTTAATTTATATTATTATTATTATTCTGCTCAAAAAAATGGTATCGTATAGCACCAAGTTCGGGTTTTAAGTACCTAAATTTGGGGGCGTCACACATATCATATACACATTATCTATCATACATATTCAAATAATAATAATAATACTAGTTATTTCCTACACCTTCTCCTGATCTTGGACAACCTTTAACCTGATGACCTTCCAACTCACAAATAAAACATGCACCTTGCTTTGGATTGCGACAATGAAGAGAGATATGTCCCTCATGTCCGCAATTATAACATACATTTTCCCCTTTCCTACACACGCCTTTATGTTTCCTTTTACAGCTTGTACACTTTCTTATTCTTTTAAAATTCCCTTGGTTATAATTAAAATTTCCTAAATCATGGTCATTCATCTTTCTTTTCCCCTTCCTGCTTGGAGCTGCACACGATATGATGCTTTTGGCTCGCATCTAATCAATTTGGATTTTAAGCTTATCTTGTTCTTTCATTTTTTCTATTAACGCCTTCTACAATTGGCTATTTAATAATCTTTCTATTTCCCACAACTTTTCCAACGAAGAAACCTTGTTCTGCAGATTTTGCACTTCCATTGATGCTTGATTAGCTCCAACTTCCGTGTCTGAGTCAATATCTTTTAGTACCTCCATTTTTGGGTCCGTTACTATATTTTCCAAAATAATCACCTCATCATTGTTACTTTCAATGTGAGCCTCTATTTCAGCTATTGGCTCAAGTGGAGTGCTTTGCTCCTTATTCACGATATAAGCGTATCCTAATCCTTTTACACCTAACATCTACACATAAATTTCTTGATTAGTACATAATATATATTATATACATAGAAAATAATAGTTTTACATAAGTTACTTTTTATTTATTTTACGATGAATTTATTTAATTCATCTCCTTTAAACTCTATTCGAGTTATTTGTGTTTTCAACGCTTCTATATATCCTGAGGTTATAGCCTAAGGTATATCCCCACTTAAGGTTTTTAACCTAAAGCTTTGATACCATGTTGTGTTTCCCCCAAATGCGGGTACTTGAAACCCATACTTGGTGCTCTTACGATAACCTTTAAGTAATTTATTACATGATAAATAGTAACGTATCAGAAATATAATCATTACAAATAACATTAGATAACCTTATCCTTCAGCTTTTCCTTCCCTTTGTCCCTGCCGGAACCTTCAGGTTAATCTAGGTTAGTTGAAAATATTTAAATGTAAAGCAAGAATGAGCATTTAATTGCCCAACAAGTAATATCAATTAATGAATATTAGCTGAAAGAAATAAATGTATTCGTTGAATTCCACTTCTACAACGAAGCAATAGTTGTGAAGTAACTTCAAACAATATTAAACAACATATCAAATCAATTACATTTTTTTAAAACTACGTACCGACTATGAATGATGAGCTATCGATAGACTATGAACTTTTATTTTCAATTTTTGAAAAGGTTATACAAAAATTCATACGCAAACCTTCATGTCTTACGGGCACGAAGGGTCATCAGTCCGTTATTCCTTGTATTGATTAATACTACGTCTTTAGAACAATATTTTTGCTCATCATATTCGCCTTTGGAGCACAAAAGTTTCATAAGGTTCGGATAGTTCATACTTAGTTTGGAATCCTAACTAAAATAATTCAGTTAGATGACAATAATGTTCTATCATGTTCAACGATATATTTCAATCTATGTCTAGCCGAGTCAAATAGCTTAGACGACTTTTAATTAGTGTATACATACCAGAATCCAATAAGTATGTATCAACAACTGTTCAAATACAACAATTATCCAAGTGAGGGCACTTGCATAACCAAACTTAGCTATTAACAAACATAATATATCTTGATCAACGAAAGTAGAATTAATAAACTTGTACAATAAGAATATAATTCAGTAACTTACTTACAGATGTTTATTGCATAAAGTAAATGCAAAGGTTAAGATACTTGTCTAATTTGCTGCTTATGGCTACACAACTTAGTTCTATCTTTTATATAAAGACCTATCATTAATAAGATTATTCTTTTGGTTAGAATAATACATCGTAACACATAACACTGCTATTTGTAGCCATCACATAACTTAAGCACATTGTCACATATTTATATGTGTTATTAGAACATAATCAACCACTTATCAGGTCAAACTATATAGGTCCAGATTAATATCGGAAACAATTCGGTGTACTGACGGCTTTATCAGATAATTATCGAGTTTATTTTCAATTAAACTCTATTTAAAAACTGTTATATTCCTTTAGATATTTCAAATATCAATCATATTATTTTTCAGTGGCTTATAATAATTATTATCATTTATCATGATTTTTCAAACATTGAAATTATTTTTAAATAATTTAAATAATTTGAATAATCCTATTATCTTTATTATTTAAATAATATTAAAATATTAATGAAATCATTGCCAAAATATTAAAGTTATTTATAATAACTAAAAATATTTTAAAACATTAATATTAACTTTAAATAATTTTTAAAACATTTAAAATCATTTTAAACAGTTACCATTAATATTTAAATATTAATGTATTTTTCATCAAAATATTAAAAGTCTTTTATTACAACTTAAAATATTTTTAAATTATTTATATTATTTTTAAATGATTTTAAATCAAGTAAAATCATTTTTAAACCATTTATTTAATATAATTATTAAATAAATCTAGTATGATTAATATTAAATTATTAATGAAATTTACCTCAAAATATTAAAACTCTTCTTTTATAACTTCAAATATTTTTAAACACTTTATTATCATTTAAAATAATTTTTAATATAATAAAATAATTTTAAGTAATTTATTTGATATATTTATTAAATAAATTTAATATCATTAATATTCAAATAAATAATAATATTTGTGAGACCCCGAATATTATAAAATAAAAGTATTCAATTTTATTATAATTATTCTATTTAGTAAATGGTTAAATTGATAAAAGGTTAAAGTTAAGGGTGATATATGAAATTTTTTCAAAGTAAGCAAGTTGTCATAAAATAATCGGTAGTAAAAGTATAGTAATACGTGTGGTTGCATAGTAGCACACGGTACTGATTATTGATGCTTACGTGAGAAGTTACTCAGTTTTATTCAATTATTATCATAATATTTATATTATTAAATCAATAATTGAGACGACAAAGTTATTTATATTATTATTTGCAATATTGTCAATGTCTAGAAGTTCTGTCAATGAGAGGTTTGGTCACCTAATTGTGCGCCAATAAGGAGAAATCTTTATCGGAAAGCCCCTCTTTCCTTGGAACGACCTGGTTGTTAAATATTGTGAGCTATAATATTAATGATGAATAAGTTCGTGTTGATTAAAGATGAAATTGATAGTTTCATTATGTTGGGATTATTAGTGTTAGTCGAAATCGACATCTATTCTGATAATAATTGATGTCTGGAGGTTATATTGACTAATCGGGTAATTAATCGGATAAATGAGCAATTAATTGCTGTTAATTCACGTGCTTTTAACTATGTGTTCACATGTGTGTACTATTGATTCACATGATTATAAATATTTGTTCGCATGTGTGTATGATTGATTCACATTCATTTACTATTAGGGGAGTTGGTGCAAGATTGATAATACTTGCATGACTAAGTTAAAAATGGAAGTATAGATGAAGGTACTATACTATAATTAATTTTTTCACAATTTTAGAACTATTGAGTCACATAATTTACTATTGATTCACATGATTTACTATTAGGGAAGGTGGTGTAAGTTTGATAATACTTGCAGGACTAAATTAAAAATGAAAGAAAAGAGGAAGGTATTATATTGTAATATTTCGAGCCCCAAAACGTGCAATTATCGAAAATATATTTTCCTATAAATGGAAGCTCATTCTTCCTTCATTTCTCACCAATTCACTAAGTTTCACAAGGGCAATTATTATAGAGAGAAATTTTAGAGAAAAAGAAGAAGAGAAGTCTGCTACCTCACTATTCCAGTATCTAGTCTTCTTTTGAGGTAAGCGGTATTATTTATTTCATATTCTGAAGATATATTATTTTTCGTATTCATGTGAATATTATTTTCATTCAATATTCGTAAGTAATATCATCTTCGTTCAATATTCGTAGGAATATTATTTTTGTTCAACAGTCGTAAGGGGTATTGTTTCTTCGTAAATGATATTATTTCTTTCAATATCTTTATCTTAGGAATATTGATACAATTTTATTCATTTTGGAATTTTTACCTTTTTTAAAATTATTAGGGTTACTATTCACTCTAGTATTATTCACTCGAGTATTCGGGGAACTTTTCGTGCCGGAGTACTATTCATGAGTTACTATTCATCCAGTTACTATTCTCTCTAGTATTATTCCCTCGGGTATTCGGGGAACTTTTCGTGCCGGAGTACTATTCATGAGTTACTATTCACGGGTTACTATTCACCTGGTTACTATTGACTCTAGTATTATTCACTCGGGTATTTGGGACACCATTCATGTCAGGGTACTATTCATGAGGTACTATTCTCGAAGTACTATTCACAGGGTACTATTCACATGGTACTATTCACCTGAAAAATATATTTCTTTTCTGTCAAAATTATTTTTGGTATATGAATATTATTCTTGAATTTTACTCCACAAAGCAGTATCATGTTGACAATTTGGCTATTTTTAAATTCTGGATAAATTTAAATTCTTTAATATTTATCCTTGATTTCGTTTATTTGATTTCTTTTGATTAATGCTTATATCATTTTCAGCATCTTCATGCATATATTGTGATTAAAGTCATCTTTGGCTTACATGCATAGATGGTTTGTTGATTGGTGTGATTATGAGAACGGATCATTCGGTATAATCATGACCTGTAATGTTACAAGTGATATGATAAAAGTCCTCATTAGCCCGTAGTGCATTGATGGACAGTTGTTGGTATGATTATGACCAGAGATTATTTGGTATAATCATGACCATTGGTGATTACATGAATATCCTTGGCCCGTAGTGCATGGATGATTCGATGATGTGGTTTAATTATTAAGCTGAGTATCAGCGATAAATTTGATGAAAAACTTTTTAAATCATAAAAGATAGTAGATATCATGCTCTACTTGACTCTTCTAATGGATTGCTTATTCCGCTACAGTTCTTGATCTAAAACTTGTTATCTATTGTATTCTATCAGTTGTTATACTGTTGACGGCTAAGGTTAATTTATTCTGCATTATCTTAGTCATAATATTTCTTACTGGGCTAGTTGAGCTCACCCTTTTCTTTCATTGTTCTCTCTAGGATAAGTGGTTTTAGTAGTCCTCACTATTCTTTGAAATAGTGTGATAATAATTGTAATGATGAATCCATTGAGAGTGGATATTGTCTAGAAGGCAATAATCTTTTTTAAACTCTCAACTATGTTTTGTTGTATATTACCCGACAGTTGTATAATTAAGTTTGTATTTGATTTATGTACCATATATTTGGCGACTCAAGATGGGTGATGTATACCTATTTTGGGGGCATCACAGT
The DNA here is from genome assembly GCA_020205615.1 of Panax quinquefolius. NCBI lineage: Eukaryota > Viridiplantae > Streptophyta > Magnoliopsida > Apiales > Araliaceae > Panax > Panax quinquefolius. The sequence continues at coordinate 425,062 of JAINUW010000421.1, forward strand.
TGGTATCAAAGCTTAGGGATATGATCCCTGGCTGGGATGTGAGACAAGAATTAGAAGGGGAGAGAGGGCGAATTCATTCGCCTGTATGACCTACCTAAGTTATTTGGTATTTAATTGGTCTGTCAGAGTATAGGGATAATATGTGGCTTGTCAATTAACCCTTATTTTGAAACTATATTCTTGAATGATATATGAAATACAAGAGATGAGAAATGGGAAAATCATGATAAAGAGAAAATAACTGGGAAGATACAATCCAAAAAGAAAGCAAGGTATTCTCATCTCTTCGAACTACCAGGTACGTAAATTTTGAGGGCGAAATTTCATAAGGAGGGGAGATTGTGAGACCCCAAATTTTATGAAATGAAAGTATTCAATTTTATTATAATTATTCTATTTAGTAAATGGTTAAATTGATAAAAGGTTAAAGTTAAGGGTGATATATGAAATTTTTTCAAAGTAAGCAAGTTGTCATAAAATAATCGGTAGTAAAAGTATAATAATATGTGTGGTTGCATAGTAGCACTGCAGTCTTCGATTATTGATGCTTACTTAAGAAGTCACTCAGTTTTATTCAATTATTGTCACAATATTTATATTATTAAATCAATAATTGAGATGACAAAGTTATTCATATTATTATTATATTGTGATTATTGACAATGTCCGAGGTTTGGTCACCTAATTGCACACCAATAAGGATAAATCTTTATCGGAAAGCCACCTCTTTCACAGGAACAACTTTGGTTGTTAAATATTGTGAGCTATAATATTAATGATGAATAAGTTTGTGTTGATTAAAGAAGAAATTGATAGTTCATTGTCTTTGGGATTATTAGTGTTAGTGGAAATAAACATCTATTTTGATAATAATTGATGTCTGGAGGTTATATTGACTAATCGGGTAATTAATCGGATAAATGAGCAATTAATTGCTATTAATTCACGTGCTTTTAACTATGTGTTCACATGTGTGTACTATTGATTCATATGATTATAAATATTTGTTCGCATGTGTGTACTATTGATTCACATTCATTTACTATTAGGGAGTTGGTGAAAGATTGATAATACTTGCATGACTACGTTAAAAATGAAAGTATAGATGAAGGTCTTATCTATAATTAATTTTTTCACAATTTTAGAACTATTGAGTCACATAATTTACAATTGATTCACATTATTTATTATTAGGGGAGGTGGTGTAAGTTTGATAATACTTGCAGGACTAAATTAAAAATTAAAGAAAAGAGGAAGGTATTATATTATAATATTTCGAGCCCCAAAACGTGCAATTATCGAAACTATATTTTCCTATAAATAGAAGCTCAGTCTTCCTTCATTTCTCACCAATTCACTAAGTCCAACAAGAGCAAATATTATAGAGAGAAATTATAGAGAAAAAGAAGAAGAGAAGTATGCTACCTCACTATTCCAGTATTCATACTTCTTTTGAGGTAAGGGGTATTATTTATTTCATATTCTAAAGAGATATTATTTTTTGTATTCATATGAATATTATTTTCATTCAATATTCGTAAGTAATATCATCTTCGTTCAATATTCGTAGGAATATTATTTTCGTTCAACAGTCGTAAGGGGTATTATTTCTTCGTAAATGATATTATTTCTTTCAATATCTTTATGTTGGAATATTGATACGAATTTTATTGTGGAATTTCTAACTTTTTGTATCAGGGTTACTATTCACTCTAGTATTATTCACTCGAGTATTCAGGGAACTTTTCGTGCCGGAGTACTATTCATGATTTACTATTCACGGGTTACTATTCATCCGGTTACTATTCACTCTAGTATTATTCACTCAAATATTATTAGGAGAACTTTAGGGGCGTGTAGGAGTACTATTCACGAGTTACTATTCACGGGTTACTATTCACCTGGTTACTATTGACTCTAGTATTATTCACTCGGGTATTTGGGACACCTTTCATGTCAGGGTACTATTCACGAGGTACTATTCTCGAAGTACTATTCATAGGGTACTATTCACGGGGTACTATTCACCTAAAAAATATATTTCTTTTATGTCCAAATTATTTTTGGTATATGAATATTATTCTTGAATTTTACTCCACAAAGCAGTATTATGTTGACAATTTGGATATTTTTAAACTCTGGATAAATTTAAAGTCTTTAATATTTATCCTTGATTTCGTTTAATTTGATTTTGTTTGATTAATGCTTATATCATTGTCAGCATCTTCATGCTTATATTGTGATGAAAGTCATCTTTGGCTTACTTGTATAGATGGATTGTTGATTGGTATGATTATAACCAGGGATCATTCGGTATAATCATGACCCGTAATGTTACAAATGGTATGATAAAAGTTCTCATTAGCCCGTAGTGCATTGATGGATAGTTGTTGGTATGATTATGACCAGAGATTATTCGGTATAATCATGACCATTGGTGATTACATGAATATCCTTGGCCCGTAGTGCAAGGATGATTCGATGATGTGGTTTATTTATTAAGTTGAGTCTCGGCGATAAATTTGATGAAAAATTTTTTAAATCATAGAAGATAGTAGATATCATGCTCTACTTAACCCTTATAATGAATTGCTTATTCCTCTGCAGTTGTTGATCTAAAACTTGTTGTCTATTGCATTCTACCAGTTGTTATACTGTTGACGGCTAAGGATAATTTATTCTACATTATCTTAGTCATAATATTTCTTACTGGGCTAGGTTAGCTCACCCTTTTCTTTCATTGTTTTCTCCAGGAAATGAGAATATAGTTGGGACTAGTCGGGAAATGGAGTGATGGTCCAGGATAAGTGGCTCTTGTAGTCCTCACTATTCTATGAAATAGTGTGATAATAATTATAATGCGGAATCCATTGAGAGTGGATATTGTCTAAAAGGCAATATTCTTGTTTAAACTCTCAACTATATTTTGTCGTATATTACCAGACAGTTGTATAATTAAGTTTTTACTTGATTTATGTACCTTATATTTGGCGACTCAAGATGGGTGATGTATACCTATTTTGGGGGCGTCACAGTTGGTATCAACGCTTAGGGATATGATCCCTGGATGAGATGTGAAACAAGAACTAGGAGGGGAAAGACGGGGAATTCCTTCGCTTGTATGACCGACCTAAGTTTTTTAGTATTTAATTGGTCGGTCAGAGTATAGGGATAATATGTGGCTTGTCAATAAACCCATATTTTGAAACTATATTCTAGAATGATATCTGAAATACAGGAGATGAGTAATGGGAAAATCATGATAGAGAGAAAATAAGCGGGAAGATCAATCAGAAAAGAAAGCAAGGTATTCTCATCTCTTGAACTACGGTCGTACGTAAATTTCGAGGGCGAAATTTCATAAGGAGGGGAGATTGTGAGACCCCAAATTTTATGAAATGAAAGTATTCAATTTTATTATAATTATTCTATTTAGTAAATGGTTAAATTGATAAAAGGTTAAAGTTAAGGGTGATATATGAAATTTTTTCAAAGTAAGCAAGTTGTCATAAAATAATCGGTAGTAAAAGTATAATAATATGTGTGGTTGCATAGTAGCACACGGTACTGATTATTGATGCTTACTTAAGAAGTCACTCAGTTTTATTCAATTATTGTCACAATAATTATATTATTAAATCAATAATTGAGATGACAAAGTTATTCATATTATTATTTGCAGTATTGACAATGTCCAGGTTTGGTCACCTAATTGCACACCAATAAGGATAAATCTTTATCGGAAAGCCACCTCTTTCCTGGGAACAACCTGGTTGTTAAATATTGTGAGCTATAATATTAATGATGAATAAGTTTGTGTTGATTAAAGAAGAAATTGATCGTTTCATTGTGCTGGGATTATTAGTGTTAGTGGAAATCGACATCTATTTTGATAATAATTGATGTCTGGAGGTTATATTGACTAATCGGGTAATTAATCGGATAAATGAGCAATTAATTGCTATTAATTCACGTGCTTTTAACTATGTGTTCACATGTGTGTACTATTGATTCATATGATTATAAATATTTGTTCGCATGTGTGTACTATTGATTCACATTCATTTACTATTAGGGGAGTTGGTGAAAGATTGATAATACTTGCATGACTACGTTAAAAATGAAAGTATAGATGAAGGTACTATACTATAATTAATTTTTTCACAATTTTAGAACTATTGAGTCACATAATTTACAATTGATTCACATTATTTATTATTAGGGGAGGTGGTGTAAGTTTGATAATACTTGCAGGACTAAATTAAAAATGAAAGAAAAGAGGAAGGTATTATATTATAATATTTCGAGCCCCAAAACGTGCAATTATCGAAACTATATTTTCCTATAAATAGAAGCTCAGTCTTCCTTCATTTCTCACCAATTCACTAAGTCCAACAAGAGCAAATATTATAGAGAGAAATTATAGAGAAAAAGAAAAAGAGAAGTATGCTACCTCACTATTCCAGTATTCATACTTCTTTTGAGGTAAGGGGTATTATTTATTTCATATTCTAAAGAGATATTATTTTTTGTATTCATATGAATATTATTTTCATTCAATATTCGTAAGTAATATCATCTTCGTTCAATATTCGTAGGAATATTATTTTAGATTCAACGATTGTAGGGGTATATATTTCTTCAAGTAAATGATATTATTTCTTTCAATATCTTTATGTTGGAATATTGATACGAATTTTATTGTGGAATTTCTAACTTTTTGTATCAGGGTTACTATTCACTCTAGTATTATTCACTCGAGTATTCAGGGAACTTTTCGTGCCGGAGTACTATTCATGATTTACTATTCACGGGTTACTATTCATCCGGTTACTATTCACTCTAGTATTATTCACTCGGGTATTCGGAGAACTTTTCGTGCCGGAGTACTATTCACGAGTTACTATTCACGGGTTACTATTCACCTGGTTACTATTGACTCTAGTATTATTCACTCGGGTATTTGGGACACCTTTCATGTCAGGGTACTATTCACGAGGTACTATTCTCGAAGTACTATTCATGTGGTACTATTCACGGGTCTTATTCACGAAAAATATATTTCTTTTATGTCCAAATTATTTTTGGTATATGAATATTATTCTTGAATTTTACTCCACAAAGCAGTATTATGTTGACAATTTGGATATTTTTAAACTCTGGATAAATTTAAAGTCTTTAATATTTATCCTTGATTTCGTTTAATTTGATTTTGTTTGATTAATGCTTATATCATTGTCAGCATCTTCATGCTTATATTGTGATGAAAGTCATCTTTGGCTTACTTGTATAGATGGATTGTTGATTGGTATGATTATAACCAGGGATCATTCGGTATAATCATGACCCGTAATGTTACAAATGGTATGATAAAAGTTCTCATTGGCCCGTAGTGCATTGATGGATAGTTGTTGGTATGATTATGACCAGAGATTATTCGGTATAATCATGACCATTAGTGATTACATGAATATCCTTGGCCGTAGTGTGAGGATGATTCGATGATGTGGTTTATTTATTAAGTTGAGTCTCGGCGATAAATTTGATGAAAAATTTTAAATCATAGAAGATAGTAGATATCATGCTCTACTTAACCCTTATAATGAATTGCTTATTCCTCTGCAGTTGTTGATCTAAAACTTGTTGTCCATTGCATTCTACCAGTTGTTATACTGTTGACGGCTAAGGATAATTTATTCTACATTATCTTAGTCATAATATTTCTTACTGGGCTAGGTTAGCTCACCCTTTTCTTTCATTGTTTTCTCCAGGAAATGAGAATATAGTTGGGACTAGTCGGGAAATGGAGTGATGGTCCAGGATAAGTGGCTCTTGTAGTCCTCACTATTCTATGAAATAGTGTGATAATAATTATAATGCGGAATCCATTGAGAGTGGATATTGTCTAAAAGGAAATATTCTTGTTTAAACTCTCAACTATATTTTGTCGTATATTACCAGACAGTTGTATAATTAAGTTTTTACTTGATTTATGTACCTTATATTTGGCGACTCAAGATGGATGATGTATACCTATTTTGGGGGCGTCACAGTTGGTATCAACGCTTAGGGATATGATCCCTGGATGAGATGTGAAACAAGAACTAGGAGGGGAGAGACGGGGAATTCCTTCGCTTGTTTGACCGACCTAAGTTTTTTAGTATTTAATTGGTCGGTCAGAGTATAGGGATAATATGTGGCTTGTCAATAAACCCATATTTTGAAACTATATTCTAGAATGATATCTGAAATACAGGAGATGAGTAATGGGAAAATCATGATAGAGAGAAAATAACTGGGAAGATACAATCCGAAAAGAAAGCAAGGTATTCTCATCTCTTCGAACTACCCGGTACGTAAATTTCGAGGGCGAAATTTCATAAGGAGGGGAGATTGTGAGACCCCAAATTTTATGAAATGAAAGTATTCAATTTTATTATAATTATTCTATTTAGTAAATGGTTAAATTGATAAAAGGTTAAAGTTAAGGGTGATATATGAAATTTTTTCAAAGTAAGCAAGTTGTCATAAAATAATCGGTAGTAAAAAGTATAGTAATATGTGTTTGGTTAGGTTGCGGTAGTATTATTGATGCTTACAGATGCGATTATTGATGTTTACGTGAGAAGTCCTTCAGTTTTATTCAATTATTGTCACAATATTTATTTTATTAAATCAATAATTGAGACGACAAAGTTATTCATATTATAATTTGCAATATTGATAATGTCTAGAAGTTCTATCAAGGAGAGATTTGGTCACCTAATTGCGCGCCAATAAGGAGAAATCTTCATCGGAAAGCCCCCTCTTTCCTGGGAACGACCTGGTTGTTAAATATTGTGAGCTATAATATTAATGATGAATAAGTTCGTGTTGATTAAAGATAAAATTGATAGTTTCATTGTGTTGGGATTATTAGTGTTAGTGAAAATTAACATCTATTCTGATAATAATTCATGTCTGGAGGTTATATTCACTAATTGGTAATTAATCGGATAAATGAGCAATTAATTGCTATTAATTCACATGCTTATAACTATGTGTTCACATGTGTGTACTATTGATTCACATGATTATAACTATTTATTCACAGGTGTATACTATTGATTCACATTCATTTACTACTAGGGGAGTTGGTGCAAGATTTATAATACTTGCATGACTAAGTTAAAAATGGAAATATAGATGAAGGTACTATACTATAATTAATTTTTTCACAATTTTAGAACTATTAAGTCACATAATTTACTATTGATTCACTTGATTTACAATTAGGGGAGGTGGTGTGAGTTTTATAATACTTGCAGGACTAAATTAAAAATGAAAGAAAAGAGGAAGGTATTATATTTTAATATTTCGAGCCCCAAAACGTGCAATTATCGAAACTATATTTTCCTATAAATAGATGCTCATTCTTCCTTCATTTCTCACAAATTCGCTAAGTCTCACAAGAGCAATTATTATAGAGAGAAATTATAGAGAAAAAGAAAAAGAGAAGTCTGCTACCTCACTATTCCAGTATCCAGTCTTCTTTTGAGGTAAGGGGTATTATTTATTTCATATTCTGAAGAGATATTATTTTTCGTATTCGTATGAATATTATTTTCATTCAATATTCGTAAGTAATATCATCTCCGTTCAATATTCGTAGGAATATTATTTTTTGTTCAACGTATAAATTTTTTATTATTTCTTCATAAATGATATTATTTCTTTCATATATCAGTATGCGAATATTATTTATTGGTACAAATTTTATTATTTTGGAATTTCTACCATGAAATTTTGTGTCTTGATAGTTTCTATTCACTCTAGAATTACTCACTTGAGTATTCGGGGAACTTTTCGTGCTGGAGTACTATTCATGAGTTACTATTCATAGGTTACTATTCACCCAATTAATATTTACTCTAGTATTATTCCCTCGGGTATTCGGGGAACTTTTCATGCCGGAGTACTATTCATGAGTTACTATTCATGGGTTACTATTCACCCGGTTACTATTCACTCTAGTATTATTCACTCAGGTATTTGGGATACATTTCATGCCAGGGTACTATTCACGTGATACTATTCTCAAAGTAATATTCACAGAGTACTATTCATGGGGTACTATTCACCTGAAAAATATATTTCTTTTATGTCCAAATTATTTTTGGTATATAAATATTATTCATGAATTTTACTCCACAAAGAAGTACCATGTTGACAATTTGGCTATTTATAAACTCTGAAAAAATTTAAAGTCTTTAATATTTATCCTTGATTTCGTTTAATTTGATTTCGTTTGATTTATGCTTATATCATTGTCAGCATATTCATGCTTATATTGTGATGAAAGTCATCTTTGGCTTACGTGCATAGATGGATTGTTGATTGGTATGATTATGACTAGGGATCATTAAGTATAATCATGACCCGTAATGTTACAAATGATATGATAAAAGTCCTTATTGGCCCGTAGTGCATTGATGGACAGTTGTTGGTATGATTATGACTAGGGATTATTCGGTATAATAATGACCATTGGTGATTACATGAATATCCTTGGCCCGTAGTGCAAGGATGATTCGATGATGTGGTTTATTTATTAAGTTGAGTCTCAGCGATAAATTTGATGAAAAACTTTTTAAATCATAGAAGATAGTAGATATCATGCTCTACTTGACTCTTCTAATGGATTGCTTATTCCGCTGTAGTTGTTGATCTAAAACTTGTTGTATATTGTATTCTATCAGTTGTTATACTGTTGAAGGCTAAGGATAATTTATTCTGCATTATCTTAGTCATAATATTTCTTACTGCGCTAGTTGAGCTCACCCTTTTCTTTCATTGTTCTCTCCAAGAAATGAGAATATAGCTGGGACTAGTCAGGAAATGGAATGATGGTCCAGGATAAGTGGCTTTAGTAGTCCTCACTATTCTGTGAAATAGTGTGATAATAATTGTATTGAGGACACTATTGAGAGTGGATATTGTCTAGAAGGCAATATTCTTGTTTAAACTCTCAACTATGTTTTGTCGTATATTACCCGACAGTTGTATAATTAAGTTTATATTTGGTTTATGTACCATATATTTGGCTACTCAAGATGGGTGATGTATTACCTGTTTTGGGGGCATCACAGTCGATATCAAAGCTTAGGGATATGATCCCTAGCTGAGATATGAGATAAGAACTAGGAGGGGAGAGACGGGAAATTCCTTCGCTTGTATGACCTACCTATGTTATTTGTTATTTAATTGGTCGGTCAGAGTATAGGGATAATATCTGGCTTGTCAAATAACTCTTATTTTGAAACTATATTCTAGAATGATATTTGAAATATAGGAGATGAGAAATGGGAAAATCATGATAAAGTGAAAATAACCGGGAAGATACAAACCGAAAAGAAAGAAAGGTATTCTCATCTCTTCGAACTACCAGGTACGTAAATTTCGAGGGCGATATTTCATAAGGAGGGGAGATTGTGAGACCCCAAATTTTATGAAATGAAAGTATTCAATTTTTTTATAATTATACTATTTAGTAAATGGTTAAATTGATAAAAGGTTAAAGTTAAGGGTGATATATGAAAACTTTTCAAAGTAAGCAAGTTGATGATAAAAAAAATAATCGGTAGTAAAAGTATAGTAATACGTGTGGTTGCATAGTATTACGTGGAAATCGATTATTGATGCTTATTACGATTAATTCTTTGAAGTCACTCGATTTGATTCAATTATTGTCACAATATTTATATTATTAAATTAATAATTGATATGACAAAGTTATTCATATTATTATTTACAATATTGACAATGTCTAGAAGTTCTGTCAAGGAGAGGTTTGGTCACCTAATTGCGCGCCAATAAGGAGAAATCTTTATCGGAAAGCCCCCTCTTTCCTGGGAACGACTTGGTTGTTAAATATTGTGAGCTATAATATTAATGATGAATAAGTTCGTATTGATTAAAAATAAAATTGATAGATTCATTGTGTTGGGATTATAAGTGTTAGTGAAAATTGACATCTATTCTGATAATAATTGATGTCTGGAGGTTATATTGACTAATCGAGTAATTAATCGAATAAATGAGCAATTAATTGCTATTAATTCACATGTTTATAACTATGTGTTCACATGTGTGTACTATTGATTCACATGGTTATAACTATTTGTTCACATATGTGTACTATTGATTCACATTCATTTACTGTTAGGGGAGTTGGTGCAAGATTTATAATACTTGCATGACTAAGTTAAAAATGGAAGTATAGATGAAGGTACTATACTATAAATAATTTTTTCACAATTTTAGAACTATTGAGTCACATAATTTACTATTGATTCACATGATTTACTATTAGGGGAAGTGGTGTAAGTTTGATAATACTTGCAGGACTAAATTAAAAATGAAAGAAAAGAGAAAGGTATTATATTATAATATTTCGAGCCCCAAAACTTGCAATTATCGAAACTATATTTTCCTATAAATAGAAGCTCATTCTTCCTTCATTTCTCACCAATTCACTAAGTCTCATAAGAGTAATTATTATAGAGAGAAATTATAGAGAAAAAGAAGAAGAGAAGTCTGCTATCTCACTATTCCAGTATCCAGTCTTCTTTTGAGGTAAGGGGTATTATTTATTTCATATTCTGAAGAGATATTATTTTTTGTATTCATATAAATATTATTTTCATTCAATATTCGTAAGTAATATCATCTTCATTCAATATTCGTAGGAATATTATTTTCGATTCAAATCGTAGGGGTATTATTTTCTTAAGTAAATGATATTATTTCTTTCAATATATTTATCTCTTAATATATTATACGAATTTTATTGTGGAATTTCTAAATTTTTTGTGATATTCGGAGTTACTATTCACTCTAGTATTATTCACTCGAGTATTCAGGGAACTTTTTGTGCCAGAGTACTATTCATGAGTTACTATTCATCCGATTACTATTCACTCTAGTATTATTCCCTCGGGTATTCGGGGAACTTTTCGTGCCGGAGTACTATTCACGGGTTACTATTCACCTGATTACTATTCACCCTAGTATTATTCACTCGGGTATTTGGGACACCTTTCCTGCCAGGGTACTATTCACGAGGTACTATTCTCGAATTACTATTCATAGGGTACTATTCACGGGGTACAATTCACCGAAAAAATATATTTCTTTTTTGTCCATATTATTTTTGGTATATGAATATAATTCTTGAATTTTACTCCAAAAAGCAGTATCAAGTTGATAATTTGGATATTTTTAAACTCTGGATAAATTTAAAGTCTTTAATAATTATCCTTGATTTCGTTTAATTTGATTTTGTTTGATTAATGCTTATATCATTGTCAACATTTTCATGTTTATATTGTGATGAAAGTCATCTTTGGCTTACGTGCATAGATGGATTGTTGATTGGTATGATTATGACAAGGGATCATTCGATATAATCATGACCCGTAATGTTACAAATGATATGATAAAAGTCCTCATTGGCCCGTAGTGCATTGATGGATAGTTGTTGGTATGATTATGACCAGGGATTATTCGGTATAATAATGACCATTGGTGATTACATGAATATCCTTGGCCCGTAGTGCAAGGATGATTCGATGATGTGGTTTATTTATTAAGCTGAGTCTCAGCAATAAATTTGATGAAAAACTTTTTAGATCATAGAAGATAGTAGATATCATGCTCTACTTGTCTCTTCTAATGGATTGTTTATTCCGCTACAGTTGTTGATCTAAAACTTATTGTCTATTGTATTCTATCAGTTGTTATACTATTGAAGGCTAAAGATAATTTATTCTGCATTATCTTAGTCATAATATTTCTTACTGGGCTAGTTGAGCTCACCCTTTTCTTTCATTGTTCTCTCCAGGAAATGAGAATATAGTTGCATGGGACTAGTCGAGAAATTGAGTGATGGTCCAGGTTAAGTGGCTTTAGTAGTCCTCACTATTCTGTGAAATAGTGTGATAATAATTGTAATGAGGACTCCATTGAGAGTTGATATTGTCTAGAAGGCAATATTCTTGTTTAAACTCTCAACTATGTTTTGTCGTATATTACCCGACAATTGTATAATTAAGTTTGTATTTGATTTATGTACCATATATTTGACGACTCAAGATGGGTGATGTATACCTATTTTGGGGGCGTCACAATATTAATGAAAAATATGTCAAATTATCAAAAGTTAATTTTAATAACTTAAAATAATTTTTAAAACTTATTTTGGAATTTCTAGAAATTAATTTCTATTTTTAATGATTTAATGGAAATTAATTTAATTAATTTTAATAAATCTGTCGCTAAAGCCTTTAGCGGCAGAAACTGTCACTATACGTGTTCTTAAGCCTCAAGAACATTCAAAGTCAATTCCTTGGTGTCTACTTTGACCAGCTTAGAATCTTGGTTCATGATGGTTTCTGTGTTTACAAATGTACATATCATGTAGTATTGATGTAATACTACATGTATCAACAACTAACAAGGTCATACTATAACACATATGCAAGATCTAAAGGCTCAAAGTGGCTGTCAGGCCCTTTCTGGGCTTTCTAAGTTTCCTAGAAACCTAGGTAGTGCTTGATAGCTACTTTGTGTCTTGATTAATTCAAGTTCTAGTCATTGTTTATGTGTTTGGATGATTCAATCTTGTACTCCTTATGTCAAAGAATAAATATACTACACATAGGCAGCTTAACTACATCACAAACACAAGATCTAAGTCGGTCAAACCTTGTTAGAAACTGTGTTCTTGAGTTTTTTTTTGGAATTTACAAAAAACACAAATTGTGCTCGGTTAACTTACTTTGATTGCCCATTACTTTGATCCTGTTTATTATTTATATGATCCAAGGACATGAATCTATGTAGACACTCAAAAATTTTATTTTTCTATTACTAACCTTTTAGGAGGGCAGAATCGTCTTCCAAAGATAACCCTGGAGGTCAAGTTAGCTCAATCTCGAAGATAACCCTGGGATACACAGTTTTCCATCTCGAAGACAACCCCGAGATACTCAATTCCAGTCGCGGAGACAACCCCGGGAGTTTCAGTTCCAACCTCGGAGACAATCCTGAGGAATGCAGTTGCAGTTCCGTAGATGACCCCGTAAAAGCTCGTTTTAACCCCTATAAGTCAGCTTCAACCTCGGAGATAACCCCGAAGCGCTTAGTTCCAACCCTGAAGATAACCCCGGGATGATAGGCACACCTCAAAGACAACCCTGAGGACCTTCAGTACTCACAGCATCCCAATCTTAGAGATAACCCTAAGCAACGACTGCCAAATAAGCCCAGAATCGGAGATAACCCCGGTGAGGGACAAAATTATCATTTTGCCACCTTGATCCCACATTTGCTGTGATGCCCCCAAATTCAGGTACTTGAAACCTGAACTCGGTTCTTCACGATACCATTTCTATGAGCGGAATAATACTAATAATAATAACAATAATATAAATACCAAACTTAATTTACATATGCATCAGAGTCTACTCCCAGGTACGCGACCTTTAAACATTCATTATAATACATGATAATAATAAGTATCATAGTCTTAATAGAGTTAAACTATTACATAATATAACACCAACTTATTCTGAAACCTTCCCTTTCCCTTTGTTCTTAGCCGAGCCTTCTTTTTGTTCACACTTAGCTGAAAACATTTAAATTAAGCAAGGATGAGCATTTGGGTGCCCAACAAGTAATATCAACAATAGATATTAGCTGCAAAGATTAAATATTTTCTTTGAATGACACTTCTACATCGAATCAACAGTTCTGAAGTAAGCTGAACTAATAATAACAACATATCAATTCTATATCAAATTTTTGAAACTACGTACTGACTATAACTGGAGATTAGATGACGAACTATGAACATAGTTTTCTATTTTTGAAAAGGTTAAACAGAACTTCATCTGTAAACCGTTATAACTTACAGGCACGGGGGGTGATCAGCCCGTTATGCCCTATATTGATCAATACTACATGCCAGAACGATATTATCGTTCATCTGATCCGCCTTTGGCGCACAAAAGTTTTCTCATGTACGGGTTGTTCATACTTAGTCGGGAATCCAGAATCAAAACAATTCGGTTGAATAACAATAAAGTTCTATCTTATTCAACAATATTTCTAAGTTTGTGTCTAGCCAAAGCAAATAGCTTAGATGGCTTTGAAGTCAACGTATACAAACTGGAAATTAATAAGTATGTATCAACATGTGATTAAATACAATGATTATCCAAGTGAGGACACTTGTATAACCATATTTAGAAATTAACGAACAGAATAAATATCTGAAGTATAATATGATACTGTGTTGATAAACAATGATCGGATAATTTAAGAACTTGTATAAATACGAATAATTGGATACATAAACGATAACAATAGAGTTATTGATTTGGCACAATGATAATATGATTATTAACTTTCTTACTCATGTCCATTGCATAAATTAAATACAAAGGTAGGATACTTGTCTGGTCTGCTGCTTACAATATGCAACTTAGTTTTATCTTTTATATAGAAATATATCATTAATATATCGTTAGAATAACATATCATACCACATAATACTGCTTATTGCAGTCAGCACATTACCTAATCACATTGTCATATGTTTTTAGCAGTCATTGGATCACAAACAAACACATATTTAGTCAAATTATCTAAGTCTAGATCAATTTCTGAAACATGTCATTGTGCCAACGGCTTTATCGAATAATTATTGAGTCTAAGACTATATCATGTAGTTCAATAACTGTAAGTATCAGTCATATGACTTATAATAATTTTTAATTAATTATTATAATTTATTATGATTTTTCAAACACCGGAATCATTATTAAATAATTTAAATATTAAATAATTCTATTATCAATAATATTTAATTAATATTAAACTATTAATGAAACCATTGCCAAAATATTAAAGTTATTTATAATAACTCAAAATATTTTTAAAAACATATTTATTATCCTTAAATGATTTAAAATCATTTCTAACTAATTACCATTAATATTTAAATATTAATGTACTATTTATCAAAATATTAAAAGTCATGTAATTATAACTTAGAATATTTTAAATTCATTTATATCCTTTTAAATGATTTTAAATTATTAAAACTATTTATTTAATATAATTCTTAAATAAATCAAATTTCATTTAATATTAAATTATTAATGAATTTTACCTTTAAATATTGAAGGTTACATTTTATAAGTTAAAATATTTTTAAGCACCTTAATTTCATTTAAAATGATTTTTATAATATTAAAATCATTTTTAAACTAATTTATTTAATATAATTATTAAATAACTCTAATATCATTAATAATAAAGAATTAATGAAATTTACCTTTAAATATTGTAAGTTATATTTTATAACTTAAAATATTTTTAAACTCTTTATTTTTAATTAAAATGATTTATTTAATATAATTATTAAATAGATATAATATCATTAATATTAAATAATTAATGAAATTTGCTTTAAAATATTAAAATTATATTTTATAACTTCAAATATTTTTAAATACCTTATTATCATTTAAAATGATTTTTAATATAATAAAATCATTTTTAATTAATTTATTTAATGCATTTATAAAATAAATTAAATATCAATAATATTTAAATAAATACTAATATTTATGAAAAATATGTCAAATTATTAAAAGTTAATTTTTATAACTTAAAATAATTTTTAAAATTAGTTTTGTAATTTTTAAAAATTAATTTCTATTTTTAAATAATTTTTGGACATTAATTAATTAAAATTAACTAAGTCTGTCGTTAAACCTTTGGCGACAGAAAGCGTCACCTAAAGTGTTCTTGAGCACTAAGAACACTAACAGTCAGTGTTCAAGGATCACACTTTGACCAAACATTAAGCACTGATTCAGTGTGTTTCTGGGCAAGCTAATACCTTGATCTTGTAGTAATAGTGTAATACTACAAGATCCAACAACAAACATGAACAAACAACATAGCACGAAAGAGATCTGATCATCCAAAATGGCTGTCAGAGCTGTTTTTCATTTTCTGGGTTACCTAGAAATGAAGAACAGTTCGAGTAAGCATATTTGGGCTTCCACAACTTGAAATATATGTGATGTTTTAGTGATATAAGAGTTGCAGTGTGTAGAAAACATGTAAGACAACAGATCTATTACATTAAATTGATCTAACAATAACACAACGAGTAGATAAGGTCTGATCAAACCATGTCAGGAAACACATTCATATGTTTTTTGGGTTACCCAAAAAACAGAAAACGTGTTCGTCTTGGCTAGTTTGACCGGCTGCTAAGTCCAATCTCTTTATCATTTAGGCGATCTAAAGGCATGAACGTGTATTAAATATACCAAGCTACAACTTAGATACAACAACATCAAAACAACAAAACACTGACAGATCTGGGGCCAACAAAAGCTTGTCAGACACGATCTGGGCAATTTCTGGGTTACCCAGAATTGACCAGTAATGCTCGGTCAACCGAGTTTGACCAAGAATAAAATGAAATCTACACACCCCTGACCCTGATTCTAGTTCCATATTAAAGATATCATAACATACTACAAGTTTAAACATTTAGAAAGCCGAAAACATAAACAGGATGAGATCTTGAAGGTCTGACATTCGTTGTCAGACATTATAAAACAAATTTCCAGATTTTTGAAAACACCAAATCCGAGCCTATAGATGTTATGGATCTAATATCTATCAACTCAGATCATTAATATACACTATAAACAACATATATTAACACTCAAACTTAGCTTTTAACAGAGGATCAATGATCAGATTTTTAGGGTTAGGTTTATACATTTATGAACAATTTTTTGATTCAAAGCTCCTGATTTCTAACTTTAGAAATTAGGGTTTTCTAAATTTTAATTAGGGTTTACTTAATAAAGATTATAATCTAATAATACATGTCAACATTCATATAATACAACCTCTTATCGATCCTAAATTCCGGCTTGAGTTTTGAATTAGGGTTTATCAAAATAATACTAGGGTTTTCTATTGTTCTATCAAATCTTTTCACAAATTAACATTACACACATACAGTACATATTTATAGCACTGAAATATAATTAATATTATATTATTATTCTCTTTCCTTGATCAAAATCCAAAATTAGGGTTTGGATTCCAAATCGATTTATCTTTCATATATAACCTTATTAATTAAGTTAAAAATAATTTAACTTAACTAATGAGAAATAAATTCATATATTAAAATATAATAATTATTATAATAATTTATAATTATTTCATATATTATTTAAATAATATATAATCATATTTTTATGGAAAATAAATAATAAAAACATTTCTACTATAAAATTAATTATTATAAGAATATAGTTTATAATGATCAATAATTCTAAAATAAAATTATTTGTAATTATTCATGTAATAAATATATTTTTATTTATCACATAAATTCCTACGCTTTGACTTATACATATTCCCCATATTTAGTTTAATAAATAAAAAAAAATATACGCAAAATTTCTTATTTATTTATATTGAAAATATCGGGTTATTACATTCACCCTCCCTTATAAAGATTTCATCCCCAGAATCACCGTTTCAAAACTTATACCTACTACGGTACATAGCATACACAATCATTGCAAGTCGATCTCGATCAAATTTGATCGAACTGATCTTTAACTATTCAGCATAAAGCTTGTCTATCTGATTAAATGGAAATTTGATTTCTAAAATAACTCAAATTCCTCCTTCAAAATTTCTTTATTAAATAGTTTACTATAAATAGGAAAGTTATGTATAAGAAAATAAAAGTTTATTCGAATAATACCTGGATTTCCATCACCAGCTGCCATGGTATCCTAGACGGTCATGTTTAAGACTTTCGCGGTTGATTTCCTTGGCTTGCTTGAAGAAGTTGGTCCTGTAATCGCTAGAGTTCCGCTGCCATTCCCCGTGTTCACGCTTCCTTCCTCCATTCTCCTCTTCGAACAGTCCTTAACCTTATGTTCCATTGACCCACACAGAAAACACCCACTATTCATTCTTGGATTGTGGCAGTTGGGAGATATATGGCCCTCATGCCCGCACTTGTAACATACAAACTTACCCTTCAGACATTTACCTGAATGATTTTTCCCATAGTTCTTACACTGCACTACCTGCTTCTTCAAACCTTCCTGTTTCACCTGGAAATTTCCAAAATAGTTCCCCTTACTCTTTCCATTTCCACTCCTACTGCCACTATTAGTTTCCACCTGTTAGGTTTGTAATATTCGTGAACGCAATCAAATTACCCAAAATAAGCGGAAACGTGGAAAATCAGAGTTTTAAAATTTTAGAAGCCATATACCCGGATCATTCTTTATGCACAATTATTTATTAAACGAAAAGATAAAGAACAAGAATCATACCCTTGAAGATTCGAGCTTCCTCGGGTACAAGTTCACCTCCAAATCCTTTCGCGTGACCCTTTAAGTTCTTAAATAATTATGCCATTAACTTCTTAAATAATTATTCTTCCTTTTATGGTGTGACCCTTTAAGTTCTCCATATTAAAACGGTTGTGAATAAATCAATTAGAACAATTCTAATCTTATTTAAATAAATAAATTAAACTATTAATTTATTTAATTAAATAATATTTATTCTACAATAGGGATAAGCCTCCCTAGCGATTAACGACTTTCCAGATAATATAGATTTCAACATTAATCATAAAAGAACCTTTGAGTAAATAGTTACCGTACAATTCAATCCTTCCACCATACAATGTCCCAAATAAATATAAGATATGAAATTACTGTCAAGTCTTATTTTATTTAATTATATGTATTTCGATCCTTAAATGCACAACTCCAAATAATGCAAATTAGAAACTCCTTTCTAATTTCATTCTGCCTTGGTAAAGGACTACTAGGTTATCATTTATCGAATCACATACGACATTTCTCTTCTTTTACTAGAAGTGGTAGATTCTTTATTGATCATACATTATCTCCATGTATAATTTATTATACCTAAGCATACCCTTTGATATACCCTAAGGGTCTTAAGGTATAAGTCAAAGTAAAACTTATCATACACAAGATACTATGATGATCTCAAGTCCAAGGATCACGTGTACTACGTTCAGTGAACTTATTCTCTAATAAGCACCTACATACTTGCTTTAATGTCTCCACAGAAATGATAATGAGATCAATCATCCTCATCCAATGAGCAAGTAACATATGTACCAATCTATCCGAATTCACTAATCCCCAATTTAGTAATCCAACGATTGGGAACTATTTTAGTTTTAAGCTTTCTAAGAATTTAGATCTCATTAGAATGATCATCATCATTATTCTAAAAGCATTGCTTAAAACTATGGGTTTATCACATATTAAAAAAATAGCATCATGTAGATAATTAAAAGGCTTTAATAAATTAATACTTTTTATTAATAAATGAATAAGATTGTTACAAAGTATAAGCTTTATCATCAAACATGATTGGCTTGTGTGCATACTACTTTCAATCTCCCACTTACACTAAAGCCAATCGCCATGGTATCTCATACCCTTCTTCTCTAAGTGACGATTATCCTGCTATTGGATAAGCTTTAGTTAATGGATATGTAATGTTGTTCTTGAGAGTCCACTATCTCTATAGTGATTTCCCATGTTTCAATGATTCTTATAATCAAATGAAAGTGCCACAACACATGTTTAGATCCAAGATGAGACTTAAGAACTATTCCTAGTTCTGTAATGAACTTTTCATCCAAACAATCAACTTGCAGCTTCATTTACAGCTATATAATTTGCCTTTATCACTAAAACAACAACTCTTTGATGTTTGTAACCTTTCCAATTCACTGCACCACTATTCATGGTAACACTTTACCTTAAAGTAGATTTTCTATCATCTTGGTTTGTCTGAAAAACTTCAGTCTGTTAAGGATTCAAGTTTTAATTCAGACTCGCCATAAATCTGATCACATCCTTAGTGCCGGTTAGGTACTTTAAGATGTTTTTCACTGACTCATAGTGAACTTCTCCAGAATATGACTGATCAACATCAGGTCTTGTATATTTCATTATATACATGATTGTTACTCGTGCGATCTCTCTTTTATGAGTCTATGGGGACTATTAAGAGAGATACACTCCATGACTCATCATCATGAGACAACTCTTGGAGTTTTCCATGCTAAACGACTTTAGCATCAAATGAATATACGTTCCTTGGGTTAAGTCGAGCATTATCTATATAGATTTGTATCCCCAATTAAGATACTCCTCCCAAATCATTCATAGATGAATGTTTAGACAACTTTATCTTTACTGATTGTAGTATTAGTATGTCATTCCTTATCCGTAATGTAAAATCCCAAATTTCACGAATAAAGATTTAAATTTCTCAATTTTTTTTTTTTATGTTATGGTGTGAATTTGAGATAATGTTATAGTATTGGGTAGTATTTATAAATTTTGCAAAGTATGCAAGTTGTTATATTATATTCGATTGGTCGGGGAATATTCTTTGTGTCGGGAAATATTCGTACGATGATACAATCATTGGTGGACCCCACAACGGAATTATTGTCGGATTGAGAAAACGACAAAAGTATTTTATTGAAAATAACGGCGAAAGTTTTACTATTAATACTGTTGAACTACTCGGTAGTAAAAGTACAGTAATACGCGTGGTTGCATAGTGGCACACGGCATTGGTTATTGATACTTACGTGAGAAGTCACTTAGTTATACTCAATTATTGCTACAGTAATTGCTGCATCATATCTCTCATATTATTGATTCGATTTTTGTCACAATATCCTCTGCATTATATGATATATTATTAAATCAATAATTAAGACGACAACGTTATTCATATTATTAAATTGCAATATTTACAATGTCTAGAAGTTCTGCCAAGGAGAGGTTTGGTCACCTAATTGCGCGCCAATAGGGAGAAATCCTTATTGGAAAGCCCCCTCTTTCTTGGGAACGACCTGGTTGTTAAATATTGTGAGTTATGATATTAATGATGAATAAGTTCGTGTTGATTAAAGATGAATTTGATAGTTCCATTGTGTTGCGATTATTAGTGTTAGTGGAAATCGACATCTATTCCGATAATAATTGATGTCTGAGGGTTATATTGATAAATCAGATAAATGACCAATTAATTGCTACTTATTCACATGCTTATATAACTATTTGTTCACATGCGTGTACAATTGAGTCACATTCATTTACTATTAGGGGAGTTGGTGCAAGATTGATAATACTTGCATGACTAGCTTAAAAAGGGACGTATAAATGGAGGTACTATACTGTATTTCATATTTTCACATGATTATAACTATTGATTCACATGATTGAACTATTGATTCACATTATTTACTATTAGGTGAGGTAGTGCAAGTTTGATAATACTTGTAGGACTAAATTAAAAATGAAAGAAAAGTTGGAGTTAGAGATAATTGATGTCTGGGGTTATATTGATAAATTGTAATTTATCGGATAAATGAGCAATTAATTGCTACTAATTCACATGCTTATATAACTATTTGTTCAAATGTGTGTACTATTGAGTCACATTCACTTTATCGAACAATATATTATTAAGTTCTATATAATGGAAGTACTCATTTCGTATTTTCCATGATTATAACTATTGATTCACATGATTGAACTATTGATTCACATTATTCACTATTAGGGGAGGTGGTGAAAGTTTGATAATAAGCATTTAAAATGAAAGAAAAGTTGGAGGTATTGTATTATAAGAGCCCCAAAAGATTATCGAAAATATATTCTTCTATAAATAGAAGCTCATTCTTCCTTCATTTCTCACCAATTATCTATGAAGCATTTATTATAGAGAGAAATTATTCTGCTACATTTCTATTCTAGTATCCGAATTAAGGTAAAGGGTATTATTTTTTTCATATTCATGAAGAAAACATCTCATTATTCCATTCTTTATTATTCTATTGGAATAACTCAGATATGTGAGCTACCCTATACTTGGTGAAATTCTTACATTATTCCATTATTTATTATTACCTTGAATAACTTCGTACATGCAAGTACCGCATACATGGTGAAATTCCATTGTTATTCCATTCTTTATTATTACATTTGGAATATCACTCGTCATGCATTTTACTGTGGGACTGGTTCCGTTATTTATTATTACGTTGGAATAACTTTATACATGCAAGTACCGCTTTTACATGGTGATTTCTGTTGTTATTCCATTATTTATTATTCTGTTGGAATATCCTGTCAGTGCATATTACGCCTGACCTTGTTCCGTTATTTATTATTCTATTGGGATAACCTCTTTATGCGAAGTACCGCATGCCTGGTGATTTCTTTTATTATTCCATTCTTTATTATACTCAGTTGGTTAAAGTTTTGACTTCTATACTCGTCATGAAATATCATTTTATTTGGTACTTTCTGTTATGAGTTACTATTCACGGGTTACTATTCACCCGGTTACTATTCACTCGGGTATTCGGGGCACTTTTCAGCTGGAATACTATTCACGGGTAACTATTCACCGAAATTACTATTCACCCGAATATTATTCACTCGGGTATTTGGAGTACTTTTCATGTGTGGGGTACTATTCACGAGGTACTATTTCAAGTACTATTCATGGGTCTTATTCATGACAAAAATTGATTCTTTTTCATTCCAAATTATTTTTGGTGAATGAATATTATTCTTGAATTTTACTCTACAAAGAAGTATCATGTTGACAATTTGGATGTTATTAGTTCCTGGATAATTTAATTCTTGAACTTGTTTTCTTGAATTCTTATATCATTGTCATCATCCTCATGTTTATATTTTTTGAAAGTGATATGTGGCCTATAGTGCATAGATGGACTTGGTATGATTATGATGAGGATTATTGGTATAATCATGAGTAGTAATGTTACAAATGATGTGGAAAAAATCTTCATTGGCCCGTAGTGCATTGATGGACAGTTTTTGGTATGATTATGGCTATGGATTCTCTTCGGCCAAGGGAGTAAAGATGAATTGTTTTATGGCATGATCAGGACCATTGATGAAAACACGATTATCTTTGGCCCGTAGTGCATGGATAATTCGTGGTCGTGATACTAAATAATATCCTTGTCATGTAGTGCATGGATGATTTGATGATGTGGATTATTTATTAAGCTGAGTCTCAGCGATAAAAGTGATTAAAAACTTTTTAAATCATAAAAGATAGTAGATTTTATTCTCTACTTGACTCTTTTAATGGATTGTTTGTTCCGCTGTAGTTAAACTTGATGTCTATTGTATTTTATCAGTTTAACATTGTTGAAGACTAATGATAATTTATTCTGCATTATCTTAGTCATAATATTTCTTACTGGGCTAGTTGAGCTCACCCTTTCCTTCGCTGTTCTCTTCAGGAAATGAGAATATAGCTAGGACGAGTCGGGGAATGGATTAACGGTCCAGATGATATCATTAGTAGTCCTCACTATTCTGTTAAATATTGTGACAATAAATGTAATGAAGAATGAATTTGAGTTTGTATACTGTCTTTGAGGACTCCATTGAGAGTGGATATTGTCTAGAAGATAATATTCTTGTCTAAACTCTCAGTTTATGTTTTGTCGTATTTTACACAACTGTTGTATATTTAAGTTTGTATTTGAATTTTGTACCATGTATTTGGCGACTCAAGATGGGTGATGTATACCTGTTTTGGGGGCGTCACAGTTGGTATCAAAGCTTAGGGATATGGTCCATGGCTGAGATGTGAGACAAGAACTAGGAGGGGAGAGACGAGGAATTCCTTCACTAGTATGACCTACCTAAGTTTATTTGTAATTTAATTGGTCGGTCAAAGTATAGGGATAATATGTGATATGTCAATTAACCCTTGTTTTGTGACAGTGTTTGAAAATGGAATCTGAAAATGTTGTGATAAGCAATGGAGCAAAATAATATGACCGTATCGCAGTACGAGGCTAAGTTTGCAAAGTTATTTCAGTTTGTATCCCATTTGGTCGATAATGAGGAGCGAATGTTTCTAAGAGGTTTGAAACCCGATATACGTCAATACCTCATTTCTTATAAACTTTGTTTATATTCAGATGTTGTGAATAGGGCTCATTTATTGGAGCGTGATAATGAGTTAGCACAACCAAAAGGTAACGACCAACAACATGATAATAATCGTAACGGTGGCAATGGCCATTGAAACAATGATGACCATCGCGGGGGAAATTATCATGCCAAGAATGGTAACCACTTTGGTGGTAATCATGGCCAAGATAATAGAAATAGAAATTTAAAGAAGAGAAGGTCATTTAGCTCGATTTTGTCGTATAGTGAAGTCAAGTCTAGCTGCGATGGTGGCACCAAAGGCGGAACGGACAAAACAAAGTCGGTGGTTTCAGGAAGAGCGTTTCTTGTGACTTCTCTAAAAGTGAGTAACCCGAACGAAGTTAGCACGGGTTAGTTAATTATGAATTCTTGCGAAGTCTATACCTTATTAGATACCAGTTCTACCCATTATTTTATCTCTCTTACTTGCATTCAACATTTAAATTTGACTCCGGAGAAGTTAGACTTTGACTTATTAGTTGAAACTCTGTTACGAGAAACCTTCATTACATGTGCTATCCAAGTCTTGGATGAGAGTCACAGTTTTGAATGATATTTCTATTGTTAATAAATTTCCTGACGTATTCTTGAAGACTTCTTAGTCTACCCAGAACGTGGAATCGAATTTTGTATTGACCCCAGTACAAAACCCATTTCTTCAACCCTTAAATATTTCTTCACCCAAAATGAACGTATAATGCACCAAAGACGTTGGCTCGAGCTGTTGAAGATTACAATCGTACCATTCAATATTATCATGGAAGAGCGAACGTGGTAGCTGACGCGTTGTGTAGAAGATAATATGCGTTTACGAGTGCGATGTTGTTAACATAAAGACTCATTTCGTATAATTTACAAATGATGAAGATAGAGTTAAAGACTTTAGGGACCCACATGAAGATAACGAATATACGAGTAGAATTAACTTTAATCGATAAAGTTAAAGCCGCTCAAGCTACACACCTGAATTTGATGAATGTGAAGAAGAAGGTTCAAGAAGGCGTTATCTTAACCCTCAATTTTGTTGGCCCATTTGAAATCCTTTATCGAGTAGGAACTGTGGCCTATAGACTCGTTTTACCGCCAAGTATGTAGCGTGTTCATAACATTTTTAATGTATCGATGTTGCGTAAATATGTGGATGACCCGAACCACATTATTGATTTAGAACTGGACGAGATAGCAGATAATTAACTTATGAAGATGTACCTGTTAAAATCCTGGAATGTATTCAACACTCAAAGGTTATATCTCAAGAGTTAAAATCGGACGAAGTGTCCTCATCTGTTCGGCATACCAGGTACATACGTAAATTTTGAGGGCGAAATTTCATAAGGAGGGGAGATTGTAAAATCCCAAATTTTACGAATAAAGATTTAAATTTCTCAAAATATTTTTTTTATGTTATTGTGTGAATTTGAGATAATGTTACAGTTATGGGTAGTATTTATAAATTTTGCAATGTATGCAAGTTGTTATATTATATTCAATTGGTCGGGGAATATTCTTTGTGTCGGGGAATATCCAAATGCGATGGTACAATCATTGGTGGACCCCTGGCGGAATTATTATCGGATTGAGAAATCGACAAAAATATTTTATTGAAAATAACGGCGGAAGTTTTACCATTAATACTGTTGAACTACTCGGTAGTAAAAGTACGATGAATATATGTGGTTGCATAGTGGCACACGGTATTGGTTATTGATGCTTACGTGAGAAGTCACTCAGTTATACTCAATTATTGCTATAGTAATTGCTGCATCATATCTCTCATATTATTGATTCGATTATTGTCACAATATCCTCTGCATTATATGATATATTATTAAATCAATAATTAAGATGACAAAGTTATTCATATTATTAAATTGCAATATTTACAATGTCTAGAAGTTCTGCCAATGAGAGGTTTGGTCACCTAATTGCGCGCCAATAGGGAGAAATCCTTATAGGAAAGCCCCCTCTTTCCTGGGAACGACCTAGTTGTTAAATATTGTGAGTTATGATATTAATGATGAATAATTTCTTGTTGATTGAAGATGAATTTGATAGTTCTATTGTGTTGGGATTATTAGTGTTTGTGGAAATCGACACATATTCCGATGATAATAGATGTTTGAGGGTTATATTGATAAATCGGGGAATTTATTGGATAAATGAGCAACTAATTGCTACTTATTCACATGCTTATATAACTATTTGTTCACATGTATTTACTATTGAGTCACATTCATTTACTATTAGGGGAGTTGGTGCAAGATTGATAATACTTGCATGACTAGGTTAAAAAGGGAGGTATAGATGGAGGTACTATACTGTATTTCATATTTTCACATGACTATAACTATTGATTCACATGATTGAACTATTGATTCACATTATTTACTATTAGGTGAGGTGGTGCAAGTTTGATAATACTTGCAGGACTAAATTAAAAATGAAAGAAAAGTTGGAGGTATTGTACTGTAATTTTTCGAGCCCCAAAACGTGCAATTATTGAACTATATTTTTCTATAAATAGAAGCTCATTCTTCCTTCATTTCTATATAGAGCATTTATTTTAGTGAGAAATTATAAAGAGGAAGAAGAAGAGAAGTCTGCTACATTTCTATTCCAGTATCCAGCTTAATTCTAAGGTAAGGGGTATTTTTTTTTTCATATTCATGAAGAGAACTTCTGTTATTCCATTCTTTATTATTCTGTTAGAATAACATGTATACGCGGGCTACCCTATACTTGGTGAAATTCTTCTATTATTCCATTATTTATTATTTTGCTGGAATAACATGTCTATGCGAAGTACCGCATATATGGTGAAATTCTATTGTTATTCCATTCTTTATTATTACATTGGAATATCCTCATCATGCGTTTCTGGGGACTGGAAAATCTTTATTATTACATTGGAATATCACCTTTGTGTGAGTTTTATGCGGGACCGGTTCCGTTATTTATTATTACATTGGATTAACTTTATCTGTCATGCAAAATACGCATGCATGATGATTTCATTGTTATTCCATTCTTTATTATTACATTGCAATATCACATACATTCATTTTACATGGGACCTAGTTTCGTTATTTATTATTACATTGGAATAACTTTTATCATCCAAGTACCGCATACATGGTGATTTCTATTGTTATTCCATTCTTTATTATTTTGTTGGAATATCCTTCGATGCGTGATTACTTTGACACTGGTTTCATTATTTATTATTACTGTTGGGATAACTTTTGTCTATCGCTAAGTACCGCATGCACGGTGATTTCTTTTGTTATTCCATTATTTATTATACTCAGTTGGTTAAAGTTTTGACTTCTATACTCATCATGAAATATCATTTTATTTGGTATTTTCTGTTACGAGATATTATTCACGAATTACTATTCACCCGGTTACTATTTACTCGGGTATTCGGGGCACTTTTCATGCCGGAATACTATTCATGAGTTACTATTTATAGGTTACTATTCACCAAAATTACTATTCACACGAATATTATTCACTCGGGTATTTGGAGTACTTTTCATGTCGGGGTACTATTCACTAGGTACTATTCCCGAAGTACTATTCACGGGGTACTATTCACGTCAAAAAATTAATTCTTTTCTGTCCAAATTATTTTTGGTGCATAAATATTATTCTTGAATTTTACTCTACAAAGAAGTATCATGTTGACAATTTGGATGTTATTAGTTCCTGGATAATTTAATTCTTGAACTTGTTTTATTAAATTCTTATATCATTGTCATCATCCTCATGTTTATATTTTGTTGAAAGTCATTTGTGGCCTGTAGTGCATAGATGGACTTGGTATGATTATAACCAGGGATTATTTGGTATAATCATGACCGTAATGTTATAAATGATGTGGAAAAAGTCCTCATTGGCCCGTAGTGCATTGATGAACAGTTTTTGATATGATTATGGCTATAGATTCTCTTCGGCCAAGGGAGCAAAGATGAATTGTTTTATGGCATGATCAGGACCATTGATGAAAACACGATTATCTTTGGCCTGTAGTGCATGGATAATTCTTGGTCGTGATACTAAATAATATCCTTGGCTTGTAGTGCAGGGATGATTTGATGATTTGGATTATTTATTATGCTGAGTCTCAGCGATAAAAGTGATGAAAAACTTTTTAAATCATAAAAGAGAGTAGATTTTATTCTCTACTTGACTCTTTTAATGGAGTGTTTGTTCCGCTGCAATTAAACTTGATGCCTATTGTATTTTATCAGTTTAACATTGTTGAAGACTATGTTAGGTTTGTAATATTCATGAACGCAATCAAATTGCATAAAAAATGCGAAAACGTGTAAAATCAGAGTTTTAAAAATTTACAAACCATAAACCCGGATCACCCTTTATGCACAATTATTAATTAAACGAAAAGATAAAGAATAAAATCATACCCTTGAAGATCGAGCTTCCTCAGGTACAAGTTCACCTCCAATCCTTTTCGCGTTCAACTTGAATCCACATGAGTTTGGTTCCTTCCTTTGATCAACGTTAGCCACCCATGTGTTTGGCCTCTAGAGGTGATCCACCAAGGAAGAATAGGAATTCAAGAAGAAGGGTATTTTGGCTCAAACCCTAGTTTTCTATCTTTATAGAAAAAGGACGTACTCTCAAACAAATTGAAATTATTACGTATGTTGTAAAAGTCAATAACCCCCGCCACCCATAATAAGACTCCTCTTATTTATTGATGTGGGCAACCCTCCTTAACAATTAAGAAATTGGGTTTTATTTAATTAATTAAATTCTTTTAATTAATTAGGCTCCCTAATCTTATTAGGGATAATTAATTAAACTCTTTTAATTAATTTAACTTCCTAATCTTATTAGGAATAAATGAGAGTACTTATATTAAATTAATTCCTAAACTCTTTTAGAAATTAAAATAATAATAATTGTAATAATATTAATAAGACTCCTCTTATTAATTTATATTTAATATTTCTAAAATATTAAATAATAAATATTAAGCTATTTAATTTATTCTATCACCATAGATTAAATTAAATATATATATAACTATATTATTACGATTATGCCATTAACTTCTTAAATAATTATTCTTCCTTTTATGGTGTGACCCTTTAGGTTCTCCATATTAAGGTTGTGAATAAATCAATTAGAACAATTCTAATCTTATTTAAATAAATAAATTAAACAATTAATTTATTTAAATAAATAATATTTATTCTCTGATAGGGATAAGCCTCCTAGCGATCAAGCGACTTTCAGATAATATAGATTTCAATATTAATCATAAAAGAACCTTTGAGTAAATAGTTACAAATACAATTCAATCCTTCCACCATCTGATGTCCCGATTAAATATAAGGCATGGAATTCTTTGTCAAGTCTTATTTTATTTAATTATATGTATTTCGATCCTTAAATGCACAACTCCAAATAATGCAAATTAGAAACTCCTTTCTAATTTCATTACATCTTCGCCAAGGACTCTTTGGGTTGTCATTTATCGAATCACATAGGACATTTCTCTTCTTTTATTAGAAGTGGTAGATTCTTTATTGATCATACATTATCTCCATATACAACTTATTATACCCAAGCATACCCTTTGATATACCCTAAGGGTCTTAAGGAATAAGTCAAAGTATAACTCATCATACACAAGATACTATGATGATCTCAAGTCAAGGATCACTTGTACTACTATCACTCTGAGAATTCATATTGACGAAATGCAAGTAAAACTCCATTAGGTATTCCTTAGCGAGCCACGTTCGGTGAACTTATTCTCTAATAAGCACCTACATACTTGCTTTAGTGTCTCCACACAAATGATCATGAGATCAATCATCCTCATCAATGAGCAAAACAGCGTATGTACCAATCTATCCGGATTCACTAATCCCCAATTTAGTAATCCAATGATTGGGAACTATTTTAGTTTTAAGCTTTCTAAGAATTTAGATCTCATTAGAATGATCATCATCATTATTCTAAAAGCATTGCTTAAAACATGGGTTTATCACATATTATAAATCTGACATCATGTAGATAATTAAAAGCCTTTAATAAATTAATACTTTTTATTAATAAATGAATAAGATTATTACAAAGTATATGTTTTATCATCAAACATGATTGGCTTGTGTGCATACTACTTTCAATCTCCCACTTGCACTAAAGCCGATCGCCATTGTATCTTATACTCTTCTTCTCTAAGTGGCGATTATCCTCTTTGTTGGATAAGCTTTAGTTAATGGATATGTAATGTTGTTCATGAGATTCCACTATCTCTATAGTGATTTCCCATCTTTCAATGATTCTAATAATCAAATGAAAGTGCCACAACACATGTTTAGATCCAAGATGAGACTTAGGAACTATTCCTAGTTTTGTAATGAACTTTTAATCCAAACAATCAACTTGCGACTTCATTTATAGCTATTTACTTTGTCTTAATCACTAAACCAATAACTCTTTCTTTGTTTGGAACCTTTCAATTCAATTGCACCCCTTTGTTCAAGGTAACCTTTACCTTAAAGTGGATTTTTTTTCGTCTTGATACATTTGAAAAACTTGAGTCATTAAGCCCTCTAGTTTTAATTAAGACCCACCATGAATATGATCACATCCTTAGTCTTGGGTTAAGCACTTTAAGATGTTTTCAGCGACTCATAATGAACTTCTCCATAATATGGTGATCAACATCGGGTCTCGTACATTTCATTGCATACATGATTGTCACTCATGCGACCTCTCTTTTCGAGGAGTCTGTGGGGACTATTAAGAGATACACTCCATGGCTCATCGACATGAGACATCTCTTGAGTTTGCCATGCTAAGCGAATTTAGCATCAAATGAATATCGTTCCTTGGGTTAAGTCGAGCATCCTATTGAATCTATCTATATAGATTTTATCCCCAATTAAGATACTCTTCCCAAATCATTCGTGGAGGAATGTTTGACAACTTTATCATTCTTGATTGTAGCATTAGTATGTCATTCCTTATCCGTAGTATATCAACATATAGTACTAGGAATGTCACGATGCTCCCCTTGACCCTTTTGTACACACTAGGTTCATTCTTATTTTGATAAAATCAAACTCTTTTGATTGCCTCATCAAAGCGAATGTTCCATATTTGAGAAACTTGCTTGATCCATTTCTCGAAAGTGTCTACAACACTTACCTCATCGTATATAAGCTGGATCATCATCTTCTATGATGTGTACTCTCATCATCATCATCTATGATGAATCCATACCTCCAGGTATCTTGATCTTTATTCGATTTACGATTGGTTGTGGTATAATAAGTACATCTCTGAGTTCCTCTTATTTGACTTATAGTATTTTGTGGTTCTTGAACTCTTCAAGATCTATTATCCTCCACTAGCCCTTTTAATGATAAACACCTTTATCTTATAAGGCGTGCGTGTTTCGTAACAAACACCTTTTGCTAAGTAGAATTATAGAACATATACCCTAAACTTACTTTAGGATGTCCCACAAATGCATACATGTCAAATCTTGTCCCAAGCTTATGCTTGAAACTTTTTCACATAAGTTGGACAACCCCTTATCTTAACATACTTAAGATTAGGAATCCTCCACATCCATAACTTTTATGGAGTCTTGAAATTTGGATTTTGAGGTTACCTTTTTCGTAGATATGTCTGACCATTTCTAGGACATGACCCTAGAAGGATACTGGAATGTCGGTAAAATCATTATGGACCGCACCATGTCCAACAAGGTACGATTTTTCATTTAGATACATCAATCAATTATTGCGTATCAGGATGTGTCCATTATGAGAAAACCATTTGAGATGATCCAGAAACTTATTGCATAAGTATTTATTCCTTGATCTAATCAAAGAATCTTAATACATTGCCAATTTGTTTCATTTCTGAATTCTTTGAACCTTTCAAATAATTCACACTTGTATTTCAACAAATACATACATTCAACTCTTTGAATGATCATCTCCTTTTCTTATACTAGTTTGTTCAATTTACAAAATAATTTTTTTTACGTAAGTCAAGTATACAAAATCTATTAAGTAATATTTCAGTTCTATACAAAACATTATTATTATAAATAGAACAACAATTGTTCTTAAATATAATACCAAAGATTTCATTGTCCAACAATAAAATGGAAATAATATTTTTAACAAGAACTGGAATACAATAACAACTTATTGACTTAATAGATTTGCCCGTAGGCATTGCTAAACTATAAGTTTCTATAGCTAATGCAGCAACCTTTGCTTCATTTTCCACACATAGGATTACTTATCTTTGTTTAGCTTTCTACTTCTGTTTGGTCCTTTCATAAATCTATATTTATGATAACCAAAGTTGGTATCCAATACCCAAGTAGAACATTGACTGAAAGAAAATTTTATTTTAAATCATGAACAAATTTGTATTTATAACCGAAACTTCACTAAGCTTCTTTTGGTTAGCCTCAGCAAGATGCTTCTTGCAGTTTCTTTCCAGTGTCCAAGCTTATAGTAGTGGAAGCAAACTCCTTTGCTATCCGTATCAGTTTTGTTCTTATTATCCTTTGTTTATGCCTTTCTATTTACCTTCTTTGAATCGTTCTTCTTTTCAGAAGATCATTTGGCCCCTACCAGTAAGACTTGGTCTTTCTTGGTTGGAAAGTGACTCTCATCATTTTTCAACATGTTAAGCAAATCGTGAAGGCGATATCTAGCTTGTTTATATGAAAATTCACAACAATTGTGTGAAAGGAGTTAGGGAGTGAGTGCAAGATCAAATCTTGGCTCAACTCTCCATCCATGACAAAACTTCGTTGTCTAATTGATCAATCAAATTGATAATGTTAAGGACTTTTTATGCATCTTGTAGTGTCATTCGGTCATTCTAGATCGGAAGAGCTCCTGAGATGTCGATATCTATCGGTCTTACTTTCATCGCCATCAACTACTTGATGTGCGGGAATATAGTAAGAGCATTCATAGTTTCATCTTGATTTGAAGCTCGTTACTCGTGGATGCGAGCATGATGCATTGAGCCATGTGCATCATCTTGCCACTTTCTAAAAAGTAGCAATGTCTTCCTCGGAGGCATTATGCGCAACCATTGCGAGGATAGGCGTATTAAGGACATAAGATAGCTTTTCAGCTATGAGAACTATTCTCAAATTCCTTAACCAATCCATTTAATTCGGTCTGGTTAATTTAGCATTTAATATGCTTCGTAGTGATAGTAATTTTAGACATTGTAAAATTCTGTAAATGAATTTGTAATTAACAACATTTTAACATACATTCTTTTATTAATTACCAAAATAAATTAGTTCTTGTTTTAAATTGGTATCTCCCACTATTTTCTTCAAACTATATTACCCTCACTTATATAGTTCGGCAAAATCTAATTAAAGATTTGCTAGTGAGAATAAGGATCCCATTTCAAATGTATATAGCCTTGTGGTGACACAACAAACTATATATAAATAAATAGGTAGACAACTTTTGTCAATTACATCAACTATGCAACTCCTTTTCTTTTGCCTCTTAGATTATTTTGATCAAGTGGTGGCACATCCAGAATCAAAATTATCTAAGTTAAGTCCGACCTAGCACTCCATATATTCAAAAAAAAAAATATCATCCTTGTGGTGACACAACAAAACAATATTGTTCAATTTTCTTTATAAGCATCAAATGTGATAAATTAACATCTTAAATACTTAATACTTGCCTTGTGGTGACACAACAAACTCATATTAAATATTTTATACTCTATTAATTTTATCATGCTAGAAAGCTGACGTTCGATATTCCAAATATCTTTGAGCGCTTAGGACTTAATATAAAAATTTGAGGGTTTGTTATTAATTTGTCTCATCTTGTTTAGCGCACATTTATATATATATATAAAATACGCGTCATATTAATTAACATGCGAAGCATGTTTGCATAATATATAATATATATAGTATAAGTATGCACATATAGAATACTATATTCTACCCGGATTGATTATGGACTTTTATTCTAGTTTGGTTCACTAGAGCCACCAAGTGAACCAAAAGGTCAAACCCTAGGGGTGCAAGAATTAATATTTAAATATAACTATTACATTTAAACTAGGGCTCCATTACAAAACGGTAGGTCAAGCGCTCCTTGTTCCTTGATCTCAATTCTTCAAAATTAATTCTAACTATTCCTATTACAAAACTATTTAAAATAAATAGAAACCTTGATCGTGATCGAGGGAAGTACATAGGAGGAGTTAGAATTTACATTAAGAAAAAATTAGAGAAGGCGAGGTGCAGACCCCATTTAATAAAAACCATACATTCATGCATCCAACTAAAATAAAATCCAATCATATTGGTCGATAGTCCATAATCAATCTCATTTATTATCATACACATCATCATATGCATCGATAAATAACATTCATCTTATGAATAATAAACATTTAATATATATATTGATATCATTTAATGGGCAAATTTAGTTAGTATAAAATCTATTTTTGAATCAAAATAAACTCCTTTATTTTTAATCAAATTTAAATCAAAATAAAACTATTTTATTTTAATTTATCCAATTTTGAATAAAATAAACTATTTTATTTTAATCAAAATTTTAATCAAAATAAACTCCTTTATTTTAATTAATTATGGAATCAATTCCATGTAAAAAAAAATCTTTTATTAAAGGAAACACGGATATTCTTTTCTATTCACAAATAAACTCCTTTATTTTGAATAATATGAAATCTTATTTCATATCTAAATAAACTCCTTTACTTAAGGAAAGGTGATTTTTTTCCTATTCACAAATAAACTCTTTTATTTTGAATAATATGAAATCTTATTTTATATCTAAATAAACTCCTTTATTTAAGGAAAAAAAATAGAATCAATTTCAACTCCAATTAGTTAGCATGGAATCCAATTCCAACTCTAATTAGTTAGCATGAAATTTAATTTTAAAATTAAAATAAACCTATTATTTTAAAATTAAAATAAAATTTTTTATTTTAAAATTAAAATAAACCTTTTATTTTAATTATAAAATTATTGAGAATAATATATATATATATATATATATATAATATATATATAAAATACCGAATATATATATATATATATATATATATATATATAAATATATAAAATTGATTTTATATATATATATATATATATATATATATATATATATATCCATATATATATATATATGTTTGTCACGTAAAAAATGAGTCACGTGGCCACCTTGTTAATATAATAACTTTACAAATGTACATGATGCCATATTATAAACATATGAGTCACTAGAAGATTTAAAAAATATATAATATGAATAAGCATCCGTGAATCATATAATCAGTCCAGATAAGAGGCCAGCGAATCCCCTTGAAACAGCTAAATCACAGCGAACAAAATAAATTCGGCTCCTTTTTTTTTTTTATTTAAATTTTATACAATAAAATTATGCCCAAAAAAATTGTTCTAAACAAATATCAATATACATATCAAATTTAAAAAATAATTAATAATTTGCATAAAGGTTTGGCTCGATGCCCTTTATTAGGTTTGTAATATTCATGAACCTTAATCAAATTGCATAAAAAAATGCGGAAAGCGTGTAAAATCGAGTTTAAAAATTTACAAACCATAAACCCGGATCACCCTTTATACACAATTATTAATTAAGCGAAAAAAGATAAAGAATAAAATCATACCCTTGAAGATCGAGCTTCCTCGGTACAAGTTCACCTCCAATCCTTTTCGCGTTCAACTTGAATCCACCGGGTTTGGTTCCTTCCTTTGATCAACGTTAGCCACCCATGTGTTTGGCCTCTAGAGGTGATCCACCAAGAAAGAATAGGAATTCAAGAAGAAGGGTATTTTGGCTCAAATCCTAGTTTTCTATCTCTATAGAAAAAGGACGTACTCTCCAACAAATTGGAATTATTACGTATGTTGTAAAAGTCAACAACCCCCACCACCCATAATTAGACTCCTCTTATTTATTGATGTGGGCAACCCTCCTTAACAATTAAGAAATTGGATTTTATTTAATTAATTAAATTCTTTTAATTAATTAGGCTCCCTAATCTTATTAGGGATAATTAATTAAACTCTTTTAATTAATTTAACCTCCTAATCTTATTAGGAATAAATGAGAGTACTTATATTAAATTAATTCCTAAACTCTTTTAGAAATTAAAATAATAATAATTGTAATAATATTAATAAGACTCCTCTTATTAATTTATATTTAATATTTCTAAAATATTAAATAATAAATATTAAGCTATTTAATTTATTCTATCACCATAGATTAAATTAAATATACATACTATATTATTACGATTATGCCATTAACTTCTTAAATAATTATTCTTCCTTTTATGGTGTGACCCTTTAGGTTCTCCATATTAAATAGGTTGTGAATAAATCAATTAGAACAATTCTAATCTTATTTAAATAAATAAATTAAACAATTAATTTATTTAAATAAATAATATTTATTCTACAATAGGGATAAGCCTCCTAGCGATCAGCGACTTTCCGGATAATATAGATTTCAACATTAATCATAAAAGAACCTTTGAGTAAATAGTTGCAAGTACAATTCAATCCTTCCACCATCTGATGTCCCAATTAAATATAAGACATGGAATTATTGTCAAGTCTTATTTTATTTAATTATATGTATTTCGATCCTTAAATGCACAACTCAAATAATGCAAATTAGAAACTCCTTTCTAATTTCATTACGCTTTGCCGAGGACTCTTTGGGTTGTCATTTATCGAATCACATAGGACATTTCTCTTCTTTTATTAGAAGTGGTAGATTCTTTATTGATTATACATTATCTCCATGTACAACTTATTATACCCAAGCATACCCTTTGATATACCCTAAGGGTCTTAAGGAATAAGTCAAAGTATAACTCATCATACAAGATACTATGATGATCTCAAGTCAAGGATCACTTGTACTACTATCACTCTGAGAATTCCTATTGACAGCAAGTAAAACTCCATTAGGTATTCCTTAGCGAGCCACGTTCGATGAACTTATTCTCTAATAAGTACCTACATACTTGCTTTAGTGTCTCCACACAAATGATCATGAGATCAATCATCCTCATCCAATGAGCAGTTAACGTATGTACCAATCTATCCAGGATTCACTAATCCACAATTTAGTAATCAATGATTGGGAACTATTTTAGTTTTAAGCTTTCTAAGAATTTAGATCTCATTAGAATGATCATCATCATTATTCTAAAAACATTGCTTAAAAATATGGGTTTATCACATATTATAATAC
This sequence comes from Panax quinquefolius, assembly GCA_020205615.1. Classification (NCBI taxonomy): domain Eukaryota; kingdom Viridiplantae; phylum Streptophyta; class Magnoliopsida; order Apiales; family Araliaceae; genus Panax; species Panax quinquefolius. The sequence goes on from JAINUW010000421.1 coordinate 462,560, forward strand.
AGCATCATGTAGATAATTAAAAGCCTTTAATAAAATAATACTTTTTATTAATAAATGAATAAGATTGTTACAAAGTATATGTTTTATCATCAAACATGATTGGCTTGTGTGCATACTACTTTCAGACTAATGATAATTTATTCTGCATTATCTTAGTCATAATATTTCTTACTGGGCTAGATGATCTCACCCTTTCCTTCACTGTTCTCTTCAGAAAATGAGAATATAGTTGGGACGAGTCGGGGAATGGAGTGACGGTCCAGATGATAACATTAGTAGTCCTCACTATTCTGTTAAATATTGTGACAATAAATGTAGTAAGGACTAAATTTGAGTTTGTATACTGTCTATGAGGACTCCATTGAGAGTGGATATTGTCTAGAAGACAATATTCTTGTTTAAAGTCTCAGTTTATGTTTTGTCGTATTTTACACGACAGTTGTATATTTAAGTTTGTATTTGAATTTTGTACTATGTATTTGGCGACGCAAGATGGGTGATGTATACCTATTTTGGGGGCGTCACGCGTAATATATCACCATATAATACTAGAAATGTCACGACACTCCCACTGACCCTTTTGTACACACTAGGTTATTTCTTTTTTTTGATAAAATCAAACTCCTTTGATTGTCTCATCAAAAAGAATGTTCCATATTTGAGAAGCTTGCTTCTATCGATTTCTCTGAGTGTCTACAACTCTTACCTCATCGTATGTAACTAGATCATCATCTTCTATGATGCGTACATCATCATCATTATCTATGATGAATCCATACCTCCCAGGTATCTTGATCTTATTCATTTACGATCTTGGTTTTGCCAGTACAATAAAGTACATCTACAGGTTCCTCTTATTTGACTTATAGTGATTTGTGGTTCTTGAACTCTTCAAGATCTATTATCCTCCCACTAGCCCCTTCAATAATAAACACCTTTATCTTAAAAGGTAGCGTGTTTCGCAACAAATACCTTTTGCTAAGTAGGATTATATAACATATACCCTAAACTTACTTTAGGATGTCCCAAAAATTTGTACTTGTTAAATCTTGTCCCAAGCTTATCCGTTGAAACCTTTTTACATAAGTTGGACAACCCCTTATCTTAACATACTTAATATTAGGAATCCTCCATGTCCATAACTTTTATGGAGTCTTAGGGCCAAATTTTGAGGTTACATTTTTGTAGATATGCAACCATTTCTAGGACATGACCTAGAGGGATACTAGAATGTCGGTAAAATCATTATGGACCGCACCATGTCCATCAAGGTACGATTTTTCCTTTCAGATACATCAATCAATTACTGCGTATCAGGAGGCGTCCATTGTGAGAAAACCATTTAAGATGATCTAGAAACTCATTGCACAATTATTCTTTCCTTGATCCGATCAAAGAATCCTAATACTTTGCCAATTTATTTCATTTTTTAATTCTTTAAACCTTTCAAATAATTCACAATTGTATTTCAGCAAATACACACATTCAACTTTTGAATGATCATCTCCTTTTCTTATACTAGTTTGTTCAATTTGCAAAATAATTTTTACGTAAGTCAAGTACACAAAATCCATTAAGTAATATTTCAGTTCTATACAAAACATTATTATTATTATAAATAGAACAATAATTGTTCTTAAATATAATACCAAAGATTTCATTGTCCAACAATAAAATGGAAATAATATTTCAAACGAGAACTAGAATACAATAACAACTTATTGACTTTATAGATTTGCCCATAGGCAATGCTAAACTATAAGTTTCTATGGTTAATGCAGCAACCTTTGCTTCATTTTCCACACATAGGATTACTTATCTTTGTTTAGCTTTCTATTTCTGCTTGGTCCCTTCATAAATCTATATTTATGATAACCAAAGTCGGTATCCAATACCCAAGTAGAACCTTAACTTAAAGAAAAATTTATTTTAAATCACGAACAAAACTGTATTGTAACCAAAGCTTCACTAAGTTTCTTCTGGTTAGCCTCTACAAGATACTTCTCGTAGTTTCTTTTCCAATGTCCAGGCTTATTGTAGTGAAAGCAAACTCCTTTGCTATCCGTATCATTTTTGTTCTTATTATCCTTTGTTTTTGCCTTTCTATTTACCTTCTTTGAATCATTCTTCTTTTTAGAAGATCCTTTGGCCCCTATCAGTAAGACTTGGTCTTTCTTGATTGGAAAGTGACTCTCAACATTTTTCAACATGTTAAGCAAATCAGCGCGGCTGATCTATAGCTTGTTCATATGAAAAATTCACAACAATTGTGAGAAGGAGTCCAGAGTGACTACAAGATCAAATCTTGCCTCAACTCTCCATCCATGACAAAACCTGTTATCCTAATTGTTCAATCAAATTGATCATGTTTAGGACATTTATCTGTACTATAGTGTCATCGGTCATTCTAGATCGGAAGAGCTCCTTAGATATTTGATATCTACCAGTCCTACTTTCCTCACCATCAACTACTTGATGTGCAGGAATATAGTAGGAGCATCCATAGTTTCATGCTGACGCTGAAGCACGTTACTCATGGATGCGAGAATGATGCATTGAGCCAACTGTGCATCATCTTGTCCCTTTCTAAAAGTAGCAATCTCTTCCTCAGAGGCATTGTCTGCAACCATTGCAGGGATAGGCGTATTAAGGAAATAAGATAGCTTCTCAGCCATGAGAACTATTCTCAATTTTTTTAACCAATCCATTTAATTTGGTTCGGTTAAATAGCATCTAATATGCTTACAGTGATAGTAATTTAGACATTGTAAAATTTTGTAAAGGAATTTGTTCTTAAGAACATTTTAACATACATTCTTTTATTAATTACCAAAATAATTTAGGTCTTATTTTAAATTGGTATCTCCCACTATTTTCATCAAATTATATTACCCTCACTTATATAGTTCGGCAAAATCTAATTAAAGATACGCTAGTGAGAATAAGGATCCCATTTCAAATGTATATAGCCTTGTGTGTGCACAATAAATTATATATAAATAAATAGATAGACAACTCTTGTCAATTACATCAACTATGTAACTCCTTGTATTTTGCCTCTTAAATCATAATGGTCAAGTGTGTGCACATCCGAACTAAAATGATTTAAGTTAAGTCGAGACCAAACATTTCCATATAAGTGAAAGAAAACTACTGACCCTTGTGTGTGCACAACAAAGCAGTAATGTTCAATTCCTTATAAATATCATATATAATAAAAATAATATCTTAAATATTTAATACTTGCCTTGTGTGTGCATAACAAACTCATATTAAATATTTAATACTCTATTGTTTCTATCATGCTAGAAGGCGACGTTCAATATTCCAAATATCTTTGAACGTTACAACTTAATATAAAATATTTGAGGGGTTTATTATTAATTTGTCTCATCTTGTTTAGTGCATGCACATATATATATATATATAAAATACACGCCATATTAATTAACATGCGAAGCATGTTTGCATAATATATAATATATATAGTATAAGCAAGCACATATAGAATACTATATTCTACCTAGATTGATTAGACTTTTATTCTAGTTTGGTTCAGTAGAGCCACCAAGTGAATCAAAAGGTCAAACTCTAGGGGTGCAAGAATTAATATTTAAATATAACTATTACATTTAAACCTGAGCTATATTACAAACGGGTCTTCAAACGCTCCTTGTTCCTTGATCTCCAATTCTTCAAAATAATTCTAACTATTCCTATTACTAAACTATTTAAAATAAATAAAAACCTTGATCAACAGTTAATGGGAAGTACATAGGAGGGAGATAGAATTTACATTAAGAAAAAATTAGAAAAGACGAGGTACGCAGATCCCATTTAACAAAACCCATACTTTCATGCATCCAACTAAAATAAAATCCAATCACATTGGTCAATAGTCCATAGTCAATCCCATTTATTATCATACACATCACCATATGCATCAATAAATAACATTTATCTCATGAATTATAAACATTCAATATATATATTGATATCATTTAATGGGCAAATTTCGTTAGTAGAGAATCTAATTTTGAATCAAAATAAACTCCTTTATTTTAATTCAAATTTAAATCAAAATAAATCTATTTTATTTTAATTTATCCAATTTTGAATAAAATAAAATATTTATTTTAATCAAAATAAACTCCTTTATTTTAATTAATTATGGAATCAAATTCCAAGTAAAAAAAAACTCCTTTATTAAAGGAAACACGGAATTTCTTTCCTATTCACAAATAAACTCCTTTATTTTGAATAATATGAAATCTTATTCCAAAGCTAAATAAACTCCTTTATTTAAGGAAACATGGATTCATTTTCTATTCACAAATAAACTCCTTTATTTTAGGAAACATAGAATCCAATTTCAACTCCAATTAGTTATCATAGAATCTAATTCCAACTCTAATTAGTTAGCATGAAATCTAATTTTAAAATTAAAATAAACTTTTATTTTAATTATAAAATTATTAAAATATATATAATACTTGCAGATTATATATATAATAATCGTATATATATATAATAATTGTACTCTATATATAAAATAAATAGTAACCGTATAAAAGCTGCATACTGATTCACGTGAATAAAACTCGTATATATATATATATATATATATATATATATATATATATATATATATATATATATATAATTCACCAAAGTAATAATATATATTATGAACTTATAAAGTAAAGAAATCTGATTTATATACATATATTAACTAACAGGCTCCTATTTCACGTGATTCACAGAATCAAGATATCATGCTTACTATTATAATTAATATATATATATACACGTGAATTCCCACGAATTTCGTGATTTTTTTTAATAAATTTTTTACAATAAATTTTGCCCAATTAAATTATTATAAACACATATCAATATACATATCAAATTAAAACAATTAATAATTTGCATAAATGTTTGGCTCTGATGTCACTGTTAGGTTTGTAATATTCGTGAACGCAATCAAATTGCACAAAATAAGAGAAAACGTGGAAAATTAGAGTTTTTAAATTTTACAAACCATATACTCGAATCATCATTTATGCACAATTATTAATTAAACGAAAAGATAAAGAACAAGAATCATACCCTTGAAGATTCGAGCTTCCTCGGGTACAAAGTCACCTCCAAATCCTTTCGCGTTCAACTTGAATCCACCGGGTTTGGTTCCTTCCTTTGATCAACGTTAGCCACCCAAGTATTTGGCCTCTAGAGGTGATCTGTAAGACCCCAACTTTTATGAATAAAGATTAATTTATCTCGAAATATATTTTTGAATATTATGGTGTGGATATAATATAATGTTATTATTGTGGGTAATATTTATAAATTTTGCAAAGTAAACAAGTGGTTATATAATATTCGATTGGTCGGAGAATATTCGTTTTAACAGGGAATATTCGTAGGACGACACAATCATTGGTGGACCCCACAAACGGAAGTATTGTCATAATAAGAAAACGACAGAATTATCTTTTTATAAAAATAACGGCGGAAGTGTTTCCTTTAAAACTGTTGAACTACCCGGTAGTAAAAGTACAGTAATACGCGTGGTTGCATAGTAGCACACGGTATTAGTTATTGATGCTTACGTGAGAAGTCACTCAGTTATACTCAATTATTGCTACAGTAATTGCTGCATCATATCTCTCATATTATTGATTCAATTATTGTCATAGTATCATCTGCATTATATGATATATTATTAAATCAATAATTGAGACGACAAAGTTATTCATATTATTTAATTGCAATATTTACAATATCTATAAGTTCTGTCATGGAGAGGTTTGGTCATCTAATTGCGCACCAATAAGGAGAAATCCTTATCGGAAAGCCTCCGCTTTCTTGGGAACGACCTAGTTGTTAAATATTGTGAGTTATAATATTAATGATGAATAAGTTCGTGTTGATTAAAGATGAATTCGATGGTTCCATTGTGTTGTGATTATTAGTGTTAGTGCAAATCGACATTTATTTCGATATTAATTGATGTCTGGAAGATATATTGACCAGTCGGGTAATTAATCGGATAAATGAGCAATTAATTGCTATTAATTCACATGATTATAACTATTTGTTCACATGCGGGTACTGTTGATCCACATTCTTGTACTATTAGTGGAGTTGGTGCAAGATTGATAATATTTGCATGACTAAGTTAAAAATAGAGGTATATATGAAGGTACTATACTGTAATTCGTATTTTCACATGATTATAACTATTGGTTCACATGATTGAACTATTGATTCATATTATTTACTATTAGGGGAGGTGGTGCAAGTTTGATAATACTTGCAGGACTAAATTAAAAATTAAAGAACAATTGAAGGTATTGTACTATAATATTTTGAGCCCTAAAATGTGCAATTATCAAAAATATATTTTCCTATAAATAGAAGCTCATTATTCCTTCATTTCTCACCAATTCACTAAAGCTATAGAGCAAATATTATAGAGAGAAATTATAGAGAGAAAGAAGAAGAAAAGTCTTCTACCTCTCTACAAATCCGGGCACCTCAATCCCACAGATTTGGTGTTCACAGTCCAATTAAATCATAACTAACTACCCATAAACAAAGGATATAATTAAACTCAAAAGTTTAAGCAATCAAACTCCCATTAAAGGGTTATATAATCTAAAATAAAACCCAGGTCACCTAACCTTTATTACAATCATCAGCGGAAAATTAAAACATGATCATAACTAAATCTATTACATAAGCTTCATAAATAATAGATAAATTAAACCTTGTTATCTAATCAAGCACTTTATCCTTGCCCTTGCTTATAGAGAGCTATTCAAACTTCTTTACTTCATCTGCATTGTTTTGTACAAGACTGAGCAAAAAATTGCCCAAAAGAAGGATAATGTACAATAACGTTTTACGAATGACAATTAACTGAGCTTTCAATGGTAAAGTATTCTTACAAGAACAATAAAATTTAATTCAACAACTATGAGTTCAAAGGAATAATGAACGTTTAAGTTAACAATAGACATCAACATCAAAGAATACACTGAGGGTCACAAGACCACGAACTATATATACTCTAGGTTTTCAAGTATTTCTATTTTAACCTTTAACAGTCTTAAAAACTATAATCTCCATCTATGTCCTAGGTTAACAGGTGTTTCTACTGTAACCTTTAACAGTCTAAATGACTATATGGACCATCATCCCTGTACTCCAAGTGATCAACCCTTTGAACTATGTATCAAAAACATTTTAACGGTATTGCGTAGCTCTAAAATAATCCCTTAATATAGGGTTGCTCATCTCAACTTAGATTATCAGATTCTGAACCAAAGGAAGTTTGGTTAGTAATTAAATTCAAAAGAATTCTAGATCTTTAAAATACTCATCAACCAAGTACTGGTTGAATCAGATAGAGACCAATAACTATTCAAGAGTTTGATTATAATATCTTCATGAACAAGGTATATCGATGAATCAATAAGAGCTAGAGTATTAATAATTTCTAAATTGAACAAATATTATCATCGACAACATGCTTTCAAAATTGTGTGAGTACATAAGCAAACTAAAGGAAGTTTGGTTTGGGTTGAATTCAAGGGTAATTTAGAGTTTAGAACATTCATCAACTAAGGATTAGTTAAATTGGTAAAGAATCGCTAGGCAACTTAGAGTTCGGTACAATAATGTAAGATAGTACAATGACATTGGAGAACGGAGATCATACAACAGTTATTAGTAGCTTAATAAACACATTTCTCACAACAAAAGTACAGACTTTGAATAACCAAGGTAATCTCGTTTGGAATAAAGAAATAAGGATTAATTAACTTGCTCAACAGTAAATGAGGGTTAAAGAACTTGCATAACAATAAATTGCTCAACAAAAGATTAGAGATAGAGAACTTGCATAAGTATAACATGACAGTGAAAAGTAACCTTGCTGAATAATAAAGTAGCAAAGGTTAGGGAACTTGCCTCTTGCGTAAGCTATACAATTACAACTCACGTACTCCAATGTCCTACATATACCATTAGGATTAACACATCAATTAGCTAAATACATTAACCTCATAGATTCACTTCTCCTCTTAGTTAAGTTATAACCTTTAGTTTAAGGTCTAACCATATTAATAAACCACATAACACGAATCTGAAAACTCACTAACACATATACAAGACTTTTAGCATCCAAATCACATTTTCAACTCCTATTAATCAATACTACATTTCTTCTTAATCGAACTTGAAGTTCAATCAAGTGGTTAAGTCTTCCCAAGACTCATTGATTTTATATTAATCACCTTCCATATTTTAGTGTTCATTTCAAAAATCACAAGTGTTAACATCATAAGACTTATTCACTATTCATTGTATACATTAAGTCATAACGCGTTCGTAACTTACTAATCCTCTACGACTTTGAAATTATCAATGACATGACACGGTTCTGATTTAACCTTCATATTACATGTTTGACACATTAACATATCATTAAATTCAATTATCATGGCATCCAAGGTCTACGCAGACAGTGAAGTCACTATCTCGAGCGAGGGTGTAGTGGCATTTGTGCCATTCACAAGCTTCAGGACTAAGCAATTTACACTTTTTTTCGGCCTTCAGCAGCTGGCAAAATTGCTATGGTAGTGCCTGAACGAAACCGAGATATCAATGAATAATGGTCGTTTTTAGCCCAACTAACACGAATTTCACCCACAAAATAGTGAAATTAACATATACAATTTCTATAAAACTATCATAAATATGTTTCCTCACATATTCATCAACATAGAATTATTTAACAACAACTTTAACTAGTTTAATTCCTCAAATTCCATGTTTTCATACAAAACACCATTTTTGACATCCTTTACAAAAATCATCATTGTAATCTCAGTTTTATACCAAATCACTTCGTTCAAACTACACTCTCCTCGTTTCTTAACGAACTAGCATAATCAAAACTCTATTGACAGTTTAACATACAAATTGACCACTAAAATTGGTACTTACACAAGCCACATGAAAAAATATATATACTGTCATTATTTTTTTTCTTTTTAACTGTAATTAGCATACGAATTCTTGTTTACATACAAACTCAAACATGACCAACAAATATAATCATCACAATTCAGTTGTATAGCAACAATTCAACAAAAAATCGAATTCACGGAACATAAAACTTTGCCTTAAACTCATATATGTATAACTATGTATATATATATATATATAATTTTTCACAGATAAAAATTTTGGTGAGATTCTCGGAGCCATAACTTCTTCGTTAGAATTCGATTTGGTCCGTTCAAAAGCCTACACGTCAAAACAACATACTCTACGTGTTCACATAAGAATTCAATACTTTTGAATCCGTTAACTCAAAATTCCCTATTAAGTTCATTTTCTAAGTGTTCGTAAACGTTAATGAGCGTTCGATGCTCGTTTTCTTTGTTTTAAGTCGGAATCCGACGATGCTTGAGTCCACGACTCTTAAATACCATAACTCTTGTGTTGACATTGAAAAACAACGTTTTCAAGTCTCACGACAACTTTCGACTACCAATTCGGAATTTCAACATTTTCGATGTTTAACGTCTATTTCCGTGAAATTCGCCACTAACGTTCTCTAAGACAAATCACATGGAATGTTCCATGGACTTCATATCTACATCCTAACCAAGCAAGATGCACATATTAACGTATTGATGGAGTTTAATTGTTCATAAACAATCAATCTCAACAATCAATATTTTCATGATTTTAAGCTATATCAAACCTTATGATTTCATGAATTATAGAGATTATATCTATAACAAGTCCTCCTTATTCCATCATACTAGACATACCCCACCCATTTATGATTCTCCATACTAATAGAAAACCAAAAGAGATGGAATTAGAATTAAGGAGTATTACCTTAAGAACTCATGGGTAATCTTGAAAAACTCTTAAGCAAAGCTTCAAAGTAGAACTTTTTGGTTGAGTTTAGCTCTCTCTCTCTCTCTCTCAAAATCTAGGTTGGAAATTTGAAAAACTCACAAACGACCAACTTTAGCTTTCTATTTATAGGCAAATGAAATGGAGGTAATTCACCATCATCTCCTTACTATTTAACACTTTGTCGCCAAGTAAAATACTTGGTAACCAAGTGTTATGCTTAACTTGCACACCAAGGGCTGGCCCACCATGCCCATGGGTCATCCCCATGGGTTGCCCCATGGGTTTTACCCATTTGGTTACCCACCGGTTCGATCCACGGTTCATTTTTCTTGCATTGGGCTTAACCAATCTAATATTGGGCCTTGACTTGGGCTTAAAACATTAATTCATTGGGCCTGTCTATACAATTGATTGGACTAAACATAATCCAACTCAAATGAATTATCATTAAGTCTTAACTTTATTTCATACTACTAATCGTATTACATACGTATAATTCACGTATTCTCTCCGTATATTACTCGTACAATATCGTATTGTACTCCGTATTAACTCATCGTATTATACATAGATACTAAATAGTATTATCCTAGTATAACACACACATTAACAATAACAAAATTCCTTCTACGCATTTCATTTCTTTAACGAAATTTCCTTAGGTTTTAAGTCCACAGGCGAAAACTTCATTTGCCATACATGAAATATTATTAGATATTTCATCTTATCTCGATATTCTATCATTACGCGTTTCTCAGAATTTCAAAATAATTCCTCGAGCAGAAACGGATGAATAGTATTTTTACGGGAATTTCTCTGAAAAAATTTATTTTTGTCTTGGAAATTCTAAACAAATAATTCTAGCACGTAGCCAGATTACTAACCATGTAAACACATCCTAGGTCATAGAACGACCTTCACATTGCTTACTCACATAATAAATCAATTAAATTCATTTAATTCACATAATCAAATAAAAATTTAATTATCATAAAAATCCAATTTTCTTGGGCGTTACATTCTCTCTCCCTTATAAAGATTCTGTCCCCAGAATCAAGCTTATAATTACATAAACAAATGAGAAAAATCTTCCTTCATCTTACTCTTGAGTTCCCACGTTGCTTCCTCAGCATAGTGGTTTCTCCACAACACCTTCACTGAAGGTATGACCTTATTTCTTAATACTTGTTCCTTCCTATCAATAATTTGAATTGGAAGTTCCTCATAGGATAAATCTTTCTCTATTTGGATAGATTCGTACTCTATTATGTGATTATAGTCCGATTTATAAGGACGAAACATAGACACATGAAACACATTATGAATGCGTTCTATTTCTAGAGGTAAGGCTACTTCATAAGCCACCTCTCCTACCGTTCTTAAAATCTCAAAAGGTCCTACAAACCTTGAACTTAACTTCCCTTTCTTTCCAAAACGTATCTTCCCCTTCCTAGGCGATACTTTTAGAAAAATTAAAGATCCTACATCGAATTCTCTCTTCTCTCTATGAGGATCTGTATACTCCTTCTGCATATCTAGGTTATACCTAACCCCTATTGATATAAAATGAGCTGATTTCGTCAATCGATCCACTATCACCCAAATAGCATCGTATCCTTTTCTTGTTGTTGGAAGTCCCACCACAAAATACATTGTGATGTGCTCCCATTTCCAGTTTGGAATTTCTAACGGTTGCAACAACCCGCTAGGTTGTTTTGTTCAGCCTTAACTTTTTGACAAGTTAAGCACCTACTAACGTATTCTACTATCTCCCTTTTGATGTTCGGCCACCAAAAGTTCTGACGAAGGTCTTGATACATCTTCTTACTACCGGGATGTATCGAGTACCTCGAACTATGAGCCTCCATCATTATTTCTTCCATTAATTCAGAATCATTTAGAACCCAAATTCTTCCTTCAAAACGAAGTAATCCCTCCTTATCGAGGATATACCATGTCTTTCCTTCATCTTCTATCCTCTTTTTCATCTGTTTGCATTCCTCGTTGCTTAATTGTACTCCCCTAACCCGTTCCACTATGGTCGGTTGGGTTTCCATGGAAAATAACATTTCCACCACTTCCTCCAGTAACTTAACTTCTAACTCCATTCTTGCCATCGTTGTTATCAACTCATTCTAAGTTGTTAACATTGACATCTCTCTCTACCCTTCCTAGTTAGCTCATCGGCTACTACATTTGCCTTTCCCGGATGATATAAAATATCAGTCATGATCTTTTATTAACTCTAACCACCTTCTCTGTCTCATGTTCAACTCCTTCCGTGTGAAGATATATTTTAGACTTTTGTGGACCGTGTATATCTCACCCTTCTCACCGTATAGATAATGCCTCCATATCTTCAAGGCAAAAACTACAGCTGCCAACTCCAGATCATGAGTAGGATATGCCTTCTCGTAATCCTTTAATTGACGTGACACATATGAAATGACCTTGTCATGCTGCATGAGCATGCAACCCAGTCCTTTATGCGAAGCGTCGCTATATACTACAAAGTTCCCTGTATCATCTGGTAAAGACAATACAGGTGCCCCACTTAACCTCTTCTTTAACTCCTGAAAAATGTTCTCACATTTTTCAGTCCACACATACTTCACCGACTTTCTTATCAGATTTGTCCACGGAGTAGCTATTTTAGAAATGTCCAGAATGAACCTTCTATATTATCTCGCTAACCCCAGAAAACGACGAACCTTGGTTGGCATTTTCAGTTTCTCCCACTCATTTACTGCTTCTACTTTTGCTGGATCTATAGAAATGCCATCTTTATCAGTTACATGTCCTAGAAACTGAACTCATTCAAGCCAAAATTTACACTTTGTGAATTTCGCATATAACCTTTCCTTCCTTAGTGTTTCCAACACTATCCTTAAATGTTCTGCATGATCTTCTGGCGTCTTTGAATAGACTAGAATATCATCAATGAACACTACGACGAACTTGTCCAAATACTATTTGAACACTCTATTCATCATATCCATAAATGAGGCTGGCGCATTAGTCAACTCAAACGACATCACCAGAAACTCGTAATGACCATAACGAGTTCTAAACGTCGTCTTAGGTACATCCTCCTTCCTTACTTTTAATTGATGATACCCCGTGCGCAAATATATCTTAGAAAAATACTTTTCCCCTTTCAATTGATCAAATAGATCATCGATCCTGGGCAACAGATATTTATTCTTAATCATTAACTTGTTCGACTCTTGATAGTCGACGCAAAGTCTTAACGACCCATCCTTTTTCTTTATAAACAACACCAGTGCTCCCCAAGGAGACACACTTGGTTGAATGTACTTTCTATCTAATAGTTCTTGCAATTGAACCATTAACTCTTTCATCTCAACTAACGCCATCCGATATGGTGCCCTTGAAACTGGTGCCGTACCCGATAACAGATCAATTACAAACCCAACCTCCCTGTCTGGTGGAATACTCGGTAACTCCTCCGGAAATACATCCGCGAACTCTTACACTATAGGTATCTGGTCCAAGGATGTTCCCACTCTTTGGGTATCCACAACATGGCAAAGATAACCTACACACCCTTTTCTCAACATCTTCCTAGCTTGTGTCATCGACAGACAGCAAGAGCGTCTCAATGATTTACTACCGAAGGACACTACCTTGGTTTTCTTAGAAATTCGAAGGTTCACACTTTTCCTATGGCAATCTATTATCGCCTTATGGTTGATCAACCAATCCATACCAAGAATTACATTGAATTATTTTAACTTTATCGGTACCAAATCTATCGAAAACTTATTCCCTCTAATATCTACACAACAATCCTTATGAATATGTTCAATGGAGATTATCTCTTCGTTGGCTACCTTAACGTCTAAAGGGAATGGTAACTTTTCAGGGATTAAACCTAATCGTTTAGCAAATTCATTGACCGGAATGATACTTGCTACCACATTTGTTGATGCAACCGCATCTTGGACAGTTATATTAAATGTATGAGCTGAGGGTCTACCCACTGATGGTGTTGGTCCAGTAATGTCTAATTTACCACTACCAGAACCCTTATTTCTCTCTAACCCTTTCTTCGGGCATTTTCTTACCATGTGGTCCAATGATCCACAGATAAAACACCCATGGTTCTTCTTAGGGTTAGGACAGTTGGGTGACAAATGTCCCTCCTGCCCACAGTTGTAGCACACTGATTTCCCCTTTAGGCAGACTCCTATGTGAGTCTTTCCGTATGTTATGCATGCCTCCGTCCTATCCTTAGGATCTCCCTGCTTTACCCCAGTATTCCCAGGGTTGAAGCTCTTTCTCTTAGGCAAGTTTCCGCTTCCACTGGCAACTATAGCCTTACTACCTCCTTCTAACTTACTCTTGTTCTTCCGCTCTTTGTGGTACTAAGATAATGCTTCACCACCACCTTTAGCTATTATCTCCTTTTCCAGAATGCTCCCGTAGGAAGCACTCTGAAAAACTGATATTCTACTGTAGAGCCAGGGTTTTAAGCCCTGCTCAAACCTACGCACCTTCCTCTCTTTCGTGTCCACCTTATGTGGAGCAAACCGGGGAACTGTCATATCCTCTTGTTTAAGTTCTAAGAACTTAATCTCCATCCTACCTTGCATACTAGTAGGGAAGTAGTTCTTGAAGAACACCTTCTTAAACTGTTCCCACATAACAGCTTCTGTTCTAGCCCCACCCTGGTGTGCCTCCCACCAGTAGGTGGCTTCTCCCTTCATCATGTAAGTCGCAAAAGAAGTCTTTTGCGTCTCACCTATGTTTGTAATCACAAACGCCTTCTCGATCTCTTTCACCCATGTCTGGGCCTCTAAAGGGTCCATCATTCCTCAGAACTCCGGAGGACCCACACTCTTAAACTCCTTAAAGGTAGTTGTTCTTGCTACTATAGGTGCTACAGGAATCCCTCCCCCAACTTGGTTAAATGCCGCCGTTAATAAATTAATGAACTCTTGCATACGGTTATTAGGACCCCCCTGATTTTCATTATGAGACTCGGCCTCTTGGTTATGTTGTCTCCTCCTTGGCGGCATAATTCTGATTAAATAAAGTTTTTTTATTATCTATTTAACTGCTTGGTTATCATACTCAAATAACAACTCATACCACAATAAGCACATTAAATAAAACTTCATTATATTAATATACTTTCATAGTCAAAACTATTTACATCATATTCCCTTAGCCAAAAAGCTATTACATACTATCCCGCGATTGACTTCTACAAAAATTGGGATTTACAAAAAAACTACCCTTTAGTTATACAAAAGAGGGTTTTAGGTCACTACTTATATACAGAAAGATCTAACGATCTACTAACACTGTCGTAAGACATTCTCATATTTCTGATTTGCCAGTATCAACAGAATATCTCGACTTATGGTGTGTCGAGTCTGTCCGGACTCAATGGAATAACAAGCAATTTTCAGCTTGAAATCCTCATGAGCGCACTCGTGGATGTATGACATCGTAGCTATTTTCTGGTCTTTCTCGACCAGTTTCTTTCGAAGCTCAATGGCCTCTTCCTTATAGTCCCATGCCTTATCTGTCATAAGCACTTTTTCATCACGATCTGACTCAAAATCTGCCTCTGCAGATTCCTTCGCCTCATATAGGGCGGTTATCTCCTCATTCTATGTCTGCACTACAGTGCGCAAATGCACATTCCTATCCAACACTGTCAGATACAATGATCTCATTGCATCCGGAGGTGTTGGCTCCTGAGTAGGTATCACCGTGTTAATCGATGTTACCTCCATCTCCTCCTCCACGTCAATCATCATATTAAGATATGGCGCTATTCCCATTGTCTCCTCAAAGTATTCCTCCTCAAAGATGTACTCTTATATATTTGAGTCTTCGAGAACCACTAACGGTACCTCCGCCACTGGTATTGGTAATATCTCCACTTGGTTCACTAACTCCTCACTTATCACTTCAATGTCTCTAAACATCAAGCTATCGTTTGACATCTACAAAACACATAACACGTTGATTAGTACATAATACACAATAGTATAAGCACAAATCACATTTAATTTATTTAAGATTAATTTCCATCTTTTAAACCTTTCGGTACTGAGTTATCTCATTACCTTATTAATTCAATTGACTTGAATTTTATTCTTCGGACTTTACCTTCCTTACGAGGTTATTAGTATATGGTTTCTCCCCCTTAAGTTTTATAATCTAATGCTTTGATACCAACCTGTGACGCCCCCAAATTCGGGTATCTTCCAACCCGACATATGGTGCTACACGATACTCATAACTATACAATCATTCCATTGAAATACAATAAAATTAATGTATTTACTATCTTCTTATTACAATCAAAGTATAATCCTTCCCAGGTTCATAAACCGATTACATAGTTCGTTGTTCATAATGTATAATACATACAAACATACTAATATATTACATGATGGCTAAGTATCCATCTTAGCTTTGCCCTTATCTCTCTTAGCATTCTTAGTACGTTCATCCTTAACTACAATCATATAATTCACGCAAGAAGTGAGCATAACAAGCTCAGTAAGTTTATCAAAGGATAACAGTGATACCATATTGGTGAATTATATAACAATTCATACATAACTGAACAAATAGTTATGAAGTATTATGAAACAATAATACTTTAACATTTCATATCATCAATTCCTAAAATATAGAGTAGATTAGGAATTCTGAACCGGTCAATAGACCATGAACAGTAGCTTTCTATTTTCATACTTGAAAAGGATATCATAGCACTAAGGTTGTACATCCGAATTACTTATGAGCACTTCTAGGTGATCAACCTATAGTACTCTATGTTGATCAACACTCATTCGTTAAACGTATTTACATTTAACATTTGGCAAACTCGCGTGCCCATCGAATAATCGATGAAAATTACTTTTGTTTGTTCATAGACAAACCTTAACTTCACATCCGTACCAATTACTTGGCATAGGATAGTGTTAACATTTCTATATAGAAAGATATGAATATCAATCATTCTATATCTTACGAGTAGTCTAGCCGAGTTAAATCTGGCATTGACCGTTTCTTTAAAATCAGTCGTGCAATTCAGTACAATTAATCACATAAAACTTGACTAACTTTAAAGTTAGACAAGCATTAAGAAAACTTGCCTTTCAACATCTTCCAATAACTTAATCGACTGACCACAATCTTTACAGAATCTACATGATATATTCACATAGCACATTGTAATTAGCTATAAAACAATTATTCACATTGTTCCTACCAACTTCTTTCTCTTCTATGTCTTTGTTAAGTTAATATCATCAATAAAGTCAACTCGACTTATTACCCTTCGTCCCAGCTTATTAACCAACTTACGTTATTAACTGAACTCTATCATTATTGGCAAAGTACCAACGTTGTTTCCCAGACTAGGGTTTATTGACAACACTTTGTGTTCTTCATTCATAAATTACTAACATGCATTCAATTCCTAAGTTTTAATACAATATACCTTAGTATAGGTAGTATAGGAATAGTTTTAGAACACTTCTGAAGTGCATAAACTTTACTCTTCTAGGTCTCTGAACAATTGCAGTTCAAACATAAGTCATAAAACAAATACCCTGCACCCACGCCTTGGCGTGACATCTTAGTACAAGATCAAGGCGGCTGACGCCGATTAAGCGATACCTAGGTCCGGTCTCTGGCAGGCAAATACGAGACTTCCTTCTATCAGTGGTGCTGCGGTGCCACTTTCAAAGAGCTAATTATTACCGTTGTCTTTGCATCACTGGTAACAAGACTTTATAAAGATTGTCTAGCGCCTTGCATGACACTAGACCCTCAGCACCAAATAATTTTCACAGATAAAATTTTTTGTGAAATTATCGGAGCCATAACTTATTCGTTATAATTTTGATTTGGTCCGTTCAAAAGCCTACACATCATAAACGACATACTCTACGCGTTCATATAAGAATTCAACACTTTCGAATCTGTTAACTCAAAATTCTCTATTGAGTTCATTTTCTAAGCGTTCGTAAACGTTAATGTGTGTTCAATGCTCGTTTTCTTCGTTTGAAGTCGGAATCCAACGATTCTTGAGTCCACAACTCTTAAATACCATAACGCACGTGTTGACATTGAAAAACAACGTTTTCAAGTCTCACAGCAACTTTCGACTACCAATCCGGAATTTCAACGTTTTTGACATTTAACGTCTATTTTCGTGAAATTCGCCATAACTTCGTTACTAACGTTCTCTAAGCCAAATCACATGGAATACTCCATGGACTTCATATCTACATCCTAACCAAGAAAGATGCACATATTAACATATTGATGGAGTTTAATTGTTCATAAATAATCTGTAAGACCCCAACTTTTATTAATAAAGATAATTTTTATATAATTATCATTTTTGAATATTATGGAATGAATTTGTTATAATGTTATAGTTGTGGATAATATTTATAAATTCTGCAAAGTATACAAGGTGTTATATTATATTCGATTGGTCGAGGAATATTCGTTTTAGCAGGAAATATTCGTACAACGGTGCAATCATTGGTGGACCCCACAACAGAATTATTGTCGGATTGAGAAAATGACAAAATATTTTTATAAAAATAACATGGCGGAAGTTTCACTAATTAATATTGTTGAACTACTTTCGGTAGTAAAAGTACGATAATATCATGTAGTTGCGTAGTAGCACACAAGTATTGATTATTGATGCTTACGTGAGAAGTCACTCGGTTATACTCAATTATTGCTACGAGAATTGTTGAATCATATCTCTCATATTATTGATACGATTATTGTCATAGTATCATCGCATTATATGATATATTATTAAATCAATAATTGAGACGACAAAGTTATTCATATTATTAAATTGCAATATTTACAATGTCAGAAGTTACGCAAGGAGAGGTTTGGTCACCTAATTCAAGGCGCTGATAGGGAGAAATCCTTATTGGAAAGCCCCCTCTTTCCTCAGAACGTCCTAGTTGTTAAATATTGTGAGTTATGATATTAATAATGAATAAGTTCGTGTTGATTAAAGATGAATTTGATAGTTTTATTATGTTGGGATTATTGGTGTTAGTTGAAATCAACATCTATTCCGATGATAATTGATGTCTGGGGGTTATATTGATAAATCGGGTAATTTATCGGATAAATGAGCAATTAATTGCTACTAATTCACATGCTTATATAACTATTTGTTCAAATGTGTGTACTATTGAGTCACATTCACTTAGTATTAGGGGAGTTGGTTCAAGATTGACAATACTTGCATGACTAAGTTAAAAAGGGAGGTATAGATGGAGGTACTATACTGTATTTCGTATTTTCACATGATTATAACTATTGATTCACATGATTGAACTATTGATTCACATTATTCACTATTAGGGGAGGTGGTGCAAGTTTGATAATACTTGCAGGACAAACTAAAAATGAAAGAAAAGTTGGAGGTATTGTACTATAATTTTTCGAGCCCCAAAACGTGCAATTATCGAAACTATATTTTTCTATAAATAGAAAATCATTCTTCCTTCATTTCTCACCAATTCACCAAAGATATAGAGCATTTATTATAGAGAGAAATTATAGAGAGAAAGAAGAAGAGAAGTCTGCTACATTTCTATTCTAGTATCCAGCTTTATTCTAAGGTAAGGGGTATTATTCCTTTTGTATTCATGAAGAGAACTTTTGTTATTCCATTCTTTATTATTCTGTTGGAATAACCTGTATAGCTACCCTATACTTGGTGAAATTCTTCTGTTATTCCATTCTTTATTACTCTGTTGGAATAACCTGTATATGCGGGCTACCCTATACTTGGTGAAATTCTTGTGTTATTCCATTCTTTATTATTCTTTTAGAATATCTTATGCATGCGTTTTACATGAGACACTGATTCTGCTCTTTATTATTACATTTGAATATATCACATGCAGACGTTTTACAGGACTCGGTTCCGTCTTTATTATTATGTTGGAACATCCTGTCGGTGCGAATTTCGCCTGACCTAGTTCCGTTATTTATTATTTTGTTGGAATAACTTGTCTATGCGAAGTACCGCATGCATGGTGATTTCTTTTGTTATTTCATTCTTTATTATACTCAGTTGGTTAAAGTTTTGACTTCTATACTCCATGCAATTTATGGAATATCCTTGATATTTCCGCTTCATCCAGTATCTTTTCATGGAAATATTCTTCTGAGCATTCTTGAATTTTACTCTACAAAGAAGTATCATGTTGATAATTTGGACGTTATTAGTTCCTGAATAAATTAATTCTTGAACTTGTTTTATTGAATTCTTATATCATTGTCATCATCCTCATGTTTATATTTTTTTGAAAGTCATCTATGGCTTGTAGTGCATAGATGGACTTGGTATGATTATGACCAGGGATTATTCGATGTAATCATGACCGTAATGTTACAAATGATGTGATAAAAGTCCTCATTGGCCCATAGTGCATTGATGGACAGTTGTTGGCATGATCATGACCATTGATGAATACACGAATATTCTTGTCCCGTAGTTCATGGATAATTTGTGGTCGTGACCCTAATGAATATCCTTGGCCGTAATGCAGGGATGATGTGGATTATTTATTAAGCTGAGTCTCAGAGATAAAAAGTGATGAAAAACCTTTTTAAATCATAAAAGATAGTAGATATTATTCTCTACTTGACTCTTTTAATGGATTGCTTGTTCCGCTGCAGTTAAACTTAATGTCTATTGTATTTTATCAGTTTAACATTGTTGAAGGATAATGATAATTTATTCTGCATTATCTTAGACATAATATTTCTTACTAGGCTAGTTGAGCTCACCCTTTTTTTCACTGTTCTTTTCAAGAAATGAGAACGTAGTCGAGACTAGTTGGGGAACGAAGTGACGGTCCGAGTTGGTGTCTTAGTAGTCCTCACTATTCTGTGAAATAGTGTGATAATAAATGTATTGATGACTTATTTTGAGTTTGTATACTGTCTAGAAGACAATGATTGTATTAAAACTCACAGCTCATGTTGTATATTTAAGTTTGTATTTGAATTTTGTACCATGTATTTGGTGACTCAAGATAGGTGATGTATACCTATTTTGGGGGGCGTCACAGTTGGTATCAAAGCCATAGAAAAGAGCCCCGAGCCTTTATCTGGTGACTTCCAAGTCTTGGGATGCACCGAAGCCAGACTTTCCGTAGGGGGCGCCATGAGTAACGGTGGCAAGTTGATAGGTATCATTATGAGGTGCTATCCAAGTCTTGGATGCAGGTCATAGTTGGTATCAAAGCTTAGGGATATGATCCCTGGCTAAGATGTGAGATAAGAACTAGGAGGGGAGAGACGGGGAATTCCTTCGCTAGTATGACCTACCTAAGTTTATTTGGCATTTAATTGGTCGGTCAGAGTATAGGAATAATATGTTATATGTTAATTAACACTTGTTTTGTGACAGTATTTGAAAATGGCATCCGAGAATGTTGAGAACATCAATGAAGCACAGGAGATCGTTGAGTCTCCACAGATCAATAACCAGGTTAATGTGCATCAGGAAGGCAACAATCCTCATGCAAACAACAACACTGATCAAATGATGAACGATGGAATGTTCTGAGGATTCATGCAACATCAGGCAATATCAGGGGAGAGCGGCTCCTGTCCAAAATGCAGGTGGAAACACAGGCAACTCTCGGATGGTCACCGCAAAATAGTTCAAGGAGTTGGGACCACCGGAGTTTTTTGGAGAGCCAAAGCCACTTAAAGCGGAGACATAGATAAAGTAGATCAACAAGATATTTGATGTCTTGGGATGCTCCGAGGAGCAAAAGGTTCCCTTTGCCACCTTCATGTCATGGGTAGAGGCGATTCTTGGTGGGAATCAGAAGCGTGCACTAAACCCGCCAGACTTGAAGATGTCTTGGGAGAAGTTCCAAGAACTGTTCAACGACGAGTACTTTCCGTACGAGGCTAAATTTGCCGAGTTATCCCGATTTGCATCCCATTTGGTTGACAATGAGGAGAGAATGACGCGAATATTTCTAAGAGGTTTGAAACTCGAAATACATCAATTCCTCACTTCTCACAAACTTTGCTTGTATTTAGATGTTGTGAATAAGGCTCAATTATTAGAGCGCGATAATGAGTCAACCCAACCAAGAGAGAGCAGCCGGTAAAACGATAATAGTAGTGGTAGCAGTCATCGAAGTGGTGACAACAAACGTGGAGGGAATCAACATGCCAGAAATGGTATCCACTTCAGTGGTAATCATGGCCAAGATAGTAGAAGTTGAAATTTCAAGAAGAGAAGGTTCAACAATGATGGAGAGAGAGCAGCACCAGCATCCGTTTTTAAGGAAGGAGAATGACCACTGATCGTATGCTTCAAATGCGGATGGGAGGGACACATTAGTCCAAACTACACGATGTAGTCCAAAGCATGCTATAATTGCGGAAGGAAGGGTCACCATGCCCGATTTTATTGTGTAGTGAAGTCAAGTCCAGCTGGGATGGAGGCACCAAAGGTCGTCCTAGGCAAGTCAAAACTGGTAGTTTAAGGGAGAGCATTTGTCGTGACTTCCTAAAAGGCGAGGAACCGGAACAAAGTTATCATGGGTAAGCTAATCATAAACTCTTGCGAAGTTTATACCTTATTGATACTGGTTCTACCCATTCTTTTATTTCTCCTACTTGCGCTCAACATTTAAATTTAACTCTGGAGAAATTATACTTTGACTTATGTGTTGAAACTCTGTTGGGAGAAACCTTCATTACATCCACTGTTTATAAATCTTGTTTGATTCAAATCGGCACCCTCACGTTACTTGTTGATCTTATCTCTTTGAAAATACTTGCATTTGATGTGATTTTAGGGATTGATTAGTTAACTACCTATCATGCTAAAATTGATTATTTTCGTAAGGTTTTTTGTTTTCATATTCCTAACCAACCTGTTATGAGAATTCAAGTAACCAAACCACTAAGTCAATCACTGTCATATCAAGCCATAAGTAAACAGCCCTGAGCCTTTCACCGGTGACTTCGTTGTGTGGGATGCACCGAAGCCAGACTTTCTGTAGGGGATGCAGTGAATAACGGTAGCAAGTTAATAGGTATCATTTTGAGGTGCTATCCAAGTCTTGGATGAGAGACACAATTTTGAATGATATTTCTATCGTTAATAAATTTCCTAAAGTATTTCCTAAAGAACTTCCTAGCCTACCCCCAGAGCGTGAAATCAAATTTTATATTGACCTTGAACCCAGTACAAAACCCATTTCTAAATCCCTCAAATATTTCTTCACCTAAAATGAATGTATCATGCGCCAAAGATGTTAGCTCAAGCTATTGAAGGATTACGACCATACCATTCAAATACTATCATAAAAAAGCGAACGTGGTAGCTGACGCGTTGAGTAGAAGATCATATGCGGTTACGAGTACGACGTTTTTAACACAAAGACCCATTTTGTACAACTTATAAAATATGGAGATAGAGTTAAAGACTCCAAGAACATACGTGAAGATGACGAATATATGATTAGAACCGACTTTAATCGATAAAGTTAAAGATGATCAAACCGCGGATCTGGAGCTGATGCGTATGAAGAAGAAAGTGTAAGAAGGTGCTATTCTAGAAGCAAGAATCGATGAAAAAGGAATACTTTGAGTCAACTCCAGACTTTGTGTTCCTAACGACTATGACTTGAAGTATAAAATCATGATGGAGGCACACAACACACCATTTTTAATCCATCTTGGGAGTACCAAAATATATCATGATATTCGACATACATTTTGGTGGAGCAATATGAAGAGAGAGATAGCGGAGTTTATCTCAAGATGTCTAACTTGTCAACATGTCAAGGAAGAGCATCAAGTTACAAAAGGTCGATTGCAACCACTTAAAATTTTAGAATGGAATTGGGAGCACATTACCATGGATTTCGTTACTGGTCTTCCCATGGTTTCTCAAGGCATAGATGCAATTTGGGTCATTGTTGATAGATTAACCAAGTCTGCTCATTTCTTACCTATACAAGAGACTTTTTCACTTGAACGTCTTGCTCGTATATACATTAATGAGATTGTAAGACTGCATGGTATGCCAGTATCCATAGTTTTTGATCGAGACCCAAGATTCACTTCAGGATTTTGGGTTAGTTTGCAAAAAGCTATAGGCACAAATTTACGATTTTGTTCAACATATCATCCTCAAATGGACGGGCAGTTGGAGAGGACTATTAAAACTCTTGAAGATTTATTAGGATTATGTGTCCTAGACTTCTAAGGAAGTTGGGACTAGTTCTTGCCATTGGTGGAATTCTCCTACAACAACAATTATCAAGCAAGTATAGGCATGGCTCCATTTGAGGCATTGTATGGACGCAAGTGTCGTTCTCTAGTATGATGGGATGAGGTGGGTGAATCAACATTGTTGGGACCGAAATTGGTACGCATGACAATGGAAAAGATTCAAATGATCTAACAACGTATAAAAACCTCACAAGATCGACAAAAGAGTTATGCCGATCTTCATCGAAGAGACGTGGAATTCAACATTGGAGAGCATGTGTTATTACGTGTTGCTCTATGGAAAGGGGTTACAAGATTTGGAATAAGAGGAAAACTCAATCCTTGATTCATTGGCCCATTTGAAATCCTTGATCGAGTAGGAACTATGGCCTATAGACTCACCTTACCGCCAAGTATGTCTCGTGTTCATAACGTTTTTCAATATATATGTTACGTAAATATGTGGAAGACCCAAACCACATTATTGAATTAGAACTAGACAAGATAGCGGAAGATTTAACGTATGAAGAGGTACCTGTTAAAATCTTGGATAAGAAGGAACATATTCTACGCTCCAAGGTTATACCTCAAGTCAAAGTTTTGTGGAGAAACCACGATGTTGAGGAAATGACCTGGGAGTTAGAATCTGAAATAATATCAAGGTATCCTCACCTCTTCGACATACTAGTTACGTACCCCAATTTCAAGGACGAAATTTCATAAGAAGGGGAGGTTGTAAGACCTCAACATTCATGAATAAAGATTAATTTTTCTCGAAATATATTTTTGATATTATGGTGTGGATTTGATATAATGTTATAGTTTTGGTAATATTTATAAATTTTACAAAGTAAGCAAGTTGTTATAAAATATTCGATTGGTTGGAGAATATTCATTTTAACAAGGAATATTCGTAAGATGACACAATCATTGGTGGACCCCACAACGTAACTATTGTCGGAGTTAGAAAATGACAGAAATATATTTTTATAAAAATAACGGCAAAAGTTTTATCGTTAACTGTTGAAATACCTGGTGATAAAAGTACAGTAATATGCGTGGTTGCATAATAGTACATGGTATTGTACAGTATCTTTAATTATTGATGCTTACGTGAGAAGTCACTCAGTTTTGTTCAATTATTGCCACAATAATTGCTGCATAGTATCTCACGTTATTGATTCAATTATTGTCACAATATTTTATATTATTAAATCAATAATTGAGACAACAAATTTATTCATATTATTATTTGCATTATTGACAATGTCTAGAAAGTTTTGTCTAGGAAAGGGGTTTGGTCACCTAATTGCGCGTTAATAGGGAGAAATCCTTATCGGAAAGCCCCTTTTTTCCTAGAAATGATCTAGTTGTTAATATTGCAAGTTATATTATTGATGAATAAATGTTGTTAAAATTATTGAGATAATTTTTATGAAGTATTTGTTGTAAATTTGGATTATTTTATGGACCTCCACTTACCCATTTTTCAAAACTGTCAGTAGAAGTTATTTGAAGTTATATATATATATATATATATATATATATATATATATATATATATATATATATATATATCTTTAGAGTTCACGGGAGGAGAAAGAAATAAGATGGCATGGAATGGAGGGAAGATATATATATATATATATATATATATATATATTATAAGTCTATTTGTTACGAAAAATAGAATATATTATATTTTATTATGCATAATATTTGCTTAGTGCCTGCATAGTATTTGCATAATAAATCAAAAAAAAAATTCTACCGATCGGTCAAGGCGCATACCGTGATTGTCCTTGCAAAATCAAGTGATTTTCTAAATTCAAATAGTATCCTTCCATTCTCCTATAAATAAGATACTTAGTTTAGAATTGAAAATCACACCAGAATCAGAGAATTCTTCTTCTATAATATTGAGCTTATTTCTTTAGAGTTTAAGGAAGCTTAAGTGTTGAAAAACAGTATAAGTTTTCTTCAAGAATATCCCTGCCCTACTAGTCAGAAGTACTCTCTTATTAAGGTAAGGGGTATTATATATTTCATATTCGCTTACGATATTATTTTTCCTATTCGTAAGGAATTTTATTTTCGTTCAATATTCGTAAGGAATATTATTTCCATTCAATATTCGTAGGGATATTGTCTTCGTTTAATATTCGTAAGGAATATTATTTTCGTTCAATATTCGTAAGGGATATTATTTTTGTTCAATATTAATAAGAAATAATATGTTCTTCCATACTCTGTAGTATGTAAGTAATATTATTTCATTTCAGATTTCGAATTCTACACTCATTTTGTTAAAGTATTGCTTCTATACTCCTTAAAATTAGTAGAATATCCTTGAAATTTATGCTTCATCTAGTATCTTTTCATGAAATTATTATTCTGAGCATTCTTGATAATTTTTAATCTTTTAATGCTAGGTTACTATTCACGAGATATTATTCTCAAAGTACTATTCACGGGGTACTATTCACTCGGGTACTATTCACCCGGGGTAATATTCATGACAAAAATTAATTTCTTTTCGGTCCAAATCATTTTTGATACAATATTATTCTTGAATTTTACTCCATAAAGCAGTATCATGTTGAAAATTTAAACATTATTAAATTCTGGATAAATTAAATTATAAATCTTTAAAATTTATCTTTGCTCTTATTTAATTGAATCCTTATATCATTGTTATCATCCTCATTCTTATATTGTGATGAAAGTCATCTTTGGCCCATAGTGCATATATGGACTATTGATTGGTATGATTATTATCAGGGATTATTCGGTATAATCATGACCATTGGTGATAAGACAAATATTCTTGGCCCGTAGTGCATGGATAATTCAGTGATGTGGATTATTTATTGAGCTGAGTCTCAACGATAAAATTGATGATAAACTTTTTAAATCATAGAAGATAGTAGATATCATGCTCTACTTGACTCTTCTAATGGATTACTTGTTCCGCTGCAGTTAATCTTGATGTTATTGTATTTTATCAGTTTAACACTGTAGAAGGCTAACAATAATTTATTCTTCATTATCTTAGTCATAATATTTCTTACTGGGCTAGTTGAGCTCACCCTTCTGGAAATGAGAACGTAGCCGGGACTAGTCAGGGAATGGAGTGATGGTCCGAGATGGTGGCTATAGTAGTCCTCAATATTTTATAAAATAGTGTGATAATAATTGTAATGAGGACTCTATTTGAGTTTGGATATTATCTATGAGACAATATTCGTGTGAAAACTCTCAGCTACATTTTTATCTTATTGTATAAATAAAGTTATATTTAAATTATGTACCATGTATTTGGCGACCCAAGATGGGTGATATATACCTATTTTGGGGGCATCGCATAAAGTCTTTAATATTTATCCTTGATTTTGTTTGATTGATGCTTATATTATTGTCATCATCCTCATGCTTATATTGTGATAAAAGTCATCTTTAGCCCGTAGTGCATAGATGGACCGTTGATTGGTATGATTATGACTAGGAATTATTCGGTATAACCATGACCTGTAATGTTACAAATGATGTGATAAAAGTCTTTACTGGCCTATAGTGCATTGATGGACAGTTGTTGGTATGATCATGACCATGGGTTCTCTTTGGCCAAGGGTGCAAAGATGAATTGTTGTTTGGCATGATCATGACCACTAGTGACAATAACAAATATGCTTGGCCTGTAGTGCATGAATGATTCGTGGATGTGATACTAATGAATATTCTTGGCCCGTAGTTCATGGATAATTCAATGATGTGGATTATTTATTGAGCTGAGTCTCAGCGATAAAACTAATGATAAAATTTTAAATCATAGAAGATAGTAGATATCATGCTCTACTTGACTCTTCTAATGTATTGCTTATTCCGCTGCAGTTGTTGATCTAAAACTTGTTGTCTATTGTATTCTATCAGTTGTTATACTTTTGAAGGCTAATGATAATTTATTCTGCGTTATCTCAGTCATAATATTCTTACTGGGCTAGTTGAGCTCACCCTTTACTTTCATTGTTCTCCTCAGGAAATGAGAATATAGCGGGGACTAGTCGGGGAATGGAGTGACGGTCTAAGATGGTTGCTATAGTAGTCTTCACTATTCTATAAAATAGTGTGATAATAATTGTAATGAGGATATCATTTAAGTTTGGATATTGTCTACGAGATAATATTCGTGTTAAAACTCAGCTATTGTGTTATCGTATTTTGCACGACAGTTGTATAAATAATGTTTTTATTTGTATCCTGTACCATGTATTTGGCGACTCAGAATGGGTGATGTATACCTATTTTGGGGTGTCACAACAAGATTATCCTAGTTGTATAGAGATGGGCTCCTAGAGCTATTCGATTATGAATCACATCTAACTTGTGAATCTTGTCTCATGGGAAAAATAACTAAATCTCCTTTTAGTGGAAAAGGAGAAAGGGTTATAGAGTTGTTAGCATTGGTACACACATATGTATGTGGACCTATGACAACGAATGCACGAGGAGGGTATTATTATTTTATTACATTCACTGATGATCACTCAAGATTTGGATATGTGTATTTAATGAAATACAAATCTGAATCATTTGAAAAGTCCAAAGAGTTTAGAAGTGAAGTAGAGAAGCATACTGGCAAGAGTATTAAGATTCTTTGATCAGATCGAGGAGGTGAATACTTAAATGGTGAGTTTCTTAATTATCTCAAAGAAAATTTTATAATCTCACAATGGACTCCACCAAGGACACCACAACTCAATGGTGTATTTGAAAGGAGAAATTGAACATTGTTGGACATGGTTCGATCCATGATGAGTTTTATCGATCTTCCAATTTTGTTCTAGGGATATTCCCTAGAATCGGCTGCATACCTACTTAACAAGGTGCCTACAAAATCCGTCCCCAAGACCCCATATGAGTTATGGATAGGGTGGAAACCAAATCTGAAGCATGTTAAGACTTGGGGTTGTCCAGCTTATGTCAAAAAGTTTGAAAAAGATAAGTTACAGACTAGATCTGACAAATGTAGATTTGTGGGATACCCTAAAGAAATATTATGGTATTATTTTTACCATCTAACTGATCAAAAGGTGTTTGTTGCGAAACATGCTACCTTCTTGGAAAAAGAGTTTATCCTTAAAGGGGTCAGTGGGAGTAAGATATATCTTGAAGAAGTTCAAGAACCACAAAATACTATAGATCAAAATCAGGTACCTAACCAAATGGAAGAACCAATTGTAAGACACCATATTCATAAATTTGGAAGAGTACCGAAGATACCTGATAGGTATAAATTCGTCATAGATGATGACGATGAGGTACGCATCATAAATAATGATGATCCATTGAATTACGAATAGGCTATGAGTAGTAAAGACTCAGAGAAGTGGCAAGAAGCCATGAAATCTGAAATGGACTCCATGTATGAAAACCAAGTATGGACTTGGGTTTCACCACCTGAAGGCATTAAGCTTATTAGGTGTAAATGAGTCTTTAAAAGAAAGACCGGAGCAAACAAAAATGTAGAGTCCTATAAAGCCCGACTAGTCGTAAAAGGTTTTAAATAAAGACAAGGAGTTGACTATGATGAAACCTTCTCACCAGTAGTGATGCTAAAGTCCATTCGGATTTTGCTTGCGATTGCAGCTTACCACGACTATGAAATTTGGCAGATGGACGTAAAAATGACCTTCCTCAATGGGAAACTTGAGGAGGAAGTGTATATGACACAGCCAGAGGGATTTGTTTCAACGGTTGGAACAAATCGAGTCTGTAAGCTACAATGATCCATTTATGGATTGAAGCAAGCTTCTCATAGGTGGAACATCCGTTTTGATGAGACAATCAAAGAGTTTGATTTAATCAAAAAGGAAGATGAAACATATGTGTACAAGAAGGTTAGTGGGAGCGTTGTTTCATTCCTTGTTTTATATGTTGATGATATATTACTGATAATGAATGATATTCCTATGCTACAATCAATTAAAATATGGTTATCTAAACACTTCTCCATGAAGGACTTGGGAGAAGCATCCTATATTTTGGGGATAAAGATCTATAGAGATAGATCTAAAAGGATGCTTTTCTTGTCCCAAGGAACATACATTGACTCGATGCTAAAGAGGTTTAGCATGGAAGATTCTAAAAGAGGTCTTATACCGATGAGCCATGGAATACATCTCTCCAAGAAACAAGCCCCAAAGAGACCTGAGGAGAGAGATCGTATGAGTAAGATTCCTTATGCTTCAGCAATAGGATCTATCATGTACGGTATGATATGTACTAGACCGGATGTCACTCATGCACTTAGTGTAACAACGAGATATCAGTCGAATTCCAGAGAAGAACACTGGAAGGTAGTGAAAAATATCCTAAAGTACTTAAGAAGAACTAAGGATATGTTTGTTGTCTACGGTGAGTCTAAATTAAAACTATAGGGCTTTACAGACTCAAGTTTTCAAATGGACCAAGATGACATTAAATCCATTTCGGGGTATGCGTTTACATTAAACAGTGGCGCATTGACTTGGAAGATTTCCAAATAGCAAATAGTTAATGATTCAATGACAGAGGCAGAGTACATAGCTGCAAGTGAAGCTACAAAGGAGGCTATTTGGATGAAGAAGTTCATAACCAAACTTGATGTGGTTCCTAGCATTATAGGACCAGTACCTTTATTATGTGACAACACTAGAGATGTTGTGCAGGCTAAGGAACCCAGGTCTCATCACAAATTCAAACACGTATTGCGGTAGTTTCATCTGATAAGAGAGATCTTTGAAAGAGGAAATGTCACCCTGGAGCGTGTGGACTATTAAGATAATATTGCAGATCCATTTACTAAAACATTAACACAACAGCAGTTCGATCGTCACTTAGAGAAGATGGGTATGATACCACGACGATCGGCTTTAGTGCAAGTGGGAGATTGAAAGTAGTATGCATACAAGCCAATCATGTATAATGATAAAACATATACTTTGTAATCAATCTTATTTATTTATTAATAAATTAATTAATTATTAAAGGCATTTTATTATCTACATGGTGCTGTTTTAATAATATGTGATAAACCCATAGTTTTAAGCAATGCTTAGAATCATGATGAGATCATGCTAATGAGATCTAAAGTCTTAAATAGCTTAAAACTAAAATGTTCTCAATCAATAGATTACTAAAAAGGGGATTAGTGAGTCCAGATAGATTGGTACATATGTCGTTGGCTCATTGGATGAGGATGATTGATCTCATGATCATTTGTGTGGAGACATTAAAGCAAGTATATAGGTGCTTATTGGAGAATAAGTTCACTGAACGTGACTCGCTAAGGAATACCTAATGGAGTTTTACTTACCTGTTAATAGGAATTCCTGTAGTGATAGTAGTTGATAAGTGTATTTTATATACGCATATAATATCCAATTCATGCTTATTTGTTGCTAATTTCTTGGGTGAGGTAAAGCAAGGGACCAAAAAACAAATGGAAAAGAACAAACCAGTCAACGAACCAACTGTTTATCCTCCCCCACCATTCCAACAAAGAGTTTAAAAATAGAAATTAGACAAGCAATTTTCAAAATTTTTGGAAGTTTTCAAGAAACTTCAAATTAACATACCATTTGCAGAGGCCCTAAAACAAATGTCGAGTTACACAAAATTTATGAAAGGGATTCTATCAAGGAAAAAGAAATGGGAAGATTTTGAGACTGTGGCATTAGAGGAGGAGTGTAGTGCAAGGTACAAACAGTGAAATTACCACCAAAACTCAAGGACCCGGGGAGCTTTACTATTCCATGTGCGATCGGGGAGATGCATTTCAGCAAGTGTTTATGTGATTTGGGGGCGAGTGTAAACCTTATGCCATTGTCAGTATACTTAGAATTGGGTTTACCCGCGCCAAGACCCACGAACATCTCCTTACAGTTGGCGGATAGGTCAGTCACGTATCCGAGAGGCATAGTAGAGGACATCTTAGTGAAAGTGGATAAGTTTATATTCCCCGCAGACTTTATCATTCTGGATTTTGAGGAGGACAAGAACATCCCAATTATCCTAGGGAGACCATTTTTGGCTACAAGGAGAACACTCATAGATGTACAAAAGGGAGAACTCACTATAAGGGTCCAAGATCAAGAAGTGAAATTCAATGTGTTTAAGGCATTGAAATTTCCTACGGATGAGGAAGAGTGTTTTCGAATGGATCTAATTGAGCAAATCGTTAGTGATGACATGAACAAAAGTTTGGTGAATGATCTGTTCGAAACAACATTATTGGGAGATGAAGAGATCGATGATCTGGAATTGGTGGATTACCTTCAATTGCTAGACTCATTGCCACGAGTACCAAGATTTAGAACACCGTTTGAACCACTGCACACAGAGGAGGTAACCGCAAAAAAACTGAAATCGTCATCGGAAGAGCCACCAAAGCTGGAACTTAAGCCACTTCCTAAGCACCTCAGGTATGCGTATTTAGGCAATTTGAATTCTTTACCTGTTATTATTTCAGCTGCACTTAACGAATTACAGGAAGAAAAGTTGTTGAGGGTGCTTCAGGAACTCAAATCAGCTATTGGATGGACAATTGCTGACATAAAGGGAATCAACCCTTCATTTTGCATGCACAAGATCCTAATGGAAGACGAAGCAAAACCAACGGTGGAACAACAGCGGTGACTCAATCCAATTATGAAGGAAGTGGTAAAGAAGGAAATTTTGAAATGGTTAGACGCCGGCATCATCTACTCGATTTTCGATAACAAATGGGTTAGTCCAGTCCAGTGCGTACTGAAAAAAGGAGGAATGACGGTGGTGCAGAATGACAACAACGAGTTAATCCCAACTAGAACAGTGACAGGTTAACGGGTTTGCATGGATTACAGAAAATTGAACAAGGCAACCCAAAATGACCATTTCCCGCTGCCCTTTATTGACCAAATGTTAGATAGATTGGCGGGACACCAGTTTTACTGTTTGTTGGATGGGTATTCGGGCTACAACCAAATAGTCATCGCTCCGTAGGATCAAGAAAAAACTACATTCACGTGCCCTTACGACACATTTGCATTCAGGAGGATGTCATTCGGGCTATGTAACACACCGATAACTTTCCAACAGTGTATGATGGTAATTTTTTCAGATATGATGGAGAAAAATGTTGAGGTCTTCATGGATGACTTTTCAGTTTATGGGGACAGCTTTGATAATTGCTTGAAGAATCTGGTCATGGTCTTGCAAAGATGTAAGGACACTAATCTCGTACTAAATTGGGAGAAACGCCACTTCATGGTTGAAGAGGGCATAATTTTGGACCATAAGGTATCGGCTCAAGGGTTGGAAGTTGATAAAGCAAAGCTGGAAACTATTGAAAAATTGCCTCCACCGACCTCAGGAAAGGGTATTAGGAGTTTCTTGGGACACGCTGGGTTCTACAGGAGGTTTATAAAGGACTTCTCTAAAATTGTGAAACCCCTATGCAGTCTTTTAGAGAAGGATACGACGTTCAGCATTGATAAAGAATGCAAGACAATGTTTGATTTATTAAAGAGGAAATTGACAACAGCTCCCGTTATAGTTACACTGAATTGGAGCATGCCATTCGAGCTTATGTGTGATGCAAACGACTTTGCAGTTGGGGCTGTTTTGGGTCATTGGAGAGAGAAAGTGTTTCACCCTATATACTACGCAAGCAAAACACTTATAGAAATTCAAATGAACTACATAACCATAGAAAAGGAATTACTTGCAGTGGTATATGCGTTCGACAAATTTCGGACTTACTTGATCGGGACTAAGGTAATAGTATATACGGACCATGCAGCGATTCAGTACTGTATAGCAAAAAAAGATGCTTTGCCACGCCTTATTCGGTGGATTCTCCTACTTCAAGAGTTCGATTTAGAAATAAAGGATAGGAAGGGGACGGAGAATCAGGTAGCCGACCACTTGTCTAGGATGGAAAACCACAGGAAACAAAAAGATGATAAATGTGAAATCAATGAATCATTCCCAGATGAGCAACTGTTTGGGATTTCAGCAGAGATTCTGTGGTATGGCGATTATGCAATTTTTTTTGTGAGCTATATTCTACCACCTGACCTCACAAGGTAACAGAAAAAGAAATTTCTTCACGACGTGAAATGGTACATGTGGGATGATCCATATTTGTTCAAGCAGTGCGCCGGCAAGGTGATTCGACGGTGAGTCCCATATAGTGAAGTGAAGAATATTCTGCATGAGTGTCACTCATCGGCGTATGGCGGCCATTATGGGAGCGAGAGGACGACAGCGAAGGTGCTGCAATGTGGTTTTTATTGGCCCACATTATTCAAAGATGCCCACTAGTTTGTTAAACAATACGATAGGTGTCAAAGGGTGGGAAACATTTCGAAACATAATGAGATGCCTTTACAAACGATTCTGGAAATTGAAATTTTTGACGTATGGGGTATCAATTTCATGGGATCATTTCCCTCATCCTTGAATAATCAATACATTCTACTCGCGATGGACTACGTGTCAAAGTGGGTTGAAGCTGCAGTTCTACCAACAAATGATGCCAAGGTTGTCCTCAAATTCCTTCAAAAGAACATCTTAACTAGGTTTGGCACACCAAGAGCAATTATAAGTGATGAAGGTAGTCACTTTTGCAATAAACCGTTTACTGCTCTTTTGGCTAAGTATGGTGTGAACCATAAGATAGCGACATCATATCACCATCAAACCAGTGGACAAGCTGAGGTATCGAACAGAGAAGTCAAAAAGATATTGGAGAAAGTGGTGAATCTGAGTCGAAAAGATTGGTCACTTAGATTGGACGATGCTTTATGGGCCTACTAGACTGCATACAAAACGCCAATCGGGATGTCACCATATCAACTGTTGTACGGGAAGGCATGTTATTTACCGGTGGAACTACAGCATAAGGCATATTGGGCGGTGCAAAAACTCAATTTTGATCAAAAAGCTGTAGGGGAGAAGAGATTACTTCAATTGAATGAACTAGACGAGTTTCGCCTTCATGCATATGAGAATGCCAAAATATACAAAGAAAAAGTCAAAAGATGGCACGACTAGAAAATTTTGCGTCGAACATTTGAGCCAGGCCAATCAGTTCTATTATTCAACTCAAGGCTGCGTTTGTTCCCCGAAAAGCTTAAATCAAGATGGTCGGGACCATTTACGGTAAAACAGGTATTCTCTCATGGTGCGGTTGAAATTTACAGTGGAAATCCACTCCGAACATTCAAAGTCAATGGACACCGTCTAAAGCATTACTGGGGTGGCGAAGCTAACACTGACGTGGTCGTCATCACATTGGTCGATTCAACTTAAGCAGGAAGTAGTCAGGCTGAAAGACTTAAAATCAAGCGCTCATTGAGAGGCAACCTAATTTTTAGTTATTTATCGTATTTTTCATTCATATTTGCTAATCATAGTTTTAGTTAAGTACAAGGTAGAAGAAAAAAATAAAATTTTAATTAATCTCTCCACAACATAACACGACATCCAATATTCACTAATTTTCATGTTTCATGTCATACAGGCTGGGAAAAGGATCATCAAGCGAGTATATTGCAGCAAAAGTAAGCTACTTTGAAGCAAAACAAGACAGCCTGCAGTAACCAAGCCCATCGGGGTGGGCCCTAAAGACACTACAACCTCCACCGGGGCGGGGGTCCTCGACTCTAGAAGTCAGTAGCCATGCCCACCGGGGTGGGCCTATTTAGTTCACTACCCCCCGTCGGGGCGGGGGTCCTGGAATTTTGACAGAAGTGGGCAGTTGGTTGGGCTTCTCTCCTTCCCAATAGCCTCCCACTTTTACACTTCCCCACTACTCCATAACCACCACCCACTTTTCCAACATTCCCAAGACTTCATTACTCTTCTCCAACTCTCCACCTCCTCACTCCACCAATACTAGACTACGCTTTCCACCTATAAATACCACCACATATAATACCAACTCTCCCACCACACTTCCTATAAAGAAAAAGAGAGTAAAGTTGTAAGCTAAAGAGATAATAGTGCAAAGCTTGGGGGAGAGTAAAACAAAACTAGCAATTGAGAGATAAATGGCTTCACAATCATCGTCCAAACGCCAAAGGGGGGAGAGTTCATGCCCATCCCAACCAACCCGCACCTTCGATCGCCAGAAATTTACAAGTGCCGCCACCGTCGATCGGTATGACTACATGCTTACCAAAGCCCTTACACCGGAGAGGAGATTGGCACTGGATCCTAATGATGGGAGGCTGATGCCGCAAATTTACCAAAAGGGATGGACAACATTTATCGAGGAGCTGGAACCGGCCGTTGTCAATATTGTCAAGGAATTTTATGCAAATATTGTGGACAAAGAACCATTCCAAGCATTTGTGTGCGGACGTCTGGTTCCATTCAGTGCCAATGCCATAAACACATACTACCAACTGCGGGTGCCACGCCACTGCCAGTATGAGCATCTCCATAATTCTGACCCATATTTTGATGCTATTATCATGGAGATGACAAAGCCGGGAACATCATGGATTAAAGGGCGAAAGGGGGGCACCGTGTTCCATAGCAAGGACCTTAGCCGGTATGGCAAAATATGGTATGCCTTCCTCTGCGCGAAATTGCTTCCATCTCAACATACCTTGGACATCACCAAAGAGAAGGTGTTGCTGTTGTATGCCATTGTGCAAGTTTTTATAATTCATGTCGGGGCTATCATTTGCTTCTCCATCCACCGGTGCCTACATGGGAATTTTTTTGGGGGTTTGCCACACCCATCACTCATATGTGGGTTGTGCCGTCAAGCAGGAGTTAGATGGTCTGATGACGAGCCCACTAAAATGTTGCTAGCGCTACTCGAATAAAGAATGATAGCGTGTTACTCTGTATGGGCAGGAGGCGAGTAACACCCGCGTGGAGTGGGTTTCATTTTTCCATCATCGTCGAAAGACAACGAGGATGCTACAAAGACATTGGGGAATGATGATGAGGAAATGGGCGATCAAGGGGATGAGCATGTACAGCGGGCCGAGGCTATATCTAGATCTCAATTTCTTGATTTCCAAAATCAACTAAATGCACACACCAAGGCAACTCATAGGGAAATGTGCCGATTGGCAATGAGGCAAGAGCACATGTTTGACGCTATGCATACATCTTTTGCCTCGTTGAACACAAGTCTTCAAAGTTTCAACCCGGTGGCACAATTTCCATATCAACAGCCCGGTCCAATGCCAAGGTTCCCACCGAGTGATTCCAATGAAGAAGAACAACAACCACCTCCTCAAGCTTAAGCATTGATAGGGAAGTCCTCACGTACTTATTTTGATCAATTATCCAATGAGGACATTGTATTGTTTAAGTTTGGGGGATTTAAATTCATGTTTACATGCATTCTAGCTTTTAGGATTCATTTTTAATTTTGGTCAATTAAATTTCTGTATTGCATTTTATTTTTAGTATTGCATCATAGCTTAGGGCATTCATAGTAGCTTAGGTTTTGTATAGTAGATAATAGTGTAATGCATTTTGTTATCCACATTTTGTTAATCACATCTATAAAAAAAATTAAAAAAATATGTTATTTAGTAATTATTGTGTAGTTTAAGTCCATCAATGTTGTGTTTCATGTTGTTGTGGGCCTATGATGTGATTATTGTAGCTATGACACAATGATCGTTTATGAATTGAATCTTGAGTTTGTTTGAAACTAGTATAAAAGGATAGCACAAGTAACAAACATCTGTGTTAATTGGTTAAGTTCAAACCGGGACCTAAATGGTCTTTAAAGGATAATGCTAGAGTGAATAATAAAATGATAAGGATGGCCGGTAAAGGCTAAAGTTAGGCAAGAACCTAAGTTTGGGGGATGTTATGTGGGGTATATAAGCTTAAATATATATATATATATATATATATATATATAAACACCGTATCGTGCTTGTCTAGTTTTGTGGCCTTTGTTACTTGAGCAAGTAAGCCCGAGGGGATTGTCTTTACACCTAGCACCCTAAGGTCTTAATGGTCTGGGAGTCGTTGGTCGAAAGCTCGTTAAGGTAGCATTGAAAAGCCTAAGGGAATAAGACACTACTTAGCTATATGTATAATAATAAAATGGGAAATAAGAGCATAAAGCCCCCGTATATATATACAAAAAAATTATGAATAAAGCATAAGTACCCCGCGTGATCCCTTGAGATTTGTGATTGCTTGATTTTAGTTGGAACTATCTATTTTCGAAATTTTTCAGTTTGTGCTGCATGATTCCTTCTAAGAGACTGGTTATGTATTGAATTTGAGTTAGTATCGGTTATCATGGATGTTACACACATACACTATACCAGTGATGATGGCTTGAGATTCTAGAATTAAGGCATAATTGTATATTGGTTTTTGATTGTTGATACTATATAGTTGCTTATTTTCGATGAGGCCGTTATGATAATTTTGATTCTGCGATATTGTTGGATTTGATAGCATATAAGTGAATTCGTTTTCATATCTTTGCATTGCATGTAGTTGTTTTGTGCTCGAGAACTAGCACGGTTTAAGTTTGGGGGATTTTGATAAGTCTATTTTATATACGCGATTTAATATCCAATTCATGCTTATTTGTTGCTAATTTCTTGGGATCATGTTCAATTTCACTTGTTTTATGTCATTTCATGTGTAGATTGGTGGTTGTGGTAGTCAACGTACAATTGGTGATATTCGGTGCCATTGGAATCAAATGGAGCATATTTGGAAACAAGTGTGCATAGCGAGATAGTCGATTAACGAATACACCCCGCAAAATGATATACCTGACTTATAAATCCCAAGGCTGGGGGTCTTACAATTCAGTTAACATGAGCATAGCCCATTTGAAAGTGGCGTTATCTCTTTCTACACCCCGTTGGGTGGGGTCCTTATTCGAAGCAAAAGAAAGGCGGGCCAGGAAATGGCAACATATGTAACAAAACCCGTGAGAATGGGGGGAAATTTTTGAGTGTCCTGTTTTGGTTATAATTCCTCTTGGGCAAGAATTTTAGCTATTTGTATGGCATTATAACTCTAATTGATGGAGAATTCGGCTGGAGTTTTATGCTATATATCTATTACTCTATCAAAATCACCAAGGAGATTAGAGAGAAGAGAATTACGAAGATCAAAGCTGAGTTTTTGATAGCAAGTGTGGAGGAGTATTTCGAGGAGTTTTTCAAGACAATTGCGATTTTAGTCTACGTGAAGGGTGTTCTTCAATATTTTTTGTGTTAGATTATTATTTGTAATTGGAAGAATGATTTCTATGATTTATTCAGTGTTTATTTTGTTTATTATGAACTAATTCACTTTTTAGGCTTGTGATGGATCCTTAAGTGAATCGATAGTTTTGTAAACTTTGATTTCTAATTTAATAAGCTATCTCCAGTTTATCTATATTAATTTGTGCTTGAATCTATGAATTACCTGATCAACAATTCTTTGTGGAGTTGGATGGAATTGAGAGATGATATCCAAATCTAGACCTAGTTGATATAACATGTGTTCAGGGTTTTGTTAGTAGCTTAAACTTGATGATTGTTAAGGTAGAGATATGCTTGACACCACATGTAATCGGATAGAGAACTTATTTTTCAACCTTCTTCAATTGTATTTCACATAGAGATATAGTGGGTTAGTTGATTGAGGTGTTTAACGAATTTCTATCTTAATTGTAGATTGAAGTTAATAGGGTATTAGTGCATCGAGAGGTGGTTAATACTACGTTCATGTTCTTGATTAATAAACTGGGGTAATGCATTAAATTGGGATAAAGGTGTTAAAATCAAAGTGAAGCTTAGGGTGAAATCATAAGTCTAATTCTCCATTAATTATTTGAAAATTCAGATTTTGATATTTGTGGTTATTTTGTGTTAATTTAATTAAATTTAAATTTTATTTTCGTTAATTTGAATTATTGAGTTTTATTTGTTTAATAAAATTAGGGTTAATAGAAGATTGGTAATTGTAAGTTAAGGTTATTATTAATTAATCTTTGTGGGAATGATACTCTACTTATCACTTTATTACTTGTTGACCACGTATACTTGCGTGTTATGCGTAATTAGATTTTACCCAATAGTAGTATAAATGATCCTTAGACTTGAGATCATCATAGTATCATATATATAATGAATTACACTTTGACTTATTCCTTTAGACTCTTAGAGTATATCAAAGAGTATGCTTGGGTGTAATAAGTTATATATGAAGATAATGTATGATCAATAAAGAATCTACCACTTCTTGTAAAAGAAGTGAAATGTCCTATGTGATTCGGTAAATGACAACCCAGGAATCCTTGGCTAAGGTGAAATAAAATTAGAAAGTAGTTTCTAATTTGCATTTATTCGGAGTTGTGCATTTGGAAATTGAAATACATATAATTAAATAAAATAAGACTTAATAGTAATTCCATGTCTTATATTTAATTGAGACATTGTATTGTGGAAGGATTGAATTGTACAGTAACTATTTACTCAAAGGTTCTTTTATGATTAATGTTGAAATCTATATTATCTAAAAAGTCGTTGATCGCTAGGGAGGCTTATCCCTATTGTCGAATAAATATTATTTATTTAAATAAATTAATATTTTAATTTATTTATTTAAATAAGGTTAGAATTATTCTAATTGATTTATTCATAACTTGTTTAATATGGAGAACCTAAAGGGTCACACCATAAAATGAAAAATAATTATTTAAGAAGTTAATGTCATAATCATAATAATATGTTAAGTATATTTAATTTAATCTATGGTGTTAGAATAAATTAAATAACTTAATATTTATTATTTAATATTTTGGAAATATTAAATATAAATTAATAAAAGGAGTCTTATTAATATTATTACAATTATTATTATTTTTAATTTCTAAAGAGTTTAGGAATTAATTTAATATAAGTACTCTCATTTATTTCTAATAGGATTAGGAGGCAAAATTAGTTAAATGAGTTTAATTAATTATCCCTAATAAGATTAGGGAGCCTAATTAATTAAAGGAGTTTAATTAAATAAATAATACCTTATTATATTAAATAGGGATACCTAATATCTTTATAAGTTGAGTCTTATATCAGATACCAGATATACGTGATTCCAATTATTGGAGAGTACGCCCCCTTTTTTTCTACAGAGATAGAGAACTGGGATTTAAGCCAATACATCCTTCTTCAAGAATATTTTTCTTCCATGGTGGATCACCTCTAGAGTCCATAAACTTGCGTGGCTAACATTGATCAAAGGAAGGAATCTACCCGGAGATTCAAGGAGATCGCGAAGAAGTAGGAGTTGAACTCGTATCTGTGGAAGCTCGTATCTACAAGGGTATGATTCCATAACTTATTGTTCTTCATTTTAATTAAAAATGTGCATAAAGAATGATCAGGGTAATTGTTTTGTGAAAAATTTTAAAATCTGATTTTACTTTGCTTCCGCTAATTTTACAATTTGATTGCATCTATGATTTTCACAAAACCTTATAGTGGTATTAGAGCTAAACTTTATGCGAATTATTAATTATTTTGATTCCATATATGCATGGATATTTAATTAGAATAATTTATTGGGCCTAATTTATTGTATAAAATTATTATTTTATGAAAAAAAATTACGAAATCCGTGATTTCGCTGACTCCATGATTTATATTACGTTAATAATTTATATTACGTTAATAATTTTATATATTACGTTAATAATTTTATAATTAAAATAAAGAGTTTATTTTAATCTTAAAATTAGATTTCATGCAATTTAAAAATTCCCATTAAAGGATACTCATATATATATATATATGTGGAATAATTTTAATTCATTAGATGAATGTTTTATTTATTGATACATATGATGATATGTATGATAATAAATGGAATTGATTATGGACTATTAAC
Organism: Panax quinquefolius; assembly: GCA_020205615.1. Lineage (NCBI taxonomy): Eukaryota > Viridiplantae > Streptophyta > Magnoliopsida > Apiales > Araliaceae > Panax > Panax quinquefolius. Next base: position 504,716 of record JAINUW010000421.1, read on the forward strand.
CAATTTGATTGAATTTATTTTGGTTGGATGCTTGAATGGATGTGTTTTATTAAATGGGGTCTGCGTACCTCGTCTTTTCTGATTTTCTTCTTGATGTAAATTCTATCTCTCTCATATGTACTTTCCCTTGATTGCGGATCAAGGTTTCTATTTAAATTAAATATTTTATTTAATAGGATTAGATAGAATTTTTTCGACTGAAAATCAAATAGCAAGAAGCGTTCGAAGACCCATTTGTAATGGTGCCCGGGTTTAAATATAATAGTTATATTTAAATTTTTATTCTTGCACCCTAGGGTTCGACCTTTTGGTTCACTTAGTCGCTCTAGTGAACCAAACTAGAATAAAAGTCCATAATCAATTCGGGTAAAATATAGTATTCTATAATATGTATGCTAGTATTATATATATATATGTGTGTGTGTGTGTGTGTGTGTGTGCATGCGTGGTAAACAAGATGAGACAAATAATAACAAATCTCTCAAAGTTTTTTATATATTAAGTCTTAAGCGTTCAAAAATATTTAGAATATCGAACGTCGCCTTCTAGCATGATAAAATTAATAGAGTATTAAATATTTAATATGAGTTTGTTGTGTCACCACAAGGCAAGTATTAAGTATTTAAGATGTTAATTTATCACATTTGATGCTTATAAAGAAAATTGACCAATATTGTTTTGTTGTGTCACCACAAGGACAATATTTCTCTTTTTTGGATATATGGAAATGCTAGGTTTGACTTAACTTAGATAGTTTTGATTCGGATGTGCCACCACTTGATCAAAATAATCCAAGAGGCAAAACATACGGAGTTACATGATGATGTAATTGACAAGGAGTTGTCTACCTATTTATTTATATATAGTTTGTTGTGCCACTAGAAGGCTATATATATTTGAAATTGGTTCCTTATTCTCACTAGCAAAAACTTTAATTAGATTTTGCCGAACTATATAGATGAGGGTAATATAGTTTTAAGAAAATAGTGGGAGATACCAATTTAAAATAAGACCTAATTTATTTTAGTAATTAATTAAATAAATATTAGTTAAAATATTGTCTTTTTACATGCGGAATTTGAAAATGTCACATTCACTAATTTCACTGCATAACATAGTTGGTGTTAACAAACTGTCCGGACCAAATTACATGGAATGGTTAACGAATTTGAGAATTGTTCTCACTGCTGAAAAGATTTCTTATGTCCTAAATTCGCCCGTACCTGTATATGTTGCAGAGACAGCCTCTGAGGAAGAGATTGCTATTTTTAAAAAGTGGAAAGATGATGCATCTGAGGCTCAATGCATCATGCTCGCATCCATGAGTAACGAGCTTCAGCGTTAGCATGAAACTATGGATGTTCCTACTATGTTACTGCACCTGCAAGAGTTGTATGGTGAGCAAAGTAGGACTACTAGATATGAAATATCTAAGGAGCTCTTCTGATCTCGGATGACCGAGGGCACTACTATTGTGACCCATGTCCTAAAGATGATTAATTTAATTAAACGTCTTAGACAGCTTGGGTTTGTCATTGATGGGGAGTGAAGTTAAGATTTAGTCTTACAGTCACTCCCGGACAACTTCTCACAATTTATTATGAATTTTCACATTAATAAGTTAGATGTCAGTTTGCCTGAATTACGTAACATGTTGAAAACTGCTTAAGGTCACTTCCCATCCAAGAAGAATCATGTCTTACTGGTGGATGATCTTTCAAGAAAAGGAAGAGGCCCAGGGCATCTTCTGAAAAGAAAAATCTAATAAGGCTAAGGGAAAGGCAAAAGTGAAGGATCAAAATAAACATGATCCAGCTAGCAAGGGAATTTGCTTCCATTGCAACAAGCCTGATCATTGGAAGAGGAACTGCAAGGATTTTCTTGTAGAACAAAAACAGAAGAAGCTTGAAGAAGCTTCGAATCCTAATCAAGGTTTGTTTATGATTGAAATTAATTTTTCTGAAAGTCAATCTTCTACTTGGGTATTAGATACCGGCTGTGGTTCTCAAATATGTAATAATACGCAAGGACTGGTCAGAAGTAAAAAGCTGAGCAAGGAAGAGGTCGTTCTACGAGTGGGAAATGGAGCAAAGGTTGCTGTGTAGGAAGTTATTGTGACAACCCGAGAATTTATAGCATTTATAAAATCTTAAATGATTCAATAAAGGTTAAGTAATAAGACCTAGACAGGTAATAAGGTTTGGATTTAAAACTTTTGTGAAGGACTTGTTTGGTATAAGCTGTAAGTGATTATCCGATAGTAAGGTATATGGTTTAGTGTATTAGTGTATATAGTATTGTGTATAGTGATTATATATGTACAATACGTGGTTAAGGGTTAAGTATGAATCAGGTAATGTATAACATTGGTAAACCCTAATGTTATAATAAGAACTTCGATGTTCAGTTAAGAAACCCTAACGATTGGTTAGAAACCCTAATTCCAGTTTGAAAACCCTAATTTCAGTTCTGGGAATCCTAAACCCTAACTAGAAATTTCAAAACCCTAATGCTAAGTATAAAACCCTAAGGGTTAAAATTTATGGGATATATGTAAGAAGACCAAATTACCCTTCGAATTATTGGGGAAATTACCAAAATACTCTTAGTAGGTGCAAAATTACCAAAATGCCCTTTTACTTAACTTTTAAGTAGAAGATTTTGCCAAATCTTGTGAGTCATTATCAAAGATTTCCCATGTGCTTAAAATCCAATCCAAATCAGATATCGTGGACACCTAACACCATTAGCAACCATGAATTCAAACATTATCAAAGATTAAAAGATTAACTTTTGACTTAGTTCCTCTGAATATTTCGAAAGTTAGAGAGAGAGAGAAGGTATCGTGGACACCTAGAAACATTAGCAACCATGAATTCAAAGATTAAAAGTTAAAAGTTAAGAAAATATCTTCACTTTATTTTCTAACTTAGCCAATACCTTCTCTCTCTCTCTAACTTTCGAAATATTGAGAGGAACTAAGTCAAAAGTTAAGCCAATATCAACTCTTAGCTATCCAATATCAGATCAAGAGGACATAATCAAGATTTGAGCATTAAAAGTTATAAACCCTAATCTATGCTCGATCCTTATGACTTATGTAAACTATGTGTTTTGTTATTTAGATAAGTGTTATAAGATGTTATTTAGTGATCTATGATGTTACATCATGGATTCATAACATCTAAGTGCATGAAAATAGAAATTTTTGAAAATAGTCAAGAACCCTAATTTGAGGTCTGACAACCATATGTCAGAGCCTATAGATCTTAATCTGTTAGATGTTAGGATGACTAAGTGTATTGATATTCTATGCCATGAGGAGAGTACACTAGTAGTGGAATCAAGTCCATAGCAGTTCTAGATCACAAGTTATTCATGGTCAAACATGGTTGTCCAGTCACAGAAACTGGGTTCTGAAAAACCCAGAAAACCCAGAATATGTCTGACAAGTTTTTGAATGCCTTAGATCTTGCAGTTGTTAAGTTGTTAGGTCATGAGAGTGTATCATTGATATACTCTAACATATGGACTACCAAACCATGACACTAGAACAGCTAGATCATGACCAGAATCAAAGATATTGATGGTCAAAACTAGGTTGACCAACTGCCTAGGTTGAGATTCTGGAAAACCCAGAATCTTTAAGAAAAAGTTTTTGACAAGCTTTTGATTGGCCTAGATCTTGCTTCTGTGATGTTGTTAAGCTACCTAAGTGTATTACTTTTGTATCTTGACATATATACTATATAAGTGTGACACTTTAGCACACTATTTAAGGCTCAGAAAGGGACCCTTGACACTGTCTGAGTTTCTGGGCAACCCAAAAACTCAAGAACAACTCTGACATGATTTTTGATGGCTTATAACTTCATGATGTGTTGTAATTTGACCCTGAACTTTGTTTGTACATATAGTATTACATTAATACTACATAACCAATACACCCTCATGCCGAGAAACATCAAGAACAAGAAATCCAAGAGGGTTAAAGTAGGTACCATGACACTAACTATGAACGTTCTTGAAGGCTCAAGAACACCTATAGCAACATTTTTCGTCGTGATAGGCCCTTTAGCGACAGTTTTATTAAAAATGAATTATTTAATTTAAATAATTAGAAAAAAAGAGAAAATAATTATGAAAAAATCATAATTAATTTGTAATAATTATTTTAAGGTATAAAATTTATCTTTTAACAATTTTAGATATATATTCATTAATATTTTAATTTATTTAAATAATAGTGATATTTAATTTATTTAATAATTATATTAAATAAATTACTTAAAATGATTTTAATATTTTAAAAATCATTTGAAAATATATTAAAGTGTTAGAAAATATTTTAAGTTATTTTGAATGACTTTTAATATTTTGGTTTGAATTTAATTAATATTTAATATTAATGATAATAAATGTATTAAATAATTATATTAAATAAATTATGGAAAAATAGTTTTAATATTTTAAAAATTATTTAAAAATGATTTAAAGGTTTTAAAAATGTTTTAAGTTATAAAACATAACTTTAAATATTTTGACATGAAATATATTAATATTTTAATATTAATGGAAATTATTTAATAATGGTTTTAAATGTTTTAAAATCATTTAAAGGCGAAATTAAGCTATTAAAAATGCTTTGAGTTATAATAATTAACTTTTAATATTGGTGTAAGACCCCAACTTGTTATAAATAAAATTGAATTTTCTCTATTTATTATCTTGAAATAATAAGATATTAATTTGATATAATACTTTGGTTATGGGTGAAATTTGCAAATTTTGCAAAATAAGCAAGTGGTTATAAAATATTCATTTTTGTCGGGGAATATTCGTTTGGTCGTGGAATATTCTTGTTATCGGGGAATATTCGATACTCATGCATGTACCACCGTTAATTCGTGGGCCTCATAATGTAATAAGCTGTCGGATGAAGAAAATGACAAATTTGAGTTTTTATAAATAATTAGCGTAATTATTCTGAATTAATAATTGTTAGATTACCCAGTAGTTAAAATATAGTAATGTCAATGCGTGTGGTAGTATAGTAGCACCAGGTTATTACAATATTTTGAATTATTGATTCTTACGTAAAAAGGCACTACTCAATAATTGTTACAGTAATTACTATTCAATATTTTATTTTATTGATTCAATAATTGCAGTGTTGATATTTTATATTATTGTTGTTTCAATAATTGTCACTGCACAGTATTTTCCATTATCAGATCAATAATTCATATTATTTGAATAATATTATTAGATAGCACTATTGGCAATGTCTAGAAAGTTCTGCCAAGGATAGGTTTGGTCATCTAATTGTGCGCCAGTAAGGAGAAATCCTTATCGAAAAGCCCCCTCTTTCCTAGGAACGGCCTGATTGTCATTATTGTGATTCTGTAATATTATTTGTGAATAATTAATTATTAATTTATATGATAAGGAAATATTTATTTTATGGAAGGAAATATTTGTTTTATGTGGTTATAATTGAAGGATTTCAGCAGAAATTATTTGTTGAAAGTTGGCAATTATTTCTCCGATAAAATATTCATTCATATATATTATTATAATATATTATAATTGTTTAAAATAATATTATAATATATATATATATATATATATATATATATATATATATATATATATATATATATATATATAGCAACGTGAATATGTTAAGGAGGTGAGAAGCTTGGCTTTGATCTCCTTGTTTTTCAAAAACCGGTGTATTACATTTCTTCCTTTTCAAAACCATGTACTGGTTTCATTTGTTTCTCCTGCAAACTCTTTTCATATTTCCTATGTCATTGGCCCAACCATGGAAAATGTGAATGTGAATTAGGCCATTTGGTTGTTGCCTGCAAAGTTGCTTCAAAGGATGGCCCCCACCCATATTAAAAGTAAGAAGTAGGTATTGAAAATAAGGAAGAGTTAGGCATGCATGTGCAGTAAGCTAGGCGGAAGAAAGAAAAATTTGGCAAAGTTAGGCTGCTTCAGTTGATTTCCTCCTCCGTCCTACACTATAAATAGAGGGATATCCCTCCTTCCTCAATCATACCTTCATAATCAGAAATTCTTATTTTATAGTATTGTGAGTATTTTCTTGAGTATAAGAATACTTTGAGCGTAGTTTTTCTGCAAGATTTTCTCAGAATAATATCTGATATTCCAGTCAAATCCAACTTCTACTACGGTAAAGGATATTATTTTATTGCAATACTCGTGAGAAATATTATTTTCTTTCATACTCCATATTATGTAAGCAATATTATTTCATCTCGTATTCTTTAATTTGATCTTACTATGGTAAGTATTGCTTCTATAATTCCTGAAATGATTAGAAACTTCGTTTCATCTAATATCATTTCATAGGAATATTGGTCTGAACTTTTAATTAAATTTGGAACTTTTTATGATGATTACTGCTCATAGTTACTATTCATGGGTACTGTTCACGGGTACTGTTCACGGGTACTTTTCACAAAAGAAAAAAAATATTTTTTTTTCCTTCCAAGTTATCCGTTGTGACCCTTATTCTTGAAATTTAATCCATGTTTTGATCTTCATTCTTGAATTTTACTCCATTATGGAGTATTTTTAAACTTAAATTATCTAAAGTACGAATCTCTAATATTTGTCCTTTTGTCTCACTGGATTCGTTCTCTAAAATATTTTTCATCATCCTCAGTCTTTAATGGTGATACTTGATGAATATCTTTGGCCTGTAGTATAAAGATGAATGATTACTTGATGAATATCTTTCGCCCGTAGTGCAAAGATGAACTGGTGTTGAGATGAACATGACGAACTAGTGATACAAATAAATATCTTTGGCCCGTAGTGCAAAGATGAATATTTGTTGCAAGATGTATATTGATTGATGTTACAGGGTTAAAATATTAATGATGGACTTTTAAATTCATAGATGATAGTAGATTTCATTCTCTATTTAATTCTTCTAATGAATTGTTATTTTCGCTGCGAATATTGATCTAAAACTGGTTGTCCATTATATTTTATCTGATTTATTGAAGGCTAATGATAAATTGTTGTTCTTTATCTTAGTCATAATATTCTTTACTGGGCTAGTTGAGCTCATCCTTTTCCTTTTTGTTCCATTTTTCTTCTTAGGAGGTGAGAATGTAGCAGGAACCAGTCGGGGTAAAGAGTGATGGTCCTAGACAGTTGTTTTAGCAGTCCTTACTATTTTGTAAAATAGTGTATCAATAAATGTAATGAGGACTTATTTGAGTGTGGATATTGTCTAGAAGACAATATTTGTATTTAAACTCACAACATGTGTGTTGTCGTATTTTGCACGACAATTGTAATAGTGATGTTGTAGTTGTTTCTGTACCATGTATTTGGCGACTCAGAATGGGTGATGTATACCTATTTTGGGGGTGTCACAATTGGGATATGTATTTTAATAGTATTTGAAATTTATTCAATATTGATGGAATTATGTAGTATTTAAATATGTAAAAATGATATTAATGATTGAAAAATCATTATCAATGATAATAATTATTTAAAAATTATTATGAGCTTTCGAAAAATGTTATGATTAATAATTAAATTATTTAAAATAATATTAAAGCGTTTAAGTAGAGTCTTATTGAAAATAGGCTCGATAATTATCTGATTAGGCAATCGGGATGCCGAAATAGTACTAAACTTAACTCAGACTGGAATAGTTTGACTTGATACCAGGTCTTATGTGTTTTAGTGACTATTATGAATATGTGCTTATGTGTTTAAATTATATTATAATTGTAATTAACAGTACTATATGTGATTTCGGGACGAAATCCTTATAAAGAGGGGAGAATGTAAAGACCGGGAATTTTTATATAATTATATCTATATTTTTACGAATAAATTTTTTTAATTTTATTTTATTAAGTATTATGACTATTGGTATCAGTAATAATATTTTGAAATATACGCGACATGGATTAAGCAGGTTAGTTAATTTAATTTTTATAAGTTGACTAGGAATGAAAGTGAAGTTGGATATTGTTCAAAACCCTAATTTTGGATTTTGAATAAGGAATTTAAATATTAATACAATATTAATTGTATTTTAGTATTATAAGTATGTACTGTATATTTGTAATGTTAATTGTTAATCAAATATAGGATTTTTCAATCATTAATATCATTTTTAGGATTTTGTAATTTCTAATTGGTAACCCTAAACCCTAAATTTCAAACCTTAATGATGATTATCAAACCCTAAGGTTTAAAAGTTAAAAGAAATCCTTATCGGAAAGCCCCCTCTTTCCTGGGAATGACCTGGTTGTTAAATATTATGAATTATAATATTAATGATGAATAAGATTGTGTTGATTAAAGATGAAATTGATAGTTCCATTGTGTTGGAATTATTAGTGTTAGTGAAAATCGACATTTATTCCGATGATAATTGATGTTTGGGGGTTATATTGACAAATCAGGAAATTAATCGGATAAATGAGCAATTAATTGCTAATAATTCACATGCTTATATAACTATTTGTTCACATGTGTGTACTATTGATTCACATTCTTGTACTATTAGGGGAGTTGGTGCAATACTGATAGTACTTGCATAACTAAGTTAAAAATGGAGGTATAGATGGAGGTACTATACTGTAATTCGTATTTTCACATGATTATAACTATTGATTCACATGATTGAACTATTGATTCACATTATTTACTATTAGGGGAGGTGGTGCAAGTTTGATAATACTTGCATGACTAAATTAAAAATGAAAGAAAAGTTGGAGGTATTGTACTATAATATTTTGAGCCCCAAAATGTGCAATTATCGAAACTATATTTTCCCATAAATAGAAGCTCATTCTTCCTTCATTTCTCACCAATTCACTAAAGCTTTAGAGCAATTATTATAAAGAGAAATTATAGAGAGAAAGAAGAAGAGAAGTCTGCTACCTCACTATTCCAATATCCAGTTTTCTTCTAGGGTAAGGGGTATTATTTCTTTCGTATACATGAAGAGAGCTATTGTTATTCCATTCCTTATTATTATGTTGGAATAACATGTCTATGCGAAGTACCGCATACATGGTGCAATTCTTCTGTTATTCCATTTTTTATTATTCTATTGGAATAACATATGCATGCGATCTATCGCATGCTCGGTGAATTCGATGTTATTCCATTCTTTATTATCTGTTGGAATATCACATGCATGCGGATTATGCATGACTGGTTCCATTCTTTATTATTACATTTGGAATATCCTATCATCGTAAGAGTTACGCATGACCTTGTTCCGTTCTTTATTATTTTATTGGAATATCCTGTCTGTGCGGATTACGCATGACCTGGTTCCATTCTTTATTATTCTATTTGGAATAACCTATCTATGTGGATTATCGCATGCATGGTGAATTATCCTTCGTATTCATTCTTTATTAAATTGTGGAAATGATCTGTCTACGTGGATTACAACATGGCGGGTGAAAATCCATTAGCAATTTCGTATATTCTATTATACTTGTATGAGATATCATTTCTTTTGTACTCGTCATGAAATATCATTTTCATTGGTATTTTTCTTTTACGAGTTACTATTCACCCGGTTACTATTCACTCTGGAATTATTCACTCGGGTATTCAGGGCACATTTTGAGCCGAAGTACTATTCATGAGTTACTATTCACGAGTTACTATTCACCCAATTACTATACACTCTAGTATTATTCACTTGGATATTCGGGACACTTTTCGTTTCGGAGTACTATTCACGGGGTACTATTCTTGAAGTACTATTCATGGGGTACTATTCACCCAAAAAATATATTTCTTTTTTGTCCAAATTAATTTTAGTGCATGAATATTATTCTTGAATTTTACTCTACAAAGCAGTATCATGTTGACAATTTGGACGTTATTGATTTCTGGATAAATTAAATTATAAATCTTTAAAATTTATCATTGAACTTATTTTATTGAATTATTATGTCATTGTCGTCATCCTCATGCTTATATTGTGATTAAAGTCATCTTTGGCTTACGTGCACAGATGGACTTGGTATGATTATGACGAGGGATTATTCGGTATAATCATGACCGTAATGTGACGAATGATGTGGTAAAAGTCCTCATTGGCCTGTAGTTCATTGATGGATAGTTGTTGGTCTGATTATGACCAGGGATTATTCGGTATAATCATGACCATTGATGATTACATGAATATCCTTGGTCGTGGTGCAGGGATGATTCAATTTTATTTATTGTCGAGTCTCAAATGATAAAGTTGATGAAAAAAATTTTAAATCATAGAAGATAGTAGATTTTATGCTCTACTTGACTCTTCTAATGTATTGCTTATTTCTGCTGCAGTTGTTGATCTAAAACTTGTTGTCTATTATATTCTATCAGTCGTTATACTATTGAAGGCTAAGGATAATTTATTCTGCATTATCTTAGTCATAATATTTCTTACTGGGCTAGTTGAGCTCACCCTTTCTTTCATTGTTCTCTTCAGGAAATGAGAATATAGCTGGGATGAGTCGGGGAATGGAGTGATGGTCTAGGATAAATGGCTTTAGTAGTGCTCACTATTCTACGGAATAATGTGATAATAATTGTAATGAGGACACCATTGAGTGTGGATATTGTCTAGATGACATTATTCTTGTTTAAACTCTCAGCTATGTTTTGTCGTATTTTACACGACTGTTGTATAATTAAGTTGTATTTGAATTTTGTACCATATATTTTCTGGTGACCCAAGATGGGTGATGTATACCTATTTTGGGGGTGTCACAACTGTGGTTGAAAAGGGGAGTAGTTTCTCCTCTAAATAGGCATGTTCTGACTGCCTTTTTGTCCTCCTCTCTCTTCTTATTGACCCTCCGGGGTTTTTTTTCCATAACTTCCAGACTGAATGTGCTCAACCACAGCTTTTAATGTAGCAAGGTCTTGAATCTTCCCAGACTTCAAGCCCATCTCAACCATCTCTCCATGTTTAATCATTTCAGAGAATGGCTTTCCTATGCCAGCTAATACTCTCTCACAGAAAGGAGATTCTTGAATGTCTATGAAGGTCATCACTAATTCAGACTCAATTATAGATGGAATAACTTGAGAAGCAAGGTGCCTCCACCTTTGGGCATACTCTCTGAAAGACTCTGTGATGCCCCCAAAATAGGCATACATCACCCATCTTCAATCGCCAAATACACAGTACAAAATTCAAATACAACTTAATTATACAACAGTCATGTAAAATATGACAAAACATAATCTAAGAATTTTAATAAGAATATTGTCATCTAGATAATATCCACACTCAATGGAGTCTTCATTACATTTATTGTCACACTATTTAACAAAATAGTGAGGACTACTAATGCTATCATCTGGATAGTCACTCCGTTCCCCGACTAGTCCCGGCTACGTTCTCATTTCCTGAAGAGACCAATGAAAGAAAGGGTGAGCTTAACTAGCCCAGTAAGAAATATTATGACTAAGATAATGCAGAATAAATTATCATTAGTCTTCAACAATGTTAAACTGATAAAATACAATAGACATCAAGTTTAACTGCAGCGGAATAAGCATTCCATTAGAAGAGTCAAGTAGAGCATGATATCTACTATCTTCTATGATTTTAAATGTTTTCATCAATTTTTATCGCTTAGACTCAACTTAATAAATAAACCACATCATAGAGTCATCCATGCACTATGGGCTAAGGATATTCATTAAATCATCAATGGTCATGACTATACCGAATAATCCCTGGTTATAATCATACCAAAAACTGTCCATCAATGCACTACAGGCTACTGAGGACTTTTACCACATTATTTATAACATTACAGGTCATGATTACACCGAATAATCCCTGGTCATAATCATACCAAGTCCATCTATGCACATAAGCCAAAGATGACTTTCATCACAATATAAGCATGAGGATGATGACAATGACATAATAATTCAATAAAACAAGTTCAAGAATAAATTTTAAAGATTTATAAGTTAATTTATCGTGAAATCAATTACGTCCAAATTGTCAACATGATACTACTTTGTGGAGTAAAATTCAAGAATGCTCAGAAGAATATTTCCATGAAAAGATACCGGATGAAGCTCAAATATCTAGGATATTCTACTAATTTCATTGAGTATAGAAGCCAAAACTTTAACTAAATGAGTATCACAGAATATATGAAACTGCAAATGGATTTTCACCCGCCATGCGGTAATCGACGTAGACTGATCATTTCCACAATTTAATAAGGAATGAATACGAAGGATCATTCACCAGGCATGTGATAATCCACATAGACAGGTTATTCCAATAGAATAATAAAGAATTGAACCAGGTCATGTGTAATCTGCACAAAAATGATATTCCAACAGAATAATAAAGAATGGAATAACATAAGAATTCACCATGCATGCGATAGACCGTACAGACAGGTTATTCCAAAGAATAATAAAGAATGGAACCAGGTCTAGCGTAATCTGCACAGATAGGATATTCCAACAAAATAATAAAGAATGGAAAAATAAAGAATTCACCATGCATGCGATAGACCGCACAGACAGGTTATTCCAATAAAATAATATAGAATGGAACCAGGTCTAGTGTAATTCGCACAGATAGGATAATCCAACAGAATAATAAAGAATGGAATAACAGAAGAATTTCACCATGTATGCATTCGCATAGACAGGTTATTCCAACATAATAATAAAGAATAGAACCAGGTCATGCGTAAACCGCATGCATGAGGATATTCCAATGTAATAATAAAGAATGGAACTGTGTCACGCGTAAACCGCATGCACGAGGATATTCAATGTAATAATAAAGAATGGAATAACAACAGAATTCACTGTGCATGCGATAGGCCCGCACAGAAAAGTTATTCCAACAAAATAATAAAGAATGGAATAACAGAAGAATTTCACCATGTATGCGGTAATTCGCATAGACAGGTTATTCCAACATAATAATAAAGAATGGAATAACAATAGCTCTCTTCATGAATACGAAAGAATAATACCCCTTACCTTAGAAAGAAACTGGATACTGGAGTAGAAAGGTAGCAAACTTCTCTTCTTCTTTCTCTCTATAATTTCTCTCTATAATAATGGCTCTATAGCTTTAGTAAATTGGTGAGAAATGAAGGAAGAATGAGCTTCAATTTATAGGAAAATATAGTTTCGATAATTGTGCATTTTGGGGCTCAAAATATTACAGTACAATACCTTCAATTTTTCTTTCATTTTTAATTTAGTCCTGCAAGAATTATCAAACTTGCACCACCTCCCCTAATAGTAAATAATATGAATCAATAGTTCAAACATGTGAATCAATAGTTATAATCATGTGAAAATATGAATTACAGTATAGTACCTCCATCTATACCTCCATTTTTAACTTAGTCATGCAAGTATTATAAATCTTGCACCAACTCCCCTAATAGTACAAGAATGTGAATCAGTAGTACACACATATGAACAAATAGTTATAATCACGTGAATTAATAGCAATTAATTGCGTTTTTATCTAGTTTATTACCCGACTGGTCAGTATAACTTTCAGACATCAATTAATATCGAAATAAATGTCGATTTCCACTAACACTAATAATTCCAACACAATGGAACTATCAATTTCATCTTTAATCAACACGAACTTATTCATCATTAATATTATAACTCACAATATTTAACAACCAGGTCGTTCCCAGGAAAGAGGGGGCTTTCCGATAAGGATTTCTCCTTATTGGCGCACAATTAGATGACCAAACCTCTCCTGGACAGAACTTCTAGACATTGTAAATATTATAATTTCATAATATGAATAACTTTCTCGTCTCAATTATTAATTTAATAATATATCATATAATGTAGATGATACTGTGACAATAATCGAATCAATAATATGAGAGATATGATGCAACAATTACTGTAGCAATAATTGAGTATAACTGAGTGACTTCTCACGTAAGCATCAATAATCAATACCGCGTGCTACTATGCAAACACGCCAGACATTCATTACTTTACTCTTTGGGTAGTTCAACAGTTTAACGGTAAAACTTTCGCCGTTATTTTTATAAAATGATAATTATGTCGTTTTCTAACTACGACAATACTTCCATTGTGGGGTCCACCAATGATTGTGCTATCGTACAAATATTCCCTATTAAAACAAATATTCCCTAACCAATCAAATATTATATAACCATTTGCTTACTTTGCAAAATTTGTAAATATTACCCACAACTATAACATTATATCAAATCCATGCCATAATATTAAAAAATATATTTCGAGAAAATTAATCTTTATTCAAAAAAGTTGGGGTCTTATAACATCCCCTTCTTATGAAATTTCGTCCTCAAAATTAGGGTGCGTACCTGGTATGTCAAAGAGGTGAGGATACCTTGATTTCATTTCTGATTCTAACTCCCAGGTCATTTCCTCCACATCGTGGTTTCTCAACAAAACTTTGATTTGAGGTATAACCTTGGAGTAAAGAATATGGTCCTTCTTATCCAAGATTTTAACAAGTAACTCTTCATACGTTAAATCTTCCTCTATATCGTCTGGTTCTAATTTAATAATGTGGTTCGGGTCTTTCACATATTTACGTAACATAGATATGTGAAAAACGTTATGAACACGAGACATACTTGGCGGTAAGGCGAGTCTATAGGCCACCGTTCCTACTCGTTCGAGGATTAAAAATGGGCCAATGAATCGAGGATTGAGCTTTCCTCTCTTTCCAAATCTTGTAACTCCTTTCCATGGAGCAACACGTAACAACACATGATCTCCCATATTGAATTCCACGTCTTTTTGATGAAGATCAGCATAACTCTTTTGTCGATCTTGTGAGGTTTTTATACGTTGTCGGATCGTTTGAATCTTTTCCGTAGTCATACGTACCAAATTCGGTCCCAACAACATTGCTTCACCCACCTCATCCCAGCATACTGGAGAATGACACTTTCTTCCATACAACGCCTCAAATGGAACCATGCCAATACTTGCTTAATAACTATTGTTGTAGGAAAACTCCACCAATGGTAAGAACTTGTCCCAACTTCCCTTGAAGTTAAGGACACGGAGTCTTAATAAATATTCAAGAGTTTGCATAGACCTTTCCGACTGCCCATCCGTTTGAGGATGATATGCTAAACTAAATCGTAAATCAGTGTAACGCCCCAGAAAATCGAACCTTTTGTAATTACTTTTAATAATGAATAAAATAATATTATTTATTATTATTGCCTGTTGAGAATATGAAGGTCGTTCTATAACCTAGAAATGTCGGAACGTCATAGTATTTTAACTACGTGGGAGAATTAAAGTGTTTGAATTTCTAAAACGAAAATAAAAAATTTCCGAGAAATTTTTCGAAAAACACTATTCATCAATTTCTGCTCGGAAATTATTTTTGAAATTCCGAGAAATACGTAACGTTATAATATCGAGGTGATATTGATTATGTAATAATAACCTAAGTATGGAAAACGTAATATTTCGCCTGTGGACTTAATTTGGGAACGTTAGGTTATTAAGCGTTAAAGGAAGAGAGTTGTGATAGTATAATGTGTAGTCATTATATGAAAGTATTGAATGTAAGTATAATACGACGTATTGTACTATTATGTATGAAGAATGAGATAACGTATATTAAGAATTAATATACGAGCTAGTATACTAGAATTAACCAAGCCCAATGAGTAGCCTTGATCCATGGGTCAAACCAAGTAGGAAGTGGGTAAGCTTGATGGGCAAGGATTATGTGTGATGATCAAGTGTTGTGCTAGCCAAGTTTACTTAGAGCCAAAGTTATGAATAGTAAGGAGATGGAATTAGTGAGATTAATTGAGGAGGTGGAATGAGGAGGTGGAATAAGGAGGTGGGATGTCTAGTTGACCATAATGCCCTAGCTTTAAGTTGCCTATAAATAGCAAGCTCTCCATCATTTGTTTGCTTGATAAAATTTCCTCTCAACTCCTCTCAAATATAAGCTACTTATTTGGTAGAGCAAATAAGCACTTTTAAGTTAAAGTTAGATTTTCCAACAAGAAGAAGTTAGACTTCAAAGGTAATGATCTTGTGTCCAATGTTCTTTCATCTCTATTATGATAGGATTGATAGAAAAGGGAGATGGTTTAATAATATCATGTAATAAGTTAATAAGGAATGAACTTAAGCCGAATAAGTTGAATAAACAACTTAAACTCTAATAAGTTGTTAAAATCATGAAGAACTTGTCATATGATGGTTAGTATGTTGATTATAGCATGAGAACATTGATTAGTGGACTTAAGTTCATAGTAAGTTCATAGTATGAGAATTTGTAGTTCATAAGTTAAATAAGACAATGACTTATGAAAATGAGTCAAAACCTACTTTGATTGTAAGTTGGTGTAGTAAATAACTTGTAATGATTTTATGTTGATTAAAATCCATTTATAACGCTTAGTAATGAAGATTTGACAGACTTCACACGATTGGACGATTATTGTCGAATTCGTGAAATTCTCGGAATGGAAGTCGTATATTGTGTTTGAAGTTGGAAACGTTGGTTTTCAATGGAGACAAGTCATATTGGTCATTATAGAGTTGCAGACTGGAAAATGATCGGATTCCGACTTGAAACGAAGAAACGAGCGTTGAACGTTCACGAACGTTTATCGTTTTCGTTAAAAATGAACTCATAGGTGAAATTTTAGCAAACAAAGTCAAATAGTTAAAATTCTTTCATGAACGCATAGATTATGAAATTTGTGAACCGTAGGCTTTTGAACAGACCAATTCGGACTTAAAACGAAGAAGTTTTGCATCCGGGAAGTTCGCTAAAATTTAAAAACTTCAAAAGCTATTCGAGGCATAGAGTCGCGCTGCCATGCACGACTCAAGCCAAAAAGCCCGCGATGCGGCAGTCGGTAACCCCAGACATTGCTAACTCACGCCGCAACGCGAGATATAGAGTGATTGTTGGCGCCGCGGCGCCAGTCACAAGAAAATGATAGAAAAGATAGATTTCAAGTGTAGAAGGAAAAAGAACTTGTTAGTAATGAATTAAGATCTAATCATAACATGGTTAAGACATTGTAAGGTACTTGTAAGACACTAATGCATGTTGATTAAGAGTTAATTATCAATCGAAGATGAGCGGAATGTGAATGACGTAATGAAACCCGGAAACCCTAATAACGAATCTAAGTCAGGATTTATATTGAGATTAAGGGTAAGATATAATAGTATACATAATTGATTATATATGACCTAATGTGGTACATTATATGATTATATATTGTAGAATCATAGAGACTTAAAGTGTACGTGTGTTAATCAGTAAACAAATGCTAAAGGCAAGTATTTTAACCCTTATTCCAGTTCAGTCTGGACAAGCTTTGAAATTCATGTATTCTTTCGCATGAAGTCTTGAATAATGAAGTCAAAGCTAATTCTTTTGGCTAGACCTGTATTATGAATCTGTCAAGCATGATTTATGTTACCGAGTTATATTGGTATGGTTTTCAATTGAAGACCAAGTATGCTAAAATGTTTTGTCGTTTAACGACGAGCACGTGAGGTTGCCACAACTTAAACGTATACACGTTTAATGAATGTAGTGTTGATCAATATAGAGTACTATGAGCTGATCACTCAGAAGTGCTCATAAGCTATGCCGGACTTACGGACTTAGTGTCGGGTTGTCTTTTTCAAAAGAACTTATGGATGCTCATAGACTTGAGCCATAATTGTTATTCCACTGAGTATGGTTGTGTAAAACGTTTTGAAGGAAAAGAAGTGTTATTTTGAATTATCGATAGTACTTTGTAACTATTGTTCAGTTATTGAAGATATATGAGTTCTATGTTTCAAGCATGTTGTTTATTAGAATTGTAGTACTTGCTGAGCTAGTCATGCTCACTCTTGCTTGAACCATATGAACATAGCCAAGATCGAGTGGACCGAAGGCTCGGGCAAGGACAAGGGCAAGGCGAAGACGAACCCTTAGATTACTTATGTAATAGTATAGGTACGATTCTAATATATTTGATATTATGACAAGAACAAATGAATGGGTTACAAAGAACACGGGTAATGTAATATATATATATATATATATATATATATATATATAGTTATATTAGTTCTTTTAGTCCTTTTCAATGGAATGAATGAATGAATGGTAAGTACCGTGTAGCACCATCTGTCGGGTTGGAAGAGACCCAGATTTAGGGGCGTCACATGTTGGTATCAAAGTATTAGGTTATAAAACTTAAGGGGGGGATTAAAAACCTTAAGTCATAACCTTAAGAGGAGTTAAAGAAGTACAAGAAGAAAATAACCTTATAAAAATGCATTATGATTATGTTATGTGTTTTTATTATTCTCTTCGGCGATGTACTAATCAACTTAATTGTTTTGTGTAGATGTCAGGAGTAAACGGAATGTATGTAGGTGGTCAAGCCATTAGTGAAGAGTCGGTGAACCAAATAGAGGTTTTACCAAACCCTATAGCAGCAGAGCCAGATGTAGTGATTATTGAGTCTGCAGACTCAGAGGAAGCTGACTATATGTCAGTGTTTGACGGGATGATAGAGGAGGAGGTAGAGACAGTCTCCTTTAACCTAGTGGCTATAGCAGCTGAGATAGCTCCTGGGGGTCGATGATGTCTCTGTTCATGTCAGTGTTGGATAGAAATATTCATTACAGTCGGGAAGTTAAGGAGCTGAAGGCAGAGCTCCAAATGCTTAGAGAGGACAAGACTGATGTCGAGTCCATGTGGGAGCAGGAGCATGTTGAACGAATTTTGGTTAAGGACAAAGTCCATGATTTAAAGCACGAGGTCTTTGAGCTCAATGAGGAGCTAAAGACTAAGGTGCAGAAGATAGGGAGAATGTCCTATATCTATAGGAGTTCTCATAAGGATTTTTAGCAGCAGTTAGCTGGATATCCGGTGGAGGTGGGGCAAACACGGCATACTATTAGCCGTGATATCATTGCCGGTCTTGTCAAGGCAGATTTCGATAATGCCTTGAGGCAGATGTAGATTAGTGGTATTTAAGGTAGTATGTAAATATTTTGTAAGTAGTAGTGACGTAAATCCCTTTTTGTATAGTAAAGGGTAGTCTTTTGTAAATCCCAATTTTTGGAAAGTAATAGCGGGAAAGTAATGTAATCAACTTAGGCTGAGTATGTAACCGATGTAGTATTATACTACGAAGAATGAATATAAGTTGTTTTTATGGAAAGCAATGTGTTATGGATGTTGACATTATTGTTTAATATTAAATGATAACTAATAAAGAAAGGAATAATAACGCAATGTGTTTATTGTATCAGCAAAATGCGTCCAAGAAGAGTGCAACGTAACCATGGAACGAATGTAAATCAATCGAAGGGATGTCCGGTTAATCTAATGCAGGAGTTTGTTAACTTAATAACCGCTGCATTTAATAGAACAGGGGCTAATATCCCCGTAAATCCAGGAGTAGCACGAGCTACTACCTTTAAGAATTTCAAGAGTGTGGGTCCGCCGGAGTTCAAAGGAACTACGGACCCTATCGAAGCCTAAACGTGGGTTAAGGAGATAGAAAGGCATTTGTAATAGAAAATGTCGACGAGGCCCAGAAGGTTGCCTTTGAGACCTATATGATGAAGGGAGAGGCCAACTTTTGGTGGGAAGCCAATCAGGCTAGGGTTGGGATAGCGAATTTGACGTGGGATAGGTTCAAGGAGATATTCTTTAAGAACTACTTTCCTATGAGCATGCATGGAAGGATGGAGATGTGGTTTCTGGAGTTGAAATAAGGGGACATGACGGTTCCCCAATATGCTACCAAGTTCAATGAACTGGCGAGGTTCGCTCCACACCAAGTGGATACCGAGGTGAGGAAGGCACGACGGTTCAAGCAGGGCTTGAAACCCTGGCTCTATAACCGTATTTCGGTGTTTCAAAGTACTTCTTTTGGAATTGTTTTAGAGAAGGTGATAATCGCCGAATGTGGTAGTGAGGCGTTGAGCCAATACCACAAAGAAAAGAAGAATAAGGGAAAGGTTGACGGGAGAGTCAAGACTGAGGGAGCCAGTGGAAGTGGCGAGGGTCAGAAGAGGAAGGTATTTAGCTCTGGGAATACCAGAATGAAGCAAGGAGACCCAAAGAGAAGAATGGAGGCCTGTAAGACCTGTGGAAAGACTCACTTAGGAGTTTGTCTCAAGGGGAAGGCCGTCTGCTACAACTGTAGACAGGAGGGGCACATTGCGCCAAATTGTCCAAGTCTGAAGAAGAATCACGGATGCTTTGTGTGTGGATCAACTGACCACATGGCAAAGAACTGCCTGAAGAAGGGGACGGACAGGAACCGGGGCACTAATAGCGGTAAGTTTGCTATTGGGGGTCCAGCACAGCCGGGTAAGCCGATGGGTCATACCTTTAACATGATAGTCCAAGATGCTGGTTGCATCAGGGGACGTCGTCGTAGGTATTATTCTGATCAACGATATCAATGCGTATGTGCTGTTTGATTCGGGTACTACTTGTTCGTTTATAACATGCAATTTTGCTAGGCGATTAGGATTACTTCCCGAAAAGTTGCCTATACCTTTAAATATTAAGGTAGCAAATGAAGAGATAATTCCTGTTGAAAATGTTCACAAGAGTTGTTGTGTAGACATACAGGGTTGTAAATTATCGGTAGATCTAATACCGATAAAGTTAGGAGAATTCGACGTAATTCTCGGAATGAATTGGTTAGTTAACCATGGGGAAATTATAGATTGTCAAAAGAAATGTGTGAACATTAAGACGTTAGAACAACCTCGGGTAGTATTTTACGGGAATAGATCGTCGGGACGTTCGTGTTGTCTAACCATGACACAAACTAGGAAATTACTGAGGAAGGGATGCGTAGGTTACCTGTGCCATATTGTTGATACCCAGAGAGTGGTAGCAACCATGGAACAAATACCTATAGTGAGAGAATTCGCCGTTGTATTTCCAAGTGAATTGCCTGGTCTTCAGCCGGATAGGGAGACCGAGTTTGTGATAGACATTGTGCGAAGAGCGGCACCAGTTTCTAGGCACCGTATCATATGGCACTAGTGGAGATGAAGGAGTTGATGATGCATTTGCAATAATTGTTAGATCAGAAGTACATTCAGCCGAGTGTGTCGCCATGTGGAGCACCGGTACTGTTTGTCAAGAAGAAGGATGGATCATTAAGACTTTGTATCGACTATAGAGAGTTGAACAAGTTAACAATAAAGAATAAATACACATTGCCTAGGATCGATGATCTCTTTGATCAGTTGAAAGGGGCTAAGTATTTTTCTAAAATAGATTTAAGAACGGGGTATCATTAGTTGAAGGTTAGGAAGGAGGATGTGCCAAAGACAGCATTCAGGACTCGTTATGGTCATTACGAGTTTTTAGTGATGTCGTTTGGGTTGACAAATGCATCAGCTGCATTCATGGATATGATGAACAGAGTGTTCAAACAATATTTGGACAAGTTCGTCGTTGTGTTTATAGACGATATTCTAGTATATTCTAAGACGCCAGAAGATCATGCTGAACACCTAAAATTAGTGTTGGAGATACTAAGAAAAGAGAAGTTGTATGCGAAATTCACTAAGTATGAATTTTGGTTGGAGAAGGTGCAGTTTTTAGGTCATGTCATTGACCATGAGGGAATTTCAGTAGATCCAGCGAAGGTGGAAGCCGTGATGAATTGGGAACAACCGAAAACATCGACTGAGGTGCAGAGTTTCCTAGGGTTAGCGGGTTACTATCGAAGATTCATTCATGATTTTTCGAAGATAGCTACTCCGTTGACTAACTTTACGAGGAAGACAGTGAAATACGCTTGGCCTGACAAGTGTGAGAACAGTTTTCAAGAACTGAAGAAGAGGTTTAGTGAGGCACCTGTGTTGACATTACCCGATGATACAGGAAATTTTTTAGTTTATAGCGATGCTTCGTATAGAGGACTTGGTTCCGTGCTCATGCAGCATGGCAAGGTCATTGCGTATGCATCTAGGCAGTTGAAGGATTATGAGAAAGTTTACCCTACTCATGATCTCAAACTGGCCGCAGTAGTTTTTGCTCTAAAGATATGAAGACATTATCTTTATGGAGAAAAATGTGAGATATACACGGACTACAAAAGTCTAAAATATATCTTCACACAGAAGGAGTTGAATATGAGGCAGAGGAGATGGCTGGAGTTGATAAAAGATTACGACTGTGAAATCCTGTATCACCCAGGAAAAGCCAATGTAGTTGCCGACGCCTTAAGTAAGAAGGGTCGGGAAAAGTTGTCTTTGTTAACGACTCAAACTGAGATGGCTAGGATGGAGCTGGAAGTGAAGCTACCAAGTGAAGGAATAATTTGGGTTCGAATGAGACGGAATTAAAGGAGCAGGTTCTACAAGAGGCTCATAGTTCAAGGTTTTTGATTCATCCTGGTAGTACTAAGATGTATCAAGATCTTTGACAGAGTTTTTGGTGGCCGAACATGAAGAGAGAAATAGCAAAGTATGTGAGTAGGTGCTTGACTTGTCAGAGAGTTAAGGCCGAACATCAACAACCTAGTGGCTTGCTACAGTCATTAGAAATTCCGGAGTGGAAGTGGGAGAATATCACGATGGATTTTGTGGTGGGACTTCTGACTACAACCAAGGGGTATGATACGATTTGGGTAATAGTGGACTGGTTAACGAAGTCGGCTCACTTTTTGCCAATTAGGGTTAAGTATAACTTAGACCAGTTAGCTAGACTTTATATTAAGGAAATAATCTCTAGACATGGAGTGCCAGTATCGATTGTGTCTGATCGTGATCCACGATTCACGTCGAACTTTTGAAGAAGTCTACAAGAGCAGTTGGGAAAGAAGTTGAAGCTGAGTACAACGTATCATCCACAGACGGATGGACAGAGCGAGAGGACAATTCAGACGTTAGAAGATATGCAAAGATCTTGCGTCATGGATTTCAAGGGTAGTTGGGATGATCATCTACCATTAGTGGAGTTTGCGTATAACAATAGTTATCATGCAAGCATAGGTATGCCACCTTACGAAGCTTTGTATGGGAGAAAACGTAGAACGCCACTGTATTGGGATGAGGTAGGAGAACGCCGAATGTTGGGACCGGAATTGGTACAACAGACAACGGATATTGTCAAAAAGATTCAGATGTGTCTTCTAGCAGCTCAAGACAGACAGAAGAAGTTTATGGATCCGCATAGAGAGAATCGAGAGTTTGAAGTAGGTTCATACGTATTTCTAAAAGTATCTCCCTAGAAATGAAAGATATGTTTTGGAAAGAAGGGGAAGTTAAGTCCGAGGTTTATAGGACCTTTCGAAGTATTAAAATGGGTAGGTGAGGTAGCTTATATGTTAACATTACCTCAAGACCTAGAACGAATACATAATGTATTTCATGTATCGTTATTGCGTCCTTATAAGCCAGATTATAAGCACGTGATAGAATATGAGCCTATTCATGTCGAGAAGGACTTAACGTATGAGGAAACACCGATTAAAATTGTCGATAGAAAAGAACAAGTTCTGCTGAATAAAGTCATACCTTCCGTGAAGGTGATATGGAAGAACCACGATGCAGAAGAAGCAACATGGGAGTTAGAAGAAATGATAAAAAAGGATT
This sequence comes from Panax quinquefolius, assembly GCA_020205615.1. NCBI lineage: Eukaryota > Viridiplantae > Streptophyta > Magnoliopsida > Apiales > Araliaceae > Panax > Panax quinquefolius. The sequence continues at coordinate 528,404 of JAINUW010000421.1, forward strand.
TCCCGCATTTATTTGTGTATTTTTTTTTATATAGCGAGATTCTGGGGACAGAATTCTTATAAGGGGGAGAGAGTGTAACACCGAAAAATCGAACCTTTTGTAATTACTTTTAATAATGAATAAAATAATATTATTTATTATTATTGCGTGTTGAGAAGATGAAGGTCGTTCTATAACCTAGAAATGTTGGAATGTCGTAGTATTTTAACTACGTGGGAGAATTAAAGTGTTTGAATTTCTAAAATGAAAATAAAAGTTTTTCGAGAAATTTTCCGAAAAACACTATTCATCAATTTCTGCTCGGGAATTATTTTTGAACTTCCGAGAAATACATAACGTTATAATATCAAGGTGATATTGATTATGTAATAATAACCTAAGTATGGAAAACGTAATATTTTGCATGTGGACTTAATTTGGGAACGTTAGGTTATTAAGCGTTAAAGGAAGAGAGTTGTGATCGTATAATGTGTAGTCGTTATATGAAAGTGTTTAATGTAAGTATAATACGACGTATTGTACTATTATGTATGAAGAATGAGATAACGTATATTAAGAATTAATATACGAGCTAGTATACTAGAATTATACGTAAGGTATGTATGTTAAGTTATTGAATAAAAGGGAATGGACTTGTAGGATTATAAACCTAATAGTAGGAGTCCAATATAATGTGACAATCAAGCCCAAGTGTTTGATATATCATGAGTCCAAATTATGTAGCACAAGCCCATTAAGAAAGTAGTTAGATTACTTAACCAAGCCCAATGAGAAGCCTTGATCCATGGGTCAAACCAAGTTGGAAGTGGGTAAGCTTGATGGGCAAGGATTATGTGTGATGATCAAGTAGTGTAGTAAGCAAGTGTTGTGCTAGCCAAGTTTACTTAGAGCCAAAGTTATGAATAGTAAGGAGGTGGAATTAATGAGATTAATTGAGGAGGTGGAATAAGGAGATGGGATGTCTAGTTGACCATAATGCCCTAGCTTTAAGTTGCCTATAAATAGCAAACTCTCCATCATTTGTTTGCTTGATAAAATTTCCTCTCAACTCCTCTCAAATATAAGCTACTTATTTGGTAGAGCAAATAAGCACTTTTAAGTTAAAGTTAGATTTTCCAAGAAGAAGAAGTTAGACTTCAAATGTAATGATCTTGTGTCCAATGTTCTTTCATCTCTATTATGATATGATTGATAGAGAAGGGGGATGGTTAGATAATATCATTTAATAAGTTCATAAGGAATGAACTTAAGCCGAATAAGTTGAATAAACAACTTGAACTCTAATAAGTTGTTAAATCATGAAGATCTTGTCATATGTTGTCATATGGTGGTTAGTATGTTGATTATAGCATGAGAACATTGATTAGTGGACTTAAGTTCACAGTAAGTCATTTGTATGAGAATTTATAGTTCATAAGTTAAATAAGACAATGACTTATGAAAATGAGTCAAAACCTACTTTGATTGTAAGTTGGTGTAGTAAATAACTTGTAATGATTTTATGTTGATTAAAATAGATTTAGAACGCTTAGTAATGAAGATTTGACGGACTTCACACGATTGGACGATTATCGTCGAATTCGTGAAATTCTCATAATAGAAGTCATATTTTGTGTTTGATGTTAGAAATGTTAGTTTTCGATGGAGACAAGTCATATTGGTCATTATAGAGTTGTGGACTCGAAAATGACCGGATTCTGACTTGAAACGAAGAAACGAGCGTTGAACGTTCAAGAACGTTTATCGTTTTCATTAAAAATGAACTCATAGGTGAAATTTTAGCAAACGAAGTTAAATAGATAAAATTCTTGCATGAATGCGTAGATTATGAAATGTGTGAACCGTAGGCATTTGAACGGACCAATTCGGACTTAAAACGAATAAGTTATGCGTCCGGGAAGTTCGGTAAAATTTCAAAAGCGCAAAGCGTATCGAGGCATAGAGTCCAGCGCGTGCACACGACTCAAGCCTAAAAGCACTTGTCGCTTGTGCGAGGCGAACCACGTGACTGCTGCACTTCGTGCGCAAAGCATGAGATACAGAGTGATTGTTGGCGCCGCGGCGCCAGTCACAAGAAAATGATAGAAAAGAAAGATTTCAAGTGTAAAAGGAAATAGAACTTGTTAGTAATGAATTAAGATGTAATCATAACGTGGTTAAGACATTGTAAGGTACTTGTAAGACACTAATGCATGTTGATTAAGAGTTAATAATCAATCGAAGATGAGCGGAATGTGAATGACGTAATGAAACCCGGAAACCCTAATAACGAATCTAAGTCAGGATTTACATTGAGATGAAAGGTAAGATATAATAGTATACATAATTGATTATATATGACCTAATGTGGTACATTATATGATTATGTATTGTAGAATCATAGTGACTTAAAGTGTACGTGTGTTAATCAGTAAACAAATGCTAAAGGCAAGTATTCTAACCCTTATTCCAGTTCAGTCTGGACAAGCTTTGAAATTCATGTATTCTTTCGCATGAAGTCTTGAATAATGAAGTCAAAGCTAATTCTTTTGGCTAGACTTGTATTATGAATCTGTCAAGCATGATTTATGTTTACCGAGTTATATTGGTATGGTTTTCAAACGATGACCAAGTATGCTAAAATGTTTTGTCATTTAACGACAGGCACGTGAGGTTGTCATAACTTAAACGTATACACGTTTAATGAATGTAGTGTTGATCAACATAGAGTACTATGAGCTGATCACTCAGAAGTGCTCGTAAGCTATGTCGGACTTACAGACTTAGTGTCGGGTTAACCTTTTCAAAAGAACTTATAGATGCTCATAGACTTGAGCCATAATTGTTATTCCACTAAGTATGGTTGTGTAAAACGTTTTGAAGGAGAAGAAGTGCTATTTTGAATTATCGATAGTACTTTGTAACTATTGTTCAGTTATTGAAGATATATGAGTTCTATGTTTCAAGCATGTTGTTTATTAGAATTGTAGTACTTGCTGAGCTAGTCATGCTCACTCTTACTTGAACCATATGAACACAGCCAAGATCGAGCGGACCGAAGGCTCGGGCAAGGACAAGGACAAGGCGAAGACGAACCCTTAGATTACTTATGTAATAGTATAGGTACGATTGTAATATATTTTATATTATGACAAGAACAAATGAATGGGTTACAAAGAACCTGGGTAATGTATTATTATTTCGAATATATATATATATATATATATATATATATATAAGTTATATTAGTTCATTTTAGACTGTTCAATGGAATGAATGAATGAATGGTAGTACCGTGTAGCACCATCTGTTGGGTTGGAAGAGACCCGGATTTGGGGGCATCACAATCCGTGCACATAGCTTTTTGCAAACTAACCCAAAATCTTGAAGTGAATCTTGGGTCTCAATCAGAAACTATGGATACTGGCATACCATGCAATCTTACGATCTCGTTTATGTACATACTAGCAAGACTTTCAAGTATAAAAGTTTCTCGTATTGGTAAGAAATGAGCAGACTTGGTCAATCTATCAACAATGACCCAAATCGCATTTATGCCTTGAGAAACCTTGGGAAGACCAGTAACGAAATCCATGGTAATGTGCTCCCACTTCCATTCTAGAATTTCAAGTGGTTGCAATGGACCTTTTGGCACTTGATGCTCCGCCTTGACTCGTTGACAAGTTAGACACCTTGAGATAAACCCAACTATCTTTCTCTTCATATTGCTCCACCAAAATGTATGTCGAAGATCACGATACATTTTGGTACTCCCAGGATGGATTGCAAATGTTGTGTTGTGCGCCTCCATCATGATTTTATACTTCAAGTCAAAATTGTTAGGAACACAAAGTCTGGAGTTGACTCGAAGTATTCTTTCTTAATCGATTCTTGCTTCTGAAATAACACCTTCTTGCACTTTCTTACTCACACACATTAGCTCCAGGTCTGTAGCTTGAGCAGCTTTAACTTTATCGATTAAAGTTGGTTCCACTCGTATATTCGCCATCATCACATGGGTCCCTGGAGTCTTTAACTCTATTTCCATCATTTCCAAGTCATACAAAATGGCCCTTTGCATTGACAATATTGCACTCGTACCCGCATATGATCTTCTACTCAATGCGTCAGCTACTACGTTCGCTTTTCCAGGATTGTATTGGATGGTATGATCATAATCTTTCAACAACTCAAGCCATCATCGTTGCCGCATGTTGAGTTCCTTTTGAGTGAAGTAATATTTGAGGCTTTTATGATCTGTATAGATCTCCACCTTCTCTCCATAGAGGAAATGCCTCCAAATCTTAAGCCCGAAAATGACTGCTGCCAACTGTAGATCATGAGTAGGATACATCCTCTCATATTCTTTGAGTTGTCGAGAGGCATAGGCTATGACTTTCCCATGGTGCATGAGAACACATCCTAACCCTTTGCCTGAAGAATCACTGTAGATGATAAATCCCTCCGAGCCATATGGTATTGTCAGAACAGGTGCTGAAATGAGTCTCATCTTGAGTTCATGAAAAATCTTTTCACATTCCTCGCTTCAACCGAATTTTGTATTTTTTCGATTCAGCTAAGTTAATGGAGTAGCGATTTGAGAAAACCTTTCTACGAATCTCCGATAATAACCAGCTAAGCCGAGAAAGCTACGTACTTCGGTCACTGACTTAGGTTGCTCCCAGCTTTGAATTGCGTCAATCTTTGCCGGGTCAACAGATATTCCATGATTTGATATCACGTGCCCAAGGAATGCAACTTCCTCAAGCCAGAACTCACATTTCTTCAACTTGGCATAAAGCTTGTTTTCACGAAGCTTTTGGAGTATCAGCCTCAAGTGTTGTTCATGGTCTTCATGGGTTTTGGAGTATATGAGGATGTCATCAATAAAGACGACCACAAAGTGATCCAAATATTCCTTGAATACTCGGTTCATCATATCCATGAAGGCAGCAGTAGCATTAGTCAATCTAAAAGACATGACTAGGAATTCATAATGCCCGTACCGAGTTCTGAAAGCAGTCTTTGGAATGTCATCAGTTTTAAACTTCAACTAATGATATCCGGAATGCAGATCAATCTTTGAAAAGAATTTTGCTCCTTGTAACTGATCAAACAGGTCATCAATGTGAGGCAACGGGTACCTATTTTTGATGGTGACATGATTCAACTCCCGGTAATCAATATAAAGTCGCATACTTCCATCTTTCTTCTTTACGAATAGAACAGGAGCACCCAAAGGAGACGTACTAGGACGAATGAAACTGATGTCTAACAATTCCTGTAGTTGGGTTTTTAACTCTTGAAGTTCAATAGGAGCCATTCGATATGGGGCTTTTGGAAATGGGATTTGTACCAGATTCAAGGTCGATACAAAATTTAATCCCACGCTCTGGGGGTAGGCCAGGAAGTTCTTCAGGGAATACGTCAGGAAATTTATTAACAATAGAAATATCATTCAAATCTGACGTACCTTTATTTAAATCCGTGACATGGGCTAAGAAAGCTTGACATCCGCTTTTCAATAAACGAATAGCTTTATAACTTGGTATGACAGTGATTGATTTTAGTGGTTTGGTTTCTTGAATTCGTATAATAGTTTGGTTAGGAATATGAAAGCTAACAAACTTAAAAAAATAATCGATTTTAGCATGATGAGTAGTTAGCCAATCAACCCCTAAAATCACATCAAATGCAAGTGTTTTCAAAGAAATAAGATCGACAGGTAACGTGCGGTTACCTATTTAAATTAAACAAGACTTATAAACCATGGATGTAATGAAGGTTTCTCCCAACAGAGTTTCAACAGATAAGTCAAAGTCTAATTTCTCCGGAGTCAAATTTAAACGTTGAGCGTAAGTAGGAGAAATAAAGGAATGGGTAGAACCGGTATCAAATAAAGTATAAACTTCGCTAGAGTTTATGATTAGCTTACCCGTGATCACCTCATCCGGATTTCTCGCTTTTTGGGAGGTTATGAAAAATGCTCTCCCTTGAACTACCAGTTTTGTCTTGTCTAGGACACCCTTTGATGCCTCCATCCCAGCTTGACTTGACTTTGGTGCAAGACAAAATCGGGCTAGGTGACCTTCTTTTCCATGATTATAACACGCTTTGGACTGCATCGTGCAGTTTGAACTTATATGTCCTTCCCCTCCGCATTTGTAACATACGACCGGTGGTCGTTCTCCTTCCTTAACAACAGGTGCTGGTGCTGACGTCATTCCATCCTTGTTGAATCTCCTCTTCTTGAAATTTCCACTCTTATTGTCATGGCCATGATTACCACCAAAGTGATTATCATTTCTAGCATGTTGATTCCCTCCATGTTTGTTGTCACCGCTTTGATGACTGCTACCACTGGTATTATCGACTTGTCGGTTGCTCTCTCTTGGTTGGGTTGACTCATTATCGCGCTCCAATCATTGAGCCCTATTCACAACATCTGAATACAAACACAGTTTGTGAGAAATTAGGTATTGACGTATCTCGGGTTTCAAACCTCTTAGAAACATCCGCGCCATTCTCTCCTCAATATCAACCAAGTGGGATGCAAACCTAGACAACTCGATAAACTTAGCTTCGTACTGCGCCGCGGTCATATTTTTTTGCTCATGCTTGATGAACTCTACCTCCTTCATGTGACGAATACTTTCAAGAAAGTACTTGTCATTGAACAGCTCTTGGAACTTCTTCTAAGATATTTTGAGTGCGACAGGTTGAATACGCTTTACAGATTTCCACTAGTAATCTGCCTCTACTCACAACATGAAGGTGGCAAAGGGAACCTTTTACTCCTCGGAGCATCCCAAGACATCAAATATCTTGTTGATCTACTTTATCCACGTCTCCGCCTTAAGTGGTTTTGGCTCTCCAAAAAACTCCGGTGGTCCCAGCTCCTTGAACTGCTTAGCGGTGACCGTCCGCGAGTTGTCAGTGTTTCCACCTGCATTTTGGACAGGAGATGCTTTCGCCAGATGTTGCATGAATTGCATAAAGCCTCTGAACATCCCATCATTCACCATTTCATCGGTGTTATTATTTACATGAGGATTATTATCTTCCTGTTGCACATTATCCTGGGCATTATCCTGGGCATTAATCTCATGTGCTTCATTGTTTATCTCAACATTTTTGGATGCCATTTTCAAATACTGCCAGAAAACAAGGGTTAATTAACATATCACATATTATCCCAATATTCTGACCGACCAATTAAATACCAAATAAACTTAGGTAGGTCATACTAGCGAAGGAATTCCCCGTCTCTCCCCACCTAGTTCTTGTCTCACATCTCAGCCAGGGATCATATCCCTAAGCTTTGATACCAACTGTGATGCCCCCAAAATAGGTATACATCACCCATCTTGAGTTACCAAATACATGGTACAAAATTCAAATACAACTTAATTATACAACAGTCGTGTAAAATACGACAAAACATAATCTAAGAGTTTTAATAAGAATATTGTCATCTAGACAATATCCACACTCAATGGAGTCCTCATTACATTTATTGTCACACTATTTAACAGAATAGTGAGGACTACTAATGTTATCATTTGGACCGTCACTCCGTTCCCCGACTAGTCCCGGCTATGTTCTCATTTCCTGAAGAGAACAGTGAAAGAAAGGGTGAGCTCAACTAGCCCAGTAAGAAATATTATGACTAAGATAATGCAGAATAAATTATCATTAGTCTTCAACAATGTTAAGGTGATAAAATACAATAGACATCAAGTTTAATTATAGCGGAATAAGCAATCCATTAGAAGAGTCAAGTAGAGCATGATATCTACTATCTTCTATGATTTAAAATATTTTCATTAATTTTTATCGCTTAGACTCAACTTAATAAATAAACCACATCATCGAGTCATCCCTGTACTACGGGCCAAGGATATTCATTAAATCATCAATGGTCATGACTATACCGAATAATCCCTGGTCATAATCATACCAAAAACTGTCCATCAATGCACTACAGGCTACTGAGAACTTTTACCACATCATTATACCGAATAATCCTTGGTCATAATCATATCAAGTCCATCTATGTACGTAAGCTAAAGATGACTTTCATCACAATATAATCATGAGGATGATGATAATGACATAATAATTCAATAAAACAAGTTCAAGAATAAATTTTAAAGATTTATAAGTTAATTTATCGTGAAATCAATTACGTCCAAATTGTCAACATGATACTACTTTGTGGAGTAAAAATCAAGAATGCTCAAAAGAATATTTCCATGAAAAGATACCGGATGAAGCGCAAATATCCAGGATATTCTTATAATTTCATGGAGTATAGAAGCCAAAACTTTAACCAAATGAGTATCATAGAATATATGAAACTGCAAATGGATTTTCACCCGCCAAGCGGTAATCCACGTAGATAGATCATTTCCACAATTTAATAAGGAATGAATACGAAGGATCATTCACCATGAATGTGATAATCCAAATAGACAGGTTATTCCAACGAGAATAATAAAGAATGGAACCGTGTCGCATGCGTAATCGCATGCATGGGATATTCCAAATGAATAATAAAGAATGGAATAATAGAAGAATTCACTATACATGCGATAGATCGCATGCATGTGTTATTCCAATGTAATAATCAAGAATGGAACCAGTCTAGCGTAATCCGCATGAATAGGATATTCCAACGAGAATAATAAAGAATGGAATAAAAAGAATTCACCATGCATGCGATAATCGCATGCATAAAGTTATTCCGACATAATAATAAAGAATTGAACCAGGTCTAGCGTAATTCGCACAGACAAGATATTCCAACAGAATAATAAAGAATGGAATAACAGAAGAATTTCACCATGTATGCGGTAATTCGCATACACATGTTATTCCAACATAATAATAAAGAATGGAACCAGGTCATGCGTAAACCGTACAGACAGGATATTCCAATAGAATAATAAAGAATTGAACCAGGTCATGTGTAAACCGCATGACGTGATATTCCAATGTAATAATAAAGAATGGAATAACAAACAGAATTCACGTGCATGCAATAGATCGCACAGATAAAAGTTATTCCAATGTAATAATAAGGAATAGAATAACAGAAGAATTTCACCATGTATGCGGTACTTTGCATAGACAGGTTATTCCAACATAATAATAAATAATGGAATAACAATAGCTATCTTCATGAATACGAAAGAATAATACCCCTTACCTTAGAAAGAAACTGGATACTGGAGTAGAGAGGTAGCAGACTTCTCTTCTTCTTTCTCTCTATAATTTCTCTCTATAATAATTACTTTATAGCTTTAGGGAATTGGTGAGAAATGAAGGAAGAATGAGCTTCTATTTATAGGAAAATATAGTTTCAATAATTGCACGTTTTGGGGCTCAAAATATTACAGTATAATACCTTCGACTTTTCTTTCATTTTTAATTTAGTCTTGCAGGTATTATGAAACTTGCACCACCTCCCCTAATAGTAAATAATGTGAATCAATAGTTCAAACAAGTGAATCAATAGTTATAATCATGTGAAAATACGAATTACAGTATAGTACCTCCATCTATACCTACATTTTTAACTTAGTTATGCAAGTATTATCAATCTTGCACCAACTCCCTTAATAGTACAAGAATGTGAATCAATAGTACACACATGTGAACAAATCATGTGAATTAATAGCAATTAATTGCTCATTTATCCGGTTAATTACCCGACTAGTATGTATAACTTCCAGACATCAATTAATATCGAAATAAATGTCGATTTCCACAATCACTAATAATTCCAACACAATGAAACTATCAATTTCATCTTTAATGAACACGAACTTATTCATCATTAATATTATAACTCACAATATTTAACAATCAGGTCGTTCCCAAGAAAGAGGGGGCTTTTCGATAAGGATTTCTCATTATTGGCGCGCAATTAGATGACCAAACCTCTCCTTGACAGAACATCTAGACATTGTAAATATTATAATTTAATAATATGAATAACTTTGTTGTCTCAATTATTGATTTAATAATATATCATATAATGCAGATGATACTGTGACAATAATCGAATCAATAATATGAGAGATATGATGTAGCAATTATAGTAGCAATAATTGAGTATAACTGAGTGACTTCTCACGTAAGCATCAATAATCAATACCGTGTGCTACTACTACTATACTACGCCAGACATCATCGTACTTTTACTACTGGGTAGTTCAACAGTTTAACGGTAAAACTTCCGTCGTTATTTTTATAAAAAGATAATTATGTCATTTTCTAACTATGACAATACTTCCGTTGTGGGGTCCACCAATGATTGTGTCGTCGTATGAATATTCCTTATTAAAACGAATATTCCCCAACCAATCGAATATTATATAACCACTTGCTTACTTTGCAAAATTTTTAAATATTACCCACAACTATAACATTATATCAAATTCACACCATAATATTCAAAAATATATTTCGAGAAAATTATTCTTTATTCATAAAAGTTGGGGTCTTACATACTCATTGACTTGTTTCTTGACCTTGGTAATTTGATACCGGTCCAGAGCCATCTGAGTTTGGAAACTGTATTGACTGAGGAAACCATGAGCTAGCTTCTCCTAGCTATAAATCTTGGAGTTGTCTAATATGGTATACTATGATCTGGCTTCTCTAATCAGACTTTTCTGAAATTGCTGCATTTTGAGCTTTTCATCCTCGGCATAAGATCTGAGTTCTCCAATGAATACCTTCAAATGTGTGTAAGGATTCCCCAACCCATCATACTTTTCAAAGTCGGGAGTCTTGAATTTTTTTGGATAATGAACCCTAGGAAATATATAATGGTCTGAATATGAAACACTCTCATGTGCTCCAATCCCTTTGATAGACCGAATGGTCTCTTCCATTTATAGGACTTTCTTCCTAATATCACTAGTGTCTAGATCTTTTTTGAGATGGGTGATTTCAAGGATTTTGTTGGTTTTGTCCAACTATGACTCAGGTACTGGAACTTCTTTTTTCGGACCCTGGGTTCCTCCATGTGCAGAGGATTTTATATGTATGGGTATTTTTGGACCTTGAGTGAACACATCTACCTTCTAATTTTACATCATTATTCGATGTTAAACTTTATAAAATGCGGAATAATTTAAACTTTTACGTCTTCTTACTTTAATTCCCTGAATCATAACCTTTAACATCTACATGTCTTTGAATCAATCCTATTTGTTGATTCGCTTTATCACTGTTATTATATAAAATTTTATATTTTAATTTGATAACCTTTACATATCGGATAACTCAAACTTTAGCTTTAGAACTCAACATAAAACTATACATCATAAAACATTTAGTACATCTCATGAATCTTAATCGTGGTATAAAGAAATAACAACTTTAGCTAAAATATAAATCTTCGTGTATTATTTTCGATCCACGTCATTCAAGTAGCACATAGTGTTACCTTCAATCCTTAACCTGCAAAAATGGTTATTTGCAAGGTTGAGCTCGACAGACCAGCACGATCTAATAGTTTTCTTGCATCACATAGCACATAATAACATGCTCAACATATAACATACATGTTGTCGTTCATCTACCAAGTATAAAGATTGAGTTCCTTACTCAATCAGCATGCTTTAATCAATCAATGTAGTCATAAATTGACTTTAACATTTCAAACTTTCAACATATAAATAACACACCATGCTCCTTAGAATAAAGATTTAAAACAGTTAATCATTAAGTTCACATAGCAAATAGGAACTGAAAGACTTGGCTTGATCATTGTTTACCAATAACGGTTTAACAACTTACAGATATCTGCACTTCATGTGCCCTACTCAATAATATAATCATTCACATTAACTATTAGTTACATAGAAATGCATAGTAGTTATAATGAAACTTTAATCTACATCCTATAACCCTTCCTATTAATCCATACACAATGCTCAATTTGATTGTGTTAACTTTAGACTTATAACTCACTATATTTCTTCTTAGTCAAACTCGAAGTTCATTCAAGTGTTTAAGTCTTTCTAGGACAACTTATTGGTTTTATATTAACCCTATTCAATAGCTTATAATATTCATTTCATTTGATTTAAAACACTTTTTACGTTCATTAACACTTATCACGGCGTTTCGACGTTTATTCGTCACACGCCCAATTTGTCTCTCTTGTGTGTGCTAGGTATGGGTATACAACTTATCTAATATATCATTTATTAATGTTAAGCATCAGTATACTTCATAATATTCATGTTCTATAATTTAGAACAACATCTATTATCGTCGACATCACTATACTTGTATATGTGTATGACCGACGCCCTCCGATTGCCTCCGAATATGCATCAGTCACAAAGATGACCATTTTGACTACTGTTCTTGACCTCAAATTGAAAAACATAAAGAAAAAAAGTTGTAGGCCTATTCGTCCTCATTTCGGATCATCTTGAATCACCTTAATCAGAGTTCGTGTAAAAATGTTATGCCTATTTTACTAAAACAAGTCAAAATAGTCACAACTGACATAGTTTGGGCGCAGCTGCGCCCAATTAAGCCTTGGGCACAGCGCGGCTACACCCTAGAGCACAGCTGTGCCCCAAATGACTTAGGGCACAATGCTGCTACACCTGTTAGCAGAAACAGGACCTGAAGTAACTGTTCTCACGGTTTTTAACCCTTTTTCTCCTACTAATCTTCATAACATGAGTTATACACATCCAAATTAGTCTGTTTTTGATTCTATGGATTCGTAATTCATAGAACTACAACATACTAGAATTATAACAATTTACAGAAAAACTAGCTAGCCTAAATCTTAACCCAAAACTCATGTTCATACTAAACATTCATATTTTAACATGTTTAGCGAATTCATTCACTACGAATTCGTTTCTTAACCAAATTGATTCATTCAACTTGGGTTCTTTCTGTTTCTTATCGTATTTACACAATCCATCACCAATTTTACAATTATAACATAAAATCCTAACCAATTTTAGTCTCAAAATAGACCCAAAATACATATTTTAAGCCAAAACCAAACTCTTATAATTTATCATCAACAATATGAATTTGTTTACCGAAAACTCAAAAATAAACAATATAGAACATATTATACATACTCAAGAACATATATAACAAATTCACATACTCAAGAACATATATAACAAATTCCTTAATAGATTAACCACATAAATTCATTTTTAGAGAAGTATACTTTAAAAAATAAACAAAAAAAAAACTTTAGAACTTGCCTTTGATTCTTCTAAGCTCAATTAGATGATATGAATCTCCTTCTTCTTCCTCCTTAGATTCTCAAAACTCTCTCAATTTCTCAGAGAATCTATCTCCTCTCTTAATTCACTGCAACTTTCTTCCTCTTAATGTCAATATAGGTTAACTATTATAATATGTCAAGAATAAACATGTGAATGATATTCCTATTTATATATGATTTGATTATGATGTATATATGAATGAATATGCAAGTATGCTTGTATTAAGAAAAGCTGTAAAGTCCTCTAATAGATTATAGAAACATAAGTACAAGGACTTAGAATGAATTGATCAAATATGTTAGGTTGGTCATACATAAGCAAAATAGCTTTGTAAACTCCTTAAAAAGAAATGATGTACAAGGACTATAAATATAGAAAGATCAAACATGTTAGGTTGATCTTATGATGTAATAGATAGGCTTGTCTGATCGTCGAGCACTGCACCAGAAATCATAGTCTGCCAGGAGAGTCAAGGATAACTCAAGAGCTATCGAGGAAAAATCGTAGTATGCAAGATAGTAGATCTCGGAGTTCGTAGACTGCCAGGAGAGACGAGGAAGGATCGTAATGTGTCGAGTAAAGCTTCCTCAGAGCCAAAGTCTGCTGAGGATGTCATGTTCAGAATCATAGAGATAGCCTGCCTACGAGTCGACCAAGCATCTGCCGAAGCCAGTCAAGAATCGTAGACTACACTCGGAGTCATAGAGTCTACTAATGTCAAAGCCAATTCAAGAATAGTAGACTGCACTCAGATTCGTAGAGTCCATTGATCGTATCAAAGGAAGAGATCGTAGTCAAGCAAGATCAGATGAAGACAACAAGAACAACGACAAAAATTGTAGTGTCAAGATCTTATCTCGGAGTCGTAGTGTCTGCACAGTCAAAGCTGAATCGTAGAGTTCAGAACTAAGACTTCAACAGATGTGCTCACAAAACCAAAGTAGAATCGTAGAGCAAACACAATTCTCAATAATTGATCACTCCCAGAATATCCAAAGGAATAAAGCCTCTGGTTGGTACTGCAAAGATAGATCCCACCTAAAGGAAGCCAGAGAGCACTCAACGAATGGCATGCAAGCTAATACAAGATCTAAGCATCAACCCAATCAGCATCTAGATTGAGTTGTGAAGCCATTCAAGATAAAGTCTTCCAGAAGATGATCATAAGAAGACTTCAGTAGCTGACTAAGGAAAGTCAGCATGTGCAGTAGGTGTCAAAGTGCAAAGATGACAACGATCTTGGAAGTAACCAAGATCGTAGTGTTTGCCAAACAAAGAAGGAACCGATGAAGTATATACAAAGATACTGGTCAGCCTCTGAATAACAAGGCAAGAGTTATTAAGCATTGGGTCAGTCCATTGATATAAGTGAACGAGAGATCACAAGGAGAAAGCGAGCTGGGCACGCCACAAATCTGAAATATCTTGTTATTCAGAAGGGGCCAGAACAAGGAGTAAAGCCATCAGTGTCTAAGAACAGTCGAGGAAAACATAAGTATTAAAGCACTGCAGAAAAGAAGGAAGAAGTGTTATACACTGAAGATCAAGTGAACACTCTTCGAGATCGTAGTGTTGACTCCACATGTCAATAAGCATCAGTCAATAAGACACTACGATCAGGTCCGAGAAGAAGTGCATCAGAATCGTTGAGTTCGAACAACTGAAGACTGAAGCATTGGCAACGGTTCAATCTGAAGGTTGGCATTCAGATAAAAGCTTATTGAGAGTATCGATGCAAAAGGACAACCTCTAATCAAGAAATCAGAAGGAGGAAATAAAGTCGTCGACCTGCCCAAGACATCAAAGTAACATATCTGACGGGGTAGGTGAAATAGTAGACTGCAGTGTCAGAAAGTCAGAAAAAGTTGACATGTCACATTTGCAGTCTACACCAAATAACTTGAGATCTGTGAAGCAATTTGAATAGCTTTCAACGGCTACCTTCCAACGGGAAAATTGGAAAGCACTATAAATCAACATAGCTTCAAAGATTAAGAGTTGCTGATGATTGCTATGTTGCAAAATCGTTGAGTTGTTGAGAATGCTATTGTTGACTCTACGAGTTCCACCAAAGATCAACAGAACAAGTCTCAGTGACAGTGAGACTTCATAGGTGGAAGTGAAGCAGCTTTGAAGAAGAACTCAAATAGACTAAAGTTTCACTCAACAAAGATGAGAATGCCACTGAAGATGGCAGCCAAGCTGAGAGCCAAGAAGGACAAGAAGATAGCATTCAGAAGAGTGGCTGAGCAGAAAGAAGATCTGAAGAGCCACTATACTAATCATCATGAACCTAAAACTGAAACTGAACAAGTGCAGAACCATGTCTGCAAAACATTCAAGAGAGGTTCAGGGATTGCTAAGTGCCAAACGAAGTCTACCAAAAGCTCAGTGACTTAGCAAATCTAGATGGTGATAGGTGCACAGCTAACATTAGATGAAGATGAGCTAAAAAGAGTAAAGATCAGCTGCACTGAAAGAAGACATGGTCCAGACTCGAAGCAGAATGCAAAGAGGACCACACCAAGCTGCTAATTACAAAAGATGTTCAGAGCTTAATGACATCTTAGCACCCAAGACCAACAACAACAACAACAACTACAACAACAAGAAGCCGTATTCGAGGGTCCTTGTCAGGAGGGACTAAATGAAGTTTGCAAGCTCATTGGGCTTGAAGAGTTCCTAGGGAACTAGAGAAGTTCCAAGGCCATCTTGGCCTTGAAAAGTTCTTAGGGAACTAAAGTCCCAAGGTCTTGCGGCTCTTGAAGGAATCTTAGTGATTGTGGTGCTACCCTTCCTTAGTGGAAATCTCCGCTAGTTAAAAGCGTAAGAGTGGATTAGGAGCTTGAGTCTCTACGAACTACTTAAAATCTCTTGTGTCTTTTACTTTATATGGGATTACATTATGTACATTAACCGCTATAAGCGCTATGTATGTTTTAACCGCTACCAATTGAACTAACTCTACGTAACAATATATGTATAATTATGAATATATCAATGAAGGGGATCTTTTTCTTATTCCGCTGTTCTTGAAAAGATTCTTATGTTTGTCATATGCTAAATTATTAGCAATACAAAATAAACGAGAAAAAGTATTTGAAATTAAAAAGGATCTATTCAACCCCCCCTCCCTTCTAGATCTATTGAGCTTACTGGGAACTAACAATTGGTACCAGAGCAGGATCTCATGCTGCATTCAAAAGCTAATCGCTTTGAGTCTGATCCTAGGCACAAACATTGTACTAAATTTAGTTTACTAGTAAGTCATTTGCTATTTGTTGATGAGCTCACACGTTGGAAATATTGTGTACAGGTAAATGTGCATACACACCTGAAGCTGCTCAAAGTGGTCCATGTTCTTGATTGTCATATCAACAAGACCAATCCTTACTCGCGGTCAATCTTGTAGTCTAAAGACCAGGCTAGAAAGCTCAAGAGACATCAACAAAAAAGAATCAAACATCCACCAGCCTGAAAAGATGAAAAGGCCATACATGCTAAGTAATGCTTATCCGGAGAAGAAAGAAGAACTTCTCAATCATGTGTCTGGTCAACCTGCAGCTGGATGTAAACCTTGTGAACTTAAGGATGTCAAAGAACTAAAGATGCTGATATTCTCTTAGCTTGCATCTTCAAAACTACGACTAATTGAGTGAAAGTCAACTAGAGTAACTAGCTGTCAGGAGCAAATGAGAAACAATGCACATCAATGCCTAAACTCAGTATATCTTAGGTAAATAACTATTAAGAAACTGACATCAAAAAGGTAAGGTTCCTCACTAATATAAATATGATCATCGTAATTGCACCTCACTTATGAACTATTACATTTTTCCTTCAAGTATTCATAATCTACCTAAAAAGGTGAAGAGAGAAAGTACACTGATGATGGAAACTCAAATATCTATCAACTTTCTCTCCATCCAAGTTTTAGGTTGAATATGACAACTTGAAAGAGACATGAAATGGTTTTAAGGGCATCACAAGTCGAATGGAAGTAAAGTAATATTTGCTGATGGGTTAATGAACATCCTATGGTCTAAGTGTTCAATGACACACAAAGTTTAATCAGTTCTACAAGAGGATATTGAAGATTCATAGAAATTGATCACCTCCATGAATCAACCAGATACTAATAAATCGTGGAGTTGATTCTCACTCTATGAACATTTAAACCCTGAGAACATAATCTAGCAAAAGATTAAACCATCAAAGAAAATGAGTGTGTTATTAAAATGGCAGATTTCATACTCACTGATCACCACCATGCATCTCAAGATATATTATCCAAATTAATTATATGCATGAATTCAACTGATGGTGGTCAATATGAAAATTATCCAAATATATGAGGAACAGGGGTTTAGTAAACTAACCTAGCAGGACCCATTTAACCATGGGTACCAAAAATAGAAATGTGTAACATGCATGTACTTGGTCTATCTGACCACACTAAGGAATGCTAAAGAAAAGGACTTCAGACAAGAAGGTTCAACCAGCAGAAGGCTTAGGACTGTTCAGAAATAATTATGATAAAACATCTATAAGTCAAAGCCTGTCATTGAAGACCGGTTGAGCTAATCAAAATGAAGCTCAAATGGCTGCTAACCTTTATATGAAAGCAAGCCACACAACCAAAGATGAAAAAGGGTCTTAGATGCACAAGCATGCAAAGCTTGTGCTCGTGAAAGCTCACATCAGAGGACCATCAAGCATCAAACATGAGGAACTTATTACGGAAGCAGAGCCACACGAGCACAAGCTGACAAGGAAGACTACGTTTGTAGCGCTGTCAAAGGATCGAAGAATGATCAACTCTGAAGATTTAATGACTTCAATTATAAGGAGATATGCAGGGATGTTTCCTTATGTGCATGAAGAAAAGGAAATCACACCTCACTGAAAAGACAGCATCAACCATGGGGGAGCAGTGACTGTTAAGGAACAACAGCATTGAAATATTCTATGAAGCAATGTACCAGCTATAGAGTCCCAAAACTTTGTGGCTGATGAACCAAATGAAGATCCATAGTCAGTAGCAACGTCTCAAAACGTACTACTGATAACCTATCAGCCACCTAACCCAAAATCGTGGAGTGCCTACAATCAAACATCTGATCGTAGTGTAACAGCAGGAGGGCACCACGATTACAGCAAATACAAATTGTCTAAAGTTGATAGAGGGCCTCCCCACCAGAAAAGGTCAAATGAGATATCAGTGCAAATTACTGCTAAAGTACTTCATCTGGAAATCGCCTCAGGGACAAACCTGACCCTTAGCTCACTTTAAGAGGTTGGCCCTTCCTGAGCTACCTTAACCCAGAAGGATTGCTTAGTCAAGTTCATCTCAAGGACCAAGAAAGTTAACGATCGCAGAGTAGAGTTTGAGAGAACTCAATGATCATAATGTAACCTCAACGATTGTTGTACAACCTTAGCAATCGTAGAAACAGACTCGACGATCGCAGTCTTATAAGAGGCTACCTTAACTCATGAGGAGCTGAAAGAACAAGACAATTGCCCAACTTGTGAGGAGATAAGTTCAAATACTGGTTGGAAAGATGTCTTGGTGAAGAGAAGTGCCCAAGGCTTCATGAAGCAAATTAGTGGCTGAATCATGAAAATTCAAAATAAGAAGAATTGTCAAAACCATCCACTGCAACATCTCTAAAAAGTTGATCGTTGAAGTTAACTAAGGAAAACATAGAGTCCATAGTTGTCTTATCATACTACTCTACGAACCCAAGATGTCAACAGTCAATCCACGTCAATCAAACGTCTGCTCTTCTAAAAAGAGACATCTAACTGAGAAGTTAATTGGGAGTTACAGCTAGTTATTGGGCATCGTGCAACCAATGATTGGTTGATACATCACAGAGTACACAGAGTCATAAGGAACTGCCATAAAGATAAATTCAAAATCTACAAATAGTTACCCAAACCTATCAAATCTCTCTCCCTCCCATTTTCAAACCCTAGAATTCTCTTTGAAGACAAACCACTCGAACTTCCAGAGTCCAAATCACAATCAGCCACTGTGACGCCCCCAAAATAGGTATACATCACCTATTCTGAGTCGCCAAATACATGGTACAGAATACAAATACAATCTTTAATATACAACAAGAAAGCTGTGAGTTTTAATACAAATACTATCTTCTACACAATATCCACTCTCAGAATAAGTCCTCATTACTTTTATTGTCACATTATTTAACAGAATAGTGAGGACTACTAATACTATCATCTGGACCATCACTCCGTTCCCCGACTAGTCCCGACTACGTTCTCATTTTCTGAAGAGAACAGTGAAAGAAAGGGTGAGCTCAACTAGCCCAATAAGAAATATTATGACTAAGATAATGCAGAATAAATTATCAATAGTCTTCAATAATGTTAAACTGATAAAATACAATAGACATCAAGTTTAACAGCAGCGGAACAAGCAATCCATTAAAAGAGTTAACTATGCAAGCTGAGAGACGAGAAGGCCAATAAGATAGCATTCAGAAGAGTGGCTGAGCACAAAGAGGATCAGAAGAGCCACTATACTAATCATCATGAACCTAAAACTGAAACTGAACAAGTGCAGAACCATGTCTACAAAACATTAAAGAAAGGTTCATGGATTGCTAAGTGCTAGAAGAAGTCTACCAAAAGCTCAGAGACTTAGCAAATCTAGATGGTGATAGGTGCACAGCTGACATTAAATGAAGATGAGCTGAAAAGAGTAAAGATCAGTTGCACCAAAAGAAGACATGGTCTAGACTCAAAGCAGAATGCAAAGGGGACCACTCCAAGCTGCTAAGTACAAAAGATGTTCAGAGCTTAATGACATCTTAGCAACTCAGCACCACCAACAACAACAACAACTACAACAACAAGAAGCCAGGGCCTAAGGGGTCCTTGTCTGGAGGGACTAAATGAAGTTTCCAAGCCTGCTGGGCTTGAACAGTTCCTAGGGAACTAGAGAAGTTCCAAGGTTGTTGGCCTTGTAGTGTTCTTAGTGAATTGAAGTCCCAAGGCTGCTGGCCTTGAAGGAATCTTAGTGATTCAGGGTGCTGCCCTTCCTTAGTGGAAATCCTGCTAGTTAAAAATAGAAGAGTGGATTAGGAGCTTAAGTCTTTGAACCACTTAAAATCTCTTGTGTCTTTTACTTTATGTCGGTTACATTATGTACATTAACTGCTATAACTCCTATGTATGTTTTAACTACTTACCACTGAACTAACTCTACGAACAATATATATATGATTATGAATATATCAATGAAGGGGATCTTTTACTTATTCCGCCGTGCTTGAAAAGATTCTTATATTTATCATATGCTAAATTATTACCAATACAAAATAAACGAGAAAAAGTATTTGAAATTAAAAAGGATCTATTCAACCCCCCCTTCTAGATCTATTGTGCCTACTGGGAACTAACACAATAAGTAAAAAAATTGATGGCCAATC
This sequence comes from Panax quinquefolius, assembly GCA_020205615.1. Lineage (NCBI taxonomy): Eukaryota > Viridiplantae > Streptophyta > Magnoliopsida > Apiales > Araliaceae > Panax > Panax quinquefolius. The sequence continues at coordinate 549,135 of JAINUW010000421.1, forward strand.
CATTATACGCACACTTAAAATAGCATTTACAAAATACAAGGGTGTCTAGGCCATGTTTGGCTAGAACCCAATTTTCTTTTTAATTTATTTTAATAATCCCCCTTATCATATGGCTCACAAATGTCACCCTTTATTTGATTAAATTACTTAACCAATATAACTCTAATTTTAGTTAATAAATCATTAATCCCCAAATTTAATTATTTAATTAAATTAGAATATTTCTCATTCCATCAATAATATCACATTTTAAATAAATTATCCCATAACAATTCTCATAAAATATTTATTTTATTCTATAAATATTTTAACTATATTTTTAATTCACAATCATATTACATTCACATTATCTTCTTATTTAATTAAAACAAATATATTTACGTTATTTCGCTATTTTAATTAAGTAAATCACCCACATAATTTACTAAACATAATTCATAATAATTTTCATCGTCACAATAATAATTAAATTATACTCTCTCATAATATAATTTAAACTTAAACAAATTAACTAATATTACTCGGTTAATTTGCTTTTCATAACAATTACATTAATTTCTTCAATAGTTTAATTAACTATTGGACCTCTTTTTCCCAATACATGAATATACATAATTTTCTTCACAGCAAATTACATATTCACAATATATAACACATATATACACATACTCAAACTCAAAACAACTTATAATAAGAATTTTATTTATTAAATTCTTATTTAAATAATTTCTGAAAATTCAGGTTGTCACATACCACATATCATACATTCACATACAACGCGTCTCACCGTATGAAAATGATGACATGTGCGAAGCACTAATATCACAGGCGGATATGGTGTAAAGCACTAAGTGCAGTAAGTAAATGCATTAGTACAAATTCATTCAAACGTAAATGCAACATCCACACACAAGCAGATAAAATGTTAAGCTTTGAATAATGGCTTAAGCCCTCTTACTGTCGACGTCAGAATTTTTATTTGTCCCTTTCTGTTCTTGTCTTTTGGTGTTGTCATGTTAGTTGAGATTTGTTTGAAAAAACAAGTTTGAAAAGGTCCGACATGTATATGTCGATGATTGAAATGTAAAAGTCACCAGTTGGTATTTTTAAATGGTTGCACCAACTTAACCGAACCGAGAAAAGGTTTGCACAATGACCTAGTGATGTGACACTGGTTAACTGGTCTATGAAACCGAGATTCGTAAGGGTCCGGGGGCTTGATTAAGTAGAGGGAAGGGGTTAAGCACCCTGCGACTTCTGTGGTGGCACGATTACCACCACTTTTCAATTTAAACTTTTATCTGAATGTGTGTGTGTGTAGGTCAATGTGCAATTATCCGGAAGTAGTGCTATGCCTCGTTTGTACCTATATACAAAGGGTTTGAATTTTGTATAAAAGTTCAATTTTAAAGAGATATGGCAGTGATGCTTTTATAAAACAGGTTTTTCAAACCCTTGTTCTCAATAGTAATTGAGGCCTTCGATACTTCCATTTTATTAAGTGTTCGGCTTGGTTGCTTTTATTATTTTTGAGATGCGAAGCATCTTCGAGAAAATAATATACATAGCAGTGCCAAAATCCTTGTGGGCATGAAAGCCATCTAAGGATATTCAAACACCGTGAATAATTTACAAGCTGATAGCAGCTAAAAATGTCCATCACAAGAATCGAATCTAGGTTCGGGAACTGAATCTGTGATCACATGATTCCTAGGCTCACATGATGAAGCAATATATGCAAAAAGTCAGAATGTTATATATATATATATAAGCTGTAAATATATATATAATGAACAATCAACTGCCACAAAGTAAACTCCGAGGGGGACGTGATATATATATATATATATATATATATAAGCGATAAATGACCACGAAGTGATCTCCAGGCCTGAGTGAAATATATGTGTGCGTATATATATATATATATATATATATATATATATATGTATATATATATATAAAGCAATAAAAGCTACGGACCAATGGTCCGGGCATACAAACATAACACGACTCTCAACGTGAATAAATGTGTGTGAATGAAAGTGGAGAAAGGCTTTAAGAAATCTTAGATGTCTTACAGTGGGCTGCCAGGAAGACTTCAGATGGCTTTAAATGAATGAATACTCGGTTTCCACCGGTAAAATATAGAAAAACACAAGCTCACAGGTGTTTGGAAAGAGAAAGCACTCAGTTTAAAGTGTGTACAAAGTAAAATGGACATGACTTCCTCGCCTTTTCTCTTCAAAATGGTCACCCCAAGCCATCTATTTATGGAGGGGGGAGCCGCAGGTCCACTTATGGATACCCGGGGTGCCCTAGTGTGATGCCCCCAAAATAGGTCCACATAACCCATTTTGAGTAGCCAAATACATGGTACAAAAACCAAATACAAACTTCATTAATACAATTGTCGAGAAAAATACGACAACACATGAGCTGTTAGTTTTAATTAATATATGTAACTCTCATGGTTCCTTGGCCACATCACCTTATAATTGTACCTTACATAAAGGTACAGTCAATAACTATTTTAGAAATTAAAATTTTTGGAAAATGCTTAACAAAACCTTTGTACATGGGAGGCCATGCATCTAAGTTATAATAGATATCATATAACTAGAGAATCATCCTTGGTTGACCCAATAGGTACCCAAAAGAAAAATGAGAAGATTACTATCATGTTCTTTCCAATGGTGAGTCTTCTCTTGCCATATAATTATCTCCATTGTCTCCAATTGAGAATTATATTTTAACCAAACTCCAAGATTATATATGTAGTGCTCATAGATATAATCAGCAAGTGGATGTGCACAACCTTGTCTTATGATAATATGAAGTCATATGTCATTAGACATCTTGTATGATAGTGGCGAAACACCCTTCCAAAGTTGGGTTCACCTCACCCTATTCGGTTCACCAAAATCAATGGTTAAATAACGTATAAAATATGACACACTTATTTAAAATTCTCAATAAAATTATTTCAATACTGTTTTAGGGGAAATCTCAACTGCTATAGACCACGGTTATATTCCCCTGTTACCCCCGCTCGACCCAGCTACACTCTTATTAACTGAAAGGAATTGTGAAGCAAAAGGGTCAGCACAACTAGCACAGTAAAGAATATATTGACTAAAGATAATTAAATTATCAATAGCCTTCGTCAGTAATAAATCGGAGATTTAGAACATGTGGTAGATGATAAAACTTTTCAACCATAGTTGCAGCGGAATGAGCAATCCATTAGAAGAGTCAAATAGACCATAAAGTCTATTATCTTCTCCATGTTAAAAGTCTACCAACAATGTTTTATCCATGTAATGTCAATCAACAGTTCCTATCCACAATCATGTGAATAACTCATAATCATAATTGTGGTTCTAAATTCCTCTTCGCACCCAGAATGAAGATAATTATTAGCACCTATTTTTACTTGAAACATTAAAGATCATGGTTATACCAAATCACAATTCTTGTTCATAATCATACTAATAAATTCATATTTGCACTACGGGTCAAAGATACTCATCAACAGTTCGTCTTTGCACTAAAGGCCGAAGATATTCAACAATAGGTCATCTTTATACTAAGAACCAAAAATATTCAACAACAGTTCATCTTTGCACTACAGGCCAAAGATATTCAACAACAGATTATCTTTGCACTACAGGCCAAAGATATTCAACAACAACAACAGATCATCTTCGTATTACAGGCCGAAGATATTCAACAATAGGTCATCTTTGCAGTACAAGCCAAATATATTCATTTGTATCACCAGTTAGTCATGTTCATCTCAACACATGTCCATCTTTGCATTACGGGCCAAAGATATTCACCTGGTAATCATTCATCTTTGCACTACATGTCAAAGATATTCATCAAGTAATCATTTATCTTTGCACTACAGGCCAAAGATATTTAGTTATATCACCATTTAGGACTGAGGATGATAAAAAAAATATTTTAAAAAAAACCGAATTTAGTGAGATAAAAGGACAAAGATTAGAGATTCGTACTTTAGTTTATCGAAGTTAAAAAAAATACTCCATAATAATTAATTGTGGAGCAAAATTCAAGAATGAAGATCAAAACATGGATACAATCAAAGATATTAACCATAATATACAACTTGGACAAAGAAAAGAAAATTTAATTTTTCTCAAAAGACAAGTACTTCGACTGAAATATTAAATATAATGCTGAAGAAAACTTGAACTGCTTATCAACTTTTAAAGTATCAAAATACTTAAAACAATACGTTCGATATTATAGAGAGAAAACTTCTGATTCTGGTGTGATTTTTAATTCTAACCTAAGCACTCTATTTATAGGAAAATGCTTAGAACACCAAAGCAGAAAATTTATTAAATTTATTATTTTTTTCTTACGCACACCACATCACAATCTCAGCACTCCACAAGTGGGTCCCACCCCTTATTTTTAATTTACACAATATTCAGAAATTTTAATAATTCATAATAAATAGCCATTTTATCAAAAAAGTACGAACCTTATGTCCATTCCATATGAAATTTAATTCTCTACAACTTTGTAGAAGAATGTTTTTCTTAATTCCGATCGAAAAATGACCCGAATTTACATACGGATGAAATCTCATAGCATTCAATCCTTGGAAATTTACTTGCGGATTAATTCCACCGCACAACCACTTTGACCAACAAAAATCAGCATATTTCACACACAAGTGGGGCCCACTCAATTAGAAAAATCCTCCACCAAATAATTTACACGTTTTAATCCTCAAGAATACCATTCAGACCCAATTTGCACTCTTCCTCCTCATTTTATTCATATACCGTGAATTTAGTGTAAAAATATCACCATTATTATATTATCACATTATACATTTATAATTTAATATAATAATATATTTTAATGAATTATTTTATCAGAAAAGATAAAATACAATTTTCAACAATTGTCATTTTTCTAAATATTCTTCCATTTATATACCAATTGAATAAATATTTCCTTATCATTTTTATCAATAATTAATTATTCACAAATAATATTACAGAACTACAATATTGATAACCAGGTCCTTCTCAGGAAAGAGGGGGCTTTCCGATAAGGATTTCTCCTTACTGGCGTGCAATTAGATGACCAAACCCCTTTCTTAAATAGAACTTCCTTAGACATTGTCAATAATGCTATCTAATAATATTATTCACATAATATAAATTATTGATCTAATAATGGGAAATAATGTTCAATGACAATTATTGAATTAACAATAATATAAAAATATTGTGCAATACTATGTGCTACGGTGCAATAACGTGTATTACTCTACTTTACCCACCGGGTATTCCAACAGTTTTAACGGTAACTATAACGCAATTATTATTAAAAAAACACGTTCATGTCGTTTTCTTCATCCGATAGTTTTCTATTATGGGACCCAAAAATGACTGCGCCGTCGTACGAATATTCCCCGCCATCAAGAATATTCCACGACCAAACGAATATTCCCCGATAATAATGAATATTTTATAACCACTTGCTTATTTTAAAAAATTTACATATATCACCCTTAACTTTAAACTTTTATCAATTTAACTATTTACTAAATATAAAAATTTAAAACTTTTATTTCATGAAATTCAGTGTCTTACATCCGGGTTTCATGGGCCCCGCCGTCTCGAAGTACGTGCATGCATGCAACGCGTTGCCCGCTTGAATCTTTCATAACTTTCAATTCGGGCATCCGATTGAGGCATATAATACCTTTCTGGAATGCTATTGTTGAGAGCTACACAATGACATGGAATACGAGGTTGTATGAAGCCGGGAAGATAGGTCCATGACCAGATCTTCAGGTCTTCAAATTCTATCCGGTGTGTTGTCTTGTGCAGTAGTCACTCGGGATTTTGAGTTATGGTTCTTGTAGGACACTTCTGTGTAGAATGTTGCTTGAAATGTTGTTGAGCCAGTGCAAATGTAATAACCTGATATTTTCAATATAAATAAATTATAAATTTTGCGTATAAATTTTTTTTAATTGAAATAAATATGGGGAATATGTATAAGTCAAAGCGTAGGTATTTATGTGATAAATAAAAATATATTTATTACATGAATAATTACAAATAATTTTATTTTAGAATTATTGATCATTATAAACTATATTCTTATAATAATTAATTTTATAAGACGTAGAAATATTTTTATTATTTATTTTCCATAAAAATATGATTATATATTATTTAAATAATATATGAAATAATTATAGAATTATTATAAGAATTATTTTATTTTAATATATGAATTTATTTCAGATTAGTTAAGTTAAATTATTTTAACTTAATTAATAAAGTTATATATGAAAGATAAATCGGATATGGAATCCAAACACTAATTTTAGATTTTGATCAAGGAAAGAGAATAATAATATAATATTAATTATATTTCAGTGCTATAAATATGTACTGTATGCGTGTAATGTTAATTTGTAAAACAGTTTTGATGGAACAGTAGAAAATCCTAATATTATTTTGAATTCAAAACTCAAGCCGGAGTTTAGGATCGATAAGAGGTTGTATTATATGAATGTTGACATGTAATATTAGATTATAATCTTAATTAGGTAAACCCTAATTAAAATTTAGAAAACCCTAATTTCTAAAGTTAGAAAATCTAATTAGTAATTAGAAACCCTAATTGCTAAATGAAAACCCTAATTGCTAATTTTAGACCTTAATGCTAATTAGTAAGCTATTAAACCTAATTTTAAGTCTAATGGAATTAGAAAACTTAACTAAGTAGCAAAACCCTAATTTTTTCCATTTTTAGAAACTAAATTTTTATTTTAGCCCTAATTGCAAAATACTAGAAATTATTGCACAAAACCTTAGGGTTAAACCCTAAGGGTCAAATCCTAAGGGTTAGATAAATGACAAATTGGCCATTAAAATTTCAATGTAATTGACCAAAATGCCCTTTTGCACATTCTTTAATTGGTAACTTGTGTATCTAGCCAAATATATAGTTGGTAAACTAATCTAACAACCCCATTTGACCAAAATCTCAGCAACTCAGCCAATACACCAGCTATATACATTGCATACAAGTTGTATATAAGATCTAAGAGAGAGAAATTGCATTTGTTAGCTCATTTGATCACCACACTCGTCCTAGAACTTCTCTCTCTAAAACCCACGAATTATAGTTGTGTATCAGTCCCCAAACCAAGCCCCACTAACACACATAACAAATCAGGAGCTTTGAATCAAGAAATTGTTAATAAAGGTATAAACCTAACCCTAGAAATCTGATCACTGATCATTTGTTAAAAGTTATGTTTTAGTGCTAATATATGTTGTTTATAGTGTATATTAATGATCTGGGTTGATAGATGTTAGATCCATAACATCTATAGGCTCGAATTTGGTGTTTTCAAAAATCTAGAAATTTTTTTTATGATGTCTGACAACGTATGTCAGACCTTCTAGATCTCATCTTGTTTATGTTTTCGGCTTTTTAAATGTTTAAACTTGTAGTATGTTATGATACCTTTAATATGGAACTAGAATCAGGGTCAGGGGGTGTGTAGATTTCATTTTATTCTTGGTCAAACTTGGTTAACCGAGCATTACTGGGCAATTATGGGTAACCCAGAAATTGCCCAGATCGTGTCTGACAAGCTTTTGTTGGCCCCAGATCTGTTAGTGTTTTGTTGTTTTGATGTTGTTGTTGTGTCTAAGTTGTAGCTTGGTATATGTATTACATGTTCATGCCTTAAGATCACCTAAATGATAAACAGATTGGACTTAGCGGTATGGGTCGAACTAGCCAAGACGAAACACGTTTTACATTTTTACGGGTAACCCGGAAAACATATGAATATTTTACTGACATGGTTTGGTTCGACCGGCCTTATCTCTTTCGTTGTTGTTGTTAGATCGATGTTATGTAATAGATCTGTTGTCTTACATGTTGTCTACACGCTACAACTCTTATATCACTAAAACATCACATATATTCCAAGTTGTGGAAGCCCAAATATGTCTACTCGAACTGTTCTTCATTTCTGGGTAACCCAGAAAATGAAGAACAGCTCTGACAGCCATTTTGGACGATCAGATCTCTTTTGTGCTATATTGTTTGTTCATATTTGTTGTTAGATCTTTTAGTATTACATTATTACTACAAGATCAAGGTATTAGCTTGCCCAGAAACACACTGAATCAGTGTTTAATGTTTGGTCAAAGTGTGACCCTTGAACACTGACTGTCAGTGTTCTTGGTGCTCAAGAACACTTTAGGCGACGTTTTCTGTCGCCAAAGGCTTAGCGACAGACTTAGTTAATTTTAATTAATTAATTTCTAAAAATCATTTAAAAATAGAAATTAATTTTGAAAATTACAAAACTAATTTTAAAAATTATTTTAAGTTATAAAATTAACTTTTAATAATTTGACATATTTTTCATAAATATTAGTATTTATTTAAATATTATTTATATTTAATTAATTTAATAAATTCATTAAATAAATTAATTAAAATGATTTTATTATATTAAAATCATTTTAAATGATAATAAGGTATTTAAAAATATTTTAAGTTATAAAATATAATTTTTCATATTTTAAAGAAAATTTCACTAATTATTTAATATTATTGTTATTAGATCTATTTAATAATTATATTAAATAAATTAATTTAAAAATGATTTTAATATTAGAAAAATCATTTTAAATAAAAATAATTTTAAGTTGAAAATATAAATTTCAATATATAAAGGTAAATTTCATTAATTAATTACTATTAATTATATTAGAGTTATTTAATAATTATATTAAATAAATTAGTTTAAAAATGATTTTAATATTATAAAAATCCTTTTAAATGAAATTAAGATGCTTAAAAATATTTTAAGTTATAAAATGTAACCATCAATATTTAAAGGTAAAATTCATTAATAATTTAATATTAAATGATATTTGATTTATGTAATAATTATATTAAATAAATAGTTTTAAAATAGTTTTAATAATTTAAAATTATTTAAAAGGATATAAATGAATTAAAAATATTTGAAGTTATAATTATATGACTTTTAATATTTTGATAAATAGTACATTAATATTTAAATATTAATGGTAATTAGTTAGAAATGATTTTAAATCATTTAAGGATAATAAACATGTTTTAAAAATATTTTGAGTTATTATAAATAACTTTAATATTTTGGCAATGGTTTCATTAATAGTTTAATATTAATTAATAATTAATGATAATAGAATTATTTAATAATTAAATCATTTAATAATGATTCCGGTGTTTGAAAAATCATAATAAATTATAATAATTAATTAAAAATTATTATAAGTCATATGACTGGTACATACAGTTATTGAACTATAGGATAGAGTCTTAGACTCAATAATTATCCGATAAAGCCGTCGGTACAATGATATGTTTCAGAAATTGATTTGAACTTAGATAATTTGACTAGATACGTGTTTGTTTGTGATCTAATGACTGCTAAAAATATGTGACAATGTGATTAGGTAATGTGCTGACTGCAATAAGCAGTATTATGTGTTACGATATGTTATTCTAATCGGTAAAATGATCTTATTAATGATAGGTTGCTATATAAAAGATAAAACTAAGTTGCATATTGTAAGCAGCAGACCAGGCAAGTATCCTACCTTTGCATTTACTTTATGCAATGGACATGAGTAAGAAAGTTCAGAATCATATTATCATTGTGCCAAATTAATAACTCTATTGTTATCGTTTATGTATCCAATTATTCGTATTTATACAAGTTCTTAAATTATCTGATCATTGTTTATCAACACAGTATCATATTATACTTCAGATATTTATTATGTTCGTTAATTTCTAAATATGGTTATATAAGTGTCCTCACTTGGATAATCATTGTATTTAATCACATGTTGATACATACTTATTAATTTCTAGTATGTATACGTTAACTTCAAAGCCGTCTAAGCTATTTGCTTTGGCTAGACACAAACTTAGAAATATTGTTGAACAAGATAGAACTTTATTGTTATTCAACCGAATTATTTTGATTTGGATTCCCGACTAAGTATGAACATCCCGTACATGGGAAAACTTTTGTGCGCCAAAGGCGGATCAGATGAATGATAATATCGTTCTTGCATGTAGTATTGATCAATACAGGGCATAACGGACTGATCACCCCCCATGCCTGTAAATTATGACAGTTTACAGATGAAGTTCTGTTTAACCTTTTCAAAAATAGAAAACCATGTTCATAGTCTGTCGTCTAATCTCTAGTTATAGTCAGTACATAGTTTGAAAAATTTGATATAGAATTGATATGTTGTTATTATTGGTCCAACTTACTTCACAACTGTTGATTCGTTATCGAAGTGTCATTCAAAGAAAACATTTAATCTTTTCAGCTAATATCTATTGTTGTTATTACTTGCTGGGCACCCAAATGCTAATCCTTGCTTAATTTAAATGTTTTCAGCTAAGTGTGAACAAGCAGAAGGCTTGGCTAAGAACAAAGGGAAAGGGAAGGTTGCAGAATAAGTTGGTGTTATATTATGTAATAGTTTAAATCAATTAAGACTATGATACTTTTTATTATCATATATTGTAATGAATGTTTAAAGGTCGCGTACCTGGGAGTAGACTCTAATGCATATGTAAATTAAGTTTGGTATTTATATTATTTTTATTATTAGTAGTATTATTCCGCTCATAGAAATGGTATCGTGAAGTACTGAGTTTGGGTTTTAAGTACCTGAATTTGGGGGCATCAAAGGTTGGTATCAGAGCTTTTGGGTTAGAAACCTTAGGTGGGATAGACCTTAGGCTATAACCTTAGAACAGAGGGAAACATTGAAAATACAAATAACTCATATAGAGTTTAAAAGAAGAACAATTAGATAAATTAATCGTCAAACAAAATAAAAGATAACTTATATAAAACTATTATTTGTTGTGTGTATATACTATATGTTGATCAGGATAATTTATGTGCGTAGATGTCAGGTGGAAAAGGCTTATTATATGCTTATGAAAGCCATTATCAAAGCCAATAGCTGAAATAGAGGCTCATGTTGAAAGGAACTCGGATGAGGTGGTTATTGTGGAAAACGTAGTACCAGATCCAAAAACGGTGGAACTAACAGATAGTGATTTGTACACTGAAGTTGGAACTAATCAAGCATCAACGGAAGTGCAGAATCTGAAGGAAAAGATTTCTTCTCTGGAAAAGCTGTGGGAGATAGAAAAACTATTAAATAGTCAATTGCGAAAAGCGTTAATAGAAATAATGGAAGAACAAGATAAACTTAAAATCCAAATTGATCAAATGGGAGCCAAAACAACAAAACGTGTGCAGCTCCGAGCAATAAGGGGAAAAGAAAGATAAAAGACCGCGATATAGGAAATTTTGATAACAACTAAGCGAACCTTAACCGAATAGAGAAATGTACATACTGTGATAAGAAACATGAAGGTGTATGCAGGAAAGGGGAAAATGTTTGCTACAATTGCGGACATGAGGGACATTTTTCTCCTCATTGTCCCAATCCAAAGAAAGGTATCTGTTTTATTTGTGGGATAGAAGGTCATCAGGCAAAAGGTTGTCCAAGATCAAGAAAAAGGCATAGTGAATAGGTAGTATATGTTTTGTTGTGTAGGTGTGTTTAATGTAATATATATGATTAGTATATCTATGTAATGTAATATTCTCAACTATTGTATTAGTCAAGGCTGTAAATCATGACTTTTATAGTCACAAAGGGATAACTTATGTTTATAGTAGTATGTGCTATGGTATGTAAAGTATTCGCTAAATGAATATGAATCTATGTTTGAGTAATGAAACAAGTTTAATATATTAAATTTATATGATAAGGTTTAGAATGTAAGTTAATAAAGTATATATTATGTATTATTTAATCAGATAATGTCGCCAAGACATCAAACTCGAAATCAGAGGGCAGAAGAATCTGTCAAAAATGCTGGAGGACAACAGCAAGACCTGATGCAAAATTTTGCGAACATGGTAGCTCAGGCTATGCAACAAGGAATGCCAGCGGTAGGGAACCAGCCAGACAATCGTGTGGCAAACTTCAAGGATTTTAAGGCTGTAGGACCACCAAAATTCAAAGGGACAACAGACTCTATTGAAGCCCAAACTTGGGTTAAGGAAATAGAAAAGGCATTTGTGATAGCTAGGGTAGCTGAGGGGCAAAAGACCACTTTTGCCACCTATATGATGAAAGGGGAGGCAAACTTTTTGTGGGAGGCAAATCAAGCGAGGGATGGAGAAGGTGTAGTTACATGGGCTAGGTTCAAAACTCAGTTTTTTGAGAACTATTTCTCATCTAGTATGCAGGCTAGGATAGAGGTGAAGTTTCTAGAATTAAAGCAGGACAACATAACGGTGTCAGAATACGCCGCAAAATTTAATTAGTTGGCTAGGTTCGCTCCGCATCAAGTTAATACGGAGGCTAGGATGGCAAGGAGGTTTGAGCTCGGCTTAAAACCCTGGCTCTACAACAAGGTGGTAGTGTTGTAGATAAACACTTTTGCAGCACTTATGGAAAAAGCTATTATAGTTAAGGAGGGAAGTGAGGCCACGAGCCTCTATAATAAGGAGAAAAGGAACAATGGCAAGGTCGAAGGAGCTATAAAGGTGGTGAAAGTAGTATGCACACAAGACAATCATGTTTGATGATAAAGCATATACTTTATAACAATCTTATTCATTTATTAATAAAAAGTATTAATTTATTAAAGGCTTTTAATTATCTACATGATGCTATTTTTTTAATATGTGATAAATCCATAGTTTTAAGCAATGCTTTTAGAATAATGATGATGATCATTTTAATGAGATTTAAATTCTTAGAAAGCTTAAAACTAAAATAGTTCTTAATCGTTAGATTACTAAATTGGAGATTAGTGAATTCGGATAGATTGGTACATACGTTGCTTGCTCATTGGATGAGGATGATTGATCTTATGATCATTTGTGTGGAGACACTAAAGCAAGTATGTAGGTGCTTATTAGAGAATAAGTTCACTAAACGTGACTCGCTAAGGAATACCTAATTGAGTTTTACTTGTTTGTCAATAGGAATTCTAGTAGTGATAGTAGTACAAGTTATCCTTGGACTTGAGATCATCATAGTATCTTGTGTATGATGAGTTATACTTTGACTTATTCCTTAAGACCATTAGGGTATATCAAAGGGTATGCTTGGGTATAATAAATTGTACATGGAAATAATGTATGATCAATAAAGAATCTACCACTTCTAGTAAAAGAAGAGAAATGTCCTATGTGATTCGATAAATGACAACCCAGTAGTCTTTGGCCAAGGCAGAATGAAATTAGAAAGGAGTTTCTAATTTTCATTATTTGGAGTTATAGATTTAAGGATCAAAATACATATAATTAAATAAAATAAGACTTGACAGTAATTCCACGTCTTATATTTAATTGGGACAATGTATTGTGGAAGAATTGAATTGTACGGTAACTATTTACTCAAAAATTCTTTTATGATTAATGTTGAAATCTATATTATCTGGAAAGTCGTTAATTGCTAGGGAGGCTTATCCCTATTGTAGAATAAATATTATTTAATTAAATAAATTAATAATTTAACTTATTTATTTAAATAAGATTAGAATTGTTCTAATTGATTTATTCACAACCGGTTTAATATGGAGAACCTAAAGGGTCACACCATAAAAAGAAGAATAATTATTTAAGAAGTTAATGGCATAATCGTAATAATAAGTTAAGTATATTTAATTTAATCTATGGTGATAGAATAAATTAAATACCTTAATATTTATTATTTAATATAATATTTGGAAATATTAAATATAAATTAATAAGAGGAGTCTTATTATTATTACTATTATTATTATTTAATTCCAAAAGGAGTTTAGGAATTAATTAATAAAAGTACTCTCAAATATCCTAATAAGATTAGGAGGCTATTTAATTAAAAGAGTTTAATTAATTATTCCTAATAAGATTGAGAGCCTAATTAATTAATGGAATTTAATTAATTAAAATAAAACTCAATTCCTTAATTGTTAAGGAGGGTTGCCCACATCTATAAATAAGAGGAGTCTTATTATGGGTAAAAGTTGACGTTTTCATAGAATACGTAATTCCAATAGTTGGGAGAGTACGCTCTTTTTATGAGAGATAAAAAAATAGGGTTTTTCCAAACACACATCTTCTTGAATCTTTCTTCTTCCTTGGTGGATCATGCGACGCCCCCAAAATAGGTATACATCACCCATCTTGAGTCACCAAATACATGGCACAAAATTCAATTACAACTTAATTATACAACAATCGTGTAAAATACGATAAAACATAATCTAAGAGTTTTAATAAGAATATTGTCATCTAGACAATATCCACACTCAATGGAGTCCTCATTTCATTTATTGTCACACTATTTAATAGAATAGTGATCACTACTAATGCTATCATCTGGACAGTCACTCCGTTCCCCGACTAGTCCCGGCTACGCTCTCATTTCCTGAAGAGAACAGTGAAAGAAAGGGTGAGCTGAACTAGCCTAGTAAGAAATATTATGACTAAGATAATGCAGAATAAATTATCATTAGTCTTCAACAATGTTAAACTGATAAAATATAATAGATATCAAGTTTAAATGCAGCGAAATAAACAATCCATTAGAAGAATCAAGTAGAGCATGATATCTACTATCTTCTATGATTTAAAATATTTTCATCAATTTTTATCGTCGAGACTCAGCTTAATAAATAAACAACATCATCGAGTCATCCCTGCACTACGGGCCAAGGATATTCATTAAATCATCAATGGTCATGACTATACCGAATAATCCCTGGTCATAATCACACCAAAAACTGTCCATTAATGCACTACAAGCTATTGAGGACTTTTCCCACATCATTTATAACATTACAGGTCATGATTATACCAAATAATCCTTGGTCATAATCAAACCAAGTCCATCTATGCACGTAAGCCAATGATGACTTTCATCACAATATAAGCATGAGGACGATGACAATGACATAATAATTCAATAAAACAAGTTCAAGAATAAATTTTAAAGATTTATAAGTTAATTTATCTTGAAATCAATTACGTCGAAATTGTGAACATGATACTACTTTGTGGAGTAAAATTCAAGAATGCTCAGAAGAATATTTCCATGAAAAGATACCGGATGAAGCGCAAATATCCAGGATATTCTACTAATTTCATGGAGCATAGAAGCCAAAACTTTAACCAAATGAGTATCATAGAATATATGAAACTGCAAATAGATTTTCACCTGCCATGCGGTAATCCACGTAGACAGATCATTTCCATAATTTAATAAGGAATGAATACGAAGGATAATTCACCATGCATGTGATAATCCACATAGACAAGTTATTCCAATAGAATAATAAAGAATGGAACTAGGTCATGCGTAATCCACACAGACAGGATATTCCAACAAAATAATAAGGAATGGAATAACAAAAGAATTCACCATGCATTCGATAGACCGCACAGACAGGTTATTCCAACACATTAATAAAGAATGGAACCAGGTCTAGTGTAATCCGCACAGACAGGATATTTCAACAGAATAATAAAGAATGGCATAACAAATAATTCACCATGCATGCGATATCACCTTACAGACATGAGTTATTCCAATGTAATAATAAAGAATGGAACCAGTCAGCGTAATCGCATGCATGTGATACTCAATGTAATAATAAAGAATGGAATAATAGAAGAATTTCACTATGTATGCGATACTTAGCATAGATAGGTTATTCCAACATAATAATAAAGAATGGAATAACAGAAGCTCTCTTCATGAATACGAAAGAAATAATACCCCTTACCTTAGAAAGAAACTGGATACTAAAGTAGAGACGTAGCAGACGTCTCTTCTTCTTTCTCTCTATAATTTCTCTCTATAATAATTGCTCTATAGCTTTAGTGAATTGGTGAGAAATGAAGGAAGAATGAGCTTCTATTTATAGGAAAATATAGTTTCGATAATGGCACGTTTTGGGGCTCGAAATATTACAGTACAATACCTTCAACTTTTCTTTCATTTTTAATTTAGTCCTGCAAGTATTATCAAACTTGCACCACCTCTCATAATAGTAAATAATGTGAATCAATAGTTCAATCATGTGAATCATTAGTTATAATCATGTGAAAATACGAATTATAGTGTAGTACCTCCATCTATACCTCCATTTTTAACTTAGTCATGCAAGTATTATCAATCTTGCACCAACTCCCCTAATAGTACAAGAATGTGAATCAATAGTACCCACATGTGAACAAATAGTTATAATCATGTGAATTAATAGCAATTAATTGCTCATTTATCTGGTTAATTATCTAACTAGTCAGTATAACTTCCAAACATCAATTAATATCGAAATAGATGTCAATTTCCACTAACACTAATAATCTCAACACAATGGAACTATCAAATTCATCTTTAATAAACACGAACTTATTCATCATTAATATTATAACTCACAATATTTAATAACCAGGTCATTCCTAGGAAAGAGGGTGTAAGACCCCGAAATTTTTAAATAAAAAAGGAATTTCCTTTATTTATTATTTTGAAATAGTAAGGGTTGATTTGATTAATGTGGATAGTTAAGGGTTAAATATGCAAATATTTCAAATTAAGCAAGTGGTTATAAAATATTCATTATTTGTTGGGAATATTCGTTTGGTCGTGGAATATTCAGATCTTTGTTTGGGAATATTCGTAAGACGTATTTAAGCCAATGACCATGTGTGGGCCCCATAACGAAAAAGCGATTGGATGAGGAAAACGACAAATATAAGTTGGGTTAAAATAGCAGGCGAAGTTGTTACCGTTAAGACTGTTGGAATACCCGGTGGTTAAAATACAAAGAATGTACGCGTGGTCGCACAAGAGCATTACCAGATTGCATAAAGATTGTTGAATTATTGATCCTTACGTGCGATGGCACTACTCAATAATTTTCACAAGAGTTATCGCTCAATATTTTATTTTATTGATTCAATAATTGCGTTGATATTTTATATTATTGTTGTTCAATAATTGTCATCGCACAAGATTTCCCATTATCGCATCAATAATTCATATTATTTGAATAATATTATTAGATAGCATTATTGGCAATGTCTAGAAAGTTCGTCTAAGGAGAGGTTTGGTCACCTAATTGCGCCAAGAAGGAGAGATCCTTATCGAAAAAGCCCCCTCTTCCCTGAGAACTACTGGTCATTATAAATGTGATTCGTAATATTATTTGTGAATAATTAATTATTGATTCGTATGATAAGGAAATATTTATTTTATATGAATATAAATGATGGATTATTTATGTGGTTATTAATGAAGGAATTAATGTTGAGGTGTTTTATCAAGATTTTATCTGATTGGAGGTATTAAAAATCAAATCGTGGGGTTTTGAGATATATCATGGGGTTATAATTTTTAATCCGACCGTTGATTGTGGTAATTTTTGGGTATGTTATACATACATAAGTTGAGTATATGTCCACAAATTTTGAACCGTTAAAAATGCACGAATGATTTGTTGTGAA
This sequence comes from Panax quinquefolius, assembly GCA_020205615.1. Taxonomy (NCBI): domain Eukaryota; kingdom Viridiplantae; phylum Streptophyta; class Magnoliopsida; order Apiales; family Araliaceae; genus Panax; species Panax quinquefolius. Next base: position 566,773 of record JAINUW010000421.1, read on the forward strand.
TTTTAAGAGGTGTTGATTCTCGAAATTAGGTTTATAATTGATTTTGGTGGAAAATTCTAGAATTGAGTGGGCCCCACTTGTGGTTGGTGAAAAAATGTGCTGAATTTTATTTCAAATGTGGTGGGTGGCAATAGTAGTAGTGTAAAGCCATCAGTAGCAGTGTCAAGTCTCCGCTTTGCGGGCTAACATTTTCCTATAAATAGAGGGCTAAGTTAGAATTGAAAATCACACCGTAAACAAAGTTTTCTCTTTTCTCTCTATATTATTGAGCGTATTTTGTGAGTATTTAGATACTTTGAGAGTTGTTGCTCAAGACAAGTTTCATTCAAAGATCACTTCCGACCTTTCCTTCCAAGTAATCGATTCTTTGAGGTAAGGGATGTTATTTTTTTCTCAAATGATATTAATTCTTCAATATCATTATTTGAAATATTGGTTGGTACTTTTTATCAAATTTGGAACTTTTTCATGCTTCTGGGGTTACTATTCATGAGTTACTATTCACGAGTTACTATTCATGAGTTACTATTCACGAGTTACTATTCACGAGTACTATTCATGAAGCGTGAAGATGTTTTTTTGTGGAATTTCTATCTTTTGGTGTTTGAGTTACTATTCACGATACTCAAGACTATTCACGATATCTGACTATTCATTTAATCTAAGACTATTCAATAGAAAAATGAAAATTTTTCTTTTTCGTCAAAATATCTATTTTGGATACTAGCTTTGATTGTATCCATGTTTTGATCATTCTTGAATTTTACACCACTATGATTATTTTTAAGGTATTGTTGGACATGGATAAAACAAAGTACTAATCCTTAATCCTTAATCCTTGTCATTTTGTTTCATCGGATTCGTTCTTTAAAAATATTTTCATCATCCTCGCCTTAAATGATGATATTATTGAATATCTTTGGCCCAGTAGTGTAAAAAGATGAATGATTTTCAAGAATATCTTTGGCTGTAGTGCAAAGATGAATGATTTCAAGAATATCTTTGGCTTTCAGAAGTGCAAAGATGATGAGCAGTGTTTAAATGAACATGACCGATCGATGAATATCTTTGGCCTATAGTACAAAGATGAACAGTGTTTAAATGAACACGACCGATCGATGAATATCTTTGGCCTTTAGTGCAAAGATGAAGCAGTGTTGAGATGAACATGACCGATTGATGAATATCTTTGGCTTCGAGTAGTGCAAAGATGAATATTTGATTTGAGATGAATATTGATTGATGTTACAGGATAAAATATTGATGATGGACTATTAAATTCATAGATTATAGTAGATTTCATTCTCTACGTAACTCTTCTATGAATTATTATTTCCACTGTATATTGATCCGAAACTTGTTGCCTATGTATTCTATCGATTTTTCCTCGTTGGAGACTAACGATAATTTGTTGTATATTATCTTAGTCATAACATTCTTTACTGGGCTAGTTGAGCTCACCCTTTTCCTTGTTGTTCCATTTTTCTTCTCAGGAGGCGAGAATGTAGCGAGTACTAGTCGGGGTATGGAATGAAGGTTCTAGAGAGAGTTGTTTAGTAGTCCTCACCATTATTGTAAAATAATGTATCAATAAATGTGATGAGGATTTATTTGAGTATAAATATTGTCTAGAAGATAATATTTGTATTTAAACTCACAGTTTTATTGTTGTGATAATAAAGTTGTAGTTGTTTCTGTATCATGTATTTGGCGACTCAGAATGGGTTGGATGGAATGGACCTATTTTGGGGTCGTCACAGTTGGTATCGAGCTAAGGATATGATCTCTGGCGGAGATCGGGGAATAGAACTAGGAGGGGAGAGACGAGTAAATCCTTCGCTAGTGTGTCCTACCTAAGCTTATTGTTGGTTGGTCATAATATAGGGTATTATGTGATTTGTTAATTTATTTAATTAACCCTTGTTTTATGACAAAGAATTGAGAATGTCTAATCGAGAATATTAATAGTGGTGTAAATGAGACCGTGGAGATGCTCAGTACTTAACAACGAGGAGAACGTGCAACAGGTGGCAATGTACCTCCCGTGAATAACACCACCGAAAGCGAGATGATGAACGAGGGATGTTTAGAAGCTTTTTTGTAGTTCATGCAAAAATCGACGAGGAGACTCGTGTTCAAAATACAGGAGGAGATGATAGTAATTCACGGGTGGTCACACATGCAAGCATTCAAAGAGTGGGACCACGAATTTTAGGGAAAGCCGATCCGATCATGGTGAAACATGGGTCAAACAAATTACCAAGATATTCGATGTCTTGGGATGCACGAAGGAACAGAAAGTTCCATTCGCTACTTTTATGTTCCGTATGGCGAGGCAGACATCGGTGGAAATGTGGAAGCGTACTCCATTCATTTGCACTCAAAGATGTCATGGGAGACGTTTTGAAGCAGTTCAATGACAAGTACTTCCCCGAAAGTATTCGCTATATGAAGGAAGTGGAGTTTATTAGATCGGAGCGTAATAACATGGCGGTATCCCAAAGACGAGGCTAAGTTCGCGGAGTTATCCAGTTTGCACCTCATTTGGTGGAGAATGAGGAACGATGACGCGGATGTTTCGAGAGGTTTGAAACCCGGCATACGCCAAGATCTCATTTCTCATAAATTTTCTCTATTCGGATGTTGTAAACAGGCTCGATTGTTAGAGCGAGATAAAAGTACGCTCAACCGAGGGACCATAATCGAGGATCATACCAAAGATAGCGTAGCCATCGTAATAACGATAACCAATGGAGAAAGAAGAATACGGACAAAGGCAGAACCACTCTCGGTGGTAATCGTGGCCATGAAAATAGAAGAAGCGAGTTGGGAGGAGATTTTAAAAGAGGAGATTCAACAACCACCATGTGAAGACGCGGCGGCCAAGGGCAACCGGTTCCAAGGAGGAGAAAGACCACCGGTCAGTATGTTACAAAATGCGGAAAGAGGGACATATCGCCCCAAACCGCCCCAACAGCTTTAAGGTATGTTATAATTGTGGAAAAGAAGGACATATCGCTTCGAGATCAGACGATATCAAAACCTAGTGCGTGGGCGGTGACTCAAAAGGATGTCCCGTAAAAGTCAAAGTCAACGGTTCTTGGAAGAGCGTTTGTCGTGGACTTCATTAAAAAATACGAGGAACCCGAACGGTTAGCAGGTTAGTTAATTAATTATAAATTTGCGATGTTTATACCTTACTAGATACCGGTTCTACCCATTCTTTTATCTCTCTTGCTTGCGCTCAACGTTTGAACTTGACTACGGAGAAATTAGACTTTGACCTATTTATGGAGACTCCGTTAGGAGAAACTTTCATTACATTCGTTGTTTAAAAAATCTTGTTTGATTCAAGTTGGCACCATCACATTACCTGTTAACCTTATTTCTATAGAGATATTGTTTTTGATGTGATTTTAAGGTTAACTACTCATCATGCCGAAATTGATTACTTTCGTAAGGTTGTTAGTTTTCATATTCCTAAGCAACCTATTATTCGAATTCCGGCAATCAAACCATTGAAGTCAAACATTTTCATATCAAACCATGAAGTCATTCGTTTATTACGGATGTCAACTTTTCTTAGTCCATGTTATGGATTTGAATAAAGACACGTCAGATTTGAATAATATTCTTGTTGTTATTGATTTTTCCTGACGTATTTCCTGAAGAATTTCTTGGCTTACTCCCAAAGACTGATATTAAATTTTGTATCGAATTTGAACCCCAGACAAAACTCATTTCTAAAATCTCATATCGAATGGCTCCTATTGAACTTCGTGAGTTAAAAATTCAACTATAGAATTTGGTACCGAGCCTTTATCTTATGACTTTTTTTGTGGAATTCACCTAAGCCGCACTCTCTCGTAGGGGACGCCATATTCGATGCGATAGTAAATCGATAGGTGTCATTGTGACGTGCTATCCAAGATTGGGATATGAGTCACGCTTGAGAGCAACCTAAGTTAAGAATCGAAATACGTAGCTTTCAGGCTTAGTTGGTTATTATCGGAGATTCGTTCAAGGATATTCTCGAATCGCTATTCCATTAACGCAAACTAACTCGTAGAGATACAAAATTCAAATGGAGCAAGGAATGTGGGAAGAGCTTCAAGAACTCAAGAGGAGACTCATTTCAAAGACATGTTTCGACCATGCCATCCTCGAAAAGTTTAACGTGGTAGCCGACGTGTTGAGTAGAAGATCGTATACAAGTACGAAAGTACAATATTGTCAAAGACTCATTTCAGATAATATACAAATAATAGAGATGGAGATGAAAACTCTAGGTACCCACGTGATGATATACGAGTACGTGATGATATACGACAGTATAATCGATTTTTAATCGATAAAGTTAAAGATGTTCAAGCTACACACACCGGAAATGATGAATTTGAAGAAGGAGGTGCAAGAAGTTGTTATTTTAAAAGCGAGAATCGGTGAGGTGAGGAAAGCTCAAACCTTCGATTTATTAATCCATTTGAAATTCTCGATCGAATAGGAACCGTGGCCTATAGACTGCTTTTACCGCCAAGTACGACGCGTGTTCATAACGCTTTTCACGATCGATGTTACGTAAATATGTGGACGACCGAAACACGTCATTGAGTTAGAACCGGACGAGATAGCCAAGACTTAACGCACGAGGAGGTACCTGTCAAGATTTTGTAGAGGAAAGAACATGACCTATGTACCGAGGTTATACCATAAGTTAAAGTTTTGTGGAGAAACCATGCTATTGAGGAAATGACCTGGGAATTGGAAATGGAAATGAAAGCGAGGTATCCTCATCTTTTCGAAACACCAGGTATGACGTGACGCCAATTTCGAGGACTTAAATTTCATAAGGAGGGAGGTTGTAAGACCAAAATTTTTAAATAAAAAGGAATTTCCTTTATTTATTATTTTGAAATAGTAAGGGTTGATTTGATTAATGTGGATAGTTAAGGGTTAAATATGCAAATATTTCAAATTAAGCAAGTGGTTATAAAATATTCATTCTTTGTTGGGGAATATTCGTTTTGGTCGTGGAATATTCAGATCGCTTTGGGAATATTCGTAAGGCAGGGCGCAACCATGTGTGGGCCCCATAACGGAAAGCGATTGGATGAGGAAAACGACAAATATAAGTTGGTTAAAAATATATACAGTAGTTGTTCACCGTTAAGATCGTTGGAATACCGGTGGTTAAAATACAAAGAATACGCGCGTGGTTGACAAAGAGTTATTACCAGTATTGCATAAAGATTGTTGAATTATTGATCCTTACGCACGATGGCACTACTCAATAATTTTCACAAGAGTTATCGCTCAATATTTTATTTTATTGATTCAATAATTGTTGCGTTGATATTTTATATATTATTGTTGTTCAATAATTTTCATCGCACAAGATTTCCCATTATCAAATCAATAATTCATATTATTTGAATAATATTATTAGATAGCATTATTGGCAATGTCTAGAAAGTTCATTCTAAGGAGAGGTTTGGTCACCTAATCATGCTACCAAGAAGGAGAGATCCTTATCGAAAGCCCCTCTTTCCTTCGAACTACACGTTTGTCATAAATGTGATTCTCGTAATATTATTTGTGAATAATTAATTATTGATTCATATGATAAGGAAATATTTATTTTATATGAATATAAATGATGGATTATTTATGTGGTTATTAATGAAGGAATTAATGTTGAGGTGTTTTATCAAGATTTTATCGGATTCGAGGTATTAAAAATCAAATCGGGGTTTTGAGATATATCATGGGGTTATAATTTTTAATCCGACCGTTGGATTGTGGTAATTTTTGGGTATGTTATACATACATAAGTTGAGTATATGTCCACAAATTTTGAACCGTTAAAATGCACGTAATGATTTGTTGTGAATTTTAAGAGGTGTCTGATTCGGAAATTAGGTTTATAATTGATTTTGGTGGAAAATTCTAGAATTGAGTGGGCCCCACTTGTGGTTGGTGAAAAAATGTGCTGAATTTTATTTCAAATGTGGTGGGTGGCAATAGTAAGAGTAAAGCCATCGTGTAGCTTGTGTCAAGTCTCGCTTTCTACGGGCTAACATTTTCCTATAAATAGAGGGCTAAGTTAGAATTGAAAATCACACCGTAAACAAAGTTTTCTCTTTCTCTATATTATTGAGCGTATTTTGTGAGTATTTAGATACTTTGAGAGTTGTTCATTCAAGATAAGTTTCATTCAAAGATCACTTCCGACCTTTCCTTCCAAGCATCGATTCTTTGAGGTAAGGGATGTTATTTTCTTCTCAAATGATATTAATTCTTCATATCATTATCTTTGAAATATTGGTTGGTACTTTTTATCAAATTTGGAACTTTTTCATGTCTGGGGTTACTATTCATGAGTTACTATTCACGAGTTACTATTCATGAGTTACTATTCACGAGTTACTATTCACGAGTACTATTTATGAAGCGTGAAGATGTTTTTTTGTGGAATTTCTATCTTTTGGTGTTTGAGTTACTATTCACGATATTAAGACTATTCACGATATCTCAAGACTATTCACGAATCTAAGACTATTCAATTAGAAAAATGAAAATTTTTCTTTTCGTCCAAAATATCTATTTTGGATACTAGCTGATGATTGTATCCATGTTTTGATCATTCTTGAATTTTACACCACTATGATTATTTTTGAGGTATTGTTGGACATGGATAAAACAAAGTACTTAATCCTTAATCCTTAATCCTTGTCATTTTGTTTCAATGGATTCGTTCTTTAAAAATATTTTTCATCATCCTCGCCTTAAATGATGATATTATTGAATATCTTTGGCTTCAGTAGTAAAAGATGAATGATTTTCAAGAATATCTTTGGCTCAGTAGAGCAAAGATGAATGATTTCAAGAATATCTTTGGCTCAGTGCAAAGATGAATGATTTCAAGAAGAATATCTTTGGCTCTGAGAGTGCAAAGATGAGCAGTGTTTAAATGAACACGACCGATCGATGAATATCTTTGGCTCAGTAGTGCAAAGATGAACAGTGTTTAAATGAACATGACCGATCGATGAATATCTTTGGCCTTTAGTGCAAAGATGAGCAGTGTTGAGATGAACATGACCGATTGATGATGAATCTTTGGCTCAGAGTGCAAAGATGAATATTTGATTTGAGATGAATATTGATTGATGTTACAGGATAAAATATTGATGATGGATCGTTAAATTCATAGATTATAGTAGATTTCATTCTCTACGTAACTCTTCTATGAATTATTATTTCGCCATGAATATTGATCCGAAACTTGTTGTCTATTGTATTCTATTAGATTTTTCCTCGTTGGAGACTAACGATAATTTGTTGTATATTATCTTAGTCATAACATTCTTTATCGGGCTAGTTGAGCTCACCCTTTTCCTTGTTGTTCCATTTTTCTTCTCGGGAGGCGAGAATGTAGCGAGTACTAGTCGGGGGTATGGAATGAAGGTTCTAGAGAGAGTTGTTTAGTAGTCCTCACCATTATTGTAAAATAATGTATCAATAAATGTGATGAGGATTTATTTGAGTATAAATATTGTCTAGAAGATAATATTTGTATTTAAACTCACGCTTTTATTGTTGTGATAATAAAGTTGTAGTTGTTTCGCATCATGTATTTGGCGACTCGAGAATGGGTTGGATGGAATGGACCTATTTTGGAATTAAATCACAGGAGGGGGCTTTAGATAAGGATTTTCTTATTATGCCGCAATTAGATGACCAAACCTCTCCTTGTGTAACTTTCTAGACATTGTAAATATTGCAATTTAATAATATGAATAACTTTGTCGTCTCAATTATTGATTTAATAATATATCATATAATATGAGATGATCTTTGTGACAATAATTGAATCAATAATATGAGAGATATGATGCAACAATTACTGTAGCAATAATTGAGTATAATTGAGTGACTTCTCACGTAAGCATCAATAACCAATACCATGTGCTACTATGCAACCACGTCTATTACTGTACTTTTACTACCGGGTAGTTCAACAGTTTTAACGGTAACACTTCCGTCGTTACTTTTATAAATAGATTATTCTGTCATTTTCTTATTACGACAATACTTCTATTGTGGGGTCCACCAATGATTGTGCCGTCGTACGAATATTCCCTGTTAAAATGAATATTATATAACCACTTGCTTACTTTGCTAAATTTGTAAATATTACCCACAACTATAACATTATATTATATCCACACCATAATATTCAAAAATATATTTCGAGAGAAATTAATCTTTAATCATAAAAGTTGGAGTCTTACAACCTCCCCTTCTTATGAAATTTCTTCCTCAAAATTAGGGTACGTACCTGGTATATCGATGATGTGAGGATATCTCGACTTCATCTCAGATTCTAACTCCCAGGTCATTTCTTCCACAACGTGGTTTCTCCACAAAACTTTGACTTGTGGTATAACCTTGGAGTGTAGAATATGATCCTTCTTATCCAAGATTTTAACAGGTAACTCTTCATACGTTAATTCTTCCTCTATCTCATCTGGTTCTAATTGAATAATGTGGTTTGGGTCTTTCACATATTTACTTAACATAGATATATGGAAAACGTTATGAACACGAGACATACTTAGCGGTAAGGCGAGTCTATAGGCCATAGTTCCTACCCGTTTGAGGATTATGATTGGGCCAATGAATCGAGGATTGAGCTTTTCTTTCTTTCCAAATATCGTAACTCCTTTCCATGGAGCAATATGTAACAACACATGATCTCCAATATTGAATTCCACGTCTTTTCGATGAAGATCAGCATAACTCTTTTGTCAATCTTGTGAGTTTTTATACGTTGTCTGATTGTTTGAATCTTTTTCGTAGTCATACGTACCAACTCCGGTCCCTACAACGTTGCTTCACCCACCTCATCCCAGCATACTGGAGAACGACACTTTCTTCCATACAATGCCTCAAAATGGAGCCATGCCAATACTTGCTTGATAACTGTTGTTGTAGGAAAACTCCACCAATGGTATGAACTTGTCCCAACTTCTCTTGAAGTCAAGGACATAGAGTCTTAATAAATAATCAAGAGTTTGAATAGTCCTTTCCAACTGTCCATCTGTTTGAGGATGATATGCCAAACTAAATTATAAATCCGTGCCCATAGCTTTTACAAACTAACCCAAAATCTTGAAGTGAATCTTGGGTCTCGATCAGAAACTATGGATACTGGCATACCATGCAATCTTAAAATCCTGTTTATATACATACTAGCAAGACGTTCAAGTGTATAAGTTTCTCGTATTGGTAAGAAATGAGCAGACTTGGTTAATCTATCAACAATGACCCAAATCGCATCTATGCCTTGAGAAACCTTGGGAAGACCAGTAACGAAATCCATGGTAATGTGTTCCCACTTCCATTCTGGAATTTCAAGTGGTTGCAATGGACCTTATGGCACTTGATGCTCCACCTTGACTTGTTGATAAGTTAGACACCTTGAGATAAACTCCGCTATCTCTCTCTTCATATTACTCCACCAAAATGTATGTCAAAGATCATGATACATTTTGGTACTCCCAAGATGGATTGAAAATGGTGTGTTATGCGCCTCCATCATTGATTTTATACTTCAAGTCAGAATTGTTAGGAACACAAAGTCTAGAATTGATTTGAAGTATTCCATCTTCATCGATTCTTGCTTCTGAAATAACCCCTTGCACTTTATTCCTCATACGCATCAGCTCCAGGTCTATAGCTTGAGTAGCTTTAACTTTATCGATTAAAGTCGGTTCCACTCGTATATTCGCCATCATCACATGGGTCCCTGGAGTCTTTAACTCAATTTCCATCCTTTTCAAGTCATACAAAATGGGCCTTTGTGTTGACAATATTGCACTCGTACCCGCATATGATCTTCTACTCAATGCGTCAGCTACTATGTTCGCTTTTCCAGGATTGTATTGGATGGTATAATCATAATCTTTCAACAACTCAAGTCATCATCGTTGCAACATGTTGAGTTCCTTTTGAGTGAAGAAATATTTGAGGCCTTTATGATCCGTATAGATCTCCACCTTCTCTCCATACATGTAATGCCTCCGAATCTGAAGCGCAAAAACGACTACTGCCAACTCTAGATCATGAGTAGGATAATTCCTCTCATATTCTTTAAGTTATCGCGAGGAATAGGTTATGACTTTCCCATGTTGCATGAGAACACATCCTAACCCTTTGCCTGAAGCATCACTTTAGATGACAAATCCCTCCGAGCCAGATGGTATTGTCAGAACAGGTGTTGAAATGAGTCTCCTCTTGAGTTCTTGAAAACTCTTTTCACATTCCTCACTCCAACCAAATTTTGTATCTTTTCGAGTTAGCTGAGTTAATGGAGTAGCGGTTCGAGAGAATCCTTCCACGAATCTCCGATAATAACCAGCTAAGCCGAGAAAGCTACGTACTTTGGTCAGTGACTTAGGTTGCTCCCAGCTTTGAATTGCTTCAATCTTTGCCGGGTCAACAGATATTCCATGATTTGATATCACGTGCCCAAGGAATGCAACTTCCTCAAGCTAGAACTCACATTTCTTCAACTTGGCATAAAGCTTGTTTTCAGGAAGCTTTTGAAGTATTAGCCTCAAGTGTTGCTTATAGTCTTCACGGGTTTTGGAGTATATGAGGATGTCATCAATAAAGATGACCACAAAGTGATCCAAATATTCCTTGAATACTCGGTTCATCATGTCCATGAAGGCAGCAGGAGCATTAGTCAATCCAAAAGACATGACTAGGAATTCATAATGCCTATACCGAGTTCTGAAAGCAGTCTTTGGAATATCATCAGTTTTAATCTTCAACTGATGATATCCGAAACAAAGATCAATCTTTGAAAAGAATTTGGCTCCTTGCAACTAGTCAAACAGGTCATCAATGCGAGGCAACGGGTACCTATTTTTGATGGTGACATGATTCAATGCCCGATAATCAATATAAAGTCGCATACTTCCATCTTTCATCTCTACGAATAGAACAGGAGCACCCCAAGGAGACGTACTAGGACGAATGAAACTGATGTCTAACAATTCCTGTAGTTGGGTTTTTTACTCCTGAAGTTCAATAGGATCCATTCGATATAGGGCTTTGGAAATGGGTTTTGTACCGGATTCAAGGTCGATACAAAATTCAATTTCACGCTCTAGCGGTAGGCCATGAAGTTCTTCAGGGAATACGTTAGGAAATTTATTAACAATAGAAATATCATTCAAATCTGACGTATCATTATTTAAATCCGTGACATGGGCTAAGAAAGCTTGACATTCGTTTTTCAATAAACGAATAACTTTATGACTTGATATGACAATGATTGATTTTAGTGGTTTGGTTGCTTGAATTCGCGTAATAGGTTGGTTAGGAATATGAAAGCTAACAACCTTACAAAGATAATTGATTTTAGCATGATGAGTAGTTATCCACGCAATCCATAAAATCACATCAAATGCAAGTATTTTCAAGGAAATAAGATTGACAAGTAACGTGCGGTTATCGATTTGAATCAAACAAGACTTATAAACCGTGGATGTAATGAAGGTTTCTCCCAACAGAGTTTCAATAGATAAGTTAAAGTCTAATTTCTCTGGAGTCAAATTTAAACGTTGAGCGCAAGTAGGAGAAATAAAGGAATGGGTAGAACCGGTATCAAATAAAGTATAAACTTCGCTAGAGTTTATGATTAGCTGACCCGTGATCACCTCGTTCGGATTCCTCGCTTTTTGGGAGGTTACGACAAACGCTCTCCCTTGAACTACTGGTTTTGTCTTGTTTGGGACACCCTTTGATGCCTCCATCCCAGTTGGACTTGACTTTGGTGCATGACAAAATTGGGCTAGGTGACCTTCTTTTCCACAATTATAACACGCTTTGGACTGCATCGTGCAGTTTGGACTTATGTGTCCTTCCTCTCCACATTTGTAACATACGACCGGTGGTCGTTCTCCTTAATAACAGGTGCTGGTGCTGACATCTTTCCATCCTTGTTGAATCTCCTCTTCTTGAAGTGTCCACTCTTATTGTCATGGACATGATTACCACCGAAGTGATTATAATTTTTGGCATGTTGATTCCCTCCACGTTTTTTGTCACCGCTTCGATGACTGCTACCACTGGTATTATTGACTTGTCAGTTGCTCTCTCTTGGATGGGTTGACTCATTATCGCGCTCTAATAACTGAGCCTTATTCACAACATCTGAATACAAACACAGTTTATGAGTGATAAATTATTGATGTATCTCGGGTTTCAAACATCTTCGAAACATCCGCGTCATTCTCTCCTCATTATCAACCAAGTGGGATGCAAACCGAGACAACTTGGCAAACTTAGCTTCGTACTACGCCATGGTCATATTGTTTTGCTCAAGCTTGATGAACTCTACCTCCTTAATGTGACGAATACTTTTAGGAAAGTACTTGTCGTTGAACAGTTCTTGGAACCTCTCCCAAGATATCTTCAGTGCGGCAGGTTGAGTACGCTTTACAGATTCCCACCAGTAATCTACCACTGCTCGTATCATGAAGGTGGCAAAGGGAACCTTTTGCTCCTCGGAGCATCCCAAGACATCAAATATCTTATTGATATACTTTATCCACGTCTCCGCCTTAAGTGGTTTTGGCTCTCATAAAAATTCTGGTGGTCCCAGCTCCTTGAACTGCTTAGTGGTGACTGTCCGACAGTTGTCAGTGTTTCCACTTGCATTTTGGACAAGAGCCACTTTCACCTGATGTTGCATAAATTGTATAAAGCCTCTGAACATCCCATCGTTCACCATTTCATCGGTGTTATTGTTTACATAAGGATTATTGTCTTCCTGTTGCACATTATCCTGGGCATTAATCTGTGGTGACTCAACGGTCACATGTGCTTCATTGCTTATCTCAACATTTTTGGATGCCGTTTTCAAATACTGCCACAAAACAAGTGTTAATTAACATATCACATATTATCCCTATACTCTGACCGACCAATTAAATACCAAATAAACTTAGGTAGGCCATACTAGCGAAGGAATTCCCCATCTCTCCCCTCCTAGTTCTTGTCTCACATCTCAGCCAGGGATCATATCCCTAAGCTTTGATACCAACTATGACGCCCCCAAAATAGGTATACATCACCCATCTTGAGTTGCCAAATACATGGTACAAAATTCAAATACAACTTAATTATACAACAGTCATGTAAAATATGACAAAACATAATCTAAGAGTTTTAATAAGAATATTGTCATCTAGACAATATCCACACTCAATGGAGTCCTCATTACATTTATTGTCACACTATTTAACAGAATAGTAAGGACTACTAATGCTATCATCTGGACCGTCACTCCGTTCCCCGACTAGTCCTAGCTACGTTCTCATTTCGTGAAGAGGACAGTGAAAGAAAGGGTGAGCTCAACTAGCCCAGAAAGAAATATTATGACTAAGATAATGCAGAATAAATTATCATTAGTCTTCAACAATGTTAAACTAATAAAATACAATAGACATCAAGTTTAACTGCAGCGGAATGAGTAATCCATTAAAAGAGTAAAGTAGAGCATGATATCTACTATCTTCTATGATTTAAAATGTTTTCATCAATTTTTATTGTTGAGACTCTGCTTAATAAATAAGCCACATCACCGAGTCATCCCTGCACTACGGGCCAAGGATATTCATTAAATCATCAATGGTCATGACTATACCGAATAATCCATGGTCATAATCATACCAAAAATTGTCCATTAATGCACTACAGGCTACTGAGGACTTTTACCACATCATTTATAACATTACAGATCATGATTATACCGAATAATCCCTGGTCATAATCATACCAAGTCCATCTATGCACGTAAGCCAAAGATGACTTTCATCACAATATAAGCATGAGGATGATGATAATGACATAATAATTCAATAAAACAAGTTCAAGAATAAATTTTAAAGATTTATAAGTTAATTTATCTTGAAATCAATTACATCAAAATTGTGAACATGATACTGCTTTGTGGAGTAAAATTCAAGAATGCTCAGATGAATATTTCTATGAAAAGATAACGGATGAAGCGCAAATATCCAGGATATTCTACTAATTTCATGGAGTATAGAAGCCAAAACTTTAACCAAATAAGTATCATAGAATATATGACACTGCAAATGGATTTTCACCCGCCATGCGGTAATCCACGTAGATAGATCATTTCCACAATTTAATAAGGAATGAATATGAAGGATCATTCACCATGCATGTGATAATCCACATAGATAGGATATTCCAACAAAATAATAAGGAATGGAATAACAAAAGAATTCACTATGCATGCGATAGACCACACAGACAGGTTATTCCAACAGAATAATAAAGAATAGAATCAGGTCTAGCGTAATCCGCATAGATAGGATATTCTAATAGAATAATAAAGAATGGAATAACAAAGAATTCACCATACATGTGATTGACCGCACAGACAGGTTATTCCAACAGAATAATAAAAATGGAACCAGGTCTAGCGTAATCCACACAGATAGGATATTCCAACCGAATAATAAAAGAATTGTACCACGTATGCGGTACTTCGCATAGAAAGATTATTATTATTCCAACATAATTATAACCCTCTCTCTCTATACCATGAAATTTCTAAGTAAATTAGTTCCCAAACCAAGTCCCACTATCACTCATAACAGATCAGAAACCCAGATTCAAAATTTATCAAAGAAAGGTATAAAACCCTAATCTAGAATCTGATCTTGGTTGCCATGTTAGATGTTAGATTTTTGTGTTAAAACATGTTATATGTAGTATATATAGTTGATCTGGGTTGGTAGAAAGTGGATCTATAACATCTAGATGCTCGAAATGAAAGATTTTCAAAATCTGGAAAATTGGGAAATATGGTCTGACAACCAAATGTCAAGTCCCATAGATCTCAGTCTATTTATGTTTTTTGTTGTTTTAAGGTTTGAACATGTAGTATGCTATGAGATCTTTGATCTATAACTTGAATCAGGGTTAGATCTTGCATAGATTGAAAGTTATTGATGGTCAAAGTCGGTTGACGGGCCATGACCAAGCCTTTTTGAGTTCATGTCCACAAATCTTTTTTATGCTTTTGATTTTGTTCTTGTTCTTCTATCCATTTTGTAGTATGTTAGATGTTTTATAGATTAAAGCTTTTAGATTGCCTAAACATCAAAAGGGTTGAAGTCAGTGGCTGGTCAAAGCAGGCCAGATGATCACGGACTGAGTTTTCTAGGTAACCCAGAAAACTCAAGAATGCGATTTTTGACAAGGTTTGATCAGCATATATCTTATGATTGTGTTGTTGTTTTAATGGTTTTGTGTATTGGATCTCTTCACTTACATGTTGGCTACACACTGAAATCATTAAATCACTAAACTATCACCAGAATCACAAGTTGTGGAAGCCCAAAGTAGGGCAGTTGAACTGTTCTTCATTTTTGGGTAACCCAGAAAATGAAGAACAGCTCTGATAGCTACTTTACAGGCTTAGATCTCGTTGGTGTTATGCTGTTTGGCCATGTTTGTTATTGGATCATGTAGTCTTACACTAGTACTATAAGATCAATATCATAACTTGCCCAAAAACTGCATGAACTGTGTGACGCCCCCAAATCTGGGTATCTTCCAACCTGACAGATGGTGCTACACGGTACTCATAAATGTACATTCATTCTATTGAAACGACATCAAAATGTGTGTATCAACGACATTCTTATTACATTAATAATATTACATCCCGTTCCCAAGTTCTAAAACCATTACATTCTTTGTTTATCATTCTATAAAATATACAACTTACTAGTTTATTACAAGGTAAACTAATCGTTCAACTTCGTCTTACCTCTATCCTTGTCAGATCCCTCGGTTCATTCGGTCCTAGCTGCATTCATATGGTTCAAGCAAGAGTGAGCATAACAAGCTCAGCAAGTACAATAATTTCTTTTAAACAACATGCTTGAAATATAGGAATCGTATATCTTCAATAATTGAATAATAGTTATGAAGTACTATCAATAATTCAAAATAGCATTTCTTTTTCTTTAAAATGTTTTACAATATCACTATTTAGTAAAACATCAATTTTGGCTCAAGACCATGAGAATTTCATAATTTCTTTGAAAAGGAAAACCCGGCACTAAGTCCGTAAGTCCAGCATATCTTACGAGCACTTCTGGGTGATCAGCCCATAGTACTCTATGTTGATCAACACTACATCCTGTTAAATGTGTGTACGTTTAAGTTTTGGCAACCTCGCGTGTCCATCGAATAATCGATGAAAAATACATTTGTTTATTCATACTCAGGCTTACCTTGGATCTGTACTAAACAATTAGCGTCGGATAGCGTTAGAAATTCTATATTTGAAAGACTTATAAATAAATCAATCAACTCTTCAAGATTAGTCTAGCCGAGATAAAACTGGCATCGACCCTTTAGTAAAACACTTCATGCATCTCATAAAATGAATCACAGAAAACTTAGCTAACACGAAGGTTAGACAAGCGTTTAAGAAAAACTTGCCTTCAGCGTCTGCT
This sequence comes from Panax quinquefolius, assembly GCA_020205615.1. Taxonomy (NCBI): domain Eukaryota; kingdom Viridiplantae; phylum Streptophyta; class Magnoliopsida; order Apiales; family Araliaceae; genus Panax; species Panax quinquefolius. The sequence continues at coordinate 583,353 of JAINUW010000421.1, forward strand.
ATAGTAAAAAAACTTTTCCTTTCAGTCTTTTCGGTCTCTACAATACATAACAACATAACATACCACATTAGGTCATGAATGAACATACATGGTTCCTAATGAATCTTACCCTTCTTCTCAATCTAATCATATATTAGATTTGTTACTATTGGTTCCGGCTTTTCATTATATTTTACATTATTCTTACCAACTTCTTTCTCTTCTATGTCTTACGTCGATTTACTTCATTAATAGAACTCGTATCGAGTTAATCATCCTTCCTCACGGCTTACTAACATTCCTACGTTATTCAAAACTCGATCGTCATATGTTAAGTACACTTTATTATATTCCATTTACGTTTACGTAATATTTAACAACATTTAGTTATAACTCTCAACGTTATAGTCATTATTATTATTGAATACAGTTCACGTCCCTTATACTTTATGTTCATCGTTTAACTACTCATTAAACAACATTAAATTCCTAAAGTCATCATTATAATAGTGATTTAGGAAAGGTCTTATCATGTTCATTAAGTAATTACATAACCTATACTAGTATAGCAAACCATTGGATTCATAATTAACTTGGTCAACAAATTTCTACAGCCGGCTTAGCACATTATGTTATTCTCATTACGTTCATCTTCAATTGATTATTAACCTTTAATCATCATACATTAAGTGTCTAACAATGCTTTAACAATGTTATATTTACACCTTAGTTCTTTACTAATGAGTTATCTTTCATTATATACTTGTAAACATTCTTATCTCTGTCAAAACTTCTAGGATCAGCCATGCATATTTCACACTTCTCTTCTCATCTCGCACCATGGCGCAAGTTAGCAGTAGGCCCTAACACTGTTATGGCGCTGCTGCGCCACCCATTTGGCCTTGGGTTGGCACCACGACGCCAACTCTGTGCCTCAACTAGGTTGCAAAATTTGAAAATTTTACGAAACTCCCGGACTCATAACTTCTTCGTTATAAGTCCGAACTGGCTCGTTCAAAAGCCTACGGTTCATAAATTACATATTCTACACGTTCATGCAAGAATTTTTATCTATTTGACTTTGTTTGCTAAAAATTCACCTATTAGTTCATTTTTAACGAAAACGATAAACGTTCGTGAACGTTCAATGCTCGTTTCTTCGTTCTAAGTTGGAATCCGATCATTTTTGGGTCTGCAACTCTATAATGCCAAATATGACTTGTCTCCATTGAAAACCAATGTTTCCGAGCTCATTATCAAAATTTGACTTCCATTCCGAGAATTTCACGAATTCGATGATTATCGTCCAAACTCGTAAATTTCGCCTTAACTTCATTTCTTATGATTTGCTCATCGTTTTAAATGGATTCAGTCCATCATATTAACATCTTGACATACATACTTCATTAACTTATTGACATGATAAGTTATTACTTGTTCTTCATTAGTCTATAACTTGTAAAAGTATGAACTACTTATGAATTCACTTTGCATGACTTATCATAGCTTAAATCTTTTAACCATCATCCTTACTTCTTATTATCATACAACCTTATTATTTCAACATAAAAACAAGTTCCTACAAGTTCTTCCTTGTTTCATAACTTATATGATTACGAATAGCTTATTCATGACTTATACGGCTTATTAAGACTTAAGCTCTTTGATTACTCATTCCTATCATTCCTCAGCATACATGTTCTACCACTACCCATCTCCCTACCAATGGAAGAGAAAGAGATTCATTGTTTAAGTTCTTACCCTTGAATATCACTTGACTAAGCTTTAATCTCCTTCTTTCTTCTTGAAAATCTCATAATGGAAGTTTGACTTATAAGTGCTTATTCTCCCTCACCAATTAGTTGGGAGAAATTTTAATCAAGCCATCAAATGAATTGAGAGCTCTCTATTTATAGACAACCCAAAGTTAGGGCATTATGGTCAATTAGGCATTGCACCTCCTCAATTAACCTCCTTAATCCCACCTCCTTACTATTCATTACTTAACAACCAAGTCTACTTGCTAGCCACTTTTAATACTTGGTCATCACAACACTTGCTCACTACTTAAAATGTTTTCCCATGAAGTCTACCCACATCTCACTTGGTTTGCTCCATGGATCATGGCCAATTCATTGGGTTTGCTTAATTAATCTAGCTAATTTCTTGTTGGGTTCATACTACAATTGTTTGGACTCATGACATATCAAAAACTTGGGCTTTAGTATCACTTACTAATTGGTCTTCTACCATTAAGCTAATAATCCTACAAGTCCATTACATTAAATTTAGAATCTTAACATATATACACCACGTATAATTCTCGTATGTTAACTCGTATACTAATTCGTAATATACGTTATTCCATTCTTCATACATACTCGTATAATACCTCGTATTATACTCGTATAATACCTCGTATTATACTCGTATTCATTACCTCATATAATACCTACGTATTATACAATCATAACTTTAATTTATTATACGCATTTAAATTCCTTCTCGGAACTCACTTTCCCTAACCGTTAGGTTTTAAGTCCGCAGGCGAAAAACTGCATTTTCCATAACTGAAATATTATTGGATATTCTATCTCACCTCGATATTCTATCATTATGTATTTCTTGGAAGTTCAAAATAATAATTCAAAGCGTAAATGCGTGAATAGTGTTTTTCAAAAAATTTCTCGGAAAGCTTTTGTTTTCGTCTTGGAAATTCAAACACTTTAATTCTACCACCTAGCCAAAATACTATGACATTCCGATATGTCTAGGTCATAGAACGATCTTCAATTAGCTTACTCCCATAAATAATTAATTAAATTCATTTAATCCACATAATCAAAATAACAATTTAATTATCAAAAATCCAAATTTTCTGGGACGTTACACTCTTCCCCCCTTATAAGAATTCTGTCCCCAGAATCACGCTAATAATACATACACCATTTGAGGAAACATTTTCCTTTATTTTAATCTCAAGTTCCCACAATGCTTCTTTGACATTGAGGTTGTTTCATTTCACCTTCAACGAATGTATTATCTTATTTTTCACGACTTGTCACTTCCTATCAATAATTTGAGTTGGAAGTTTAAATACTTATTAACACATTACGTTATTAAGCTTTCATTAGCTTTTAACTTAGAATTATTTGGAACTCAAATTCTTCCTTCAAAACAAGATTATACTTGATCTTCTCTTCATCATGCATCCTCTTCTTCATTCGCGTACATTCCTCATTACCTAGTGGTATTTAATTAACTCATTCCAATATCGTGGATTGAGTCTACGTTATGAATAACATCTCTACCACTTCATTCCACAATTTAACCTCTAACTCCATTTTCGCCATTTCCATTATTAACTCATTCCGAGTTGTTAACATTGATAACTTTTCCCTACCCTTCCTACTTAACGCGTCAGCTTCTATGTTAACTTTCCCGGATTTATAAAACATATCAACGCCGAAATCTCTTATCCATTCTAATTACCTTCTCTACCTCATATTTAACTCCTTTTGTGTGAAGATATATTTCAGACTCCTAGAGTCCTTTGTATTTCTCACATTTCTCACCGTATAAATACTATCTTCAAATTTTTAATTCAAAAACTGTAGCTGCCACTTATAGATCATAAGTAGGATAGACCTTCTCATAATCCATTAACTGGTGTGATGCATACCTAATAACTTTGCCATGCTACATAAGCACGTAATCTCGTCATATATGCGAAACATCAATATACACTACAAAATTCCCCATATCATCTGATAAAGACAATGCAGGTACCTCACTTAACTTCCCTTTTTAGTTCTTGAAAACTATTTTTCTCACTTCCCATTTCGACAATACCATCCTGCGATGCTAATGGTACTTTTAATCATAACACCTTATAAGGGTACCTATCAATTTACCCCTGAATTGCTCAGCGCCTCTTATGAAAAATCTAGCTTCTGTACATTAGTCCACCCAATTGACATAACCAGAAACTTGTCATAACTATAACGAGTTCTGAATGTCATCTTAGGTACCTCCTCCTTATTCCTTACTTTCAACCGACTGTACCCCGTACGCAAATCTATCTTAGAAAAATTATTTTCCCTCTTCAACTGATCAAATAGATCATCGATCCTAGGCCATGGGTATTTATTCTTAATTGCTAACTTACTCCTATTACGATAGTGGATACGCAACCATAACGACCTATTCCTTAACATCCTCCTAACTTGTGTCACCATTAGACAACAAGAGCATCGCGGTATTTGATTACCGTAAAATACTAACTTGGGTTACTTTAGAAAACCGAAGATTCATACTTTTATTCTAATAATTTATTAAAGCTCTATGGTTAATCAACTCATTCATACCGAGAATTACTTCAAATTCTCTCAACTTTATCAGTACTTAACTACCGATACTTGCTTACATTCCTTATTCATGAAACTTTTCAATGAATATAATTAACGAAAGTTATTTCCCGATTCTCTACCTTAACATATAAAGGTACTTATAATCCCTTTCCGATAGACTCCTAGATGAGTCTTCCCGCATGTCTTATACACTTCGATCTTACGCTTAGAATCCCCTTGTCCCACACTAGTATTCTCAGAGTTAAAATTCTCTCCTTTTGGCATATTGCCACTAGCACTCTCTACCTTGGTTCCTCCCTCTCCCTTGCTCTTATTCTTTCTCTCTTTGTGGTATTGAGTCAATGCCTCACTACCACCCTCGGCTATAATCATCTTCTCCAGAATGGTCCCAAAGAAAACACTTTAAAACACAGAAATCCTACTATAGAGCCAGGGTTTCAGGCCTTCCTCAAACATACGAGCCTTCCTCTTCTCAGTGTCCACTGAATGTGGAGCAAACCTTGCCAATTCATTGAATCTGGCCGTGTACTGGGGAACCGTCATGTCCCTTTGCTTAAGTTCTAATAAATTAATCTCCTTCCTCCCCTACATACTTGTAGGGAAATAATTCTCGAAGAAAACCTTCTTGAACTGTTCCCACGTTACCCCATCTGTTCTAGCCCCACCCTGGTGAGCCTCCTACCAAAAGTTGGCTTCCCCTTTCATCATGTAAGTCGTAAGAAAAGTCTTTTGTGCCTCACCTACGTTTGTAATAACAAACGCCTTCTCTATTTCCTTTACCCATGTTTGGGCTTCTAATGGGTCCGTTGTTCCTTTAAACTCCGGTGGACCTACACTTTTAAATTCTTTAAAGGTAGTCATTCTGGCTAACCTAGGTTCCGCATGTACTCTACCCCCGGTTTAGTTAAATGCAGCCATTAATAAATTAACGAACGCTTACGTAGTGTTAATTTAACCCACCCCCCTGATTATCATTACTTGATTCCGCTTCCAGATTACGTTGTCTTCTCCTTGACGGCATTTTCTGATTAAATAGAATTTCATTATTATCTATTTACTTATTTCGTTATTATTCGCCATATAACAACTCATACCATAACAAAGCTTATTAAATGAAAACTTCATTATATTCATATACTTCTTCATAGTTTGAAACTATTTACACTCTGCTCCCATAGCCAGAAGTTATTACATTTCTATCCCGCAATTGAACTTCTTAAAAGTTGGGATTTACAAAAAGACTACCCTTTTATACAAAAGAGGGTTTTACGTCACTACACACATATTTATAACTCTAGATTTCTAATAATGCATAACAGTGTCCTCATGTTTCTCATTCGCAATCTTTTCTATAGTATCCCGACTAATAGTATGTCGAGTTTGCCTTAACTCCATGGGATGATAAGCAACTTTCAGTTTGAAATCCATATGAGCACTCTTATGGATGTAAGACATCCGTGCTATCTTCCGGTCTCTCTTAATCAGCTTCTTACGAAGCTTATCGGCCTGTTCCTTATAGTCCCTAGACTGCTCTATCATAAGCACATGTCTATCATGCACTGACTTAAAATCTGCTTCTGCAGAAACCTTAGCTTCATGGAGATAATTAATCTATTCACTCTGATTCTGCACAACTGTTCTCAGTTGCACATTTCTGTCAAGCACTACCAGATACAATGCTCTCATTGCATCTGGAGGTATTGACTCTAGTGTAGGTACCACCGTATTAACTGATGTTACCTCAATTTTCTCCTCCTCATAGACCATCATATTAAGATATGACGCTATATCCATATCTCCCTCGGAGTAGTCCTCCTCAGAAAAGTATTCCACTATCTCCGACTCCTCTAGAATCACTAATGGTACCTTCGCCACCGGTATAGGTACAGGCTCTACTCCGTTCACAACTTCTTCGCTCACCACGTGTATATCTCTATACATCAAGCTATCGATCGACATCCTTCAATAACACATAATATGTTGATTAGTACATAACACACCATAGTATAAGCACAAATCTCATTTAATTTATTTAAGATTACTTTCCATCTTTTAAATCTTTCGGTACTGAGTTTCCTCAATACCTTTTTAAGTCATTCGACTGAAGTAAATCTTGATTTTACTTCCTTCGGACTTTTCTTCCTTAACGAGGTTATTAGCCTAAGGTTCTTCCCCCCTTTAAGTTTTATAACCTAATGCTTTGATACCAACCTGTGAAGCCCCCAAATCCAGGTATCTTCCAACCCGACAGATGGTGCTACACGGTACTCATAATTGTACATTCATTCTATTGAAACGACATCAAAATGTGTGTATCAACGACATTCTTATTACATTAATAATATTACATCCCGTTCCCAGGTTCTAAAACCATTACATTCTTTGTTCATCATTCTATAAAATATACAACTTACTAGTTTATTACAAGGTAAACTAATCGTTCAGCTTCGTCTTACCTCTATCCTTGTCAGATCCCTCGATTCGTTCGGTCCTAGCTGCATTCATACGGTTCAAGCAAGAGTGAGCATAATAAGCTCAACAAGTACAACAATTTCTTTTAAACAACATGCTTGAAACATAGGAATCGTATATCTTCGATAACTTTATAATAGTTATGAAGTACTATCAATAATTCAAAATAGCATTTCTTTTCCTTGAAAATGTTTTACAATAACACTATTCAGTAAAACATCAATTCTGGCTCAAGACCATGAGCATTTCATAATTTCTTTGAAAATGACAACCCGGCACTAAGTCCGTATATCTGGCATATCTTACGAGCACTTCTAGGTGATCAGCCCATAGTACTCTATGTTGATCAACACTACATCCTGTTAAACATATGTACGTTTAAATTTTGGCAACCTCGCATGCCCATTGAATAATCGATGAAAAATACATTTGTTTTTTCATACTCAGGCTTACCTTGAATCCGTACCAAACAATTGGCGTAGGATAGCGTTAGAAATTTTATATTTGAAAAACTTATAAATAAATCAATCAACTCTTCAAGATTAGTCTAACTGAGATAAAACTGGCATCGACCCTTTAGTAAAACACTTCATGCATCTCATAACATGAATCACAGAAAACTTGGCTAACATGGAGGTTAGACAAGCATTTAAGAAAAACTTGCCTTCAATGTCTACTACATTAAAAATAACTTTTCCTTTCAGTCTATTCGGTCTCTACAATACATAACCACATAACATACCACATTAGGTCATGAATGAACATACATGGTTCCTAATGAATCTTACCCTTCTTCTCAATCTAATCATATATTGGATTTGTTACTATTATTTTCGGCTTGACATTATATTTTACATTATTCTTAACAACTTATTTCTCTTCTATGTCTTACGTGGATTTACTTCATTAATTGAATTCGTTTCGAGTTAATCATCCTTCCTCACGGCTTACTAACATTCCTACGTTATTCAAAACTCGATCGTCATTTGTTAAGTACACTTTATTACATTCCGTTTACGTTTACGTAATATTTAACAACATTTAGTTATAACTCTCAACGTTATAGTCATTATCATTATTGAATATATTCACGTCCCTTATACTTTACGTTCGTCATTTAACTACTCATTAAACAACATTAAATTCCTAAAGTCATCACTATAACAGTGATTTAGGAAAGGTCTTGTAACGCCCGAGAAAATCGGATTTTTATGGCAATTAAATTTTTATTTGATTATGTGAATTAAATGAATTTAATTGATTGTTATGTGAGTAAGCTATGTAAAGGTCGTTCTATGACCTAGAATGTGCTAATGTGGTTAGTAATCTGGCTATGTGCTAGAATTAATTGTTTGGAATTTTCAAGATGAAAATAAATATTTTCCGAGAAATTTCCATAAAAACACTATTCATCCGTTTCTGTTCAGGGAATTATTTTGAAATTCTGAGAAACGTGTAATGATAGAATATCGAGATGAAATGAAATATCTGATAATATTTCATTTATGGCCAACACAGTTTTCGCCTGCGGACTTAAAACCTAAGGGTTAAGTATATTGATTTCCGAGAAGGAAATGAAACGCGTAGAGGGATTTGCGTTATAATTAAAGTGAGTGTTATTCAATTATGGTACTAATTAGTACCTATGTATATACGATGAGTAAATATAACGTATAATACGATTATTGTACGAGTAGTATACGGAGAGAATACGTGAATTGTATGTATAAAATACGATTCGTATTATAAAATTAAGTTAAGTCTTATGTTAATTCATTTGAGTTGGATTATTAATTAGTCCAATTATTTGAATGATCAAGCCCAAGTGATTAGTGGGTTAAGCCCAAGTCAAGGCCCAATGTTAATTTAGTTAAGCCCAATTCATGAAAACTGAGCCGTGGATCGAACCGGTGGGTCGCCGAATGGGTAAAACCCATGGGGCAACCCATGGGATAACCCATGGCAAGGGTGGGCCGACCACCTTGGTGTGCAAGCCAAGAATAAGGCTTGGTCACCAAGCATTTTACTTGGTGACCAATAGTGAATAGTAAGGAGGTTTGGGTGTAATGCCTATTATGCCCTCCATTCTATTTTCTATAAATAGGAAGCTAGGTTTAGCCATTTGAGAGTTTTTCAATTTCCTAACTTAGATTATTTGAGAGAGAAAGAGAGCTAGACTACACAAATCATATATTTTGTAAGCTTTGACTTAGAGTTTCAAGAGATTTCATAAGAGTTCTTGAGGTAATAATCCTTATCTTTCATTTCCATCTCTTTTGATTTTCTTTTATCTCGGAGGATCATAAAATGGGTGGTATATGTCTTGTATAGTGGATTAAAGATGACTTACCATAGATTCAATCTCTATAAGTCATGAGATCATAAGAATCATAGGGTTCGTTATAGTTTCAAACCATGAAAATATTGTTTTGTTGAGATCGATTGTTTATAAACGATTGAACTCCATCAATACGTTAATATATGCATCTTGTTTGGTTAGGATGTAGATATGAAATCCATGGAGTATTCCATGAGATTTGGCTTAGAGAACATTAGTAACGAAGTTATGGCGAATTTCACGAAAATAGACGTTAAACGTCGAAAATGTTGGAATTCCGGATGGGAGGTCGAAAGTTGCCGTGAGACTTGAAAACGTTGTTTTTCAATGTCAACACGTGAGATAGGTTAATTAAGAGTTGTGGGTTGGAGAATCATCAGATTCTGACTTAAAACGAAGAAAACGAGCATTGAACGCTCATTAACGTTTACGAACGTTTAAAAATTGAACTCAATAGTGAATTCTGAGTTATTGGATTCAAAAGTGTTGAATTCTTATATGAACGCATATAGTATGTCATTTATGACGTACAAGCTTTTGAACGGACCAAATCGGGCTTATAACGAAGAAGTTACGGCCCCAAGAATTTCGCAAAATTTTTAAACTTTGGAAATTTTCTGGTACTAAGGTCTGGCGCCGCGGCGCCAGATGTAGTGTTAAATGCCACGTCGCAATGTCGGCATAATGTATTTGGCTAGTGCTAAATGGTGCTGAAGCGCCACTATTTGTGTAAAGTCCCGCGCCGCAGCGCCGAGACCGGAAGTTAGTCACTACTAAATGGTACCGCAGCGCCAACACAGTGTATTTGGCCACTGCTAAATGGCGTCGCAGTGCCACTATTTGAGTAGAGTCTCATTTGTAGAGCGCCTAGGCCAAAGTTAGTCATCGTTAAATGGCGCCCGCGATGCGGTGCCTAGTATTATAGAGGTCGGGCATACATGCATGAGTGTAAGGATTTGGATATGGACTTAGGTTTTGAACTTCAATTGTTCAGGTACCTAAAGGGGTAATGTTTGTACACTTCATATGTGTATTAAAGATATTCCTATACTACCTATACTAAGGTATATGGTATTGAACTTAGGAGTTAAATACATGTTAATAGGTTATGAATGATGAACAAATTTGGTACTTTATCAACGATGCTCGAGTCCAGTTAATAACATTAGTTGAGTAAAGAGCTGGGACGAAGGGTAATGAGTCGAGTTAACTTTAATATTAATATTAAGTTAACGAAGACATAGAAGAGAAAGAAGTTGGTAAAACAATGTGAACATTTGTTTGTTAGCTAATTATAGTGTGCTATGTTAATATATCAAGTAGATTCTGTAAAGGCCGTGGTCAGTCGATTAAGTTATTTGAAGACGCTGAAAGGCAAGTTTTCTTAACGCTTGTCTAACTTCCAAGTTAGTCAAGTTTTATGTGATTCGTTGAACTGAATTGCACGATTGGTTTTAAAGAAAGGGTCGATGCCAGATTTTAACTCAGCTAGACTATTCGTAAGATATAGATTGATTATGATTCATATCTTTCTATATAGAAATGTTAACGCTATCCTATGCCAAGTAATTGGTACGGACGTGAAGGTAAGGTTTGTCTATGAACAAACAATAGTATTTTTCATCGATTATTCGATGGGCACGCGAGTTTGCCAAAAATATTAAACGTAAATACATTTAATGAATGAGGGTTAATCAACATAGAGTACAATAGGCTGATCACCTAGAAGTGCTCATAAGTAATGCGGATGTAACAGCCTTAGTGTTGTGAAATCCTTTTCAAGTATGAAAACTGAAAGTTACTGTTCATGGTCTATCGACCGGTTTAGAATTCCTAATCTATTCTATTCGTTGGGAATTGATGTTATGAACTGTTAAAGTATTATAGTTTCATGATACTTCATAACTATTGTTCAATTATGTAGGAATTGTTATATAATTCACAAATGTGGTATTACTGTTATCCTTTATTAAACTTGTTGAGCTGTCATGCTCACTTCTTGCGTGAATTATATAACAGCAGTTAAGGATGAATGTCCTGAGAATGCTAAAGAGATATAAGGGAAATGCTAAGATGGATGCTTAGCCATTGTGTAATAGATTAGTAAGTTTTTATGTATTATACATTATGAACAACGAATGATGTAACTGGTTTATGAACCTGGGAAGGATTATACTTTAATTGTAATAAGAAAATAGTAATTACATTCATTTTGTTATATTTCAATGGAATGATTGTATGGATATTAGTACAGTGGAGCACCATATGTCGGGTTGGAAGATACCCAAATTTGGGGGCGTTAAAGGTTGGTATCAGAGCCTTAGGTTATAAAACTTAAGGGGGAAAGAACCTTAGGCTAATAAACTCGTCAGGAAGGTAAAGTCTGAAGAAAGGAATTCGCGTTGAATGAGTTAATAAGGTATCGAGATAACTCAGTATCAAAATAATTAAAAGATGAAAATTAATCTTAAATAAACTAAATGTGATTTGTGCTTATACTATTGTGTATTATTTACTAATCAACTTGTTATGTGCTATTGTAGATGTCGATCGATAGCATGATGTATAGAGACATTCATGTTGTGAGAGAAGAGTTAGTGAACCAAGTTGAAATTGTACAAATGCCAGTGGCGGAGGTACCGTTAGTTGTACTAGAAGACTCAGACATTGAGGAATATATCTCTGAGGAGCAATACTCCGAGGAGACGATGGGTTTAGCATCATACCTTAATGAGATGTTGGACATGGAGTTTTAAATGGAGGTGACATCGGTTAATATGGTGATACCTACTCAGGAGCCAACACCTTCAGATGCAATGAGATCATTGTATCTGTCCGTGTTGGATAGGAATGTGCATCTGCGCACTATGATAGAAACTCAGAATGAGGAGATAACCGCCCTATATGAGGCGAAGGAATCTGCAAAAGTAGATTTTGAGTCAGAGCACGACGAGAAAGTGCTTATGATAGATAAGGCACGGGACTATAAGGATGAGGTCCTAGAGCTTCAAAAGAAACTGGTTGAAAAAGACCAGAAGATAGCTAGGATGTCATACATCCACGAGTGCGCTCATGAGGATTTCAAGCTAAAAATTACTTGTTATTCCATTGAGTCCGGGCAGACTTAGCATACCATAAGTCAAGATATAGTGTCGATTCTGGCAAATCAGAAAGATGAGAATGTCGTAAAGCCCTCTTTTGTATGTAGTAGTGACGTAAAGCCCTCAAGATACAGTGTTAGTAGATCATTAGATCTTTTTGTATGTAGTAGTGACGCAAATCCCTCTTTTGTATAATTAAGGGTAGTCTTTTTGTAAATCCCAATTTTTGTAGAAGGAAATCGCGGGATAGTATGTAATAGCTTTTGGGTAAGGGAACATGATGTAAATAGTTTTGACTATGAAAGCATATCAATATAATAAAGTTTTTATTTAATGTGCCTTGTTGTGATATGAGTGGTTGTTGTTGTTTGAGAATGATAACCAAGTAGTTAAATAGATAATAACAAAACTTTATTTATTTAATCAGAATTATGTCGCCAAGAAGGAGACAATGTAACCAAGAGGCCGAGTCTCATAATGAGAATTCGGGGGGTCCTAATAACCATATGCAAGAGTTCGTTAATTTATTAACGGCTGCATTTAACCAAATTGGGGGTAGGATTCCTGTAGCTCCTGGGGTAGTAAGAACAACTACCTTTAAGGAATTTAAGAGTGTGGGTCCTCCTGAGTTCCGAGGAACGATGGACCCTTTAGAGGCCCAAACATGGGTGAAAGAGATTGAAAAGGAATTTGTGATAACAAAAGTAGGTGAGGCGCAGAAGAATTCTTTTGTGACTTACATGATGAAGGGAGAAGCCAACTACTGGTGGGAGGCTTACCAGGGTGGGACTAGGACAGAAGCTATTACGTGGGAACAGTTTAAGAAGGTCTTCTTTGAGAACTATTTCCCTACTAGCATGCAGGGTAGGATGGAGATTAAGTTCCTAGAACTTAAGCAAGGGGATATGGCAGTTCCCCAGTATGCCGCCAAGTTCAATGAATTGGCGAGGTTTACTCCCCCAGGTGGATACAGAGGAGAAGAAGGCGCGCAAGTTTGAGCAGGGCTTGAAACCCTGGCTCTATAGTAGAATATTGGTTTTTCAAAGTGCTTCCTACGGGACCATTTTGGAAAAGGAAAATATAGCTGAAGGTGGTGGTGAGGCATTGTCTCAGTACCACAAAGAGCGGAAGAACAAGATTAAGTTAGAGGGAGTGAGTAAGGCTGAAGTTGCCAATGGAAGTGACAACTTGCCAAAGAGGAAGAGTTTTAACCCTGGGAATATTGGGGAAAAGCAGGGAGAGCCCAAGCAGAGAACAGAAGCATGTAAGACATTCGGAAAGACTCATATGGGAATCTATTTAAAGGGGAAAGCAGTTTGCTACAACTGTGGGCAGGAGGGGCATTTGTAACCCAACTGTCCTAACTTTAAGAAGAATCAGGGGTGTTTTGTCTGTGGGTCATTGGACCACATGGCAAGAATTGCTCGAAAAAACTTGACATCCGTAATAAAAAAGGGTTTAAAGGCTTGAAATAATGTTTGGTTACAATGGTAGTGGTAAATTAGCCATTACTATGAAAACTAACAACTTATTTAAAGTAATCAATTTTGGCATGGGTAGTTAACCTTAAAATCACATCAAAAGTAAATATCTCGTTAATATGTAATGATAGTAAACTGAATCAAGCAAGATTTCTAAACAACGATAATGAAAGCATCTAACGAGATGTAATGTCAAAGTAATTTCTCATTAAGTTCAAATCAAGCAATAGAGATAAAAATGGGTAGAATGATCTAGTAAGGTATATTTAATTAACTAATCCGTGCTACTTTATTCTTTTATAGACAAACACTCTTGAATTGCTCCGGGACGTTTTTTGAGTCACCATTCCCAATGGATTAGGTTTAATGTCCTTCTTTTTCCACAATTATAGTTACCAATACATTTAGGCGTTATGGTATAAATGAAGAGATAATCCCCATTGAACATATTCATAAGGACTTGTTGGGTAGAAATTCCTCTTTTTAAAATTTCCTCCCGGAATAAGTTATCTATTTTCAGAATTTACCCAGAGGGTTACCGATAAGGTTAAAAGAATTTGATGTAATTCTTGGTATAGATTGGTTGGTTAACCATAAGGCTCATAATAGATTGCCATGAGAAAAGTAGTAAACCTTCTCGACTTTCTAAGAAAAGCAAGGTAGTGTTCTCATTCTCCACCAAATGAGGTAACTGGAAATCAAAGGATCGCGCCTTGTTGTCTTGATGACTAATAAACCCACTTCCTTCATAGGAAAATATTGAGAAAATTAGTGCGTAGATTATCATGACATGTTGTGGATACCAAAAGAGTACGGAACATCGTATTGGACCAGATACACTATAAAGGTGGCGAATGGAAGAGTTCGCATCCCAAGGATGTATTTCGGAGGAATTTGTTTGAGGGTATTCCACCATGATCGGATCGGGGAGGTTTAAATTTTGTAATTGATCGAATCACAGGAAGCGTTATCATTTCCTCCGATTTTGAACAGAGGCACCATGTCGATGGTGCGGTTGAACTGAAAAAGCTTCTAAACATAATGGTTCATCATTCGCAGTGGAACTATTAGATAGAAATTACATTCAATTGAGTGTGTCTCCTCGTAGGGAGCATCTCCACGGTGTTATATTGTCGACAGAAGAAGGAGGGTTCGTTAAGACTTTATATCACATACTATCGAGATATTACTAACAAATAAGTTAACGATTAAGAATAAAGTTCAATTTGATCTCCGAGGATCCCAATTGTGACGCCCCAAAATAGGTCCATTCCATCCAACCCATTACGAGTCGCCAAATACATGGTACGTAAATAACTATAACTTTATTAATATATTTATCGTGCAAAATATGACAACATATATATTTGTGAGTTTAAATACAATTATTGTCTTCTAGACAATATACATACCCAAATAAATCCTCATCATAATTATTTATACATTATTTTACAAAAATGGTGAGGACTACTAAACAAATCTAACTATAACCATCATTCCATACCAGGCTGCATACTCATTACATTCTCGCCTCCCGAGAAGAAAAATGGAACAAAAAGGAAAAGGGTGAGCTCAACTAGTTCAAGAAAGAATATTAAGACTAAGATAATATACAACAAATTATCGTTAGTCTCAAACAGGGAAAAATCTAATAGAATACAATAGACAACTAGTTTTAAATCAACAAGCTGCAGTGAAACAACAATTCATTAGAAGAGTTAAGTAGAGAATGCAAACTACTATCTTCTATATATGAATTTAAAAGTTCATCGTCGATATTTTACCCCTGTAACATCAATCAATATATATCTGGAATCAAATATTCATCTTTGCACAACAAGCTAAAGATATTCATCAGTTGGTCATGTTCATCGAAACACCTGTTCATCTTTGTACTACGGGCCAAAGATATTAATCAGTAGGTCATGTTCATCTCAACACCTGTACATCTTTGCACTATGGGCCAAAGATATTCATCAAGAAATCATTCATCTTTGCACTATAGGCCAAAGATATTCAGTAATATCATCATTTAGGACTGAGGATGATGAAAAATATTTTAAAAGAAATGAATCCAGTGAAACAAAAGAACAAATATTAAGGATTAAGTAATTTAAACAATCCAAGTTCAAAAATACTTCATAAGTAATCAGAGTGGAGTAAAATTCAAGAATGATCAAAACATGGATACAATCAAAGCTAGTATCCATAATAGATATTTTGGACAAAAAGAAGAAATTTCATTTTTTGGTGAATAGTGCCAGTATTAAGTGAATAGTGTCAGTATCGTGAATAGTAACTCCACACCAAAAGATGAAATTTCATAAAAAACATCTTCAAAAGATAGAAATTTCGTGAATAGTAACTCACGAATAATAACTCATGAATACTAACTCGTGAATAGTAACTCATAAATAGTAACTCCGACATGAAAAAGTTCCAAATTTGATAAAAATTTCCAACCAATATTTCGGCATAATGATATTGAAGAAATAATATCATTTTTGAATAAAATAACATCCTTTACCTCGAAAGGCAGTGACTTTAGTTGAAACAGGATATAGGCTATGACTTGAACTTGCACCAGTATAGCAATACTCAAAGTATACTCAAAATACTCACAAGAATACGCTCGATAATATAGAGAGAGAAAACTTCAGTTTCTGGTGTGATTTTCAATTCTAACCTAAGCACCCTATTTATAGGAAAATGCTTAGAACACCAAAGAGTAGAAAATTTAATATAATATTAATATTTACAAAACACATTCCTCGCCCACTTTGAAATCTGATTTGACCACCAAGCACATGTTAAAGATGCCCACCAAAACACAAAAATGTTTTTCTTATTTAAATTATTTTAAACTTCCAAAATCAATTATTTTGACTTGAACTTCAATAATTCATAATAAATAGCCCTTTTATCAGAAAATTCAAATCTTGCATTTTTTTATAGGAAATTCAATTCTCTACAACTTTATAGAAGAAAGTGTTTCCAAATTCTAAGCAGAAATTGACCGAAATCCATAAGCAAGCGATTTTACGGTTTATAATCAAATTTCTATTCAATAATTGTGTCCACCAACACACAAAATATGTGTTAAACATTTAATGCCACAAAATACTCTTCCTTCTCATATACTCATATATCCCACATTCATTATAAAAATATCACAGTTAATATATTATTAAAATAATATATTTAAATGAATTATTTTATCAGAAAAAGATAAAATATTAATTTTCAACAATTGTCATTTTAAAAATTTTCTCCATCTATATCCAAATAAAATCAATATTTTCCTCATCATATAAATCAATAATTAATTATTCACAAATAATATTACAGAATCACAAGATTGTGACGGTAGTTCCGGAAGAGGGGCTTTCGATAAGGATCTCTCCTTCTTGGCAGCAATTAGGTGACCAAACCTCTCCTTAGATGAACTTTCTAGACATTGCCAATAATGATTTTTAATAATATTATTCAGATAATATGAATTACTTCTTCGATAATGGAAAATTGTGTAATGACAATTTATTGAAACAACAAGTAATATAAAATATCAATGCAACAATTATTGAATAAATAAAATAAAATCTTTGAGCAGTAAGAATCGTAATAATTATTGAGTAGTGCCTTCTTACGTAAGAATCAATAATTGGTGCAATACTGTGTACTACTTATTCAACAACGCATATTAGTGTGTTTTAACCATCGGGTATTCCAACAAGAGATAATTGGTAATAACTTCGCCGCCATTATTTATAAACAACTTATATTTGTCGTTTTCTTCATCCAATCGCTTTTCGTTATGGGGCCCACAAAAAGCTGGCAGGTAAATGCGAATATTCCCAGATAGTATGAATATTCCACGACCAAACGAATATTCTCGACAATAATGAATATTTTATAACCACTTGCTTATTCAAAATATTTGCGTATTTTACCCATAACTATCCACATTAATCAAATCAACCCTTACTATTTCAAAATAATAAATAGAGGAAAATAAATTTCATTTATTAATAATTTGGGGTCTTACAACCTCCCTCCTTATGAAATTTCATCCTCGAAATTGACGACGTATACAGTGTTTGAAAAGATGAGAATATCTCGCTTTCATTTTCGTTTCCAACTCCCGGTCATTTCCTCAATAGCATGGTTTCTCCATAAAACCTTAACTTGTGGTATAACCTCAGATACATAGGACATGTTCTTTCCTATCCAAGATCTTGACATGTACCTCCTCAGACGTTAAGTCTTGGCTATCTAAATCCGGTTCTAACTTCGATAGCGTGGTTGAATTCGTCACATATTTACGTAACATCGTCGTGAAGAGCGTTATGAACACGCGTCATACTTGGCGGTAAAAGCGCAGTCTATAGGCCACAGTTCTATTCGATCGAGAATTTCAAATGGATTAATAAATCAAAGGTTTGAGCTTTCCTCACCTCACCGATTCTCGCTTTTGAAATAATGACTTCTTGCACCTCCTTCTTTAAATTCATCACTCCGATGTGTAGCTTGAGCGACTTTAACTTTATCGATTAAAGTCGATTATACTCGTATATCATCACGTGGGTACCTAGAGTTTTCATCTCCATCTCTATTATTTATAATTTATCTGAAATTAGTCTTTGATAATATCGTATTTTCGTACTTATATCACGATCTTCTACTCAACACGTCGGCTACCACGTTCGTTTTTCCGGGATGGCATGGTCGAACATGTCTTTGAAATGAGTCTCCTCTTGAGTTCTTGAAGCTCTTCCCACATTCCTTGCTCCATTCGAATTTTGTATCTCTACTGAGTCAAATTGCGTTAATGGAATAGCGATTCGATAATATCCTTCAACGAATCTCAGATAATAACCAACTAAGCTAGAAAGCTACGTATTTCGATTACCGACTTAGGTTGTTCTCAATTGTGACTCATATACCACTCTTGGATAGCACGTTACAAAGACACCTATCAGTTTACTATCGCATGAATATGGTGTCCCCTACGGAGAGTCTGGCTTCGGTGCATTCCACAAAGGAAGTCACCAGATAAAGGCTCAGGTACCAAATTCTATAGTTGAATTTTAACTCACGAAGTTCAATAGGAGCCATTCGATATGAGATTTTAGAAATGAGTTTTTGTCTAGGGTTCAAAAGTCGATACAAAATTTAATATCGGTCTTTGGGAGTAAACCAAGAAATTCTTGAGGAAATACGTCGGGAAAAATCAATAACAACAGAATATTATTCAAATCGGCGTGTCTTTATTCAAATCCATAACATGGACTAAGAAAACTTGACATCCGTAATAAACGAATGACTTCATGGCTTGATATGAAAATGTTTGACTACAATGGTTTGATTGCTTGAATTCGAATACCAGGTTGCTTAAGAATATGAAAACTAACAACCTTACGAAAGTAATCAATTTTGGCATGATGAGTAGTTAACCTTAAAATCACATCAAAAGCAAATATCTCTATAGAAATAAGGTTAACATGTAATGTGATAGTGCCAACCTGAATCAAGCAAGATTTCTAAACAACGGATGTAATGAAAGTTTCTCTAACTGAGTCTCCATAAATAGGTCAAAAGTCTAATTTCTCCGTAGTCAAGTTCAAACGTTGAAGCAAGCAAGAGAGATAAAAGAATGGGTAGAAACAGGTATCTAGTAAGGTATAAACTTCGCAAGAATTTATAATTAACTAATCCGTGCTAACTTCGTTCGGGTTCCTCGCATTTTGACCTGGTCACGATAAACACTCTTCGAGAATCGTTGACTTTGACTTTTACGGGACGATCTTTTGAGTCACCATTCCCTTTGGATTGGGTTTCGATATCGTCATAATCTCGGCGATATGTCCTTCTTTTCCACAATTATAGCATACCTTAAGCTGTTGTGGGCGGTTTGGTGATATGTCCCTCTTTCCGCATTTGTAACATATAATGGGTGGTCGTTTCTCCTCCCTTAGAACCGATTCTTCTTGACTATCGCTCGTCTTCACATGGTCGTTGTTAAATCTCCTCTTTTAAAATTTCCTCCGGACTCGCTTCTTCTATTTTCATGGCCACGATTACCACCGGAGTGGTTACCGCCTTTGTCAAGTATTCTTCTTTCTCCGTTGGTTATCGTTATTCTAACGATCGCTATCTTCTTGGTATAATCCACGGTTATGGTCCCTCGGTTGAGCGTACTCGTTATCTCACTCTAACAAATGAGCCATGTTGACAACTTCGAATAGAGAAAATTTATGAGAAATGAGATCGACGGCGTATGCGGTTTCAAACCTCTCGAAACATCCGCGTCATCGTTCCTCATTCTCCACCAAATGAGGTGCAAACCTAGATAACTCCATGAACTTCGCCTCGTCTTTGGGACACCGCCATGTTATTCTGCTCGGTCTAATAAACTCCACTTCCTTCATATGATGAATACTTTCGGGGAAGTACTTGTCATTGAACTGCTTTTCAAGCGCTTCCCATGACATGCCGAGTGTATTTGGATGGGTACGCTTCGCTGATTCCACCAAAGATGTCTGCCTCGCCACGGAACATAAAGGTGGCGAATGGAACCTTCATTCTCCGTGCATCCCAAGACATCGAATATCTTGTTAATTTGCTTGACCTATGTTTCCGCCGTGATCGGATCTCGCTTTCCCTTAAATTCAGGTGGTCCCAACTCTTTGAATGCTTGTTTGTGACAACCCGTGAATTGTTATCATTTCCTCTGTATTTTGAACACGAGTCTCCTTAAATTCGATTTTGCATGAACCGCAAAAAGCTTCTAAACATCCCTCGTTCATCATCGCGCTTTCGATTGGTGTTGTTCACGGGAGGTACATTGCTAACTGTTGCATGTTCTCCTCGTAGGTAAATACGAGGCATCTCCACGGTCTCATTTACTCCATCATTAATATTCTCGATTCGACATTCTCAAAATCGTCATAAAAACAAGGGTTAATTAAGGAAATCAATATATCACATAATATCCCTATATATTAACCAACTAACAAATAAGCTTAGGTAGGACACACACTAGCGAAGGATTTACTCGTCTCTCCCTCCTAGTTCAATTCCCGATCTCCGCCTTGGAGATCATATCCTAAGCTCGATACCAACCTGTGACGCCCCAAAATAGGTCCATTCCATCCAACCCATTCTCGAAGTGCCAAATACATGGTACGAAATAACTACAACTTTATTAATACATTTATCGTGCAAAATACGACAACATATATACTGTGAGTTTAAATACAATTATTGTCTTCTAGACAATATACATACCCAAATAAATCCTCATCATAATTATTTATACATTATTTTACAAAAATGGTGAGGACTACTAAACAACTCTAACTATAACCATCATTCCATACCCCCAGGCTAAGTACTTTTACATTCTCGCCTCACGAGAAGAAAAATGGAACAAAAAGGAAAGGGTGAGCTCAACTAGTTCAATAAAGAATATTATGACTAAGATAATATACAACAAATTATCGTTAGTCTCAAGCAGGAAAAATCTAATAGAATACAATAGACAACTAGTTTTAAATCAACAAGCTGCAATGAAACAACAATTCATTAGAAGAGTTAAGTAGAGAATGCAAACTACTATCTTCTCTATATGAATTTAAAAGTTCATCATCGATATTTTATCCCCGTAACATCAATCAATATATATACGGAATCAAATATTCATCTTTGCACTACAAAGGCAAAGATATTCATCGATTAGTCATGTTCATCTAAACACTGTTCATCTTTGTACTACGGGCCAAAGATATTAATCGAAGAAGTCATGTTCATCTCAACACTGTTCATACATGCACTATGGGCCAAAGATATTCATTAAGAAATCATTCATCTTTGCACTATAGGCCAAAGATATTCAATAATATCATCATTTAGGGTGAGGATGATGAAAAATATTTTAAAAGAAAGCGAATCCAAAGTGAAACAAAAGAACAAATATTAAGGATTCAGTATTTTAAACAATCCAAGTTCAAAAATACTTCATAAGTAATCGTGAGTGGAGTAAAATTCAAGAATGATCAAAACATGAATACAATCAAAGCTAGTATCCATAATAGATATTTTGGACAAAAAGAAGAAATTTCATTTTTTGGTGAATAGTGCCATATTAAGTGAATAGTCTTGAGTATCGTGAATAGGGCCAGATATCGTGAATAGTAACTCCGACACCAAAAGATAGAAATTTCACAAAAAACATCTTCACGCGCAATCGTGAATAGTAACTCGTGAATAGTAACTCGTGAATAGTAACTCAGGCATGAAAAAGTTCCAAATTTGATAAAATTTCCAACCAATATTTTGGCATAATGATATTGAAGAAATAATATCATTTTGAATAAAATAACATCCCTTACCTCGAAAGACAAGACTTTAGTTGAAACAGGATATAGGCTATGACTTGAAACTTGACCGTAGTATAGCAATACTCAAAGTATACTCAAAATACTCACAAGAATACGCCGATAATATAGAGAGAGAAAACTTGAGTTTTACGGGTGTGATTTTCAATTCTAACCTAAGCACCCTATTTATAGGAAAATGCTTAGAACACCAGAGTAGAAAATTTAATATAATATTAATATTTAAAAAACACATTCCTACGCCCACTTTGAAATCTGATTTCAGCCACCAAGCACATGTTAAAGATGCCCACCAAACACAAAAAATGTTTTTCTTATTTAAATTATTTTAAACTTCCAAAAATCAATTATTTTGGAGCTTCGGAACTTCAATAATTCATAATAAATACCCCTTTTATCAGAAAATTTGAATCTTGCGGATTTTTATAGGAAATTCAATTCTCTACAACTTTATAGAAGAAAGTTTTCCCAAATTCCAAACAGAAATTGACCGAAATCCATAAACGGGCGATTTTACAGGCTATAATCAAATTTCGGTTAATAATTGTGTCCACCAACACACAAAATATGTGTTAAACATTTAATGCCACAAAAATACTCTTCCTCTTCATATACTCATATATCCCACATTCATTATAAAAATATCACCGTTAATATATTATTAAAATAATATATTTAAATGAATTATTTTATCAAAAAAAGATAAAATATTAATTATCAACAATTGTCATTTTAAAAATTTTCTCCATCTATATCCACATAAAATCAATATTTTCCTTATCATATAAATCCATAATTAATTATTCACAAATAATATTACGTAATCACGATTCTTAGCAACGGTAGTTCCTGAGGAAAGAGGGGCTTTCCAATAAGGATCTCTCTTCTTTGGCGCCGCAATTAGGTGACCAAACCTCTCCTTAGACAAAACTTTCTAGACATTGCCAATAATGTTTTCTAATAATATTATTCAGATAATATGAATTATTTCTTCGATAATGGAAAATACTGTGTAATGACAATTTATTGAAACAACAAGTAATATAAAATATCAATGCGATAATTATTGAATCAATAAAATAAAATCTTTGAACAAGTAATTATCGTAATAATTATTGAGTAGTGCCTTCACGTAAGAATCAATAATTGGTCCAATACTGCTGGTAAGCACTTGTTCAACAACGCATATTAGTGTGTTTTAACCATAGGGTATTCCAACGAAGATAACTTGAATAACTACTACTAGATTATTTATGAACAACTTATATTTGTCGTTTTCTTCATCCAATCGCTTTTAGTTATGGGGCCCACAAAAGATCGTCGTCGTGCATTTAATATTCCCGAAGCGATCACGAATATTCCACGACCAAACGAATATTCTCTGACAATAATGAATATTTTATAACCACTTGCTTATTCAAAATATTTGCGTATTTTACCCATAACTATCAACATTAATCAAATCAACTCTTACTATTTCAAAATAATAAATAGAGGAAAATAAATTTCATTTATTAATAATTTGGGGTCTTACATCAATGATCTATTTGATCAGTTGAAAGGGGAAAAGTATTTTTCTAAGATATATTTGCGCACGGGGTATCATTAGTTAAAAGTGAGGAAGGAGGATGTACCTAAGATGACATTCAGAACTCGTTATGGTCACTATGAGTTTCTGGTGATGTCGTTTTGGTTGACTAATGCGTCAGCTGCATTTATGGATATGATGAATGATTGTTCAAACAATATTTGGACAAGTTCATAGTAGTGTTCATTGATGATATTCTACTCTATTCAAAGACGCCAGAAGATCATGTAGAACATTTAAGGATAGTGTTGGGAACACTAAGGAGAAGTTGTATGCGAAATTCACAAAATGTGAATTTTGGCTTGAGAGAGTACAGTTTCTAGGACATGTTATTGATAAGGATAACATTTTCGTAGATCCGGCAAAAGTAGAAGCAGTTAATTCGTGGGAGCAACCGAAAATGCCAACTAAGGTTCGGAGTTTTCTTGGGTTAGCGGGATACTATAGAAGGTTCATTCCGGACTTTTCTAAAATAGCTACTCCGTTGACAAATCTGACAAGAAAGTCGGTGAAGTATGTGTGGACTAAAAAATGAGAGAAAAGTTTTCAGGAGTTGAAGAAAAGGTTAAGTGAGGCACCTGTATTGTCTTTACCAGACGATACAGGGAATTTTGTAGTGTATAACGATGCTTCGCATAAAGGACTGGGTTGCGTGCTCATGCATCATGGCAAAGTCATTGCGTATGCGTCACATCAATTAAAGGATTATGAGAAGCTCTATCCTACTCACGATCTGGAATTGGCAGCTGTAGTTTTGCCTTGAAGATATGGAGGCATTATCTATATGGTGAGAAGTGTGAGAT
This sequence comes from Panax quinquefolius, assembly GCA_020205615.1. Taxonomy (NCBI): domain Eukaryota; kingdom Viridiplantae; phylum Streptophyta; class Magnoliopsida; order Apiales; family Araliaceae; genus Panax; species Panax quinquefolius. Next base: position 607,881 of record JAINUW010000421.1, read on the forward strand.
ATACACGGACCACAAAAGTCTAAAATATATCTTCACATAGAAGGAGTTAAACATGAGACAGAGAAGGTGGTTAGAGCTGATAAAAGATTATGACTGTGATATTTTATATCATCCGGGGAAGGCAAATGTAGTAGCTGATGCGCTAAGTAGGAAGGGTAGAGAGAAATTGTCAATGTTAACAACTCAAAATGAGTTGATAACAGCGATGGTAAACATGGAATTAGAAGTTAAGTTACCGGAGGAGGCGGTGGAAATGTTATTTTCCATAGAAACCCAACCGACCATTGTGGAATGGGTTAGGGGAGTACAATTGAGCAACGAGGAATGCAAGCAGATGAAGAAGAGGGTAGAAGATGAAGTGAAGGTTAAATATAATCTCAATAAGGAGGGATTACTTTGTTTTTGAAGGAAAAATTTGGGTTCCAAATGATCCCGAATTAAAGGAGGAAATAATGATGGAGGCTCATAGTTCGAGGTACTTGATACATCCCGGTAGTACGAAGATGTATCAAGACCTTCGTTAGATCTTTTTGTGGCCGAATATGAAGAGGGAGATAGCAGAATACGTTAGTAGGTGCTTAACTTGTCAAAAAGTTTAGGCTGAACACCGACGACCTAGCGGGTTGTTGCAACCGTTAGAAATTCTAGAGTGGAAATGGGAGCATATCACAATGGATTTTGTGGTTGGACTTCCAACAACAAGAAAAGGATACGATGCTATTTAGGTGCTAATGGATCGATTGACGAAATCGGCTCATTTTCTACCAATAGGAGTTAGGTATAACCTAGATCAGTTAGCTAAGTTATATGTCAAGGAAATTATTTCTAGGCATGGAGTACCTGTTTCGATTGTGTAAGATCGTGATCCACAATTCACATCGAACTTTTGGAGGAGTTTGCAAGAGCAAATGGGAACGCAGTTAACATTGAGTACGACGTATCATCCTCAGACGGATGGTCAGAGTGAAAGGATAATTCAAATGCTAGAATATATGTTAAGATCTTGCGTTATGGATTTCAAAGGGAGTTATGACGAATATCTACCGTTGGTGGAATTTTCATACAACAATAGTTTTCACGCTAGTATAGGCATGCCGCCTTACGAAGCATTGTATGGAAGGAAGTGACGAACTCCATTATGTTGGGATGAGGTGGGTGAACGTCGGATGTTGGGACCTGAGATGGTACAGCAGACGGCGGACATGGTGAAGTTAATACGTACTCGTTTAGTTGCTGCTCAAGATAGGCAGAAGAAGTTTGCAGATCCTCATAGAGAAAAGAGAGAATTTGATGTAGGATCTTTTATTTTTCTGAAAGTATCGCCTTGGAAGGGGAAGATACATTTTGAAAAGAAAGGGAAGTTAAGTCCAAGGTTTGTAGGACCTTTTGATATTTTAAGAATGGTGGGAGAGGTGGCTTATGAAGTAGCCTTACCTCCAGAAATGGAACGCATTCATAATGTGTTTCATATGTCGGTGTTGCGTCCTTGTAAACCGAACTATAAACACATAATAGAGTATGAACCTATTCAAATAGAGAAAGGCTTGTCCTACAAGGAACTTTCGATTCAAATTATTGATAGGAAGGAGCAAGTATTAAGAAATAAGGTAATACCTTCAGTGAAGGTGTTATGGAGAAACCACAATGCTGAAGAAGCAACGTGGGAGCTCGAGAGTAAAATGAAGGAAGATTTTCCTCATTTGTTTATGTAATTATAAGCTAAGATTTTGGGTACAGAATCCTTATAAGGGGGAGAGAATGTAACGCCCGAGAAAATTGGATATTTATTGCAATTAAATTTTTATTTGATTATGTGAATTAAATGAATTTAATTGATTAATATGTGAGTAAGCTATGTGAAGGTTGTTCTATGACCTAGAATGTGCTAACGTGGTTAGTAATCTGGCTGTGTGCTAGAATTAATTGTTTGGAATTTCCAAGACGAAAATAAATGTTTTCCGAGAAATTTTTGTAAAAACACTATTCATCCGTTTCTGTTCGTGGAATTATTTTGAAATTCTGAGAAATGCGTAATGATAGAATATCAAGATGAAATGAACTATCTGATAATATTTCATTTATGGCAAACACAGTTTTCGCCTGAGGACTTAAAACCTAAGGGTTGAGTATATTGATTTCCGAGAAGGAAATGAAACGCGTAGAGGGATTTGCGTTATAATTAAAGCGAGTGTTATACAATTATGGTACTAATTAGTACCTATGTATAATCGATGAGTAAATCTGATGTATAATACGATTATTATGCGCAGTAGTATCTGAGAGAAATCGTGAATTGTATGTATAAAATACGATTCGTATTATAGAATTAAGTCTTATGTTAATTCATTTGAGCTGGATTATTAATTAGTCCAATTATTTGAATGAACAAGCCCAAGTGATTAATGGGTTAAGCCTAAGTCAAGGCCCAATGTTAATTTAGTTAAGCCTAATTTATGAAAACCGAACTGTGGATCGAACCGGTGGGTCACCGAATGGGTAAAACCCATGGGGAAACCCATGGGATGACCCATAGTAAGGGTGGGCCAGCCACCTTGGTGTGCAAGCCAAGAATAAGGCTAGGTCAACAACCATTTTTCTTAGTGACCAAGAGTGAATAGTAAGGAGGTTTGTGTGTAATGCCTATTATTCCCTCCATTCTATTTTCCATAAATAGGAAGCTAGGTTTGGCCATTTAAGAGTTTTTCAATTGCCTAACTTAGATTATTTGAGAGAGAAAGAGAGCTAGACTACACAAATCATATATTTTGGAAGCTTTGACTTAGAGTTTCAAGAGATTTCATAAGAGTTCTTGAGGTAATAATCCTTATCTTTCATTTCCATCTCTTTTGATTTTCTTTTATCTTGGAGGATCATAAAATGGGTGGTATATGTCTTGTATAGTGGATAAAAGATGACTTGCCATAGATTCAATCTCTATAAGTCATGAGATCATAAGAATCATAGGGTTCGTTATAGTTTCAAACCATAAAAATATTGTTTGTTGAGATCGATTGTTTATAAACGATTGAACTCCATCAATATGTTAATATATGCATCTTGTTTGGTTAGGATGTAGATATGAAATCCATGGAGTATTCCATGAGATTTGGCTTAGAGAACATTAGTAACGAAGTTATGGCGAATTTCACGGAAATATACGTTAAACGTCGAAAACGTTGGAATTTCGGATGGGAGGTCGAAAGTTGTCGTGAGACTTGAAAACATTGTTTTTCAATGTCAACACGTGACATAGGGTAATTAAGAGTTGTGGGTTCGAGAATTGTCGGATTCCGACTTAAAACGAAGAAAACGAGCATTGAACGCTCATTAACGTTTACGAACGTTTAGAAATTGAACTCAATAGTGAATTTTGAGTTATTGGATTCAAAAGTGTCGAATTCTTATATGAACACGTAGAGTATGTCATTTATGACGTGTAGGCTTTTGAACGGACCAAGTCGGGCTTATAACGAAGAAGTTACGGCCCCGAGAATTTCGTAAAATTTTCCAACTTTGGATATTTTCTGGTACTGAGGTCTGGCGCCACGGCGCCAGACGTAGTGTTAAATGCCACGCCACAGAACGAGTGTTAGGCTTTGGATATGGACTTAGGTTTTGAACTTTAGTTGTCCAGGGACCTAAAGGGGTAATGTTTGTACACTTCATAAGTGTATTAAAGCTATTCCTATACTACCTATACTAAGGTATATGGTATTGAACTTAGGAGTTGAATGCATGTTAATAGGTTATGAATGATGAACAAAGTTGGTACTTTATCAACGATGCTCGAGTTCGGTTAATAACGTTAGTTGAGTAATGAGCCGGGATGAAGGGTAATGAGTCGAGTTAACTTTATTATTAATATTAAGTTAGCTAAGACATATAAGAGAAAGAAGTTGGTAAAACAATGTGAACATTTGTTTGTTAGCTAATTACAGTGTGCTATGTGAATATATCATGTAGATTTTGTAAAGGTTGTGGTCAGTCGATTATGTTATTTGAAGACACTGAAAGGCAAGTTTTCTTAACGCTTATCTAACTTCCAAGTTAGTCAAGTTTTATATGATTCGTTGAACTGAATTGCACGATTGGTTTTAAAGAAAGGGTCGATGCCAGATTTTAACTCAGCTAGACTATTCGTAAGATATAGATTGATTATGATTCATATCTTTCTATATAGAAATATGAACGCTATCCTATGCATAGTAATTGGTACGGACGTGAATGTAAGGTTTGTCTATGAACAAACAAAAGTATTTTTCATCGATTATTCGATGGGCACGCGAGTTTGCCAAAAATATTAAACGTAAATACGTTTAATGAATGAGTGTTGATCATCATAGAGTACAATAGGCTGATCACCTAGAAGTTCTCGTAAGTAATGCGGATGTAACAGCCTTAGTGCTGTGAAATCCTTTTCAAGTATGAAACTGAAAGTTACTATTCATGGTCTATCGACTAGTTCAGAATTCCTAATCTATTCTATACTTTGGGAATTAATGTTATGAACTGTTAAAGTATTATTGTTTCATGATACTTCATAACTATTGTTCAGTTATGTAGGAATTGTTATATAATTCACGAATGTGGTATTACTGTTATCCTTTATTAAACTTGTTGAGCTGTCATGCTCACTTCTTGCGTGAATTATATAACTGCAGTTAAGGATGAACGTCCTGAGAATGCTAAGAGAGATAAGGGCAAAGCTAAGATGGATGCTTAGCCACTGTGTAATAGATTAGTAAGTTTTTATGTATTATACATTATAAACAACGAACGATGTAACTGGTTTATGAACTTGGGAAGGATTATACTTTGATTGTAATAAGAAGATAGTAATTACATTCATTTTGTTGTATTTCAATGGAATGATTGTATGGATATTAGTACAGTGGAGCACCATATGTCGGGTTGGAAGATACTCGAATTTGGGGGCGTCACAGGTCTTGTCATGTTCGTTAAGTAATTACATAACCCATACTAGTATTGCAAACCATTGGATTCATAATCAACTTGGTCAACAAATTTCTACAGTCGTCTTAGCACATTACGTTGTTCTCATTACATTCATCTTTAATTGATTATTAACATTTAATCATCATACATTAAGTGTCTAGCAATGCTTTAACAATGTTATATTTACACCTTAGTTCATTACTAATGAGTTATCTTTCATTCTATACTTGTAAACATTCTTGTCTGTCAAAACTCTAGGATGGCTGGCCGCTTGGCATCATAGTTAGTTTTCTTCATCTCGCCACATGCATGAAAGTTAACAAAAGATGTCTACGACATCATTACAATGCGTTGTCTTTACCACCCATTTGGCCTTGGGTTGGCACCGCAGCGCCAACTCTGTGCCTCAGCTAGTTTGCAAAATTTAAAAATTTTACGAAATTCCCGGACTCATAACTTCTTCGTTATAAGTCCGAATTGGCTCATTCCAAAGCCTACGGTTAACAAATTATATACTCTATAGGTTCATTCAAGAATTTTATCTATTTGACTTCATTTACTAAAAATTCACCTATTAGTTCATTTTTAACGAAAACGATAAACGTTCGTGAATGTTCAACGCTCGTTTCTTCGTTCTAAGTCGGAATACGGTCATTTTCGAGTCCGCAACTCTATAATTCCAAATATGAATTTTCTCCATTGAAAGCCAATGTTTCCAAGCTCAATATCAAAATTCGACTTCCATTCCAAGAATTTTACGAATTCGACGATTATCGTCCAAACTCGTAAATTTCGCCTTAACTTCATTTCTTATGATTTGTTCATCATTTTAAATGGATTCAATCCATCATATTAACATCTTGACATACATACTTCATTAGTTTATTGACATGATAAGTTATTACTTGTTCTTCATTAGTCTATAACTTGTAAAAGTATGAACTACTTATGAATTCACTTTGCATGACTTATCATAGCTTAAATCTTTTAACCATCATCCTTACTTCTTATTATCATACAACCTTATTATTTCAACATAAAACAAGTTCTTACAAGTTCTTCCTTGTTTCATAACTTATATGATCACGAATAGCTTATTCATGACTTATACGGCTTATTAAGACTTAAGCTCTTTGATTACTCATTCCTATCATTCCTTAGCATACATGTTCTACCACTACCCATCTCCCTACCAATGGAAGAGAAAGAGATTCATGATTTAAGTTCTTACCCTTGAATATCACTTGACTAAGCTTTAATCTCCTTCTTGCTTCTTGGAAATCTCATAATGGAAGTTTAACTTATAAGTGCTTATTCTCTCTAACCAATAAGTTGCTTAACTTGAGAGGAGTTGGGAGAAATTTTAATCAAGCCATCAAATGAATTGAGAGCTCTCTATTTATAGGCAACCCAAAGTTAGGGCATTATGGTCAATTAGGCATTGCACCTCCTCAATTAACCTCCTTAATCCCACCTCCTTACTATTCATTACTTAACAACCAAGTCTACTTGCTAGCCACTTCTAATACTTGGTCATCACAACACTTGCTCACCACTTAAAATGTTTGCCCATCAAGTCCACCCACATCTCACTTGGTTTGCTCCATGGATCATGGCCAATTCATTGGGCTTGCTTAATTAATCTAGCTAGTTTCTTGTTGGGCTCATACTACAATAGTTTGGACTCATGACATATCAAACACTTGGGCTTGAGTATCACTTATTAATTGGTCTTCTACCATTAAACTAATAATCCTACAAGTCCATTACATTAAATTTAGAATCTTAACATATATACACCACATATAATTCTCGTATACTAACTCGTATACTAATTCGTAATATACGTTATTCCATTCTTCATACATACTCGTATAATACCTCGTATTATACTCATATTCATTACCTCGTATAATACCTACGTATTATACAATCATAGCTTTAATTCATTATACGCATTTAAATTCCTTCTCGGAACTCACTTTCCCTAACCGTTAGGTTTTAAGTCCGCAGGCGAAAAATTGCGTTTGCCATAACTGAAATATTATTGGATATTCTATCTCACCTCGATATTCTATCATTACATATTTCTTGGAAGTTCAAAAATAATTCCCGAGCAGAAATGCATGAATAGTGTTTTTCATAAAATTTCTCGGAAAGATTTTGTTTTCGTCTTGGAAATTCAACCACTTTAATTTTACCACCTAGCCAAAATACTACGACATTCCGATATGTCTAGGTCATAGAACGATCTTCAATTAGCTTACTCCCATAAATAATTAATTAAATTCATTTAATCCACATAATCAAAATAAAAATTTAATTCTCAAAAATCCAAATTTTCTGGGGCGTTACAAACTGACAATCAATGTTGGTCAAACCTAGCAACTTGAACACTGACATGAATATCTGGGTTTGGCCAAGAACACTGAAGAACACCTATAGCGACGGTTCTGTCGCTATAGGCATCCTTTAGTGACCGTTATTTTACAAAATTAATTATTTTAATAGATAAATAATAAAAATAGTTTTTAATTATTAAAAATACAAAATAAATTACTAAAAATTATTTTAAAGCCTGAAAATTGGTTTTTAATAATTTTGAATATATTTCATTAATATTTAATATTTTTGGAATAATAATGGTATTTAATGTATTTAATTATAATATTAAATAAATTGTTTAAAAATGATTTTAATACTTTAAAAATCATTTAAAATTATATTATGTTATAAAAAAATATTTTAAGTTATTTTAACTACTTTTAATATTTTATGATGAATTTTATTAATTAATTAATATTAATGATAATTAATTTATTTAATTAATGTATTAAATAAATTATGGAAAAATAGAATTAATGATTTAAAAATCATATAAAAATTATTGAAGTATTATAAAAGTATTTTAAGTTATAAAATATTTTAATATTTAAAGGATAATTTCATTAATAATTTAATATTAATGATATTCGATTTATTTATTAATTATATTAAATAAATAATTTAAAAATAATTTTATTTATTTAAAATCATTTAAAAAGGATATAAATGAATTTAAAATATTTTAATTTATAATTAATGACTTTTAATATTTTGATAAAAATGCATTAATATTTAAGTATTAATGGTAATTATTTAAAAATAATTTTATATATTTTAAAAATCATTTAAAGGTAATATTAATACTTTAAAAATATTTTAAGTTAATATAAATAAATTTAATATTTTAGCAATAGTTTTTTAATATTTTAATATTAATTAAATATTAATGATAATAGAATTATTTAATATTTAAATCATTTAATAATGATTCCGGTGTTTGAAAAATTATGATAAATTATTATAATTATTTAAAAATTATTATAAGGCTATGAAAAAATAAAATGACTCGTATTTAAATTATTTAAATTGATATTGAACTACAGAATAGAGTCTTAGGCTCGATAATTACCCGATAAAGCCGTCGGTACACTGAAATGTTTTAGAAATTGATCTGGTCTTATATAATTTATCTGTATAAGTGTTTGTTTCTGTCCTAATGACTGCTAAGCATATGTGACAATGTGATTAGGTTATGTGCTGACTGCATATAGAAAGTAGTATGCACACAAGCCAATCATGTTTGATGATAAAGCATATACTTTGTAACAATCTTATTCATTTATTAATAAAAAGTATTAATTTATTAAAGGCTTTTAATTATCTACGTGATCTTTGTTTATAATATGTGATAAACCCATAGTTTTAAGCAATGCTTTTAGAATAATGATGATGATCATTCTAATGAGATCTAAATTCTTAGAAAGCTTAAAACTAAAATAGTTCCCAATCATTGGATTACTAAATTGGGGATTAGTGAATCCAGGATAGATTGGTACATACGTTGCTTGCTCATTGGATGAGGATGATTGATCTCATGATCATTTGTGTGGAGACACTAAAGCAAGTATGTAGGTGCTTATTATAGAATAAGTTCATCGAGCATTGGCTCGCTAAGGAATACCTAATGGAGTTTTACTTTGCTGTCAATAGGAATTCCTGTAGTGATAGTAGTACAAGTGATCCTTGGACTTGAGATCATCATAGTATCTTGTGTATGATGAGTTATACTTTGACTTATTCCTTAAGACCCTTAGGGTATATCAAAGGGTATGCTTGAGTATAATAAGTTGTACATGGAGATAATGTATGATCAATAAAGAATCTACCACTTCTATTAAAAGAAGAGAAATGTCATATGTGATTCGATAAATGACAACCCAAAGAGTCCTTGGCAAAGGCGTAATGAAATTAGAAAGGAGTTTCTAATTTGCATTATTTGAGTTGTGCATTTAAGAGTCGAAATACATATAATTAAATAAAATAAGACTTGACGGTAATTCCATATCTTACATTTAATTGGGACATTGTATGGTGGAAGGATTGAAATCAGGTAACTATTTACTCAAAGGTTCTTTTATGATTAATGTTGAAATCTATATTATACGGAAAGTCGTTGATCGCTAGGGAGGCTTATCCACATTGTAGAATAAATATTATTTATTTAAATAAATTAATTGTTTAATTTATTTATTTAAATAAGATTAGAATTGTTCTAATTGATTTATTCACAATCGGTTTAATATAGAGAACCTAAAGGGTCACACCATAAAAGGAAGAATAATTATTTAAGAAGTTAATGGCATAATCGTAATAATATGTTATGTATATTTAATTTAATCTATGGTGATAGAATAAATTAAATAGCTTAATATTTATTATTTAATATTTTAGAAATATTAAATATAAATTAATAAGAGAGTCTTATTAATATTATTACAATTATTATTATTTTAATTTCTAAAAGAGTTTAGGAATTAATTTAATATAAGTACTCTCATTTATTTCTAATTGGATTAGGAAGGAAAATTAGTTAAAGGAGTTTAATTAATTATCCCTAATAAGATTAGGGAGCTTAATTAATTAAAAGAATTTAATTAATTAAATAAATCCCAATTCCTTAATTGTTAAGGTGGGTTGCCCACATCTATTAATAAGAGGAGTCTTATTATGGGTGACGGGGTTGTTGACTTTTACAACTACGTAATAATTCCAATAGTTGGGAGAGTACGTCCTTTTTCTATAGAGATAGAAAACTAGGGTTTGAGCCAAATACCCATCTTCTTGAATTCTTATTATTCCTTGGTGGATTACCTCTAGAGACCAAACACTTGGGTGGCTAACGTTGATCAAAGGAAGGAACCAAACCCGGTGGATTCAAGATGAACGCGAAAGGATTTGGAGGTGAACTTGTACCTGAGGAAGCTCGATCTTCAAGGGTACGATTTTATTCTTTATCTTTTCGTTTAATTAATAATTATGCATAAAGGGTGATCCGGGTATATGGTTTGTAAATTTTTTAAACTCTGATTTTACACGTTTCCGCGCTTATTATGCAATTTGATTGCGTTCATGTATATTACAAACCTAACAGTGGCATCAGAGCCAAACCTTTATGCAAATTATTAATTATTTTAATTTAATATGTATATTGATATGTGTTTAGAACAATTTAATTGGGCATAATTTTATTGTATAAAATTTATTTAAAAAAAAAACGTGGACCAATTTTTTTTTTTGCAGGATAACCTTTTGTTTCAATCACGTGGCCCATTCCATATTCTAATCCACGTGTATCACCAAGGAATAACGTGGCCCATTCCATATTATTAATAAGTTACGGTTTTTATATATATATATATATATATATATATATATATGTATTACCGTAATTACATATATATGTTTTGTGGAAAAAAATGTTTTGTCCACGTGACATTCTTTTGGTTATGCACGGAAATCCTGGGTCACGGTTAGTTTTTTTTTAAAAAAAACAGCTGTCAATTATGTAATATACATGCATATGGTTATGTCAATTATGTGAAAGTTGTTTTATTAATATAAATAACCGTACAGATATAATATTATATATATATAATATTATTAAAGGGATAAATGGATATCCGTCACGTGAATTGGAGGAAGAAGTGAATCCTGACTTTCCTTGAAAAATGTTGTTGGGTCATGATTTTACATAGTGCACGGTTTACGAGATTATTATATATATATATATATAATTTTTAATTATTTTATAATTAAAATAAAAGTTTATTTTAATATTAAAATAAAAAGTTTATATTAATTTTAAAATAAAAAGTTTATTTTAATTTTAAAATTAGAATTTCATGCTAACTAATTAGAGTTGGAATTGGATTCCATGATAAGTAATTGGAGTTGAAATTGGATTCCATATTTCCTTAAATAAAGGAGTTTATTTAAATATGAAATAAGATTTCATATTATTCAAAATAAAAGAGTTTATTTGTGAATTGGAAAGAGAATCCTATTTTCCTTAAATAAAGGAGTTTATTTAGATATGAAATAAGATTTCATATTATTCAAAATAAAGGAGTTTATTTATGAATAGGAAAGAGAATCCATGTTTCCTTAAATAAAGGAGTTTATTTAAATATGAAATAAGATTTCATATTATTCAAAATAAAGGAGTTTATTTGTGAATAGGAAAAGAATTCGTGTTTCCTTTAATAATTTTTTTTTTAATATATGGAATTGGATTCCATAATTAATTAAAATAAAGGAGTTTATTTTGATTAAAGATTTTGATTAAAATAAAATAGTTTATTTTATTCAAAATTGGATAAATTAAAATAAAATAGTTTTATTTTGATTTAAATTTGGATTTAAATAAAGGAGTTTATTTTTATTCAAAAATAGATTTTATACTAACTAAATTTGCCCATTAAATGATATCAACATATATATTAAATGTTTATTATTCATATGATGAATGTTATTTATTGATGCATATGATGATGTGTATGATAATAAATGGGATTGATTATGGACTATGACCAATATGATTGGATTTTATTTTAGTTGGATGCATGAATGTATGGGTTTCATTAAATGGATTCTGCGTACTCGCCTTCTCTATTTTTTCTTAATGTAAATTCTAACTCCCTCCTATGTACTTCCCTCGGCTCACGATCAAGGTTTCTATTTATTTTAAATAGTTTTGTAATAGGAATAGTTAGAATTAATTTTGAAAAATTGGAGATCAAGGAGCAAGGAGCGCTTGAAGACCCGTTTGTAATGGAGCCCGGGTTTAAATGTAATAGTTATATTTAAATATTATTTCTTGCACCCCTAGGGTTTGACCTTTTGGTTCACTTGGTGGCTCTAGTGAACCAAACTAGAATAAAAGTCCATAATCAATCCGGGTAGAATATAGTATTCTATATGTGCATGCTTATACTTTATATATATTATATATTATGCAAACATGCCTCGCATGTTCATTAATATGACTCGTATTTTATATATATATGTGCATGCGCGCTAAACAAGATGAGACAAATTAATAACAAACCCCTCAAATTTTTTTTTATATTAAGTCCTAAGCGTTCAAAGATATTTGGAATATCGAACGTCGCCTTCTAGCATGATAAAATTAATAGAGTATTAAATATTTAATATGAGTTTGTTGTGTCACCACAAGGCAAGTATTAAGTATTTAAGATGTTAATTTATCACATTTGATGCTTATAAAGAAAATTGAACAATATTGTTTTGTTGTGTCACCACAAGGATGATATTTTTCTTTTTTGAATATATGGAGTGCTAGGTCGGACTTAACTTAGATAATTTTGATTCGGATGTGCCACCACTTGATCAAAATAATCTAAGAGGCAAAAGAAAAGGAGTTGCATAGTTGATGTAATTGACAAAAGTTGTCTACCTATTTATTTATATATAGTTTGTTGTGTCACCACAAGGCTATATACATTTGAAATGGGATCCTTATTCTCACTAGCAAATCTTTAACTAGATTTTTGCCGAACTATATAAGTGAGGTAATATAGTTTGAAGAAAATAGTGGAGATACCAATTTAAAACAAGACCTAAATTATTTTGGTAATTAATAAAAGAATGTATGTTAAAATGTTGTTAATTACAAATTCATTTACAGAATTTTACAATGTCTAAAATTAATATCACTGCGAAGCATATTAGATGCTAAATTAACGTAATCAATTAAACGGATTGGTTAAGGAATTTGAGAATAGTTCTCATAGTGAAAAGCTATCTTATGTCCTTAATACGCCTATCCTCGCAATGGTTGCGCATAATGCCTCTGAGGAAGACATTGCTACTTTTAGAAAGTGGCAAGATGATGCACAGTTGGCTCAATGCATCATGCTCGTATCCATGAGTAGCAAGCTTCAGCGTCAGCCTGAAACTATGGATACTTCTACTATACTCCTACACGTTAAGTAGTTGATGGTGAGGAAAGTAGGACTGATAGATATCAGATATCTAAGGAGCTCTTCCGATCTAGAATGGCCAATGGCACTATAGTACAGACAAAAAGTTTTTAACATAATCAATTTGATTGATCAATTAGGACAACACATTTTGTCATGGATGGAGAGTTGAGCCAAGATTTTATCTTGCACTCACTCCCGGACTCCTTTCACAATTGTTGTGAATTTTTCATATGAACAAGCTAGATATCAGCCTCGTTGATTTGCTTAACATGTTGAAAAATGTTGAGAGTCACTTTCCAACCAAGAAAGACCAAGTCTTACTGGTAGGGGTCAAAGGATCTTCTGAAAAGAAGAACGATTCAAAGAAGGTAAATAGAAAGGCATAAACAAAGGATAATAAGAATAAAACTGATATGGATAGCAAAGGAGTTTGCTTCCACTACAATAAGCCTGGACACTGGAAAGAAACTGCAAGAAGCATCTTGCAGAGGCTTACCAAAGAAGCTTAGTGAAGTTTCGGTTATAAATACAAATTTGTTCATGATTTAAAATAAATTTTTCTTTAAGTCAAGGTTCTACTTGGGTATTGGATACCGACTTTGGTTATCATAAATATAGATTTATGAAGGGACCAAGCAGAAGTAGAAAGTTAAACAAAGATAAGTAATCCTATGTGTGGAAAATGAAGCAAAGGTTCTTTGCATTAGCTATAGAAACTTATAGTTTTAGACCGCCTACCGGGCAAATCTATTAAGTCAATAAGTTGTTATTGTATTCCAATTCTTGTTAGAAACATTATCTCCATTTTATTGTTGGACAATAAAATTTTTGGTATTATAATTAAGAGCAATTGTTATTCTATTTATAATAATAATGTTTCAGTATAGAAATGAAAGATTACATAATGGATTTTGTATACTTGACTTTACGTGAAAAATTATTTTGTAAATTGAACAAACTAGTATAAGAAAAGGAGATGATCATTCAAAGAGTTGAATGTATGTATTTGTTGAAATACAAGTGTGAATTATTTGAAAGGTTCAAAGAATTCGTATGAAACAAATTGGCAATGTATTAAGATTCTTTGATTAGATCAAGGAATAAATACTTGTGCAATAAGTTTCTAGATCATCTCAAATGGTTTTCTCATAATGGACACATCCCGACACGCAATAAGCGATTGATGTATCCGAATGAAAATCGTACCTTGTTGGACATGGTGCGGTCCATAATGATTTTACCGACATTCCAATATCCTTCCGGGATAATGTCCTAGAAATGGTCGCATATCTACGAAATGGTAACCTCAAAATCCATTTCAAGACTCCATAAAAGTTATGGACAAGGAGGATTCCTAATCTTAAGTATGTTAAGATAAGGGGTTGTCCAACTTATGTGAAAAGGTTTCAAGGATAAGCTCGGGACAAAATTTGACATGTACATTTGTGGGACATCCTAAAGTAAGTTTAGGGCATATGTTCTATAATCCTACATAGCAAAAGGTGTTTATTGTGAAACACAGCGCCTTCTAAGATAAAGGTGTTTATCATTGAAGGGCTAGTGGGAGGATAATAGATCTTGAAGAGTTCAAGAACCACAAAACACTATAAGTCAAATAAGAGGAACTCAGTAGATAGACCTATTGTACCACAACCAAATCAGAATCGGAATAGTACCAAAGATACCTAGGAGGTATTGATTCATCATGGATGATGATGATGAGGTACACATCATAGAAGATGATAATCCGAGTTACATTCGATGAGGTAAGACTTCTAGTGTGTACAAAAGGGTCGATGGGGAGCGTCGTGAAATTTCTAGTATTATATGTTGATATACTACGGATGAGGAATTACATACCAATGCTACAATCAGTAAAGATAAAGTTGTCTAAACATTCCTCCATGAATGGTTTGGGAAGAGTATCTTAATTGGTGATAAAATCTATATAGATAGATTTAAGAGGATGCTCGACTTAACCCAAGGAACGTATATTCATTTGATGCTAAAGTCGTTTAGCATGGCAAACTCCAAGAGATGTCTCATGTCGATGAGCTATGGAGTGTATCTCTCTTAATAGTCCCCACAGACTCCGAAAAAGAGAGGTCGCATGAGTGACAATCATGTATGCAATGAAATGTACGAGACCTGATGTTGATCAGTCATATTATGGAGAAGTTCACTATGAGTCTGTGAAAAACATCTTAAAGTGCTTGACCGGCACTAAGGATGTGATCATATTCATGGTGGGTCTAAATTAAAACTAGAGGGCTTAACAGACTCAAGTTTTTCAAACAGACCAAGATGACAGAAAAATCCACTTTAAGGTAAAGCGTTATCTTGAATAGTGGTGCAGTGAATTGGAAAGGTTCCAAACAGCAAAGAGTTGCTGGTTTAGTGATAAAGACAAAGTATATAGCTATAAATGAAGCTGCAAGTTGATTGTTTGGATTAAAAGTTCATTACAGAACTAGGAATAGTTCCTAAGTCTCATCTTGGATCTAAACATGTGTTGTGGCACTTTTATTTGATTATTAGAATCATTGAAAGATGGGAAATCACTATAGAAATACTGGACTCTCATGAACAACATTACATATCCATTAACTAAAGCTTATCCAACAGCAGGATAATCGTCACTTAAAGAAGAAGAGTATAAGATACAATGGCGATTGGCTTTAGTGCAAGTGGGAGATTGAAAGTAGTATGCACACAAGCCAATCATGTTTGATGATAAAGCATATACTTTGTAACAATCTTATTCATTTATTAATAAAAAGTATTAATTTATCAAAGGCTTTTATTATCTACATGATGTTGTTTTATAATATGTGATAAACCCATAGTTTTAAGCAATGCTTTTAGAATAATGATGATGATCATTCTAATGAGATCTAAATTCTTAAAAAGCTTTAAACTAAAATAGTTTCCAATCATTGGATTACTAAATTGGGGATTAGTGAATCCGGATAGATTGGGTACATACGCCGCTTGCTTTCATTGGATGAGGATGATTGATCTCATGATCATTTGTGTGGAGACACTAAAGCAAGTATGTAGGTGCTTATTAGAGAATAAGTTCATTGAACGTGGCTCGCTAAGGAATACCTAATGGAGTTTTACTTTTCGTCAATAGGAATTTCAGTAGTGATAGTAAGACAAGTGATCCTTGGACTTGAGATCATCATAGTATCTTGTGTATGATGAGTTATACTTTGACTTATATCCTTAAGACCCTTAGGGTATATCAAAGGGTATGCTTGGGTATAATAAGTTGTACATGGAGATAATGTATGATCAATAAAGAATCTACCACTTTATTAAAAGAAGAGAAATGTCCTATGTGATTCGATAAATGACAACCCAAAGAGTCCTTGGTTATAAGTAGAATGAAATTAGAAAGGAGTTTCTAATTTGCATTATTTGAGTTGTGCATTTAAGAGTCGAAATACATATAATTAAATAAAATAAGACTTGACAAAGTAATTCCATGTCTTATATTTAATTGGGACATTGTATGGTGGAAGGATTGAATTGCATTTGCAGAACTATTTACTCAAAGGTTCTTTTATGATTAATGTTGAAATCTATATTATCCGGAAAGTCGTTGATCGCTAGGAGGCTTATCCCTATTGTAGAATAAATATTATTTATTTAAATAAATTAATTGTTTAATTTATTTATTTAAATAAGATTAAAATTATTCTAATTGATTTATTCATTCACATGGTTTTAATATGGAGAACCTAAAGGGTCACACCATAAAAGGAAGAATAATTATTTAAGATGTTAATGGCATAATCGTATTAATATGTTATGTATATTTAATTTAATCTATGGTGATAGAATAAATTAAATAGCTTAATATTTATTATTTAATATTTTAGAAATATTAAATATAAATTAATAAGAGGAGTCTTATTAATATTATTACAATTATTATTATTTTAATTTCTAAAAGAGTTTAGGAATTAATTTAATATAAGTACTCTCATTTATTTCTAATTGGATTAGGAAGGAAAATTAGTTAAAGGAGTTTAATTAATTATCCATAATAAGATTAGGGAGCTTAATTAATTAAAAGAATTTAATTAATTAAATAAATCCCAATTCCTTAATTGTTAAGGTGGGTTGCCCACATCTATAAATAAAAGGAGTCTTATTATGGGTGAGGGGGTTGTTGACTTTTACAACTACGTAATAATTCCAATAGTTGGGAGAGTACGCCTTTTCTATACAGATAGAAAACTAGGGTTTGAGCCAAATACCCATCTTCTTGAATTCTTATTATTCCTTGGTGGATCACCTCTAGAGGCCAAACACTTGGGTGGCTAACGTTGATCAAAGGAAGGAACCAAACCCGGTGGATTCAAGATGAACGCGAAAGGATTTGGAGGTGAACTTTTACCTGAGGAAGCTCGATCTTCAAGGGTACGATTTTATTCTTTATCTTTTCGTTTAATTAATAATTATGCATAAAGGGTGATCCGGGTATATGGTTTGTAAATTTTTTAAACTCTGATTTTACACGTTTCCGCGCTTATTATGCAATTTGATTGCGTTCATGTATATTACAAACCTAACACATATAATAAAGATTTTATGTGTTATTATATGTTATTCTAATCAAATGAATGATCTTATTAATTATAGGTTTTGATATAAAAGATAAAACTAAGTTGTATAAGTAGCGAGATCGTGCAAGTATCCTATCTTTGTATTTACTTTATGGAATGGACATGTGTAAGCAAATATCGAAACTATTCTTTTCATTATTCAAATATCTTAACCTTTGCATCTACTTATGCAATAATATTGTATAAGTAAGTTATTAGATTATAATATGTTGTACAAGTTCTTTAATTCTGTTATTATAGATCAAGATATATATTCTGTTCGTTAATTTATAAGCATGGTTATACAAGTTTCCTCACTTGGATAATCATAATATTTTATCACATGTTGATACATACTTATTGGTTTCCAATATGTATACATTGACTTAAAAGCCGTCTAAGCTATTTGATTCAGCTAGACACAGATTTAAAAATATTATTAAATAATATAGAACTTTATTGTATCCAACCGAATTATTTTGGTTTGGATTCTAGACTAGTATGAACATCCCAAATATGGGAAACTTTTATGTGCCTAAGGCGGATATGCTGGACGAAAATATCATTCAAACATGTAGTATTAATCAATACATGGCATAACGGGCTGATCACCCCCGTGTCTGTAAGTTATGACGGTTTACAGATGAAGTTTTGTTTAACCTTTTCGAAAATAAAAAACAATGTTCATAGTTTGTCGACTGATCCCCATTTATAGTCAGTACGTAGTTTCAAAAATTTGAAATCGAA
Organism: Panax quinquefolius; assembly: GCA_020205615.1. Taxonomy (NCBI): domain Eukaryota; kingdom Viridiplantae; phylum Streptophyta; class Magnoliopsida; order Apiales; family Araliaceae; genus Panax; species Panax quinquefolius. The sequence goes on from JAINUW010000421.1 coordinate 626,530, forward strand.
ATAATATTTTGTTTATTGTTGCTTCAGCTTACTTCACAACTCTTGATTCGTTGTAGAAGTGTTATTCACGGAAAACATTTACTTTCTTGAGCTAAATGTTATTGATTACTATTACTTGTTGGGCACTCAAATGCTCATCCTTGCTTAATTTAAATGTTTTCAACTAAGTGTGAACAACCTGAAGGATCTGCTAAGAATAAGGGAAAAGGAAAGGTTGCTGAATGAGTTCTATGTTATCATATATAATAACTAGACTTTATTAAGACAATGATATATATTATTATCATGTATTGTAATGTATTAAAGGTTGCGTACTTGGGATTACACTCTGATATATGTAAATTAAGTTTGATATTCATATTATTATTATTATTAGTATTATTTCGCTCATAGAAATAGTATCATGAAGCACCGAGTTCAGGTTTCAAGTACCTAACTTTGGGGGCGTCACAATTCTGGCTATGTGCTAGAATTAATTATTTTGAATTTCCAAGATGAAAATAAAAGTTTTTCGAGAAATTTCTGTAAAAACACTATTCAACCATTTCTGCTCGGGAATTAAGTTTAAAATTCTAAGAAACGCGTAATAATTGAATTCTAAGATGAGATGGAATATCTAATAATATTTCAGTTACGGCAAATAAAGTTTTCGCCTGCGGACATAAAACCTAAGGGTTGGGGAAAGTGATTCTGAGAAGGAAATGTAATGCGTATAATGATTAGGGTTATTATACGTGCGATATACGAGTATGATACTAGTTAGTATATGAGTATAGTATGAAGAATGTTACGACGTATAATACGAATATCGTACAAACTATATATGAAGAGAATACGAGAAGTGAACACGTAGAATACGATTAGTCTTAATGGACTTTGAGTTCATGGACTTTGTAAAATCCAATTGGACTTGGATTATGCCAAGCCCAATGTTAAGTAAAATCAAGCCCAAGTTAGGCCCGATACAAATAAATCCTATGGCCCAAACCAAGAAAACAAACTGCGGATCAAACCTACGGGTCACCAGATGGGTAAAACCATGGGGCAACCCATAGGGGAGACCCATGGAGTATGTGGGCCGGCCACTTGGCCACCAAGTAAAGTGGTTACTTGGTGGCTAAGTTTTTGTGGAGGTGTAAATAGTAAGGAGGTCACCAATTGACCATTTTGCCCTCTATTTGGTTTGCCTATATAAGAGAAGTTAGGTTTGTTTATTTCATTATTTCACCAACTCTAGATAATATATTAAGAGAGAGAAAGAGCTATAAATATGTAATGAAGTGAGTTCCAAGCAAAACATCAAGTTTTAGTCAAGAACGTGAAGAACGTAAAGGTAATATTTCGTAAACATTAGTCTTCGATTTTTTTCGATTTCTTTTTCGTAGAGAAGTATGAATTGGTGGAGCATGTCTCTTCCGGAGTAATAAGGATGGCTAATAGTGGATTAAAACATTATAAGTCATGTATGGTTAGTAATCGTAAGTGTTTAAGTATGTTGTAATCAAAGAAAACTGTTAAACGTTTATTTGGTTGTTGATAGACAAATTGAAAACCATCATAGGGTATGTGCATCTTGTTTGGTTAGGATGTAGATGATGAATCAATGGAGTTGTTCCATTTGATTTGGCGTACAGAACACGAGTAACGAAGTTAGGGAAAAATTTGCGAGATTAGGCGTTAAACGTTGAAAACATAGAAATCTTGGATTAGTAGTCAAAAGTTGCCATGTAACTTGGAAACTTTGGTTTTCAATGGCATAACGTGAGATAAGGTATTCAAGAGTCGTGGACTCAAGAATCGTCGAATTCTGACTTAAAACAAAGAAACGAGCTATGAACGGTCACGAACGATAAACGAACTCTCAATAATGAACTAATCGGTGAATTCTATGATAAAAGATTCGAAAATAAAATATTTTCTAATGAAATCATAGTGTATGTGATTTAGGAGATAATGGCTTTTGAACGAGCCAATTCGGATGTAAAACGAATAAGTTATGAGTTCGACATTTTCATTAAATAATAAAACCGCCAACACTATTCGAGGCTCGTGGAGTAGCAGCAGCAATGGCCAACCCCAAAGATTAAATATCGCGCATAGCCCCGGGTAAAGGGGCATGAGCTACTAAAGAGTGGCGCCGTAGCGCCACTAGTGTATAAGGATCTCGCCACAACGCCTTAGATCAGTCGTAGATAAGGATCTCAAGTGTTTGGCCAGTAGCGCCCAGTAGTGTAGCAAGGTTGGGTAAGTTAGTTTTATAATCCCAATTGATTGTAAACCAATGATAGAACATGTATGTACTTAATATACATGGAAAAACCAATCTTAAATCACTTACATAGTGATGACGTTAGAAATTTAAGTATTTTTTAATAGTGATTAAACGAAGAACGCGAAGTGTAAGTAAGGAAACCGTGAATGGTATTCAATAAGTGTTCTTAACCAATGATGATCGAGTCTCGGTTATTAACGTAAGAACATTAACAAGCTGTAAGGAAGAATAGTAAGTTGATTTGACATTTATTAATGAAATAAATTCACTTAAGACATAGAAGAGAAAGAAGTTGGTAATAACAATGTGATTAGATTGTTTGGTAGCTAATTACAGTGTGCTATGTGAATATATCATGTAGATACTGTAAAGATTGAGAACTGTTGAATATTATATCCGAATACGCTTAAAGGCAAGTTTTCTTAAAGCTTGTCTAACCTTCGTGTTAGCCAAGTTTTTTGTGATTCATGTTCTGAGATGCATGAATTGTTTTATGAAAGGGT